>CM056833.1:10630826-11291451 GCA_029853015.1 Chelidonichthys spinosus | reverse complement strand
ATGTTGTATGGATTAGTTGTAAAAAATATACATTAATTTGCACTGATGTTGCCTTGAGTTAAACCCATGGAAGCCATCAGCTGGTCGATGACCCCAAAATAATGAGAATAATGGGCAACTTTTATTTAACCTCACCATTTGTATAATTTAAGATCCAAAGATGGAGCAGAACATCAAACACGAGTCACCGTAATTACTCTTGGAAGAGTTTGTTGTCTTGGTGATGATGTTACAACACACGACCACATTACAGCATTAAAACTGATGAGTTTGTTTACAGTTATCATGTTTTCTGGAACCAAATGACAGTTCAGCATGGATATGTCCTGACGCCTCCACAAATATATTGGATGTCATGCAACGTTTGACTTCTTGTGCTGGACGACTTCAAGAAAATTCCATGATTTCACGTTGGAACTGTCTTTTCTATTTAAAATGCACTTGCAAGAGTATAATATGTTGGTAGTTGGCTTTTTATCATTGCCTTATTTTCACTCACTACATTCTCACAATAAGTACTTGTCATTTTTCTTATATTCCATGTTACCATAGCACGTTCTTTCATTTAATGTATTAGTTCTTGTTCCAGGATTAAAGTGACATTCACTCCTCCTGAAGTTTGTCATGTCTCAGTTTTTTTAACGCAGTTGACTAATAAGAGGTGGGAGGGGGGGAGACATAGTGTCTCAAAATAACGACTTAATATCTTAGAATAATACTACACTAAGTCAGTATTTTGAGATATTAGAGCATTATTTTGACAATGTATTATTATTTTGGGATAAGTCCATTTTTTGGCATACTATCATAATTGTTTAGCTATTAACTCAATGTTTTAATTTTCTTGTTACTTTGAGATACTAAGTCAATATTTTTGGGATTCTATGTCATTATTTGTTAGCTATAAAGTCAATATTTTGATAAAGCTCATTATTTGAGTTAGTAAGTCATTATTTTGAGAACGTTTCTGTTTTTTCTGACAGAGGCGAAAATGGGCCTTTCATAGAAATGGACACTATTTTTTTGGGGCTTTTTTTTTTTTTTTTTTTTACTACGCGTTTTGCATATTGCGTCATCAGATTTGTGCGCATGATTGCCATCACGTGCGTCTTCAATCACCTGGCTCGAAAAGAAAGTTCTTATGACATCGCCCACAGAAAAGTGGCCCTGATGTTCCACAAACAGCTCACACACAGCAGACGGCGTGTTAATATGTAACGACCAGAGTACACTTGCACTTTGTTTCACCAAATAATAGATGGAGCTTTCAGAAGGGATCGTTCACAAGCTGAATGGTACGTATGACACTTAGTCCATCTTTTGAGTCGGATC
Organism: Chelidonichthys spinosus; assembly: GCA_029853015.1. Classification (NCBI taxonomy): domain Eukaryota; kingdom Metazoa; phylum Chordata; class Actinopteri; order Perciformes; family Triglidae; genus Chelidonichthys; species Chelidonichthys spinosus. The sequence continues at coordinate 11,290,119 of CM056833.1, read as the reverse complement.
TATTTCAAAACTGAGTTAACTCAAATATGTTTGGTGGTTATTTAAATAGAAAAATAAGTTATCGATGAGCCTTAATGCACCTGATCATTTTATAGCAGATGGATTCGTTAAATTATCTTCATGAATATCTGCATCTCTGCATGTTTCAGGTCGTGCCATGACAACTCCAAATATGGTGTTACACAAAATGAAGATGGGATTTATTTTCATTATAGCCTTCATGTGCTTCCTTGCTCCTGTCCACCAAGCGCGCCGTTCAAGCGCCACCATCTCCAGTCTTTCCTTCCAAAACATGGACTTTGCCATGAACCTGTACAGGAAGATATCCTCCTACCATGACAAGAACATCTTTTTCTCCCCCCTGAGCATCTCCAGCAGCTTTGCTGCTCTCTTAATGGCTTCTGATGGTGACACGCGCAAGGAAATACTGAAGGGACTCAACCTGGAGCAGCTGGAGCGGGCCGACCAGCCAGAACTGATCCCAGCACTCTTTCAACTCCTTAACGAGAACATCAAACAGAATGGATCACTAAAACTGGACCAAGGCATGGCCCTGTTTATGCGCGAGGAGTTTGCGGTGGAGGATGTATTTAAAGACCAGATCAAGACGTTTTTTGACGCTGATATTAAAAGTGTAGACTTTGCGGACACAAAGGGGAGTATCAACTTCATTAATGAGTATATCAAGAACAAGACTCAGGGCAAAGTGAGAGATATGATTTCCACCCTGGAACCATTGACTCAACTCATGTTGATCAATACAATTTTCTTTCAGGGTAAGTTGGATCACTCCTTTTTGTAGTTTCGAACTTCCTCTGGGGTCGTTAATATAACATCTCAATGATATCATTCCCTCCACAGGAACCTGGCAGCAGACTTTCAACCCCAATTTCACAAACACTGCACCGTTCTACATCGACAACTATAATATTGTGCAAGTGCAAATGATGTTTATGGAGGATAAGTTCTACTCTATGGAAGATGTTGCCCTCGGGGCCAAAGTGTTGAAGCTACCATATCAGGAGGGTGTTTCCATGCTCATCCTGCTTCCCAACAAAGACATGGACTACACTGTAATTGATGATGGGATCACTGCAAAGAGGTTCCTCAGCTGGATTAGAAGGCTGCAAAAAATGTAAGTTCCTAGAAAGTAACTGTGGAACATGTTTATGTTTCAATACATATTTTCTATGTTTGGTTTATTTTAGCCATTAAGCACTTAATGACATTTTCCCCAGAAAAATGTTTTTAAAACGCAATAAATACACAATATCACATACAGCAACAGATAACAAGTGAGTCTACTCAACATGGCTGGCTGTTTCTTCATGTTCACAGCAAACTGGAAGTCAACCTGCCCAAATTCAAGATGGAAGAGTCTTATTCCTTGCAAAATCTTCTGCCAGATATGGGCATGGCCAGTATCTTCAGTAGTTCGGCCAATTTTACAAAGCTGAGTAAGGAAGAAGGTCTCAAAGTGTCAGAGGTTAGTATTCAATTTCACCTGTAACAGTACTTGCATGTTTCAATCTCTGCAGATATATATTTATTTAATCTCTATTGTAAAATCCCAGGTGTTGCACAAGGCTGTGATCGAGGTGGACGAGACCGGGACCACTGCAGCAGCTGCTACAGCAATCGGCATTATTCCGTATTCCTTGCCCAGGACCTTCACTGTCAACAGACCGTTTTTCTTCTTCATATATCACGAAGCCACAAACTGCCTGCTGTTCATGGGGAGGGTGATTGACCCTACCAAAAACTAGCAGACATGAGTAGGCTGTTTGAGTCATGCACAAAGGTCTGTGTTGATTTAAAGGCTGATGCATTTTTAAATCTTAAATTTAAAATGTGGGTATGTACCTTTTCTTTAAGCCTATTCCTATATGTGATGCTTATTAATAAATCATTTTCATTATTGCACCTTTTTCTTTTGGATTTAATCACATCCTTTCAGCTCTTGGATAAAGATGTAAGTAAAAGGCGTACTGTGAGCACCAGCACAAAGACACTTCAGCTTTTTGCCTCTTTGACCTTTATCCCCAACAGAATATTAATTGACATTTGCAGACTTGATGGATTATTGAAAAAAAATACACAAATCAATAATAAATAAATAATACAATAATAAATAAATAAATTATAACTAATAATAATAATTTATAATCGTTTGACTCCCAACCCTGATTGCTTTTTAGAAAATGAGAAACATGACCCTTTATTAATGCCTTAACATTTGTGGGAACTTGTTGATAAATCATGTAATGGCTAACCAACAAAATAATTTTCACTGGCATTATAGAGGGGTTGCATCATAACTGGTGTATAAAAAATCTTGCATCATTATTATTAATTAAAGGTGAATTATAAGAAAGCAGTACCAACATATACAGATGTGAGCCAGTTCAAACACTGAGCTCCGATCAGAAATGTCTGAAAATATTACTTTCTCTGAATCGTATCATCTAATTTAATATATGATCGCTATATCTATAGACAGCAGGCATCTGAACACTCCATATAGATTATTTTTTTTTTTTTTTTTTTTGCTAATAAAACAGGATTTTAATCAACATATAGTTGCAGGAACGACGTTTTACTGCCAGTGAAAAACAAATGAGAAGTCCCTTTACCTGCTGTTCGACTAATAAAGTTTTTTTAAACCACGTGATCAACACTGTCATGGCTGCGCCCTCGTGTCGTGCATGGTTGTTATCATTTGGAACAACGTTTTGACACGTTTAAAACCCCAGGCAGCCAAGGTAGTGCTGTTTGTGTCATTGATTTACTTATTAGTTGTTGTATTGCTGTAAATGCTTTGCTAAGCCAACAGGGTCTGATCTTTACGAGTAGTTTTTACATAACGTTAGTATCGGGGCACAGAGCTGCCAGCTAACTTTACTTACTTAGCTTACTTAGCTTGACGGAGGCAATTGAATATATTCGCGTAACTCGCTATTTATTTGTAGGAAAATGAAGACACAGAAGATGAAGCCCCAAAACAAGCGTTTGCCCTCCGGACGGCTAAAAAAGTCCAAACGGAGCATCCACGTGAAGGGCAAATGGGCAGCTATAGAGCTCGACCCCAGCCTCTTCTCCGAGGAGGGCATGGAGGGTCTGGTGTGTTTTGAAGAGCTGACAAATTACCGCCTGGTAGACTCTGACAAGGCTGCGGCGAAAGCAGCGAAGGAACTGGAAAAGAAGGTGAAGAAGAAGGAGAAGAAGAAAACGAAGAAAAGAAAAGCCAGCGAGGTAGAGGCGCCTGGAGTAGAGGGAGAGGCGGCTGGAGAGGAGGGAGACGAGGGGAGCAAAGAGGGAGAGAAAACGGCTGAACCGGCCAAGAAAAAAGCCAAAAAGAAGAAGAAAAATAAGAAGTTGACTGCAAAGGAATCCGGCCAACCAGATGAAACACCTGTCGAAGTTACACAGAAGGACGCAGCTGCAGATGAAACGCCTACAAAAGACGCTTCAAAAGACACTGCGGTTGATTCAGGACCTGATGTTCTGTCAAAACTCACAAAGAAGAGCAACAAAAAGAAGAAAAAGAAGCAGAAGCAGCAGGTAGCAAATGATCAAATCCCAGAGGCAAAGCCCAACCAGGAGCCTCCATCAGAACATCAGACTGTGGAAGAAGAAAAGTCCAATCAAGAGAAAGTGACCAAACCCCCTAAAAATAAAAAGCAGATCAAGAATTGGACAAATGCAGCAAATTCTGGCTCTAATGACCAAAATGCTGATGTGAGTGCATGGAAGGACCTGTTCGTTCCCTCCCTTGTGCTAAAGGCCCTGAGCAGTCTTGGATTTAGCTCACCCAGCCCGATACAAGCCTTGGCTTTACCTCCAGCTATCAGGGATCGCATGGATATACTGGGGGCGGCTGAAACAGGTAAGAAACAAAATACCCTTTGTTTTTGTCCCATAATAATATGTTCTCATACTCCCAGAGGAGACGCTAATGTGAGCGCTGTCATTACAGGAAGTGGGAAGACACTGGCTTTTGGTATTCCCATGATCCACACCATCCTGGAGTGGAAGAACGGGCCGGAAAAACCTGTTGATGATGACAGTGAAGTAACCCCAAAGGCAGAGAGTTTATATTTACCAGCTGTAGATGAGTCCACAGTGGAGGAGGAGAGGAGGAGGAGGAGGACCACATGGAGGCTGAGGGAGAGGAGGCTGACAGCGTGACAGAGCAGGATCAAGTTGACACAGATGAACATAACAGTGAAGACGACTTTGAAGATGACGATCAGAAGCTCGGGTGTGTTCAAGTCATCGAAAATGTAGAGTTTGACCTTGACCCCACCGCTGAAGCAGCAGCAGAAGAAGAACCTGCAGGAGGTCGCAGGCAGCCTCTGCTTGGACTGGTGCTCACTCCCACCAGGGAGCTTGCTGTTCAGGTCAAGCACCATATTGATGCTGTCGCAAAATTTACAGGCAAGTCACCAACATTTTATGTTTACAGAATTAAAAAAAATATAGACAGAATTATGAATGTGATGATACTCAAGATTTTACTGCTCTGTAGACATAAAAACAGCCATCATTGTGGGCGGAATGGCCCAAGAGAAACAGAGGAGGATGCTAAAGCGAAGACCAGAGATCGTTATCGCCACCCCAGGACGTCTGTGGGACTTGATCCAGGAGAAGCATCCACATCTGGAGAATTTAAGACAGCTCAGGTAACAATTCACACCAACGTCTTATATGGTTTGGCAATATGGCAAAAACCAGTATGGCAATATCTTATTATAGATATGGCAAATAAAGAATAGAATTATCAGATTCAGTACATTAACTGTGTCCAAATGTTCTGCATTACATCAGACATTTTTTACTCAAATGCTGTTGGTAACTTTCATGTGTTCTGGTAGAGGTTTCCACATTGTGTAAAGATTCAGAGAGTATTTCTTTTTCTCAAGCGTGATGTAGTTTAGGAAAAAAAAAGTCAATAATTTAGACAACAGAATGTTATAAAACATTTATGCCGTGATCATGTCATCCCAATACAAAGCTATTATATGACCGTAATGTGTAGCATTGAACTATGATTCAGCTCTACTTTCTTAACTGTTAATCATCATTTTGATGAATGTCGTTATTGGGAATTTGACTTCACAACAGAAAGGAATATAAAAAGGTTTCATATTTCTATAATGCAGATCATTCACAGAGGTGTGTTAAATTTCCTCCTTTACCTTTTATCAACTAACCATGGTTGTGTTATTCCAAAGGTGCCTTGTCATTGATGAAGCGGATCGCATGGTAGAGAGAGGCCACTTTGCCGAGCTGGATAATCTGCTGGAGATGCTGAACACCGTGCACTTTAATCCCAAGAGGCAGACGTTTGTGTTCTCTGCCACTCTGACCATGACCCGCAGCCTGCCCACCCGCGTCCTGCAGAAGAAGAAGAGGAAGGTGGACCAGAGGAGCATGCTGGAAGTTCTTATCGAGAGAATGGGCATCAAGTCCAAACCCAAAATCATCGACCTGACCAGGAAGGAGGCAACTGTGGAGACCCTGACTGAGACCCGAATCCATTGTCAGAAGGAGGAGAAGGACTTCTTCCTTTATTACTTTTTGCTTCAGTATCCTGGCCGCACCATGGTGTTTGCCAACAGTATAGACTGTATCAAGAGACTGAACTCTCTGCTAGTTATCTTGGACTGTACGCCACTGCCTCTTCATGCCAACATGCACCAGAAACAACGCCTCAAAAACCTGGAAAGGTTTGCTGAGAGGGAGAGGTGAGTTTTGCACACGCTTGCAGTAAAAGTCTGAAACTGTTTGCCTCAACTTAGCTTGGTTATTGTGTCCCTATGATGAAATATAAAAACCGGTTAGCTACGGCCTTCAGGCTTTTTCCATTATGCACGGAAAGTCCTGCACTATGTTTCCCATGACTAGTTCCTTTGTTGAGTTTCATCATCATGCATATTTAGAGAATACACAAGTTTGCACTCCTCAAAAGGTGGAGAAACGGCTCGGGTGCACTTTGATTTGTCTCTACATGTGCTTGTGTTGCAGCCAGTTGGGCAAGGTCTCTCTTAGTTAACAGAAAACAAAAAGTGGAAGTTGAACTAAAGAATTATACATTGAGATGTAATTAGTTTAAGCACATGACACATTTATAAGTCACTCAAGTAGTTAATTAATTAAAATCATATTATTCTGCATGTTTGAGTTGTCACTTCCCTTGACATATATTCAACTCAAAACTTCACCATTTAATCATTCTTTACTGACCTGACACTTGAATTACAACATTTCATTCACAGTTGTGTTCTGCTGACTACTGACGTGGCAGCCAGAGGACTGGATGTCCCCAATGTTCAGCATGTCATTCACTACCAGGTAAGCCATGAGTATCGTCCTATATAAACAAGGTTACTAATGCTGAGCCATAGTGCAGGAGATGCTTTACTGTTATGCTGCATGTTGGTTACAGCTGTCAGAATTGGTTTTACTTTGCCAGATATGATTTTTTAAGAGTTCATCTGCATAACCGTTAACGGAAGTCGTGTATTACAGGCTGTTCTATGTAGTATAATGCATATATAAAGCCTTGGTGTAGCTGGTACCTGATGAATTATTTCTGATGGCGTTCTCCTGTGAACATCAGGTTCCCAGGACATCCGAGACTTACGTCCATCGGAGTGGAAGGACGGCCAGAGCCACCAAAGAGGGTCTGAGCTTGCTGCTGATAGGCCCAGACGACATGATGAACTTCAAAAAGATCTACAAGGCTCTCGGGAAGGACGAGGACCTTCCCATGTTCCCCATAGAGACCAAGTGCATGGAAGCCATCAAGGTGAGATCCAGCATTAGATCCTGCCTTTACGGGAAGGATCTATTGAAGAGATTATATTTGATTGTTCATCGTTGAGTGCATTCATCCACCATTCAGGAGCGGGTCAACTTGGCCAGACAGATAGAGAAGATCGAGTTCCACAACAGCAGGGAGAAACAGCACAACTCCTGGTTCAAACAAGCAGCAGAGGCCCTGGAGGTGGACCTGGATGACGAGCTTTTAATTGGTGAGACTGACATGACACAAAATCTCTTGTAACAGGTTCCCTTTATTTAAAAATGTTAGAGTACAAACAAGTGAATATGCTTTATATGTCCACAGGCAGAGGAAATGACGAGGAAGGTGACAGAGAGCAACAGAGGGTGGTAAAGGGGATGAAAAAGCATCTGAAGCATCTGGTCTCCCAGCCTATATTCAAGAATGGGATTAAGACAAAGTACCCCACTCAAATGGGAAAGCTGCCCCTGCCTCTGACTGGGAGGGGAAATGCCCTGACCAGTATTTCAATGCAAAAGAAGAAACAGGATTTAAAGAAAAGTGTTACACCACAGCAGAAAAAACATAAGCAGAAGAGCGAGCAGCAGCAGTGACGTGTTATTGGAATGTGTATTTAGAGAGGCCATCTTTGATACGATTTATGTAATTGTTGATATATGTATTTTTTACATAAATGACTTTCAAATCATTTAAATACTTATTGCACAAGGTGCAAAACTGTACTTCCAAATGGTCCAAACGCTGTACACTGCAAGACTATAAAAACCTGTTTTCTCAAGTGTCCTAAAGCCCAGTTGGAATTTATTCAACCAAAGTCATTTTTCCTGAGTGGAGCCGAGTCCTCGTGGATCTCTGGTCAGTGTTGCGGTCGCGGGTAGAGAATATTATAATGTGATGTTTGGTAGAGGAGGTGCAGGGAGGGTTCGCCACCCTCGGGAATGACATGGTGAGCCAACTGCTGTTCGTCCCCCTCCAGAGAGACAATGTGGATGCAAATATCCAGGGCCTGTGACAGAGCTACGATGTCCACGTGGTTACACTCCATCGCCATGGCCTCCACTTCCTGAATGAAGGGAGCAAAGACGTTACCTGACGGTTTTATTTCCATCACTCATCGTTTGCAAAGCTAGGATCTACTATTTTTCTCACTAGATGGCGGCAACACTTCGTTACTCACTTGCTGACAGTAGACCAGTAAATTGGGCGCCTCTACAAACTTGCAGAAGAAGTCGGCCTGGTTTTGCAGGTGTGCTGAGGTGAGCAGCCTGAGATACTGCACCACGCTGTCAGACGTCCTCTGCTCATTGAAGAGCCTGAGCAGCGTGTCGTCCTGCTCGTCGGCCTGGCACTGCTCCACAACGTTAATGACCTGCAGGAGAACACAAACAATTAAGTATTTGTCACACATTGGTTTGACTAGTTCTACAAGTGGGCCTCGGATACTTTTACACCTTTTTAGGCAGAGGTTTAGTAGCATGAGTAGACATGGGACCAATTGGTTTTGACTTGCACCACTTTGATCTGGATTATAGAGAACCTTCATGAGCAGCGGGGACGTGTTGCCAGATCAGAAGATAGCTTTTTTTTATGTTATTTGGTTCTGCAGCTGAAAATCACAACATTCTCACTCCTTAAACGCCTTTATGGGAGTATTATGTCAAACGCACTTCCTTTTGTGGGAGCATTGTTGTGGCCTACCCAAAGCACCAAACTTACCACAGTCATTTCTGAATGGTTTGTTCCCCACAATACATTTAACTGAGTTGTTTTTCTTCCCCAGGCGTATTAGAACTCGTACTTTACTGACCCAATAAGTAAATAAAAGTGTGACCGTAAAAGAAATGCTTCATTTACTGTGTTCAGGTGGCGTTTGAAGGAACTCTCGTCAAATCCCGCAGAGGCGAAGTCTTCGCAGGTTTGAACCATTTTCTCTTTGAACCTGGAAGTGAAAGCAGTGAGACGAGAGCATTTTAAACTTGACGTGGCTCCAGTCTAGAGATGTGGCAGTAACGAGAACCGACCTCTGCAAAGCCCTGGCGTTTTGTAGGACCGACTCCAAGTGTGCGAAGCCGAGGGCTCTGTAGAAGCAGTTTCCATCTCCACGCACTTGTCGGACGGCGGAGAACTGGCCGCTTAAATCCTAACAAAGGACAATGATTGGGGTTAGTATTATGCGGCGGGCAGTTGTTGAGCTACGAGGGATGGACATGAGTCATGACCACACCACCCCAACTAAATGTCCTACTTTATATTTGGCCTCCGGCGTTTGCTCGGGGAACAGCGAAGAAATGTCGTCTCGGCATGAGACGAGGCTGCCTGCCTCCTCCATCTGTCGACAAAACAAACACTCGGACTTCTTTCAGAGTGAACGGGATTCCGCGGTCGACCGTCCGCGCGACGAACCCTCGAAACACAACACCATGGAAACGACGTAAAACACCCGAGTTTACAGTTTAGCAAGAAACCGCGCACGAGAGCTGTGCGTCAAAACGTTGTTGCAATCTGATTTCCATTTTTCTTAAAACCGGATGTTTGCAGATACCACGTGCTCCTGTTAAAGGGACAGTACAGGGTTTAGTTGAATGCTGATGCTGGAACTAGAAAACATGGCAACTTCTGTTACAAGTAGAAATCCTACTCTTATAAAAGTATAAAATGTATTATCAACCAATATAAGTAGAGGATAAAGTTATCAAGGTAAGTGCATTACAATGTTTCTGATGTAAACTACTTTATATACAATAATGCATCATATTTATCTTTTTATATGTTTTAAATCTAAGTGACAAGCAGCTGAACTATGGCTGTCACATTATTGTAATAGTAAGTAAAAAAAAAAAATCTAATTAATGTATGGAGTATGAAGTAGCATAAAATGGAATGACTCCAGTAAAGTACAATAGGGCCATTTCAAAAATGTATTTGAGTAAATACCTGACAATCCAGAAGATTACAACAGTAAAAAATTACTGACAATAATAAACCCCTAAAAAGTATGTGTTTTGCTACTTTTACTGTGTTGCCTGGAGGAGCAGCATTGCAACATAGTTGGTGATCACTGTTCGCACGCAAGGGCTTTAAAAACACATGTCTGACAACGTGAAGCAAACCAGAATGAGAAGTTTGCTTTTTCTGCAATAAAGGACTTACAACAGGAAAGTCAGATTCTGAAAGAAGCACCATATTTATTGCATTTAACTGATAGAAATTGCATGTACCATTTTGATGGTTATATTCCTTCCCGTCTGATGCACATTCTCAAAATTCCAATGCTTGATGCTTAACTTGATTATACCTCATTTTCAAAATCTTTATGAAATTGTAAGTGCACAATTTGGTGCTTAGCATTTTGAACACTCAAAACACATCAATATCTTAACACAAGGTTCCTTCAATTGTTTTTTCCCAGAGTTTAAATTTCCTCGCATCTCACATTTTTCATGATCAAATGTATTTTAATTAAGTTTTCATACTTGTTACTGTGTATATTTGTCTTATTAAACGACCAAGGTGAAAAACCAAATTACACACTCAACACATGTAATTACTGTAAGCAGTGATACGGTAGCACGATGTAAAAGATCTTCATCAACTCATTGTTTCACTCTTTCTACTGACTTTACTTGAACTTTTGATTTGTTTTTTAGTGTCGATGATTTTCGTTGACCCCCTTTTGTCCGTCAGAGCTGTTTGACTCATCATGGCGGACCCCGACTCCATCAGTCTCCTCGCTCTCTTCTCTGTGTCGGCCTTGTCCAGGATGTATTCCTGAAATCATACTTTTAGTCAGTTCAAAGGTAGGTAAAGGAACATACTACGAGTGACTAAGATATTACCTTCACCATGTCCATCATTGTCAATATATTCATGTTTTCCAGGGGTCCATATGTTGCTATGTAACACTGCTCTGCAAGGTTGTTGATGGCCATTAGCAAGCACCCCACTTCCTCGACCTGAGTGATGATGGCACATTTGACAGCGTTTCTATACAAAACATCTGCAAATTAGCTGAGGGTCAGTTCCAACTCATAATCTTGAACGCATACCTTCTCTCTGGACAGGCCTTGCTCCATCAGCAGGTTGGCCTCCGCCTGCTTGTTTTTCTCTTTGAGGGTTTCTAACTCACCCTGGAGTTCAGACAGTTCCTTACTGGCCATCTGCAACACACATGACAACTCTTAACGGGTTGTCGAGCACTGCCAATGGCAGAAAAATTGCAGTGAATATCTGTCTGACCAATGTTTTAACACTGTGCTCCTGCTTCATGATCTGCAGTTGTCGCTGCCGCTGCTCCACCTCCTCCTCCAGGCGCCCCAAACGCAGCAGCAGCTCCCGGTGGGTGACGGACAGCGTCTCGTGCCGCCAAATGATGGGCATAACCGAAGATTCAGACCCATTGTCAAGGTAAGCTGAAAGAGAGCGTGTAGTTTGGTCCATATACAGATACAGAACAGGTTTGTGTAAAAGTGTGGAAGAATGGAAGTCAGTTTAACTCACTACTGGGGAGATAATCCAGCGTTTTCATCAAGTAGTCCTCGTAGATTTTGTATTTTGACATCCTCTCTTTTAGAATGTGCTGTCTGTGAATTGAAATACGGCAAAACTGAGGTTAAAAATGACTTAATGAGCAGGGTCTTCACATCAAGGCTTTGGTTGAGAGTTCTCACCTGGCTCTAAGATGTTTCAACTCCTCCGTCAGTTCTTCTATCGTTCTCTGCTTTGAAATGTTCAGCTCACGTGCAGCCTCAAACTTCTTCAGGGCCCGGCGTCGCTTCACTTCATTTTCAGCCACAAACTTCTCAAACTTCATCACCCTCTCTTTAGTCTGGGTGGAAATACAAACCTCAATGTCATTTGTTTTAGGACAAAGTCATCAGTGAACACTCTTTCAAGTAGTTTCAAGGGGTTTCACTTCACCTGCTGTTGTTTTATTTCCAGTTCAGACCTTCTCCGAGCCAGAGCCTCCACACAGTTCTTAAATTCCTGCCGTTTAAGTGTCAGTTGCTGGTCCACCTCGTGCAACTCAGCCTGTTTCTTCAGAACCAGGGTCTTTTGCAAAGTGTTCACTCCTGCCTCAAGGACTCTGCTTGAAGTCTAAACACATTTTTTAAAACACTAAAACAATTTCCATGTACCCGTGTCTTAAAAAGTGAGTCAACACAGGCCACACTTTCATTTATTGTATTATTATTTTTATTTTGTGCACATGTTATATTTATTGCATGCTTACTTATTCTGTCTTACCTCTGTCACAACAGGTATGTGGTTGACATTTTCCTCCTTTCTGTGTCTGAGGAGAAATAGATTTTCAGTAATCAATAGCTTTATAAACGCTGTCTTCCATTACATAATAAATGCACAGGCGTGAATTACCTGGTGTCCTCCGGTTGTGTTACAAAAATGTTTCTTATTCTGTTTTCCATCGTCAGTTTTAGACGGGGGTCGCTGCTATCTAAGGCTGGAAGGGAAGAAGTCGTCATGTTTTTTCTGTTTGTTTGTTTGTTTGTTTTTGCAGGTTTATTATCCGGTTAATCCTGGCGAGTAAACACGTCCTGCAGTTATTCCACGTTCGGACGACCAAGAAGAACGGCAGTCTTTTCCCGGATGTTTTCCTGGTTTTGTGGAGCTGTTGCCTGGGAACCAACGGCGAGACAACAGGGAATGTCCCGGGATCGTTTCTCCGTTGTCATGGCAACTGCCAAAGAGGCAGTTCTGTTGTACCGACTGAATGGGAGGCATAGAAATGAGATCGTTACAGGGAGAAACGAGGAGAAAATGAAGAGCGCTCACTCCGATATAATCCCCGTGAACCGTGGAGCGAATCCAAAACTCTACCTAATCTGTCGAATTAACCAGTAAAATATGTCCCACAATGAACCCAAGTGATAAATAGCATAATAATAATAATTTAATTACAATAATACAATAATAACAATTTAAAACTTTCTATTGAAAATCCCATACAGTCAAGATAGTCTTTGTGTCATGAACATGAAAACAGCCCTCTGGGGTTACGCTCTAGGCCAACATCTGATCAGCCAAGGTCAAATGTCAACGTGAAGTCACAAAAACAAAACACACACTGTGAAAAATGTTGAGCAGAGAACAAAGCTTCATGTGAAGAGCACATTTGAACTTGCCATATTGTAATGATTTAACTTGTTGCAATGAAACCCCACTCCTCAGTATTACCACTATGTTCTCTTATCTTCTTAAATAACAGCCGTGCACTAAAACCCACTTTTATGATGGTTATAATGTTCCGTTTTTTGTTGGAAACTAGAGAAGCGTTCTATCAACTTCCATTCATGTTAATGAGGGCAGAGGGATCAATATGGATTTTAGATCCACTATTTGGGATCTAATATATATGGAATAAACATATCTTAAATAAACATCGTGCTGGTGCCAATGTACAACTTGTCTTTACACATTTATTGAGGATTAATATATATAGGCCTAACTGCCATATACCTTGGGTGTATTTTTAGAAGTAGGAACTAACATGTCTGCAGTTCCTGTCACATGTTAAGTGATCACAAAAGTACTAAATTATTATTTGTTTTGTGGGTTCTGCTTTTTGTAGAACTACCTGGATTCAAAGAATTGGAAATCGAAAGAAGAATTTTCACAACGTAAATTTGTCTTGCCAAATAAATGTGTGGCCAAAATTTGGAAACTGCGTCCGAGCCAGTCTACCCGGTCTAGTTCCTCCAGCTGTAAACAGACACGCTGACAGACTTGTTTGGGTGAAGTAAACCTGAAGCCACTTCCAGTTTAGCTGCAGGAAGCATGTTAAACAGACGCGTCAGAAGAAGGGATTATGAAACAAACATCCCCTGTTATTGTTGTGTGCATTTGTCACACTTCATTCATGCAACAGAGCTGCAGAAGGATACTTCTCCACGTGCATTTGCAATGTTCAAGCAACTTCTGTGAATGACGAAGAGGAACACTGTCGCGTGGTGAGTTGAAGTCTTTGAATTACAGTTGAGGGTTTCCAGACGATATTTAAAACTTTTTCTACACTTAATCAGCCAAAGTGTGCTCAAATCTCTCTTTATGTGTATGTTTTATCGTTAAATACACAGTATCTTCTTGAACAAGTCATCTATGAGCAAATAAACGGTAGCTCCAGCTTTATGAGTGATTCTTATGCTGACTTTCTGCTGCATAACTTGGTGTGACACTCCACACGACCTCACCTCAGCATTGCCTCTGGAGCAGCAGAAACAAGTGGAATCAAACCCAGTTGAACATGCCCTTAAAAGGCATCCATCCCCATTGCCTGAGCTGCTGCTTGCTGATGTCTGCCAGTGCAGATTTCAACTCCGTCAAATGAGCTGGTCTCTAATCCACACAGTATGACTGTAGAGTGTGTGTTTATTACACTGTGTATGATGGTGCGTTAGCTTTTCCTTTAGGAGACTTTGTTATTTTACATTTGCTGCTGTTAGTGTTCTGACTTTGGTTTTCCCATCGGTTATATGGACCAACAGCCTCGTTTCTGGTCTATGAAGAAGACTGCAGCACGCTGGTGGATGTCCCTGTCCTCAGACTGAACAGCACATCTCCTCCTGTGATGATCGAAGTCAGTAGATCCAGGTCTCTCTACCAGAGACTCAATAGTGATATCAAAGACAGGCTGGCTGTCTTCTCCTTGAGTCTCCACACTTCAGCTAACTCAACTGTAAACTGGCTCAGGTGAGGAAACATATTACTTTTTAAGGCACTTTTTAAAATCAGCAGTATAGTAAGCTCATGTAAATAAATAATAAAACAATCCGAGATATCCCTTTGACAAACTAATAGTCGTTTTAAGTTCTTAAAGTAATATGTTTTTAAATGGCACATTATTAATTGTCACAACGATAAATCAGCATGATTAGTTGTCTGTGCTGAATATTTGAAGTACAAACATTGGTGTTGGTGAAATTGTTTGAATATGTGTGGCTTGTTGGCTTAGCTCAGTGGGGAGGGGAAGAAATAAGATAGATATATAAGATACGATTTACTCTCCTTGTAATCTAACATTTTTACAAGTTGAATTGTTGCTCGACAGTATTTAAACATAAAAAAATGATATTCCATTATTATCCGTTTTTACTGTAAGAGCACATTGAAATGTATGCATTTGCAGGTTTAAACTGCTCCTGCTATTACTTTAATTTCCTGTAGATGCCATAGATGAGAATGTGTTCTGTCAATGAAAAAAACCCTCCCTCTTGTGGAGAAATACAGCTAAAAGTGAATTAGTGAGGCAGTTAGAAAACCAAAAGGTGCTTCACGTTTTAGAAAAAAAGGCCATGAACATGAATAATTATGTAATTGGGCCCATGTGACTCAAAGCAACAGGGAAAGACATGACCCTTAAATCTTTTAGGGGGCATATGAGTGGAAATCACTGTCTTGGGACAAGAGAAGCTTGTCTTGGAAAATTAAAAAAAAAAAATGTACAGATTTCCTCATATTTTGGATGAAAAGGTGTGTCTTCCAGCCGGTGAATCAGGTGAAGCAGGTCCCAGCCTTTCTAAGCCCTGGTTAGGCTCTATATTCTAGTTGTACGTCACATAAGATTCACACAAAGGTCAGGACTGCAGTGTCAGTGGCATCAACATTGAGTAGTCTCATGAATTATGGTGGGTCCATCTTTAATCTCCTGTACACATTGTTAACCATCACTTCATGTTTTCCCTCTTAGTCCTTTATTGTTCCAAAAAAGCCTTTAAGTGAGTGTTTTTTTTATTATGCTATCTGCTTGTTTAATGTGGAAAGCAGCCAATAACATAATGGCTCCGTGCGAAGAAAGACATCTCGTCTGTATTATCTCCAGTGCTGTTCGCCTTATCTCTGCATGTCCGAGTCATATATGGATAAACCCGTCAGCCCGCCGCCTGACTATAGTCCCAAAATACTCTGAGGCGGCACAGCTGAGCTCCGCTCGGCGCCGCGCGAGGAGAGCACAGCCGAGAAAGACTCTCTCGTCCACAGTAATGACGAAATTTGTCTATTCCGAGTACCTGTCCCAGTTCCGTAACGCTGGAGGGAAATGTAAGAACGTTGTGTCGCGACTGCGAGGAGATGGGAGGAGAGGAGGAGACGCTCACAGCGACGTAACGTCAGAACCGGAGTGAGTCTTTTGTTATCGTGGCCTGCTCGAACGCGGGGGGCTGCGCGCGCGCGCATTTGGGGGGTCCATGTATTCAAATGCATGTATATGTATATTATATATATATATATATATATATATATATATATATATATATATATATATATATATATATATATATATATATAGAGAGAGAGAGAGAGAGAGAGAGAGAGAGAGAGAGTCCGACAGGTTTGATCTTGATTCATTTAATGATGTATCACACCAGTTAAAAATACTTATTTAAATTAATTTAATCCCCCTTAAAAAATCATGAAGATGTGAGATTTGCATCCAAACTACAACCGTTTGTCTAAAATGATACGTGAATGCATTTATGTATGTCAATTAAGGTGTTTTCTCTCTCTTTTTAAGGGATGTTGAGCCGGTGGTCTTTGCCATCAGGAGAGGGGATGTAAGGGCTGTTAATGATCTGGCAACATCCGCTCCTCTCAGCCTGCTGAAGGAGAACAACGACGGGTGGACACCTCTGCACGATGCTGCCTTCTGTGGACAGACTGAGTGCTTGAAGATTATACTGAGGGGTATGACACTGAAATCTTTACTGAGGGTCCCAAACGGTGCATTTGCTCAGTTTACTCACAAAAGACAAAAACACAGATCTATTCAAAGAGGTGTTTTTGATGCTCTTTCTGCAGATTCTCAAAATGCTAAAGGAGCCGCCCGACTGGTTTGTGTAATTTGTGTATTTTCTGCTCCAGCCCATCCAGCCTCGGTAGACAAACGGACCCTGCAGGAGCAGACGGCCCTGCTGCTTGCTGTGTCTTGTGAACACTCGTCATGTGTGCGGTGCCTTCTGGAGACAGGCGCCGACCCTGACATCAGCAGCAAGAACAAAGAAACCCCTTTGTACAAAGGTGCAGCTCAAATCAAATGGATCCAACAGAACTATTTAAGGAAACATGCGTGGATAACCAAAACAAATGTCTTTCTGTAGCCTGTGAGTTAGGGGATGTGGACATGGCGAGCCTCCTCCTGTCCTATGGGGCCACTGCGAACCAGCGGTGTGGTCAGGGATGGACGGCCCTCCACGAGGCTGTATCCAGGAACAACACAGACATCTGTGAGATGCTATTAAGAGCCGGGGCCGCAATCAATCCCCCGAATACCTACAGCATCACACCACTCATTGTGGCAGCTCAGCGAGGAAAGACGAGAGCGCTCTGCTACCTTATTGGGAAAGGTACTTTTCTGCACACAATATTCCCCTTCTCATGGTTCTGAAGCCCATTTCGAGGTCATGAAGCAACAATGCTTTTTTCTGCAGGTGCAGATGTGAACATGCAGACGTGTGATGGTGTCACAGCGCTGCACGAGGCCAGTAAGAATGGCCACACCGAATGCGTGGCAGTGCTGTTGACTAAAAACGCAGATGCCAACAAACCCACCAACTCAGGACTGCTGCCACTGCATATCGCTGCCCAGTTTGGACACCCAGAGTAAGGCCTATAACTTGTTGTAATTGTATTATTGTAATTGAAACGTGTGGTACCATCAAGTGGTGATGGTGAATGGAGATTAGAGTGGAAACTGCTTTGTATTTGTTTGTCTTTATGTGTTTTGTGTCCTCACTTTGTGTCCAGGATCGCGTCCCTCCTTGTCCCAGTGACGAGTCGAGCCAGGCTCCGCCACAGCTGTGTCAGCCCCCTCCACCTGGCAGCAGAGCACAACAGACACGCTGTGGCAGCTGTGCTACTCAAGACAGGTGCGGACGTTAACGCCACACTGGCCCACAGTCACTCCGTCCAGTACGCTGATCGCCGAGCGACAGCCCTCTACTTTGCGATTGCCAACGGCAGCACCGCGACAGCAGAGGTGCTACTGAACGCCGGCGCCAGACTGGACCTGGACCCGGTCAGTCCTCTGCTGATGGCCGTGCGGCAGGGCTCTGGCAGCACTGTGTCCTTGCTGCTGGAGAGAGGGGCTGACGTCAACGCCAGAATCCCCTCTTATGCCACCACGTTCCCGGCTGTTGTTGCACTCTGCATGAGTAATCTGCCTCTGCTCAAGTGTCTTTTGGACAATGGCTGTGATGCCCTCTCCTGTTTTACTTGTACATACGGCTGCAACTCTCACCCGACAGCAGGAGGATCCCACATAAGAACTGCTGGTAGCAATGGACATGTTTTGCAGAATGACAATACGCTTCCTTTATACAGCAGCGAGCCGCCAGAAAGAGCAACACAGGTGTGAAAAATTAGCAAGTCATGGATTTCAGAATAACTGGAATGTTCATTATAAGTTTTTCTGATTTTCTCCTCTTCAGTTCTGTGAGTGGATCTCAACGTCGGTTATGTGTAAATGGGCAGGACCAATCATAGACCTGCTGCTGGAGCATGTCGGTCATGTTCAGCTATGCAGCAAGCTCACCGAACTGCTGGACGGCCGAGAAGAGTGGCTCGCTGTGAAGAGGAAGTCATGTAAGCATCTGACAAAATCATCCTGACATGCAAACATGTCTTTTTCTGTCTTTCACTTCCTCACACATGCAAACAAAGCACATTTTTTTTTTAATATGAAAGCAACAATCCTCTCTTCTCTGTGTCTCGTCAACAGCGTCACCTCGTCCACTGCTGCACCTTTGCAGATTCACGATTCGAACCCAGATGAGGAGCCACAGACTGAAATCCCTCACAAGTCTACCTCTGCCAGACAGACTGATCAGATACCTGCGCCTGGCTGACTGACTTTAAAATGAACTTCAAGCAATATAGGCATAGGTGTGACTAAATTTATCATTCTGTGTTTCTTTTTTTAGTGGCGTCTCCTATCTTTAATCTGTAAATGCAATCCTCTATGTGTAAAATATCTATTTATAACATGTAAAAATGTGACAGTACGTTTCTTTTTATCTATCTGTGTGTTTTGTAGTCTCACAGAAACCCTCGATGAAAGTGAAAAATAATCTAATGCCCAAAGGAGTTCTTGAGGGAAGTTGAATCGTTTATTTAAAAATAAAAGTCATTGTTTCAAATGCCTATCAAACATTACTTTGACAAAAGGAAAAGCAATCTATGTCCCACAATCTATTCTCATAGTTGAAAGAGAAAACTAAAAACAGGACGTTCTCATTCACTTCGTGACTTTTGATGCTGAAAAAGAGCAGTCATCCTCTGCAGAAACCTAAAAGTAGAAACCTTTTAACTTACTGTCAGTTTTCAGATACTTTGAAAGGCATCAGACTGGCATGGAAGTCAACACGGTGACGTGACTCTGCGAGTGCAAATTAGTCCTTTAGATTTAAACAATAAAAATAGATGAAGCGTCACAGTAAGTGCTTGATGAAGTGTCTCGATGAAAACTGTTTTGTCCTATTTACACATTTCCTGTGTGACTGCTCCATTAGTAAGGGGGTTAAATGAACCCAAACACGCTGAAGATCGGTGACTGGACGGTGGGCTTGGTCGGGATGGGTTTGACCACAACGTGCGTGTGAATGTTCTGTCCGTAAGGATGCTCGGGTCTCTCTGTCTCTGCTGCCTTGCTCCACAGTCCCAGGGGCGGATGGGGGACAACAATGTGACTGTGGAGGATCTGGTGTCCGTGGTACTGGAAGGCGCAGCAGCTGCACACACTCACGCAGTGGTGAGAGCTCAGGTCCAATTTCAGCAACTCTTTCTCCGCAGAGCTGCGTCGGCTGGACGCAGACAGAGTCGCCTTTGCGTCATCATAACTCCTTTTCCTCTTTTCAGTGTCACTGCCCTCTGGTGTGCCTGCGTGGTTCCCTCTCAGTCCCGAATGTGAGTTCGTTTGGGTCAACTTAGGTTCCTCCCAAAACGAAGCCGGTAGTTGGCGTTCCCTCATAGGCACCTGCTCCCCTGCGCTCCCCGCGTTCTCCGCGCACTGAGCGTCAGAGCCGGGCTTCTCTGCGACCTTCGCACTCTGGTGAACGGTCCCCACCGGTTTGGCGCAGCCGTACTCCGCAGACCTGTGCGTGTGGCATCTCGGGACTCTGGAGTACTTCTGAGAGAAACGCTTCAGTTGTTTCTGCAGGTATTTCCTGTGATCCACGGAGCGTCGGCACGGAGCCGACTTGTCCAAGGCCGCTTTGATGTCGCTGGACGCCAAATTGACAAAATTCAACAACGTCTTGACCTCACTGTCTGCGTTCGCCATTTTTCAAAAAAAGGTTTTGATCACATCAGTCCATGTTGGAGCTATAAATCCAACAACAAGATCTAAAAGGAAACCAGAGACACAATTAAGGCTTTGCGTAATTGCGCATTTTTCTGTTATAGGAATTCTGCAACAAGCCTAAATTAAATGTGATTTATATTTTTTCAGATAAAACGCTTAACTCACCACTGCTGGATGGATCCAGACTCTCTCGACGCCGCAGTCCAAGACTTTTCTCCAAGCTGCAGTAGGAGCACTTCAACAAGTTGAATGAATATAAACTCCTTGTAGTTATGGTGCTTCCCTTGAACCAATCAGCGACCCCAGGCCCCTCACAATGCACCCCAATCAGCCTCCAAGCGCCCCGGTATCGAATTCTTCACCATTGCAAAATGTTGTCATGGAGACCTGGAAAAGGCCGCGGAGGGGATGCGATATTTCTCCGACACGGTGATTTCCGCGCGTTGGCAAAATATCTCCTCAAATCCAGAGTGTGCATGAATAAAAAATGAGTGTACGTTTTGCTCAAATATATACATTCTTACTTTATTCTGGAGCTGGTAAAGTTGAGTCTTTAACATAGATACCCTTCATACCCTCCCCAAGAGTGATGTCAGCTGTAGGATTGGGGGGGGGGGGGGGATCTAAAGAGTGCATAACCATGGAAAGGGTCTTGAACGCTCAAGAATCTTGTCTTTCTGTTTGCCCCTTCAATCGAGCGACACAAAGGCTGAATTACTCATTCAAACCTCGCGGAACAAAGGGAAAGGAGCTGGATAGCACTCCTGCATTTGTAGTCAAACATTTAGAGACTTAAATCGAGTCGTCATGAAGGAGAAAGAGTCGGACAAAGCCCATAGAATTGCCATCAGCAAACATTTTCCTGTGTCATATTATGGGGTCTCCATGGCTCCCTCTGGCCCGCGGACAATAGCACAAGTTTGCACACTCGAATACTGTCACCCTGCCAACGGCAACAAGGGCCCAAAACAGGACAATCCCCAGAGAAAGCATGGGCTCCGCGGGGAAGGTTGCAATGGAGGAGGAAAGGGGGACTTGTGAAATGCTAATTGAGCTTCATCCCCTTATTGAAGGGAGAGAAGAGTACCTATCGTCCCATTGAAGCGCAGCAGCAGCGGAATGAGATGTGAGGAAACTGTTTGTCTGGTGAGTAACACCTCATGCGTGTGCACTATGCTACCCTTACCTCAACCACTCTAGCACCAGGATAGAGGGCTTTTTCCAAACCAATCTGCAGTCTACGAGGCTTCAAGTCATTTATTCCGAGGGAGCTGCGTCCAACATGATTGATGGCCTCATTCACTCCGTTTGGGGTTGTCTGAGGAGAGCCCTGCAGGTTTATGTGTGCTGGGGGACTGGGTCTATCTTTTTAGGCGGTGCATCCCTCTTGTTCTGGAGAGGCAATGGGACTCTATTGTCCTCCTCTCTCCGTCTTGCCTTCACCTCTCTGTTCAGCTGAAAAGGCCAATTAACAATGGGGCTCCCCTCCCCTGGCCTGTCACCCCACTCCTGTGCTTTTGAAGTGAGGAAGAAAAAGGAAGAGGAAGCATAGTGGCAGCCACAAATCCATGTGACAACGTCCTTGTGCTGAGACAGGTGGATGTGTTTTTGAGCATTTGAGGTGTTTGACGGATTAAGCTGATTTATGGAACTTGTGAAAAACACTCGACCAAATGACGAGATCACTCTATTTACCTCTCCACTTGAATCCAACTTAAGAGGGTCATGGGAGTCTGCCTTCACACACCATCAATCCATCAAGTCACTTTAACTGCATGCATGTGTGCACCAGAGATAACTTGCATATCTTTGGTGCACATGCAACCACCACAACCCCCCTCCCACCACCACACACATACATATTTATGTTCGCTCTCTCTATTTAAAATATATATATATATATATATATATTTTAATTGTGACAAAATGACAAAACTCTACATGTAGATATAAAATAAGAACAGAAGGCTTCACAATAAATCGAAATTGACTCTAAAAAAAAGTCAGCAAAACAAAAAATGTGTGAGACACCAATGCAATGTCTGCCCTTTTCACTACTTAATTTACCCACTTGCTCCAGTGATCTGTTAATATATTTATAGGGCACCTTCACGGCATGTGTTGCCATACTTCCCCACTAGATGGCAATCTAGCTCTACAATAATACAGCAAAGCTAAGTTGCTACAATATAAGAGAAAGATAGTAAAGATAGCTGAAGTGGAGTTCATTTTCTGTGAACATTAATATTCCTTAAATGATGAAGGCTATTACAAGCTCTATTTGGTTGATGCAAGTATTTTGGGGCTCCATTTGTTTTGCAGAATTGCTGATTAAGTACCTCAGCAAGAACACTAACACTGTAAGACCACAGTAATTCTATTAAGATGTTTTCTTATCTGAGTTTAAAAGGGGGCTGTGATGTATGTCGTGGCAGACTGCTGCTAGTTGGAATGAGGTGAGGCAGCAGGAAGGAACCAGGAGGATGTAGCGCTTTCCTCTTGTCAGATAATCAATACTGGGACAGACTGTAGGAGAGGATGGACGACCTGAACCGCCAGGCACACTCTATACACCAAATCCAGGCTTGTTGTATACTTCAAAAACTAAAAAAAAAAAAAAAAAAAAAAAAAAATCCCTGCATTGTATGAGCAAAGGCAGTTCAGCAGCAGATGTGGATTTTCCACTCTAAAAGTCATCCAGAGCTCTTGTGCATTAGCTCACCCCATTACTGTCTGTGAAGAGCTTTTTGATAGGCAAGCGATGTGATAAATGCTCAGTGGCTCCGAAAGGCTGTAGGCGAGATGCTGAATCCATTGATCTTAATCCAAAGTTGTTTGAATAGTTGGCTTGGATGCATGTTTGAGTTACAATATTTGGAATAAGCAGGCTGTGACACAATTGGCTGTCACTTCTGTCATTTGAAACCACAAGCGATACTTGCAAACAGAAGTCCTTTGGGCAAAGCAAACGATTGTGGATTTACGAAAACACAAGTAAACGATGAGGATGGCACACAGCAGCGTGCTGGTGTACTGAGTGGAGAAGCTTACCTCAAAACGGCTTCACCATCATCCCTGTTGAAGTGCCTTTAAGCAAGGCGATGCATTTTGAACAGTGTGAGGGACAGTGCTGGGGCTGCACAACAAACATCCCTGTAGAGGAAAGTATTTGTGCAGAGCTTCAACCAATGAAAGTCTATATAATGTCAGAGAACAGTGAAATATGCCCATTTCCCAAACATAACAACTCCAAATTCCTTGGTGTGTCCAATCAAAAGTCCAAAAACAGAAAATATATTAAATTTACTATTATATAAGCCAGAAATAAAGTAACCAATTCATTTTCTGTAATCCCCTAATCAATCACTGATCAATAAAGTAACCCATTAGGACTTTTTGTTTTATAAATGTGAAAATGTAAAATGTGTAAGTGCCAAATCATTATCACAAACGCTATTCTTCTACCTCCTTATTAATGTCACTTAAAAGGAGCACCGAGGTTTTCCTCCCCACTGCCAGTTATGTGTTTTAGTCAATTCAGTAAACTGTGAATGTCACGTTGGCTAGCAAGTACCCTGAACAGGGCTGTGCGCTCATTTCATAACTGTGCCTTGTGAAGACCACCAACAATATTATGCAACTCTGCTCTGGAAAAAAATAAAATAAAAAATATACTCTTTGCACTCATACAGCATCACCTATTATAAATACATATCATGTATCAAATTCAGCTCGGGTTTAAAAATAAACACCTACTAAATATCTTATAAATGCATATTTTGCTGTTGAGGTTTTAGCGGTAGATGCCAGGTTACATCAGGATTGTTTAGCCTATATCTCAGCCCACTTTTGGGACATTGGACCGCGCAGAGTTTTAGCAGGCACACAGCACATGAAACACTGTTTTCACTTGGTAGGCGTCTATTCTCTCTCTCTCTCTCTCTCTCTCTCTCTCTCTCTCTCTCTCTCTCTCTCTCTCTCTCTCTCTCTCTCTCTCTCTCTCTCTCTCATTTCTTCATTGGCATTTCAGGAAAGTTTCGATAACAATGTTGCCAAAGCATCACAATACCTATAATTTGTCCAAATATTAGGAAAGTACACAATAAACAGTAATGCATATTAACGTCTCTCTCTCTCTCTTTCTCTCCCCCCCTCCCCCCTCCCCCTCTCTCTCCCTCCACTTGGCTTTAATTCGGTCTAGTAGGCTCCGCGTCATCCTCACGGACTCGCATCCACGCGTCGTGGGCTCTAGCCTACTTTCTGCCCGAACCACTAAAAAAAACAACATAAACAAGCAAACAAAAACAAACAAAGCCTAGTTGACATAACCAACGCCTACATACTACATAACCTCCCCCCCCCCCCCCCCCCCCCGTGTGCGTGTGTGTTTTTGGGAGGGATGGAGGGGGGGGGGGGACTTTTAGAGGAGCGGGGGGTGAATTTGTTTGAGCACAAGCTGATGTGAGCGCTGCATCAAGTGCGCGGTGGTGATGCTCCCGTATAAAGCAGCCCGCTGTATTTTGGCACAGAGGGGGACGCGTCAGTTTAACCCTCGGCTCTGCCCTCCGGACTCGCCCATCCAGTCTTCAGCGTAGAGAAGTTGAGGGGATGCGTGATTCCGTTGCGAGGAATCCTGCCGCACTATATTCCTGAGGATCTGTCTCTCTGTTCGGCTTTTATTTATTATTTTTTCCTCCTCTCTCTCTCTCTCTCTCTCTCTTTTTTTTTTTCTCTT
This sequence comes from Chelidonichthys spinosus, assembly GCA_029853015.1. Taxonomy (NCBI): domain Eukaryota; kingdom Metazoa; phylum Chordata; class Actinopteri; order Perciformes; family Triglidae; genus Chelidonichthys; species Chelidonichthys spinosus. Next base: position 11,265,270 of record CM056833.1, on the reverse strand, counting down.
CAACTTCGATGGCTTGAGTGGCCCATTTGCACTCATGCTCGCAGCCGAGGAGGGATGTAAGGTACGGGCCGTCCACCGCCCTCACATTGCACGGGAGTACAGCGGCGTGATTCAGGTCGCTATTATCTGAGTGCCGTTAAGAAAACAACTACTTTCGAGATGTGAATTATCGAGATTTTTTTTTCCTCCCCACTCATTCCACCTGGCTCGCCTGTCCTATGCTATCGACAACGGGATTTCCAGAGGAAAATGATTGTGGCATAAACTATTTCTGGAGACTCTTGGCACAGATATCGCCGCCGAACTGGACAGGGTGGATGGTTATTTCTCAAACAGTTCAAGCCTATGTATACTGCATCCGTGTGTTGGAATCGCTGCCTAGTGTCTTCGAGAACAGCGCAAGAGGAATGCTGGTCCAAGATCTAATGCCATTTACTTTAAGTTTTTGGCCTTTTTTCTTCGGTCATTGCCTTCTCTCACTGTTTTTACTCTCATGCCAGGTAAGGATCGCGTTCAGGCGCGCCGCTTATTGGCATTTTACGCATGATAAAGATGTTACACGAATAGGAGCAGGAGTTTGACTCACAGATGGATAGGAACTATATGCAACTGATTTCAAGTAACTTGTGCACCCGTGATGCTACGATCAACGTGCGATGCATTGTTTACACTAGATGTTGGGATTACCAGTCGGGAAATACTGTCAGGCATCCGTGTGTAGAGGTTCCAGTAAGGCATGAGAAATATAGCTGCAGAAACACACACACACACACACACACACACACACACACACACACACACACACACACACACACACACACACAGCTCCCTCGTAGTGGGAACATGGAGCTGTGTTTTTTATATAACACTATTCAGTTATCCCACCAGGATCCCTGCAGCAGGCATATGTTAGTGATGAGTATTCTAACCTCTGCCCCCGTGCTGCTGCCTACAGATAGTGGTGAGCTGTTCACACGCACGCAGTGTTGCCAGGGTTCATGTGTAATGTGATCCGCTTGAGTTTCCAAGTCCACCCACGCACACTCCTCGGGGCAGCCTGCTGCCCACTCTGTTGGTGGGTGGTTTCTTACAGGCAGCGGGCTGCAGCCATAGACGTGCTACTATTCTGCATGTACTACATATATATATATATATAATATATATATATATATATACGGCAGCCCCGGTGACAACAACACCGTGATTACTAAAAGAATGCTGAGAGGATATCCACAGTGCTGCTAATCGAGAGGCTGCTGAGTGTTCAAGCATCCCCATTTGTGCCGCACAGTGATTTGCTGATGGCACTCATGGGTAATGCACTGAAGGGCAGCGCCTCAGTCGTTTCAATGCCTCTCTCTCTCTCTCTCTTTCTCTCCCTCGCCATAAGGGAGAACTCCAGAGGTCATGCTCACGGACTGTGGCGGAGAAAGTTAGCGAACAGTGCCAGCTGGCATGCCCCTGTAGAAGATACCCTCCCCTCCCTCCCCCGCCGCCTCCACCGCCTCCCCCACGGCTACTGGGCACCGCAGGTAAGACTCACAGCTTTACACTCCCCGGGTTTTTCACACCCGTCTCGCTCCAAATCTGTCTGTCTCACTCTCAGTCTGCTCTCACCCCACAGTTGGATCTCATTCCCCGGCCAAACGCAGGTGTCAAGCAACTAGTTAGTCTGAATGAACTGTTTTTGACGTCAAGTGTTTCCTCCTCCTCCCCCCTCCCCAGATTACTGTGTGAGCGCCCATGCATGGGCACTGTTTTGCACGTGTGCGTCTGTTCGTGTTGGAGAGCCAGCAGGATGTTGACAGCTGAATACAGGACTAATTTATGCCGGGTCTGACCTTGGGGAGTTCCCAGCTGCCTGTGAAATCCATGCCTGCTGGGCTGCCAAGCTCAGTGGTTCAGTGGTAGGGTTTCCCCCCTGGAGGACCCCTGATAATACACAGATGAGTTAATTAAATTAGCTTTAATTCGATGGAGATAAGGGGCTAATGAAGCAGCCCAGTAGTTTTAGCTTCGTTTTGAAGTTGAGCTGGCGGCAATAGGGTTGCGTGTGTGTGTGTGTGTGTGTGTGTGTGTGTGGTTTGCGTGTTGGTGCTTTTATACAACAAGTGTGCATATCTGTGTGGGTCTGCTGCCTGTTGCAGCACATTTTCCCTCCAACACTCTCTGAGAGGGTAAATCCATTGACAGATAGGCGAACATATTTCACAAGGCTGCCCGCTGAAAGTTGATATGATTTGTATGTAGTCTCAAGCTCACCCTAATGAACAGCGCGCTGAAATATTGGACAGGCGCTGCTGATGATGCAGCCGTCCTGAGCTATTACTGTGACTCTTTAGAATCACTCACCCCGAGCCCTTAATATTATGAGTAGGGAGGAGCACTAAATCATCACAGTCTCAACAGGCAACAGTGTAAAGGCTTTAATCAATCACTTCCAATGATTTCTTTCTGTCTGGTCAATTCCAATGACCCAACCACCACCACCACCACCATGTGAGCCACCTTTCCTGAGTTATTCTGTAAACGTTGGGCGCTGCATAAATGCTGTCAGGACCATCTGACTGTAAACGAAGGCGGGGGTTTGAATGCCCAATTACAGCCAACGCATGAGTGGAACTCAGAAAGCATCCATAAACAGCAGTGTGTCACGATAAATATGATAAGCAGGCCAATTTTTATTCCTTTTCAACTTTACACAGAAATGTTTGGAGAGGGTGGAGACATGAATAATTAATTTCAAGGGATTTTTTTACCCCTGCAATTCTCAATTTAATCTATACAGGCGCATAATTATCTTGATATTGCTTCGGTAGCCCTAATTTGCAAAACGGTTAGAGCTGAAATTTCGCTTTAAACTGTAGTCTTTAAAAATGCATTGAATATGCATAGCTAATGTGGAAAAACTGGGACAATGACAGAGACCTTATCTATCTGCTAAAAGTCCCCCCAAAAAAGTGACATAAATGTGCACTCTTAAGTAAGTCTGTGTGTGCTAAAAATGGTTTCCGAAGTCCTTCAAAGGAGCGTGCTTTATCACAATGAAGTAGATCCTTACCACTGACTGAATTAAATCCTACAGCCGTTGAAAAAAAAAAAAAAGAACGCAGGATTAAAAATGGAAGTTTGGCTGAGAGGAGCTTTTAAATTCATAGTGACTTATGACGTGGTGTGCTGTACCGGGGAGAGCCGTGCCTTGTAATTTGCTCCGTAGAAATGTGCTGTGGTGGAAAAATAGTCCACGGCATTACGAAGGAGTATTTGATGCTATGGTGTAAATCCTTCCTCTCATTCATAACAAACTAACTGTAAATTCAGGAGCTGTGATATTTACAGCAGAGTGTATTTTCTCAGATAGATAGATAGATAGATAGATAGATAGATAGATAGATAGATAGATAGATAGATAGATAGATAGATAGATAGATAGATAGATAGATAGATAGATAGATGCTGAGAGAGCATTAAATGCTGCAGAAAGAGAAGAGAAGTTCTGCATTCCAGACATGAAGTTGCTGATGCACATTATGTTATACAACGTTCCTAGTGAGTGGTCTTACACCACAAATCTAATGTGGAAAGAGCAGGAGGTTCCTGCAACAGTAATTGGTGCGGACAAGAGTGCTGGTGTAAGGGAGGCTGACTGGACCTTAAATGATTCATAGTGTCGGGTTGGATATCTTTGAACGTTGAACCTAAGACCTACAGAACAGGCGAGGACACGGCTACTTCCCGACACAGGGCAGGGGGGGATAAATCACTTCCATGCTGTTCTGTCATCTGATTGAACTAATAATGGTAAATGTTTTTCTGCTTTGTTGTTCGTCTCTTCTTCGGCATCCAAATCTCTCTCCTCCCTCGCCTTCTCTTCTGTTCTAAGTGGCAGAGCCCATGGTGCCCCTGATGAGGCCCTGGTGGATGGAGATGGACATTGTCGTGCTTGGAACGGTGGGCTGCGCCTCAGTCGTCTTCCTGCTCTCAGCCATCATCATCTGCTACAAGGCCATCAAGAGGTTGGACGTCACTTTTCTCTTCTCCGTTCTGTTCTTACTCCCACTTGTCCCTTGACATATATGAAATAGGAACTGTTATAGGCAAGCTGCTCAACATGTCATGTGTAATCTGACCCGTGTGAGACTGCACGATCCCCTCCTGTCTTTGTGTGTGTGAGGCTACGATGACCCTGTCATCACCCTGCCGGGTCACTGTGAGGTCAGAGTTTAGATAATGGAGTGGGCTGTAAATGTCACCGAGGAAGATCCACTACACTTAAGTCACGTCCTGTAACTTAACGTATTGAGCTGCATGAAGACCCACCTTTTACGATTACTGTGTTGATTTTTCATTTGCATAAGTGTCTGACGTTTCCAAGAGCAGCAGCTGGATTCACGAAAGTGAAAGCAAGGAGCAGAGCAGAGGAATCCCAAGACGCCGCTGTTGCAGCAGGAACTGCCCCCCCCCCCCCATTTGGCTTATAAGAGAAAAGGCTGCGTGAGGTTTTAGCCTGCAGCACAGCCCAGACCCAATTCTCTGTGTGACATTCAGGCGGCACGGTGTCACACATGCGCTCTGACATCCGTGTTAATGTTCGCAGACATTTAACAAAGACACACACAATCACATCGTGCAACGCCGTGCATGCAGAGGAGACGGCTTGCGAGCACCCATCCATAAACTCACAACGTCTTTACATACATAGATATGTCATCTTGGCATATTCACACATGCTATAAAATATGGCATGAACATCGTCTCTCACACACCCATGGGAGCCGCAGATGCGTGTGCTAAATCAGGAGCTACTTCTGTGTTTTATTAACGCGTGTTTAAATTGATTTAGTATCATACCTTATTACATTTATGGAATTGTATTAAGCCTGCATGCCAGCTATGGCTTTCCTCAGCAGAACTCAATTTCTCCTTTCTTTAAACAACAAATAGGCAAAGTCAGGCAGCGGAAGTAATGGGTGGTTGGCTCAGGAATTCATTATGGCAATCCTCCAGCCCCCTGTGTAGCCAAGGGGCACCTTTTTTAATGCAGCAGTGGTAAGAAAGTGTTGTTGCAATACGGGCTCTAGCCCCAAACCCAAGTCATTATTTATGAATTAATTTGCGCAGTCATTCAGTCGCAGGCCACATCTTTTATACATGCAAGCGGGTCGTGTCCTGAAGCTCTGTGGGCTCTAGACTGCAGACTTTGTGCCACGCCAGGCTGCCCTCCACTCTGAATGAGAAAGGGGGGGAAAATACACAGGTCCAGCCAGACTGGCCTCATTAGACATTCATTAGTCACCGGCCAATAGGAGAACGACAAAATGCGATTCCTTTATCATTTATCACGGCTGCTCTGGTCGTCCATCGCTCCCGAGTGGAAGCAGAGAGGAAACAACACAGCGAAAAGGATGGAGAGAAAAAAAAATGTTGTCTACGAAAGCAAGCAAAGGCAATAATTGAGCGTCTTAGTCAATAACAGTGTGAGACAGGGTTTGTCAGTGAGAATAACACAGCCAGTTATATATAGCCCTTCCAGCCCCCCAGTGCTTCGGGCTTTCCCAATGAAAATCAGCTGGCCGAGGGCCAAGGCCTGAGCACCACAGACAGCAGTGGAGCTAGCTGTGTGGGTCCCAGCCCTCCTGGCCTTTTGTGATTTTTTATAATCTTTGTCTGCCAGTCATGTGTCAGAAGCAAAAGGGCTGGAAAGGAAAAAACACTTGCATACAATTCTATTCAGAGTCCAGAGCACCAGGGAGGCTGGTGTGTGCAAGCATAGAGAAGAGGATTCAGACACACGCTGCGTTCCAGTGTTGCTGTGCCATCCGAAGCAAAAGACATGATGCTGCAGTCCAGGCTGTCAGCCGTCCAAGAAGCCAAAACAAACAAAACTCCAACCAACTGACTAATGAAGCTCGACGCTTTTCCCAATCACTTAGCGCTCTGGGAGGCTTGTCCAAAGACAGATAATACATCACAGCTGCTCCCGTCCAAGGGCAATAAAGTATAACCAAAATACTCAACCAGAGAAAAGGGGAACTACTTGTCGGGGTTTAAAATCCAATATTTGCTGATGCATTATTAATCTGGTTTATTTTCAAAAATGACTATATCAGCACCATCAAGACTGGTGTTTTACAGTCTGTTTTTAATATGTTTTCTTTGAACCATAGCATGTTACTCTCATTTCCAGATGGCTGGAGTGACTGTAAACAGCTCGACACATGTCCCAATTTCGCCACGATCCATTCCCCAAACTTCAAACCCCGGGAATGTGCGCTGTGATTGCACAGCTTTGATATGAAATATTCATCTAACCTGTGAAATGTTGTGTTGCCACCTGCCATGTGTCAACAGCATGGCATTTATTATTGAAGGCCTGGTTAGAAGTTGGTTCGAGGCCCCTGGTGCGTTGCCCTGTGTGGTGGCCCCAAAGCGACATGGTCAGTCTGAGCGGAGATTACGTCCTGTGAGAAATACACAGCGCACCTTCCAGCAGGCTGTAGATCACCAGTGTCAGCTGGCTTTTTACAACATAACAGATGAAATACTGACCTGTCGGAAATATTCAAATTAAGAAACGAGGGAGCTGCAAGGATGTTGCATAACTTTAAACGAATATCGACCCAGTTGACTGTTTATGCCGAGTAGAAGAATTCCCAGACTGGCTGTAAACACTGGCGTCTGTCACTTTAGGAAAACTTTGGTATATCCCAACTCCCCGAGCTGCAGGTGCATCAGCCAATCATCTTCCCCACGGCACAATGTGTTTCCACCCGGGGGCTGGACACTTTCTATTCTGAGGCTTTCCCAGGGCCCCAGGGAGACACAGCAAGAAGCATCTGTCCTACATGGCAGGCAGGTATCCCTGGTGTCCTCAGCCATACGACCCCTCCCAGCTGACAGAGTCCCACAGGATGTCTGAGTCACTGCCTCTCCTTTTTGGTTTATAACTTCGCTCAAGAGCCTCGCAATCACCTCCAACAACAGATTAAATGCAGTGTGCGATGTTCACAAAAGGATTCGTCACGCATTTTGGCAACAGTTTCAGTCATCCAGGAAATATTAAAACAAATATCATAATCAATCAGAGTCTGTAAAATGGCAAATAAATGTACAGTGTGCAGTTTTAAGCTCCAGTAAAGGAAAGGACACTATTATTTCCATAAATGTTATTGATAACTTGATAACGAGAGCCCACAGACATTTATTGGTCATTGGTCATAAACCGGAGTTACTGCAGTTCATCCTGGATGGATGTCTGCACCAAATTTCATGGCAATCCATCCAATTGTATTTCATGAAAAACAACACATTTCAAACACATGGTTAACAGCTGTTGATATATTTCAGTCCAAAGTGGTGGACTAACAGACTACCATTCCTGGAGCCATGTTGCTATCTTTGCAAATGTAAAACCGAGGCAGACTATGGGTGTTTATTGTTTAGCCCGAAACGCTTTAAAGACTGGTGGAGACTCTGAGAGTGACATTGTTGACAGATATGTGGAACACAGGAGGTGAAGGGGCGGAGGTGGTTCACTGCACTGAAATGACAGCTGAAAAACAGCTGAAAAGCAGCCAAAGACAGGAGCAGTTATGAAACCTGACAGCAACAAGATGGTTGAATAACAGGTGCGGCAGAATCAGATTGGCTTATGTGTGAGGGAGCAACGATAAAGTAAGCAGACAAAATGAGTTTACAGCAGGGGGAAATGAGCGCGTGCATGAAAAATGCACATTTACTGGACTATCGATCCTCCTATCCTACAATTTTGAAGCTCATATGGTGCAGTTTTCCTGATATCTTGTCAAAGGTGTTGATTCAATACAGTGGTAAGATTTTAAGTCAATGGATATAATAGAGAAAATATAACGCAATATCCTATAAGAGCAGCTGTCTTTAAATAAGTCTATATGTTTTTTTTGCTGAACTTTGGTCACAATCATGGTGTACTTGCATATGTTAAAATCTTGTTCAAAAATAGTTATTATCCTCACCAAAAACGAAAGAAAATAAATGTAGTGTTTGTTGCAGAGCTGTTCTATAAGATTGCATTATGTGGAGTATGAGTCATTTCAGCCTGTAAGGATTCCCTCGCTGCACGATGGCCGACAAGTGAAAAGATTTGCACTGGACTGGACTGGGAATGACTGTTCATCAAAGTTGGACTGGCCAGCCAGTGCTTTCAGGGGAGGGGAGAGGAGACGCCGAGCTAAGATGTCGCTCAAGGGTCCTCTGTGGCAATGGAGGCATAGTACAGTGTTGAGTGGGACAATGACTGTACTAACTGTATTCAGATCTGTCTCTGAGTTACATAAGCCTAAGCAGGGGAGAGCAGCTGAGGGGGTCGGTGCAGAAGCCACAGTACACTGGACAAATATAATAACCACAAAGGCACAGAGGAGTGCATGAAAAGGGCTGCATTGAATGATACCGCTCTTCACAGGCCAGCAGCAGCACAGGGATCATGTGTTGCAGCTTCACTTTGCACCACATCGTACCCACAGAAAGGACAGGAGTACTCCAGATCAACCGTGTTGAGACGTTATGTATTGATGATATTCCCGAGTTGTTTTGACAGCCACACGCGTACTCATTACTTGGAGGGAAGATTGCGTCCACCAGTCAGAGTAGGTAATTGCCTTATCCCCCGGTGTTGCGATGTGTCTTTCTCTCCCGTCTCCTCCGCAAAAGTGACCTTTGAACACTGAGCTTATTAGAAAGGATGGCCGAGGCCGACGTGTCCACCCAGAGCAGCCTGAGAAATCAAATCAGCCTAAAGGTTAACAGTCTAGAAACTCTGTGTAATGGCATGGCCTTCAGCTGAAGGCAAACTGTGACCCACTTGGTCAAGGAATTTGTCTTTTACTTTCTGAAAATGTTCATTTCGCAGGAAACCACTACGAAAAGAAGAGAACGGGACGAGTCGCGGGGAATATGCCATGAGCATCCGTAACAAGAAGGCCATGGGTACGAACAACACTGTGGTATAGACTACTCTCCTGGTAGACGCAGGAAGTGACATCACCATTACCATATCTCCCCCCTCCCTCCCCTTCCATACAACAATCCCTTCTCACCCAGAATGCAACAGGGTTTTGCCCAAGATTTTTTTCGAGTAGGTAAACCTTTCCTCTTTGCTTGGCATGTTGCCCGGACTGACGACACCATTCAGCTCAAGAGGAGCTGCAAAAGATGGAAGGGAGAAAAAAAAATGAAGTCAGAAAGGACGGAGAGGAAAATCTACAAACCCCCATGGTGTCGCAAGTGGCACAGCAGGCTGAACATTATGCTCTTAGTAACAGCAAGTGTTGCTGACAGGCTGGTTGGCTGCTGGCTGGAGAGGGACCGTCTGCCAGTCTGCCGCAGATCCAGACCTCACACACGGTTGACAACTGCAATGGAACAACAGACAATACAGCATCCACGCAGTTCCAAGAGCGGCCAGACAAGGACGAGCCCATAACACACAATAAATAATGTGCATGTTGTTTTTACAGAGAATGCAACATTTTTTATATTCCAATCCCCTGTCCATCTTTTGTTCTGCATTTTTGAGACGGATGCTTTGTGAGAGACGTGGTGTTCCTGTTGGCTCGGAGATGTGGATTCATCTGACTATGCAATTTAAAGAAATCCATATTAAAAAAAAAAAAAAAAAAAAAAAAGGCGGAGCCACGATATCAACATGGGACGTTGTGGTTATTTTACCATGCCAAAAATGCCACAGAGGACTTAGGCTCAATGTAATATACTTCACTCATTCATCAAATTATTTGCTCAATTTATTTACTTACTTATCTACCTTTTGAATTTATTTTTCTACTTGAAAGAAAAAAAAACTTGTCTTGTAAGTTACTCACATCTTTACGAATCTTGGAACATATTGATGAATTCATTTTATTTCTCGATAGCTCTGTTTTTTAAGTGAATCATTTATAAACCATATCATTCATTCGTGATGCTCCGATGCTTTAAGCCTGCTGTCAGTTTGTTGAGACGCTGATGCAGAAAAGAACGTTGTTTTGTCTCTGGGTGTTTCTCTGTTTTCCCCGAGACTTCCGGGGTCTCTATGATGTGCTATGTGAATGTGTGTTATTTCTGTGCTGCATCATATGCCAGTCCCCATTTTGGATTTCTTATTTCAAGGCAAGCACCCCCCCTGAAAGTTAAACCTGCTGTCACAAGACACTCAGTTGAATCTGGTTGTTTCAGAGTTTTGGGGGTTCAGTTAGATGCCTTCAGCCATGCTTTGTTTGAAGTTGACAATCTTCATTTTTCTATCTGTCAAGAAGGGCTTAGCCCATCGCTATAGAAACAGGGGACATGAGCCCAGGGCTGACCTTGTGACTGGTGAGAGACAGGAGACTTAGCCAATAGCCGGAGATCAGGTTGCACAGAGGATGGCCTCAGCAGGGATGTGTGTGACTCAGTGCTGTCACAGGCATCCTCCACATCCCTGCTGGAACAACACAACTGAGCTGAACTGGAGCATCACTCAACACTGCTTTTATACGTTAAATCTGTGTGTGTGCGCGTGTGTGTGCGTTTGTGTGTGTGTGTGCGTGTGTGTGCGTGTGTGTGTGTGTGTGTGTGTGTGTGCGTGTGTGCGTGTGTTTGTCTGTGTGTAAGTGTGCATGCAGATGAGTGTTCTCAGTGAGAGTGGGCTGTACTCTGTGGCTGTCAGTTAAGTATAGATATTGGCTAAACTGTGGAAATTTGGAAAAACACATGCTTGCAACTAAACATACACAGATATTAGCTAACAGTATACCCCACCATGTACCTATATGAGAGAAATGAAGGATGCATGAATGTAAATATTGATATTTAAATATCTGCCTTCTGGACTGTTAATGTACAGTGTAACAGAGTCTACATAGTAAAACTTAAACAATGTGCTACCATTTAGAATTATGTCAGTGTTGTCATGTTGATGGAGCAAGCCATTAATGTATATATGGCAATCAATAGTACATACACAATGTATGCATTATACAAAAACAGATAGAAATATGTGCATAAGTTTGCTGAGTTTTTCAGTTGTAAATAAAACTGTACATAACAACAGACCTGCTGCCAAATGTGTTCCAAGAGGTATGTGTGCAAATGTATGTGGCCTGTGCGTGGCAAAGGGGTTAGCCTGTGCTGAGCTCCCCCCCCACACACACACACCAATGTTCTCAGTCTGTCTCACACAGTGCATCTTTAATGAACTGCAATTATCTAGCATATTGCTCTCCATGGGGCATAATGACACCAATAAGAAAATGTATAGGTTGCATATTGTGCACGCTTTGGGCTCCATAAATGATCGTGATTAAAAAAAAATGTGTGTGAAGGATTTCTGCTGCTGCAGCAACAAAACAAGTTGGGCTTTAAAAGGAATCTAAAACTAATAGATGGTAGATTAAAAATCGCCGCTGTTAATTTCATTTCTCACATGAAATCATATAGACATTTTCCCATTCCTATTTTAATTTGCACATCACAAAACTGTAGTTAATGATGTGAAACAAACAAGTGGGACAAACCTGTACTACAGGCCGACGCCGAGGAGCACTGAAGAGGAATGTCAATGAATTATAATGTGAATGAGGGACCGTAGAGTAGTTTGCCTGCCCTGCTTTAGATGTGCCACTTGATGGTAATGCCAATGGACACTCTTAGCAATTTAAACATTCATGCATTGTCCAGCCAAGGCGCTGTGGATTTCACTGTAATAAAAGCAATGTGACAGCACTAGGCGGGGGGGACCAGGGATTGTCACTGTCCCAACAAGCTTTGTGAGGCTCTCAGAAGGTATTTCTGTCGAGCAAAGGGGTGATACACACATCCTGAAAGATGAGCTTTCTTGAACTTGTTCCTGTAGAAAACACCACAGCAGCCTCAAGAATCAAGAAATGTCACCAACGCACACACCTTGGCGATACACCACACTGGTTCATGTATGTCGGTCTGTATGGGAGCTCCCAAAGTCCTTTCAAAGTTGACCTTCATAATCTTTGAGGGCCCACTCACACCCTCTCTGCCTGAGAGGCTTTTGGTCAGCTTTAATTACCCTCACAACCTCCAGCTGCCTGCTCATCAGGTCAGCGCTCCCATATGGTCCTCCAGGAGGCGGCAGGCAGGCAGGCAGGGGCGGGGAAAGTGCTGGATACCTGTGGGACACTGATTACATAAGCTGCTGCTAATGAGAGAGGTTCTTTGGAAAAGGGCTGCGAGTTCAAACGATCACAACGGTGGCAGTGGCTGACAGATGCAGCCCCAGAGCAAGGGGGACTTGATTACACACACACACACACACACAGAGAGAGAGAGAGAGACAGACACCTGTGCCCATGCTGGAATACACGCACACACACATACACACACACACACACACACACACACACACACACACACACACACACACACCTGCATCCAGCATCACTTTAACACACACTCACACACAACGGCACACAGCAGGAGAGGGGCTCTTTGATGAGCCAAGACTAGAGGTTGATGAGAAGGGGCACTGCAGCCTGATTCAGCTAGCTTGGGGTCACCAGGGAGTGTATGTGTGTGTGTGTGTGTGTGTGTGTGTGTTCATTAGTCACATTGTGTGATATCATTACACTAGTGACTCATTTGGCATACACCTCTCAACATGGGTCCTCTTACACGTGCAGTGGCAAAAAATGTTATGTATTTATTATTATTTAATTAATTTATTATTATTTTTTTAAATAAAGGCAAATCAAATTTGACTTATTTTTACCCAATAAAGCAATTACTTCTCGCAGAATACATTTATATCATCGGATTTAATTCATCTTAAAGCCTGATAATGAAATCCCTGCAGCAGTGAAGATCAAAACAAAGATTAATGTGCTGTTCGGCATTCTAGCCCTGCTGTCATGTCATCTGTTATTCTCAGACAAGAGCTTCGTGGTAATGCGGTTAGACCTCACAACAATGCTTAATCACAACAAACCACATTAGGCCAAAGGTAATTGTGTTTGCTTGGTATATGCGTGGGCCAATCTGTTTCGCTGCTGCCAATGAAGAGGGGCATGGAGAAGTGGGGGGGGGGGGGGGGGGACTTTCCACTTTGGGGCAGGGAGGGGGGGTACAACCGAAATAGTCTTGTTTACCTCCAATGTCTGGCTCCACCTTATCGAGTTAAAAAGCTGCTGCGGCAACTCAGATTGGTCTCTGATTGAGCAGAGATCTGATGGCGAGAGGCAGCATGACTGACAGTCCGACAAGGATCTCAGACGGGAGCTGAGTAATGCGTGTCATTTTCCCGGGCACACCTGAGGCTCAATTTCTCGTCCAGGAGACTAAACAAGAGAGCCGATTTTATCGCCCTGCCATCTGCATTATGGTAAACTGGACATTTGCCACATCAGGAAGGACATCAAAGGGCAGTAAATGTCACATTTGAATTTTGAATGGGACTGCAATTGATATGAAATAACAAAAGTGTTCTCAACGTTTAGAAAAAACGTACTTTTATTATCCAGCTTTCAACCAAGCAACTTATAAAGTGATAGAATATGAATATAACAGAGTGAGCATATCTAAGATTCAACAAGCATTTGCTTTCACACCCTCACTATTACTAACATGGGTCTATAGAAATTCTCTCCGTCATCTACGGACTCTTCAAATCTGTTGAATACAACAGTTAGGCACCTGATGCAATTATCCCACATAAGCCTGCCAGACCTTTAATTATCAGTGACATTACTTTACAATAGCATAGATTTACTGTACATATGCAAGTTTATAATAAAGGTGCTGAGAATGATCCAGTCCAAATGAATCATACCATCAGTTTACAGAAGAGTCCTTTTTTTTGGTCAGAGGGTTCAACCAGAGAGGATGCACCCAGACTGGACCCAGGCCAGATCGAGACTGGACCCAAGGCAAACAGAGAGCAGGTCACATGGGGTAAAACTGCGAGGCAGCCTCAGACGACTGGATCTCCACCTGAGCCATCTTGAACTGGGTGCATTGCAGCCATTTGCGCAGAGCAAACGGAGGGGCTCCGGAGGTCTGGCCCTGCAGACACTGGTGGTTCACACGGTTCTGGATGGCCTGGAGACGCAACTGCAGCCCCGCGGACAGATGCTAATGAAGCAAGGAAGGGAAGAAGAGCGAATGTCATCGTCTGAAATCATCTAACGAGTTGATATTTACTTGCTTATTATTAATCTGTGTTTTTTTATCTATACTTGCCTTAAGGTTTGACTGAATCATGGGTAGCCACATAGGGATTAACTATAGGAAAGAATGAGATTAGGTATTAGGTTACATATTAAGGTGATTTAAACCAAGCAGAAAATAACAGAATGGACAGCAAACCTTAACAAAGATGGTTGAGTTGCACTCCTGCAGGGCTTCCATCAAACTAATGACATGAAGACACACCATCTCTACCATCTGAGAGAAAAAATGCCATCAGTCAAAACTGGGATTTTATATAACATATTTAGTTATGTGAAAGGGCAATTAATACAAAGGTTGAAGGTTTTCCAGGCACCTGTCCTTAGCTGCCTTAAACATGAGGCAGAGCACTCACCACTTTATTGTGGGCCATGAGCTGCAGGATGCTGGGTGTAACCCGACTCCAGAACTCCAGGCCTGTGAGGATGGCGTTGGAGGAAAATTCGGTCTGGTTCTGGTTCTGCAGGGACGGAGCAGCAGCCGCCTGCTCGCAATAGATGGTCCACAGCTGGGCGAACATGAAGGCGTGGAACAGAGAGCACATGTGCAGCACCGACGTCTGGGGACAGAGATCAAGAACAAAGCAGAAAAGGCCAGAGAGGTGGTTATAGATCATATTAACTAAAACTGGGTGAGGTCACTTAAAGGGATTTGTTTCCGCCAGACCTTTGACTGTTCCGGAAAACCAATGAGGATCACTATCAGATGATCTGCGATGTGGGAACCAGCATCGAGGGGGATGGGCATACAAGAGGTGGAGCCCTGGTGCAGGGCACAGTGTGTCAGGGAGCCCAATAGTAGCCAGGACAGCTGACGAATGTGGGACACACACTCGATGAATTCTTTTGGCCTGCAGAGAGAAAAACGTTCAATTATTTGTTTAAAAGTTTTTTTTTTTTAAATGACGTTATCCTCATACTTCTCAGGATTATATGGTTCACCATCAGCTAGCCTTGCTAACATTTGGTTGGTCCGCCCAAGTTACATAGAAACAGTTATTTTTCTCATTGACGAATAGCTCACAACTTGGACGAATCACGATATTACAAGAGATATATGAGTGGATAAATCTGTTTTTATGATATTTGGATGGACTTACATCTGTAGTTTTTTCATACTTACCCTTGTTGCATGGTGGAGGGCGGATGATAAAGCCAGGGAAGATAGCGGACCACAGCTTTGTTATCACGGTGATTGCCTTTGCTGATCTCCATGGCAGCGACTTGTGCCAAGCCCACTTTCAGGTTCCCTCCGAAAGTATCTTCATGCAGCGGCTGACAGCAAGCCTTCATATGACTCTATATAAAGCACCGAAAAGGTAAGCCCCAATAATTAGCACAGTATTGGGGGAAAAACTCTTCATATGAAATAACTACTCCACGAGGACATGGAGAACAAGACTTACTTTAAGTTTGGTTAGCGTGTGCATATCTGCGATGAAGTCCAGGAGCTCACTTATGTACTGTCTCATGCATTCCATGGCTGCTGTTGTGCACTGTGGAGAACAGCAACACAAACAGTTTATCCTTGAGGAGGAATCACAGTGGGATCTAACATTATTTCCTGCTGTTTTATGAGGCTAATTCTAATAAGATCCCAACACACATCGATAAAAGTCTTACCCCCGGCAGCGTTAAGATCATGTGCTTTTGGATGATGGTGGATTCTGCTAGCCGTGTACCGATATCTGCACAAACAAACTGAGAAATTTCCACAGAAGGTTTTGAGATTTGTATCCAGGATGAACCGCTGTGATTCATTTGGCTCTTGTAAATTGAAGTGCATAAAATATATATTTTTTTACCTGGACCAGCAGTAACAAGTTTGTGTCAGGCAGAGGAGATTTGAACTTGAGAGCCTGCAGAAGCTCCAACACCACAATGCGGGACATGTAGAACTTATCTCTCTCCTGGATGCGAGGAGATAGAAAGTGGAGTAAATGTACTGATGCAGCAAGACTGCCTTTTTCTATTATCACTCTCCCTTACTCATGCTGCGAGGAGAGCATAAACTCTGTAGCCTGAATAGAGGGGGAAGGACAGGCAGCGAGAGGGGAGGGAGGCAAGGCAGGGAGACAGAGAATAGACAGAGAATAGTGAAGCTGAGGAGTAGATTTAGGCCAGTCCAGATCTCTCCTCCCAGAGTCCCAGGCAGCTCAGATGAGGCTGTCAGGCTGCCTTCTCCCTCCCTGAGGACAGGCTGCTCTCTTTGTTCATCCCTTCCACACAAAGCCCAGCTGCCTGTTTACAAACCACACTGTCATCTTCTGGCTTCCACTTTGCCTCTTTCTTTCTCTATGCAGTCATGTTTGCTTATGTTAGGCGCGGGCACATGCTGCTCCGCTCTTACAGAATGCAGAGTCGCTTCCCGACTCTCACTGCGTGGCTTTGTTAATGCGCATACCTGTATGTAGGCACTCTCATAATCAAAAGTTAATGGAGCATGTCCGTTTGGTAAATGGCAAATCATAGGCTGTCCTTAAGCTAGAGGGCCCAGTCGCATTTGGCGTACAGTGCAGTGTGGCTGCCCGTGACTAACGCTGCATGGTGACAAACTTTAGTAGGTTTAGAGAACCCGACTATGTGTCCTTAAAACCCTCCAAAGATAACCATGCTTCCCAGAAACCTCATCACTCCATAAAACAGCTGCAAAGGACAGGTTCCAAAAGCAATTGCTCATAGTGACTCTGGGTTTTGAGAAGCGGATATTATACGGTGAGGAATTAAAGAGGATGTAGAAAATCAATACTGCAGGAGACATAAAGCATGCGGCGCTGACAGTGGTGGAGGACCCGAGGATCCATCTGGCCCAACAGTGCAGACAGCCCTGGCTCCATCTCTGTCTGAGACAGCCACTCAGAAACACACCGTAGCCTAGCACACCAACTAATCATGTTAATCAATACTAGCTGATTGCCTACTTAATCATCGGCGACACATGGCCACATTTCTGGCTGACTGGAGAGCCAGGGAAGTAGGTGTATCACCAAAAGAGATGAGCAAGAGGCCTGAGAACAGGAGCTCAACATTTTTTTTTTTTTTTTTACATAGCAGATTAGTTTAAAAGGTTTAACTCTTTCAACGCCGGATGTCAACACAGGCCTTATTCCTACAAATGAAACTCGATTCACACAAAAGATGACACATAAACACACTCAGGCTACCTTGTTGAAGGCTTTGTAACACAGTCCACATAGTTCGACGAGGTAGGAGAGGCTGAACATGCCATACTGGATGACAAAGCTCAGCAGCTTAGAGAAAGGCTCCAGTAGACTCTGTAGGGTGGAGGAAGAGGAAGGGTTTGATATAAAAGACCAGGATTCAGACATATCAGTAAATATAACTCTGCCCTGGGCTGGCTTACCCGGGTTGCATTTGTAGTTGGGATTTTCAACAGACAAATGATGATCCTCAAACTGGAATCCATGGGGCACTAATGAGACACACAGATTGCAAAAATAAATAAATAAATAAAAACAGACAATCTTGACTGTCGGTAGGTTTTAAAATGTTGAAAATCATTGCATAGTGCTCAGCTATATTCCTGGACTTTACATTTGCAGTGATAAATTGATTAGCGTTCACTAATTTGACCTCCAAGGTCAAAAGCGTCAGAGTCATATCAATTACATCTGTCCTATTGAACCCGACAAGGGCACTGCTCGATGCTTTTCCCTCCGGCCGTAATCACATTAGACCATATCAGACCATGACTAAGAGAACGGAAGAGTCGATATCTACTTTGAGAGGAAGTACAGAGGGCAGTTTTGTGAGGAAGGTCTGGAACTGGTTGCAGATGGTTGTCCACAGGTTGCTAGGAGAGTCCATGGGAAGAGCCTCCATGAAGGTGGCGATGTTGTCCAGGCAGTGCAGCATTGTGCCCCCTGCTGGCAGACTCTTCTTGTTGTTCAAGCCCTGGAGGGCACATAGGCATAAACCATAACAGGGTTATATAATGAAATTATAAGCTATAAGCGAAGATATTTCCATTTAACTGATCATTCAGTCCTGATCAATCACAATGCTCATAAAGAGAGCGGGGATTTAGGACACTGAAGCACAAATGATTGCTTGGATGAACTCATGCATCAATGGGTTCTTATCTGTGTCATTTATTTAGCTTTAACAGTAACAATAAACTGTTACAGTGGCGCAGAGTAAGGCAGGTTTTCTTGAATGCCCCGTTCATTTGTTGTTTTAGATGGGCTTATGCTGTTCGTGTAGCTGTGGCTACAAAAGCTTTTGCCTTGACAAGAGCTCCTCCTGCTGGCTAAATGATGCAACACAATTGCATAAAGAAAATAAATCCCACCTCGAGCAGCATGTTGAGGGCAGCAACAGAACTCAGTTCATTAAAATCTATCAAAGCAGATGCAAGTGTTCGCAGAAAACTTCCATCTGCAAAAATAAACAAAGAAAGACATACAAAAAATTAAAAGTGACACTATGTCCAGCAGGAAACGAATAACTTAGTCTTATTATTATTGAAAAATAGATACATTCAAATAAATATGTAAAGTAAAGCAGTATAATATGCATCTACTATAGGTTATATAATAGAAATATTAGTGCAACAAGGTCAAAATGACAATAAAGACATGCTGTATGTCTATAGAAATATTGAGGGACTTTTGAGTTTAGTCGTCAGTGGTATGAGCAGACCTTTGATGTTACTCTGGAAGAGTTGGGGCAAGATGCCATTAGGGGCCAGCTGGTGAAACATGCAGCGGAGGAACTGCTTGGCTACACCTGCTACATTCCCCGGGATCAACATACTGCAAAACATCACAGGGAGAAAGGCTGCGTTGGACAGGCGGTCACACTTCACATGTATTATTGAACTCAGCCATAAGCACAGGGAAGACTGCTATGACAGCTTTAATGTCTCATACCTCTCAGCTTGTCCAGAAAAATTGGCACTAGACGCCAACCTGAAAGAAGTTAACGCAGCGGATTAGGACTTGGGGATGAATTATGCATGAGTTCTGAGGATGAGTTATGAAACTTCAATTGAAGGTGAAGTGCTGTGGGGATGTAGACTGCTGGAGCGGCTCTACCTGCCCACAGACTGCATGATGTCGAGAAGCATCGGAGCTGCCAAATCAGGGCTTAGGTGGATGAACATGGATAGGACGACCACTGCGAGGCCAAGAGTCTCCTCGTCGTACTCCTCCAGCACGGCTGCACAGTCGCGACACCTGAGACGTTGCATAGTGATAAAACAGGCATTCAGGTGACGTGTCTCATAAACAGGTGTAGCTGCTGAATGATTCATTCACCTGTCAGACATCGTGGTTGGCTGTTCTTCAATGAACTCCTCAGGTGCGGGTACAAACATGCTGACTGTGCTTGGCGCTGACAGCAGACTGGTCTTTGTAGGACCTAAAAAAGGAAGACTATCAGTGATTACAAAGAAGAACAGCAGGCATTTGGTAAGATTCAGTTATTAGATGCTGAATGAGGAGTATTGACTTCATTTTATTTATGTATGTTACTGCTGTATGTCCGCATATATCCACAAGGGGTCATTATGGGATAAAGAGAAATGGAAGGCGACAGACCTGTCTCCCAGGTGCTGATGTTGTGTGGTGCACTGGATTGGTGTTCCAGCTGTCTCTTCATTAGCTGGCTCATGGTCAGAGCTCCCAGAGAGCCTCGCTTCACCTGACGGTACTGAGCTAAAGGTTAGACACAGAAAACAACACCTGAGGTGAAGTTCCTGCCAACACCTTTTCAGCAACACCTACAACCGTGCGTGTGTGTGTGTGTGTGTGTGTGTGTGTGTGTGTGGTTACATGTAAATAGGTTAGACACACATGAAAAGAGACGATCAATATGATTAGGAGGGCATAATTACCTCAGTCTTTTTGAGAAACTATAACATTATACCAATACTTTAAAGTGAAGCTTAGTTGAAAAAAGTTTTGTTTTTTCTTCTCAGGAATTTCAATGGCTTTATTATAAGATGTCAAATAATAATATTATGTGATTTTTAAGTATTTTTTGTTGTCTGCACTGGTTGTATATGAGATAGCAAACAAACAATTTAAAAATGGCTAATTGAGGCTCTCATAAGGATACCACAACAGTCAGATTTATTGAGGTTCATAAGGAGACTAAGAAGCAAAGTATTTGGATCCTACTTGACACTGAAGAGCGGTGGCTTGTTTCAGGCATAGCAGCTTCGAGCGTTGGGGCTGAGGCAGATTCTCGTGGCTTTTCCAATGTAGACAGAACTTTGTGATCTGCAAGGCAATATTGGTAAAAAAAAAAAAAATGGGCGGGGCATTGGCATCAGAATATATGCCGTTTAATGCCAATATAAAAACTGCTAAGATATGGGAATCCAGTAGTAATAAGCACTACTTTTGCTAACATTATTGTTAAAGATTATTTAGTGCTAATTTAATAATTGGTTGCTTCCGTGGAGTTGCTTACGTGTTTTGTTTCTGGCACCACCAGTTTCAAATTTAGAAAAGAACACAGTTTGCAGTTTTGTGTGCTTCTTTTACGCTTAGTCAAATGATATAGTTACACAGCTTCTGGTGTGTGCTGAAAAACCTTTAATCTGTTAGTATGGAAGAAATGGAAGAGCGAACACATCCATAGAAACACACCACAGGACACCACACAGCTGGAGTGATAATTAAATACAGGTTTGAAGCAGTACACTTATATCATAACAACTTAAAGGAGCATACCCATGCGTTGGCAATCTTAATTTTTCTACTAAAAGTCACGTGTCCTTTACCTTTATATGTTCCATTAGATTTTGTGTTGCATATTTCCCAGCATGCCAAGCTGCCATTGACTTCTTTTTGTATATGGGGTATGGTGTGAACAGATATTAGACTAGAGTTGAATTGTGTTATTCATCACCGTGCACATTAAGCTTGTATTTAATTTTCTGTAACACTGTCATTATTTGGTAATGCAATTTAAGTGCAGATTGATGAGGAAAAGTCTGCACAACATTACCTTATTGATTATCAAATAATAATAATGATAATAATATTAAAGACTATGTATATATAAAGGTATTATTTTTCTTTTTAAAGTTGTAAGCGAGATACACATTTCCAAATTACACAGACAGAAACTCAGTAAGTAAATGCAGCATCACTGCAGTATGGAGCGACACCATGATGTGATCTGGACGTGATGTTTTCATAGTCTCTAATTTTGTGCCTGTAATCTTGAAAAAAATAAATCGTAACACATCGGCGTGATTTGCAAAATGGTTAACTGTGACCTAATTTATAGATGATGTGTAGGCAATTGGCTACAACTTGGGAAACAACAGCAGTATGGTCCTTTAAGTTAGAACTACTGTAGTTTAAATGGTTTTGAATATACTTTTTAGTTTGTGCTTTTAAAAGCCTTTGGATAAATCTCCCCAAAAATCACCTTAATAATAATTTTGAAATAAATGACCCATCACCTGAACAGCACACTGGTAAAGTAGGGATTATCTTTCTCCATCTCTCCTTCTTACCGGTTTCTGTGGTCTGCTCACCACCCAGCTTGTCGAACATATTGAATGTGATGTCCAGGTATTCTCTCTGAATGGCGCTGACAGCAATCTTCCTCTGCTTCCGTTGTCGGGGAACAATCTGGATTTTAAACTCTGCCTCATCGTTGTCGTCCTCATTGTCAGGTTTTTGGTCACTGTCTGCTTCATCACACATGTCATCGTCCTCTTCATCATCCCCGTCCTCTTCTTCTTCGTCATTGCTGCCACTCTTGCTTTTTTCTGGGGAAGAAAAAGGTTCTACTTTGTCTTCTGGTATGTCCAAGAAGATGGTCCTACCAGACGGACTTGTCCCCAGTGCCGTTCCGGTCTTTACCTCTTCACACATGTCGTCTAGTGAGGTGTCGGGGACATGTGGCGTCTTCCTCAGCAGGTCTCTCTTCTGCTTCAGGGTCATGGGGCTTTCATGGCAGACATTTTCCAGGCGGTCTGGAAGATCCAGAGAGGCGCTGGGAGTCACACGATTTGGAATCTTTACCACAAACGGTTGCTCCGAGCCTCCTTCTTCCACAAGCAGGCCTGGGGTCTTTTTGTCACTGGAACAGTCCTCGACACTCACCTGAACCACAGGGGACAGCTGCAAAGTCTTGCTGCTAGCAGGTGAAGCAGAGAACTTTGGACTCCCGTTGAATTTGTGGGCTATGATGGTGTTAAGGTCGAACTCCTCATCACTCTCTACGATCCTCAGGGGAGGCAAATGTTCAAACACCAAGGAATCGCTGTCGGACATGGAGAGCAGTGAGTGTTTTTCAGGAATGGAGGTGCAGTCAGAGGACAGGTCGATGAGGTCTTGGTCCTCCTTCCCCTGAGCTGATCCTCCAAGCGAGCCCACATCCAACTTGTCCTCAAACGTCTCCATGCAGCTGAGGCGGACCTCTGGGATGACAGGCTTGGAGCCTCGTCGGTCCACCGCATCGCTGCCCTCCACCCGAACTGAAGAGCCGTCGGATGATCCTTTCCCATGATGCTTGCTGTGGGACACGGCTGAGGATGGCGGCAGGACCACAGGGGGCGCCTGCAGGTCACAGCGATCAATACAGGATTTCCGTCGGTGTTCGTCCAGATTGAAGAGGATGGAATCAGTGTTGGAGATGTCCAGAGACTTCTGCTTGTGCATGGCCTGCAGCCGCTTCTTCCTGGTGCTCTCCTCCCTCACACAGTGCAGAATGCTGTCCTGAAGGGCGCTGGCTTCACGGTACTCTGACAGCTCAATTTCACCTGATACACAGAAGAAAAATAACACTTAATGAAAGTAACACCCTCCTGCAATCTGCAACAAATATGTTCTGCTGTTATACTCCGTTTGCTTCTTACTTTTCTTGGCATTCAGCTCTACTGGCTGGTACTTCACAGACTTGCTACCACCAATCCTCTTCAAACGGGCAAAGAAGGTCTGTGACTCCTTGTTAGCAGCACCAGTCGGTGTGTCATGGACGTCTGACTCATCGAATACACTGTCCTCTTCTAAGATGGAGGGAAAAAATTACATCAGCAGCAAATTTCTTTGGATTTAAGAGGCAAAGAAATCCTCTGGAAGTCATTCACTGGAAAGTCATTTTCATGCCATCTTAACAAATTACATTAAAGCTTAAAATGAAAGCTTCCTCTTCGAAAATGTTGGCCTAATTTGCCGTCATAAAAGGTGTCTTTAAAAAGCAAACAACAGTTCAGCACACTAGGCATTTCAGAAGTCTGGTGTTGAGGTAAACAACATCCTTTATTTTGGTTCACCTTTTTCTTTCTCGCTGTAGCGGCTCATGTTAGAATTGTCGCTGTAGAGTGGTCCCGCTGTTGCGTGGGGACGACAGCTGTGATACTGGGCATTCAGTGTGTTGATGGTGATGTGGATCAGATGGAGGACCACTTTACTCCCATCCATGTCCCTATAAGGATACTGTGGTGCATTCAAATGTAGAATAAGCTTATATTATTCTCTTTGTAATTTATACTGCATATAATAAGTTATAAAAAAAAAAAAACAATGTAACAGAGAAATTCAGCAATCACTAGAGGTGAAAAAACATATCTAGAAAACTGAATGAAAAGTATGACACACTGTAATAACAAAGAGTACCTTATAGAGGATAACTAGCAAGGCTTTGAGCCACATCTGCCTGATGTGTGGCCTCAAGGCCCAGAGAGAGCATCGAGGCGGCTGCTGGAAATAGTGTCTCAGCTGGGGACAGGTGCAGTACTTCAACACCTGGACCACCAGGGGGAGCAGCTGCTTCCCCAAACCAATATTGTAGTCCATCACCTAGAAGAAACAAAGTTTAGATCGTCAGCATTCATATTATACTGTTATATTCTCTACAATGTGCTACTAAATGCACCAGTTAATCTGTAGCCTGAGTCACAGAATACCAGAAAGGGTGATAAAAGATTAAATGTCACTCACTTGTGCAATGCCAGCGATGAAGGCGTTGAAGCAGGTAGAAGTGCGCATCTTCTGAGGTGCAATCATGAAGCAGCCCTCCTGTTGGTCGTAACCCAGCAGCACGTACAGGTGACGCTTTACTGTGTTGAAAGCCTTGGCGCTGCCGATGTCGGCCTCGGCGCTGCTCTGGTCTTTGGCCATGAATTTCATTAGCACCATGACGAGCTGGTGAACCGTCTGGTGATCGATGCCGGCGTCCTCTGGAAGCAGGTCTCTGATGACAGTGTCGTCCTCAGGAGAGGGGGTCTGGCCTGCAAGAGGGGCTGAAGCGTCAGGGTTAAAGTGCGGGAGGATATATGCTGCAGACACAGGAGAAGATGGGGAGAGGGAAGGGTGCAGGACCAGGGGGGACAACAACAGAGTCAACTCTGGACAGAGGTGCTGACTCACCCTGTCCACCTACATGCAATACACATATATCAGTGTGACATGTTCATGAAGTATGTAAACAGGGTAAACACAAACATGACCAGCTGGCTGTTGCAGAGTGTTGCTTTTCAGCTTTTTTCACTGTCAGGTCAATTCTAATTAGAATTCATCTAATGCTCAGAATTGGTGTAATCAAGATGAAAAATACTGTCACCATACAGTAAACATTGCTTTTTTGTATTTTTTTCCATCATGAATTCATGTTAGCTTTAACGATACTTCCTTCTCCTCCAATATGATGTGATTATGAAGACTAATGTTTCAGATTCAGGTTGTTATTTACCTGGCAGGACTTTCTCTATCATATCTCCCAGTGTCGGGGCAGAGTGCTCTTGCCTCGTAAGCCTTAGAGCTAAAAACCACATACGAAGAACACAATTTAAGATAATGTACAGGGGAAGGTAGCACAGGACACATGTCTGAGCTTTACCGTCACTCAACACATGTGCACACACAAACACATGAACACACAAAAAAACACTACATGGCCACAAAGCAGTATAGAATTCAAGTGTTATCAGGTATTATGGCTAATCACAAATGCCATATCACATCTGTGTGAAGCCAAAACAAGTACAGCCTATTACAACCTACGCAGAGCCAAAGAGAAAATGAGTTGCATGGTTGGGAGTTCCTCCTTTATTAAATAAAGTAATGTATTCAAGTGTGATAAATGTTGGGAACAAACGAGTGAGGAGAGAAACATTAGGAAAATGGGTCAACTTTGGTCTAATAGTATTTGCAAATAAAAAAAGCATTTGATTTCACCGTCAAAGATTAGGGAAATGAGCTATGATTACCACATTAACGCCATGGAGACAGTGTGAGGTGCTTCTCTGCACATAAAGTGATAATACGTTGATTTAAAGATACAGTCATTGTCTCTGTAGTTGTATGACGAGGCACTTAAAGTCTCATTTGCAAACACTGCTCGACCACAGACTGAATGAAAGTGACACAGGTTCATTTTCAGATTGATTGACAGACTGATTGGCTGTTCTGTTCTACTCACGGATTCGGTTGCTCAGTGACTCAGGGAGGGAAAAGGCCCGTTTAGACTCTGTCGGGCCTCCCTTTACACTGTCACGGAGGGAGCGTACACTCTTCTGCCGATTCCTAGCAAAGCGGGCGCGTCGTATCTTCCACATTGCTGCATCACTGAGGTTGGCCACGTTGGTTCGCACAGCAGTGATGGCTGTCAAGAGAAAGATAATCATTTGAAACACTATAAGGCTGTAGTGATTATGTCACAATAAATATTCTGCCAGGAAACATGCATGCAGATCACGTGGAGCGCCTGTAAAGACTCTGAGTTGGGACATAGCAGCTACATACTCGTAGGGAAAGGGAACTCCTTGTTGCAGTCCAGGTGTAACTGAGCCTCGAGAGACAATGTTTCAAAGCGGTTGACAAAGAACTCCCAGCTCAGCGCAGGAATATCTTTCTTCAGGAAGTGCAGCAACAGGAGCTTGCTGAGGATGATGGGTCGATCCCTCACAACAGTGTCAAACTGGAAATCCAGACACAGGCATAACCCCTGTATAACAAACAACACACATGTAAATACACAACAGGACGTGAATGAATGTAGTTAAGCACTGGACCTTAATGGGGCCAAACAAATTCACCTGCAGGGCAGGTCTCTTGATGGTGTCCAGCAGCAGTCTGGCCCGGGTGGCCACAGCTGGGTTGACGTCCTCCACAGAGGCCAGGAAGCAGCAGAAAGCGTGGGCCAGTGAATACTTCAGCAAGTGGTTTTTTGTCACCGCGCCGATGTCCAGGAACCGACACAGCACCGCAACCTTCTCCACTGGGAGTTTGACGAACAGAAAAATCATCAGCAAGATCACACTTGTATTACTTCTATTTTTAAGTCATCATAGTTGCATAGGTGAATCAAAATGAACATTCAAATCTGCATCTTTAGCTTTGATTTGCAAAATGTATAAAAATAGGTATAAAAAAAGTCATTGGTCATCTACTCTGTGTGTGTCAGATAAAAATACAACTAATATAATACTCATGAGTTATTGTGTTTGCAAGATGACAATACAATCTCTCACATCCCCTGTGTGTGGAATGACATTTACAGTCATAAAAAAACGACTCTTCCAGTAATTGTTGGTTTTATTTATTGTGACTCACTTGTGATCAAAAAAACTAAAATAGATACTTTATTCTGAAATCCATCAACTTTAACCCATTCGAGGCTGATGGACAGCAGTCAGTGTTGACCACTAGGTGTCAGTGTGGGATTAAGAGACCTAAGCAGAGCAGCGCCACATTGCCTTTTTGGTATCATTAAAGTTTTAAATTTGTATGTTTTATGACCACAATTATATCTGTTTCAACACTAATAATAATACTATGAGATTATTATTATTAAGCTCTAACATTAGTAGAGCTTGTGGTCGTAATAAATTTGAACCTCATCATGATGCATTATTTTACTAGTTGTAAAGACTGAATGACTGAATTCATTTTACCAATATATCGTGAATGTATTTGCATAACAGGCTAATCATTTTACATCTTTTGGGAAATATGAACTGTATGTTTGGGACGATTGTCAATTTGATAGTTCTCCTGTCTACCAAGGTTCATACATTGAGTCACCTGACCTCTGCCTCTGGCTCAAGGTCATACAGCCCCTCTCTGCCAATCACAAGGCGAGAAAACCATATTAATCCCACAATTCCTCTTAACCGCCTGTTTAAGCCATACGGTAACCATGACAACAAAAGGAAGAGATGTGGGCAGGCAGTGGTTTACGTAGGTAGCATATTACATAAGCAGACCGGGGGTCTTACGGCTCATTCATACAGAACCACAACCACTATGCTAGTAAAATAAAAAATTAAATGGATGGTTTAGTCACATCATGGTGACCTTGATGAGGTGTAAATACTTGCATACAAGGTTATACACTGATATTGGACACACAACACTTGTAATTTCACACCCAAAGCCTAGCCCTTACCTGCTTCGAATCGTATTTTCCAGTCTTTGCTGTTGAAGTTTCTATTGATGAGGTTCCAAAAGATGTCCGCTCCATGCGACAGAGACAGGGCGTGGAGAAGCTGCAGCACAGCCAGGGAGGCCAGCTGGCAAAACTCTGACTTCAACATCGACCACAGACTGCAACACAAACACCAATTACACTCATACACACACTGCTCTCAAGGAGTTAAATACAACAATTTAGAAACATAAAGCACATACCTCGGGATGAGCATCTTTTCCTGGATGTAGGCCAGAAACTGGGGGTGATCCTTACGGGAAAGGTACAAACATTCTCCATGGAGACAAAGGATCTTCAGACAGTTCAGCATATTGAACAAGATGTCAGGCTCCTCAAACTTGGACATTTCCTGCATACAGATGGAGGTGTGTGAGTCAGGCTGTACCACACTCAAATAAATCACAGACAACATTCTTGAATGCCTCCAGTTACTGCTCATGTGCCTCAGTTTAATACACAAGTACCTGCAGAATGGTGTATATGAGCTTCAAAGACACTGGGAGCTGCTGGTAGCAGAACTTCTTATCAGAGTTATTCTTCATGGCTAGAAGGAAGAGTGTAACAACTCAACTTACAAGTTACTTTCAAGCCCTTTAATAGAGCACACATAGTTGAATGACGAAAAATATCGATGCTAACAAGGGTGATAAATTGATACCACTCTCACATCTGTACAGTATATGTGGAGCTGGAGCTAGCCAGTTAGCTTAACTTAGCATAACAGGGGGGACCAGCTATTTCATGGCCAGGAGCAGCATCTTTCTGTTTGTTTTAAGATTCTAAGTCACTCCACCTGGCCAAGAAATAGTCTGGTATAACCCTCGTGAATGACTTTGACTTCAGCTTCTGTATGGATTAAACAAAAGAGATATAAATCGTAAAATAGTTAGCAAAAGGCTGCTCGGACAGAGCCAGGCTAGCTATTTCATACTAGCTACTGGTGGTAGCTTCATTTTACTTTAAAAAGCATGAGAGTGGTATCTAGCTTCTCATCTAACTCTTGGCTAGAAAGGTAATAAAACATATTGTAATAACTATAAAATTAAATGTGAAGCTACAGCTAGCAGCTTAGCTAAAGAAAAAGTGTATATTTCACACATGGTGACAAGCTAAAGGATTATTGGTATTCTTCTGGCAGTAAACAATTCATGAAATTATATTTTATTATGGCTGACACATTTAACAATTTTTTAATATTGCGTACAGAACTGATACTTACACGGGTTATCAGGAGAATGGTTACTGGTGTTGTCAATGTGCACACCACTTTGGTTATCTCCTTCCACATTTCCATTCTCTGCACCAAGGCAGAAATCTTGCTGACCCAAGAGCAAGGTTTCCTCCAAACTATCCGTAGGTTCCTGTAGAGGAAATCCAACATTGTCAAAACTTCTCCTTTATATGTTTCATATACTCATCAGTAAATCAGCTGAGCATGATATTCATTTGTGTCATTTACAAGTCATTTTCAGCTACCTATTTCGAAGTTGACAAACCATTGTAGTGGGAGACATGGGGGCTAAAGCCTTACTGGCTTAATGGACAGGGTTTATTTATATTAGGTGCATAATAATGCATGCTATTTCTCACCACAAGGCGGATTTCTTCTCGGGGGGTCAGCCTCTCCAGGAGCTCACAGCCCAGCTGGTAGCACAGGATACTGGATTGGCACAGGCTGCACTCCAGGGCCTTCTCATCCTTCTGGCAGGTGTGTGAGCCCCCCCATGGGGCCTGGAAGACGTTGTTGATGATGCCCACGATATCCTTCCCCAGGCTGCTGTCTAGACCCAGCATCACACCGTCGTCCTGGAGCTCCATCTGGGACAGCAGGGGATACGACCATAAACAGAGGAACCAAAAGTGGAGCACACATCTCAACAGCCCACCTGTGGGCAATGTTTTCACTATTCTCTTTATGGAAAAAAGCAATAATAATAATTGTCTTTAAACTGTGTACAAATAGACCTCAGTGTGTATCCTTGGCACATGTTTAGTAATTTGATATGAGAGTGCTTATAATAAGGCATTTGTTGCTCCCATACAATAAACAAAATAATATTGTAGAAGTATCATCACCATTGAGAATAAAAATTAAACTTTGATTATTAGTATTTTTCATCAGGAACGTGTGGTCACCTGCTTTAGGATGAGGTCAAACATGAGGATGAAGCAGCCGAGGTTCATGTCATCATCGTCACAGTCCAGATCCAGAGCGCAGTGGCCAGTGGCGTGACCCAGGTTTTTAAAGGGGCTGCAGCGCAGGGGGCTGCGGAAGGGGCTCCTAAAGGGGCTGGGGAACGGACTGAGGGTGTTGTGCTGCCCACGGCGTCCTGGATCTGACACCACGCTCACCTAGAAGCAAAGACCGCATCAAGATATTAAGTTGAATATGTGTGTCACTACAAATTTAAACCGTGTATGCTTCCGACAGTCTTTTAGTCTCCAACGTTTCCCTGTTACTGTCAGTTATAATGACTTGCTCGGCTACAAATTTCAATGATAGATCTGCATCACAGTCAAGTTCAATTAAGCCCTTTAAGGGAGCTATATTTAGACATTGGCAGTTACCATGGCAACATGCAGTACATTCCAATAAATGGTATAAAATATGACAAATTGTCTAACCATCAAGTCAAGTTATGTTTTGAGTAAAGGGATGTGTTTTTCCTGGCTTATTACTGAACTAAACTGGAATAAAAATAAATGAAAATAAGCATTGGACCCTTTGGGAAATAGTTTTGGTGTCTTCCTCACCCTGCGAGCCCCAGTGTTGCTAGTCAGATCTGAGGCGCGGGCCTTCCTCTGATTGGCCAGCTCCTTCAAAGAGTTCACTCCATCAGAGAACATCCCAATCAGCAGCTGAAGAGGCACCACAATGTCCAGTTCTGACAGCACCTGGGTCCAACCAATAAACATACACATTTAAAGAGTCCATTCACTATCATTACATCATTACTTACCATGCAGATTGTTTTTATATTATTTCCAATGCTAAAGATCTGCAGTGATGGAAGTATTCAGATCCTTTACTTATTAAATGCACTTATACTGTGAGAATACGCCACTACGAGTAAATGTCATGCATTCAAAACCTTACTTAAAATATGTAAGTATTTTCAGCAAAATGCATTTAAAGTATGAAAAGTAAATGCAGTCATTGTGCAGTAAAATGTATCGCATTGCATCATATATCATACAAATGTCCTATTAAGAGATAAACCATGCAGAGAAAGATGTACGGAGTCAAACTGGGCACCACTTCTTGAATGTGATCATAGTTGTGACAGAACATTTGAAATTGATCCATGTATACAGGGTAGCAAGCTGTGAGTGCATAAGGGATGAAAGGCAAAATCCCTCATATCTCTCGGTCTCATTCGGTGACCCAGATCCATATTCAGCAGGGCCCCTGCCCAGACTCTCACACTCTATGACAACCTGTTCAATTCACACGCACTGTGGACAGAACCGTAGGATGTGAGCCGGACATGAGAAGGCGTGTGTGAATGCGTGCTTACATGCAGCCACAGTAGAGCCTGCTCTTGCACAGACGCTGGGTAGCCAGAGAACCTGCAGCTGATGAAGCCAAACATTTCTTCCATGGAGAAGGGCAAGGGGCACAGCTCAATATCAAACATCTTACTGAAAGCAGAAGGCAGAGCAGAATATTATGTTCCTTGGATACTGTTACACAAGCAGTGATTTTCAGTTCACTCCTGTTTTTTGTTGGAAGCTGCAATTGGATTGTCCTTGCATTGCCTCTGCTTTATTTCCCCCTTCGGCGAGTTGTTTCATTTATGCATACATTTTCCAGACTGATGCATACATGTGAAACACCAGTGCTCTGTACTGTAAAATGTCATACATTATATGCCATTGAGGCTGAAAGTAGTATTTTTGGAAAAGATTCTTCAATCATATCTTTTTTTAATATTTGGACTACTAAAAATACAAATCTGCTATCAGACTGTATATAAGCAATTATTTCATCAACCCCACCCCTGCAAAAAACATGCCTTTATTTCAGGAATAACAGCTACAATATGCACACTCTTGGAGGTGGTGGATGTACCTGAGCACTTCTCGGAACTCTTTGAGCTGGTTGTCCGGCACCTCGGTGCGGATGGCCTCCAACCACTCAGGCATAAAGCACTCCCACAGTGGCTGACTGATGACATTGTAAGGTATCAGACACAGGATCCGGTTCAGGCCCTCCTTCAGCTGGGTCACTGTGCTACATGATTTGTCCCAGTAGCCTCCCACCTGGGGAAAAGTGTGCACAGACGGACTTAGATCAAACACAGCCAAGAGGGTTCAGATGGTGACCTGCTTCCATAATTTTAATAAATGTCAGCCCTCAGTGACATATTGACTATTCATAGCTGTTGCACAGTGCGACATTTTCAAAACTGTAACACAAGCTATAACTGAGTCAAGCAGGAGGAAGGATGTTATAATCCTCATGTTAGTCGTGTGTTTTCTGAATATGACCTTTCCCCCTCCGCACCCACATCCACATCAGCACCCTGTACACCCTCTATAATAGATCTTACCCTGGCAAATTCAACAGGCTTGGGCAGCAGACACATGACCATGACGTCAAATCGCACTTCACACACAGTTTTTAGCCACTTGGTGACAAACTGAGGCTTTAGCTTCTCCACCAGGCTTCCGACCTCGTCGTCCATCATGTAGGCGGTGGAGTGAAACCACTGGAAGACCATGCTGACCAGCCGAGCCAGACTCTCTGTCGGCGTGTTCTCATTCGGCGTGCACAGGCTCACCTGCAAATGAAGGAAACTAATCAGCCTGATAACCATAAATTTGACAAGGTAGTGATAAGAGGCCCTGCACTGTAAACATTCTTATCTCACAACTCCCTGTTATTGACAGACGCAGCGAACGCCTGCGATTACACACCAGGAACCAGATGCCAAACTGACTGAGGAGCCGCTGGTCGTGCTGGTCGTCCTCCTTGTTGTCGAACTCGATGTTGTCCAGAGAGTGGTGGGAGGCAGACAGGCCCATCTGACGACGCCTGTTCAGCTCAAACTCACGCTGCTCCGCGTGAATTTCTGCCTCGTTAAGAAGGCTGGATGGATAAGAGAGGATTCAGAGAGGCGGAGAGAAGTGTGAGTCATATTAATGGAGAACGAGTAGTAAAGAAACTAAAACACTGATGGAAAGCATCATGACACAGCGTGCATATTAATCATCTTATTTCATGCAGTATTGTTGTTCATGTAAAAACATGTTTCCCACGCTGGCAGGCATATGACCTGTAAGTGTGGCTGTCAGTATAAACACGGTGAATGCACCTTATAACAGCTTCCACGGTGCACACTAGCTCCTCCGCTCCGCACTCTCGGGTGTTAATGGGAGGGGGTGAGGTCTGGTACAGATGGGTCTCCGCCGCAGCCCCCACCTCGCTGCTGTGGTGGTTGACATGGCAACGCTTGCAGTAGCGGACAGGCCGGTTGCCATGGCGCCCACAGCAGCCAGCCGAGAAGCAGGTGACCACAGCCCTCCTAACATGAGAGCTACAGTTCTACAAAGCCAAGAAATGGGAGAAAGGAGGAAGAGGAGGAGGAGGAGGAGGAGGAGGAGGAGGAGATCGGTTTATTTTTATTCTGGGCAGTAGGCAACAACATAAAAATATGCCACAATCACACCAACACAGCCAATAATGCATTATGACAAGCCTCTAAAAATAAACATATTTTCAGGCCTCAAAAGCGACCAACTGCTCTGACTATGAATATCTTCCCCTCCAATATGCTTTTGTTCAGAGATGCCGATCTGTCCACATCTGCAGTGATAGAAAAACTCTTTATGTGTCCCCACAGTGTCTCGGGTTTCTAAAAATAAAAGGCATGGCACTGGAGAACCATCCTAATCTGATCAGCCTCTAATCTTGTACCATTAGGGGGATTCAGTGCTCCCTATCAAATTAACATATCTGTCCTCTGATGAGGAGTTCTCTCATTCACCCATAATGTTAATGATGCTGAGGTTGTTTACAGTATGTTCTATCTTGAGCATCATGGCGTGTTTGTAAGGAGCTAGTCTCAGATGAGGGCGACAGCGCTGGTGTAAATCAGTTTAAAAGGGCTTTTTGAAATGAGTGTGACAAAGCCTGATCAGAAAGGGAAGCTGTGGATTATAAACTGCTGGACAAACCAGGATGGAGGCCAGCTGTTTCCCCTGACAACCCCGGGGCGTCTGCTCGACCTGACGGGAATACCTGAGATCATCTCACACTCAGTTTTCCTGGTGTCTCCCTGGAAACCAGCAGGGAGCCCTGGCCCTCACAGCAGCACGTCCACCAACGGCGAACAAACAACACGCCCCAGCAGCTTCATTTGAAATGATATGGCCTTTATGTCAGGTACATAAATAGACGACCTTGCTATGTATCACAGGTAAAAATGGAGTGGATGAAATGTCTTCCACAAGGTTAACATTTAATTCTGTTTTAAGTGATAAGACTATAAGATAAGTGATTTGAATCTTGTGTTTGAATTGTATTCAAGGCTAGACTTGTGAGGTTAATCTGTAACAACAAATCATTGCAACTGTTATTAGTCCTAAATATGGAGAAGCATTAGATCATGTTCAATAAGACATCATGCTGTAATGGGATCAATCACAATAAATATGAGAGAGAGTATGGCAGCTGCAGGACAAATACACTTACCTTCTTTTGACAAATGGCAGAAATCTCTGCTGCAATGACAAATCAACAAAAATGTTCAATTTGCAGACAACAGAAGTAGCTTCTTAAAATTAGTCATGTGTTTAATTGGATACATGCTGAAATGATAACTTCCTCGAAAACTTTTTCAGCTTTTATACATTAAATATAACAAGAATTAGTTCTATATTCATTTATATGACTTTATATTGGCTATAAAGATAAGCATAGTTAAATGACTAACATGTGTACCTAATCTAAACATCTTTGTCATATATATATATATATTTCCTGTATGTCCTATTTACTGTCTATTTCATTGTCTGTGACTGAGAGACACCCAAACACCTGTTTATTCATGAACGCTCACCTTGGGGCAGGAGTACATCAACGAGCCATTCAGCATGGTCTCTGAAAAGGTCAAAGAAATGTATAAACAATGCTTGATTTATAGGCAAACTCCACATCACAGCAGCCTCAACCTTACAACACAAAATTATTTATACTTTCCTCAATATCAAAGAAAATACAAAACCATGCAATTATAACATGCTTCGCACACGCTGGAGAAAAGAGAAACAAGTGACTGCGTTGTTTCGTGCTGATGATCTCATTATCCGTGGAGGGAATTATGTAACCATGGTGATGTATTTCCCCTGGGTTAAGGTGAGAAATAATGAGGCATGCAGTAGGTGATGTATGTTTTGAATGACATATTATTGCAGGAGGAGGAGAATCTGAGGGATGGAGGAAAGAGGTGAAAGAGATGCTTACCCTGCTATTCTCTGGCTGCACTCCTCGCATATATAAAGAGGAGGGGGCTTGTCTCCCAGGGCAACAGAAAGAGTAGGATCTATACACATCTGCAGAGTAAGACAGGTAGTGTTAGATTATGGATGTGGTATTCAAAAAGTGATGATATTTTGTTGTTTTATTTTCATACAAACAAGAGGGAACCATATTTGCTCATTTAGGGATTGTACATAAGTTATCGAGGCGTGCTTCAAATTTCAAAAAAGTATAACACTATGGAATTGGTCCACAGAATTTAGCCATTCTTAATCATAAGTGCATAAAGATGGTGAATTCCAAATTAAACCTTGTTAATGGAATAGCCAGTTGAAGTTGAATAAAAATTAACCAAACAATGCATCCCCGTGTAACAAATATTCCAGACATTCTTTATTTTTGAACCAAGAGCTGCCATTGTGTTCACTGTGAAATAAAGTCCTGGATGGAGTTGCTTTAGAACAGTGACAATGTGCTCTCTGAAATGTTCAATCAATAAAGACCCTCCCACATTCTCCAACAAAAACATTTTGACCACCCTCCAGCAGAAAGGAAAGAAATAATCCCTCCTCTTTTCTGAATACTCCCTGAATTGTCCCTCTCATAAAGTACTCTCCACAGGTAATATTGCCCAAGAAACCATGTGACACCTTGAACCTTGAACCTACACCCATCTCCCCATGCTTCTGTGTGGATGGCTGCGTGCATATGCTGCACTCTGTTCTCTTGCAACCTGTGCCTGGCCCTGTAGTAAACCTCGATGCTCATGGCCTCAATGTTCAGATGGTGCACTGTAATTTACTGTGCTCACTTGATGCCGCCCTTTCCTCAAGGGCTGCACGGGGTCACCGATTCCAATTAAGCCCCCCTCCCCCCCGTACCCCCTCCCTGCTTGTGGTAATTGAAATGCGGCCCCTGTCCGTGCCCCTGTTCAAACTCTATTTGTCAGTTTTGAGCACAGTTGAGTAAAGGCAGGCAGAGCCGAGGAAGCCAGAGCCACAACAGCAGAGACTGGTGTAAAGTAGCATAGAAGCTGATATCATTACCCTACTCCCATAGCTGCCCAGGCATGCCCTGATTTATTTACCAAGGGGGCTCACAAAAGCAAACAAGCCGGCACGCACGGTTGAGCTTGGCAAGGCAATCTGGCACATACCACGTGCATTCCCCGAGACGTTCTCAAGGGGAGCAGCTTTTAAAATACAACGTGGGCTGCTAATCTATCTTCTTGCAGCTATAACATAATAAGACATTGTCAACGTAAAGGGATGAGGGATCCAATAGCAATCAATGTACCCGTGATGTAAGTTTTTTAAACACTAAAGTCACCTTGACAGCAGGTTTATTGATAGCATTGTGGCACTCAATATGTTGACAGTGGATGGGGTTCCAGGCTGGTCCAGGAAATTGAAGAATTTGGAGTCGGAGAGGAGAAAAGGAGAAAACGGACGATTCGTTAGACTTTCAGTCAGTTCGAGGTCAAGATGTGACATTATAAGAATCAGACCTGTGTACTGAAGCCCCCTATATTCACTGATGGCTCCTGGCGGCTTCAGATTGGGCCAGTAATGAAACAGCATCTGCACAGCTGGAGGCTTTACTTGGGATGGACCATAGGATATAACATAAAGAAGGTCCTGTACACAGTATAAACATCAACAGTAACTACAAAATGCAATATTTGCATACTATTAATTGGAAGGCAACTTGTTGAAGGTTTCTAGACAGGATATCATATGCTTAGAGATTGCATTTAATTAGAATTTGATTGTAGATTTAACAGACAGTCAGGTCATTGTTTTACACACTGGAATTGTGCAAAAAAAATGGGCTAAATAATAAATATAAAATTAAATATGAAAAGCAAATTAATTAATTAAAATATTAAAAGGTACCTAAATGTAAGAAGGAAACAAAAAAACTCTAGTTTAATTTAAGGGACTACAAAAATACTTAATATATAAGATTGCACTTTTTTTGTCATGAGGGTTAATTAAATTAAAGTATAAATATGAATATTAAAGTTTCCAGAAGACAAATGAGAAGGGGCAGTAATTCAACAAATGATTACCATTTTCATTTTCCTACCTTCCACACTTCCTGTTTGTGCTTCATTAGACACTCCAATAACTGACAGTGATACACTAGAAAGAAGAAGAAACCATCTTAAGGAGTGAGCCATACTACAAATTACATTTTTGGCAATATTTGGCAATATTTGCTTGCATCTGGTTTACCTGGATTTGTGGTGTACTGCATTGCAATCATTAGCATAGAAGAGGCAGACAGATTGACATAGGCCGGGACTCCCCCCTCCCTCCGAGTGGAGCCCACTACAGATAAGCAAAGAAGAGCGAGAGAAAGGATAAACTTCACTTTAACGCCTTGTTTAAGGTAGTATACTGTATATTTCATAAAAAAAATAACATTTAATAAATAAATAGCTGAAATACATTTAATAAATCAAATGTAACCCACCATAAAGGTGCTGTTTCATTATGATGGGAAGTGAAGTGTTTGTCTAAATTGTACTACAACCATACTCACATATAGCCATGGGGAGGAAGGAGGTGCTCAGGTACTCAATGATGTCTTTGTGGAGGAAAGGGGGAAATGTGGCTAAAGTGGAGATCATAGTATAGGGCAAAGTGCTGAGAATATCATCACTGAGAAAGGGCAGGAGGCAAGTTGTTGTGTAAAATATGGACTGTCCCAGATCTGGTGAGAAAGGGAAAAGGCAAAAAAAAAAAAAAGACAGAGATACACAGACACTCATTCAATTAACGGTACATACAGTATTCACATACTGTATGCAGCCACAGATATCAGTTACATTAAAAATGCAGTCTTTAAATGTCGTATATATTATCACAGCATAACAATTTAAAAAAAAGAGAGAACATTTGGAATATGAGCTTCAGCTGAGGGCAGTGAGCTTCCTTTAAAAGCCAGTGAAGTACAATTTGCCTTAAGGAAAAGTAGAGCATTCTAGTCAAGGAGATGGGTTTTCATGCTTTTGAGCTTTTTATAACAGT
Organism: Chelidonichthys spinosus; assembly: GCA_029853015.1. Lineage (NCBI taxonomy): Eukaryota > Metazoa > Chordata > Actinopteri > Perciformes > Triglidae > Chelidonichthys > Chelidonichthys spinosus. The sequence goes on along the minus strand of CM056833.1, from coordinate 11,227,123 downwards.
GGTAAAATATTCAAGAAAAACAGGAGCACTGACTGTTATGCAGCCTTTAGCCCGTGACAACAGTGTGCAAATAAGTCATTCTCAGATGTAGAAAATAAAACATTACATATGCCTATATGTGTTATACATTTAACCCATATTTGCACATGACAACATAAGTAAAACATTTCTCCCACTTTACATAACACACATGCAGTCAAGTATGATACACAGAAGAGAAGGCCTATGTCTGGTGTATCCAATGGCTTATGAACGATTAAGTTGAGAGGATCCAGCGTGCTCCCAATCACCCCATGCATCCCTCAAGATCCTCAGCAGGACTTCTCTCCTCCAGTTACAAAAGAGGCCAAAAAAGCAGCAGTGGCTTCATGCAGGCCAGACGGCTCGGGGATGATGATGACAAACAGTGGTGCACTGGGCCTTGACTCACCATGCTGACCATGCTGCAGCAGGGGCACCAGGTCAAGCAGGGTCACGAGGGTCACATAGAGGCCCTGATAGTCCAGAGAGGGGTACTCTGAGAGCTGAGCGTCCCGACTCTGCTGCCCCTGCCCCCCGCGGTCTGACGGGGCATCGCGCAGAACGCTGTAAAGGAGGGAGCGAGTAACTGTAGGGTTGATGGAACTGACTTGTGGTCTTAGAGATGGGGTGAGTGGGAATGGCACAGGAAAAAGACACATGGTCATGGGCACGGCCAAATTGGAAGCTTCCTGGTTCTCCTTCCTGCCTGTGCGGGACAGAATGCTGCTCCGGGGCGGGAGGGGAGGGGAGGGAGGGTAGGGGAGGGGAACAAGGGAAAAAAAGAGACAACAAAGACACAAAAAAACAGCACATTACATTGAAATGGCACTACAGAGACAGCGTAAATAGAAAAAAACAAACCCAGATAAACCCCACATAGGATGCAGTGTCTCACTATTTGACTGTTTCACTGAAGGCACGGGCAATTTTTCCCTGCTTTGTCTGTTCAGAGTGACTTGAATTCAATTTAACTCATTTTGCCTATCTTTGCACTTGGAAAACAAAAAAAACATGAGCACAAACTGCAATGATCACTGCATCTCATGCGTATCTGGTGACAAGGAGCAAAAATATAAAAAATGGCATGTTTTCAGTGGCAACCCCATACTTCTCCAAAAAGGCACAGTGCAAATGACTGTCCCTCGATGGCTGCCATCTTCCAATCAGCACGGTCAGAGGCTACCATGCAAAAAGGCCAATGAGCCGTGGAATAAAAAAAAAAGAAAAAGAAGAAGAAGGAAAAAAAAAAAGAAATTTCCTTGTCTTTAGTGGGGCTGTCAAGGATGGGAGTGACACCAAATTGGTTCGGGAAAATACAGAGGTGACACTTTTGAAACATGCTTCAGCCAGTAATAAACATGCGTGTGAGGTTAGATCAAGTGCTCCTAGGTCACAGCACATGTTTATTGCACCAGAGAAATAATGTCCGTATGCATACATTATGATACTGTATCAGTATCATCAGAAGAAATAATGAGATCCAACAGGCATATGGATTCAGGTTTCTAAAATAAATGTAACAACTAATCTACGGTAGAGGAGAAACTATAATGACAAAGGAATAGGTTGTATCAGGGGGAGATGACTGGTAGCATTATGTTTGTGAGCTAATGCAGGATGGACAATTGTGTTTGCTGTCCCCTGGGGAAGGTGGTGGACATATTCCCTTTTAAGAGAGGAAAAACAAAAGGAAAAACTAGTCGGGTTGAGTGTGGAGCATCTAGGGTGGAGGAGGGGGAAGGAGGGGCCAGAGAGCATTGCTCTTTTTCACTGCACATTATTAAAGAGCTAAGCTGTTCTATCAGGCAAATGATTGGGATTTATCAAGAGAGCCCAGATTATAAATTCGGATGTATTTTTTTTTTTTTTTATTTATTTATTTTGAAAGGTCACTCAAAAAGTAGAGTTACAGCATTCTCGGCGAGTGAGAAAGGGGATTTCAAGATGTTTTTAAAACATAACATTAGATTTCACAATGTTGAGCATTTAGCTTAACAGTTTCTACTGTCAACAGGAGAATGTAACATTTTCTGACTCATCCCCTCAAAGTTATACTCTGTAAGATTTGAGTCCGTGTGGATGGAATATTAAAGCTACGTTATTATCAACAGGAATGACTCACAACAACAGACCGCATCTCAGAGTATGACTTTTTCACTGCCCATTTCTCATATAGAAAAACATCATTATTTTAAACAATGAACATAGAGATAAACAGACACGCTCACACGCACACACTGAACATGTACCCACAAAGACACACACACATACAGACGACACGGGAAACTACATACGACACATAAAACACATGTAGAAATGCACTGATACGGACACATGACATACGTTGACTGTCAAACCCTGCACTGTCAATACAAAGCCGCTGACTATGTGTGTAACATTTAAGCACAATCCCACTTCCTTTGTTTACAGAATTCAAGAAAATCACATCTAAACAACACTACCGTAAATACGATGCCTGCTCCCTACAGTCATTTTTCTCAGAGTGATGCAGTTTGGCATGAAGTCAGCTTGGCTCACCGATGCCAAGAGCTCAATCTGACTTGCAGAACTATGACAACGCTGCGTCCCATCTTTAAGGAGGCATATGTTGTTGTCAGAAAACAGAAGAACGCAATTCCTCATGCTTTTCTTGTTCTGCACCTGACCTGCGCTGAACCTAAAATCGGTGCATGAATCAGCAACCACCTCCTTTGGCCATTTCTGCTTTTCTTTTCAGGAACATGACACATGCCTGCTCCACTTTTCAAGGCTCACTACTCCCACTTTCTCCTTCTCTTTTCTTTGGCATATTCCTTTTGCTTTCCTTCTTCACCCCGGGCTTCAGAAGGCACAGGTGTATGGATAATCCTGCGCTCCCTGCTGAGATAACCAGACCCCTCTAATGGTGGGGAGAATTACTTGTTCTGCATATCTGAGGCTAAGAGGCTCTGCTTCGGGACAATATCCAGCATCTGTTAATATTGGAATAATAGCAAGCAGTTCCTTTCGCATTAGAATGACCCTGCCCCTCAGGGACAAAAATCGTCACCTGAGTTACCACAGATTCCCTCAGTTGTCACCCATGTCATGCTCCATCTGTGACAAAGGAATATGAAAGGCTAGGTTTAAAACAGCACAGTAGCCGCTGGAGCTGGAGAGCCATTCAGCAAAGGTTAAGCACAAAGCAACCGGGATACTCTAGGAGCATCACTCAGCATGGAATAATCCGTATGGGGCTGAGGAATAAAGTGTAGAATTGAGGCCAGATGTCAATCTCAAATAACTTGCACCCTAAGCTGATAATACAAGTGGGGTATACCACCAGCAATCCCATCCTTTTTTTGTAAATTGGCTAATACATTTGGACAGTGCTGATACTTTCTGTGAAGCCAGCCAGCAGTAGGACTAAACCAACCATGTGACATACCAAAAATATCCTGTCACTGCAGTGTACTTTGATATGGAAAGAAGCTCCATCTGGAGAAACGGGGACATGACACATTGCGAAATAAGATGTGTCCAAAATGGCTGCCTACTTGACCTGTGTTGGAGGAGGAAATAACATGCTGTTCCTTCCTCGGGCTTTCACAGCACCCAGGGGGATTAGGCTGACCCTGCAACTGCAGAGCTGGAGGATCTGCCCTCCACCGGCCCCCCTCTGGGAAGGACACAACAGGGCCGCCCCAGGGACGCGTTCATTTAGCAGGCGACCACTGAATCAATAAACATCACTGAGTTGTCCATCTCCACTGCTTCTTTAAAACAACACCACAGGAAATCTGCTCTATCTTTCAAAACAGTGCACACAAGCGACTAGACTTCCTTATTTTCCTCTCCAGACGCTATATTCATATCATCCATTTAACGAAGGCACCGTCATCCCTTTCACAAACTGTGTCAACCTGCCGTACGTTCACTCGTCTGACCGAGGAGGAAGCTAAATATCAAACATTCTACAGTCTGTTACTTCACCTGTTGGCTCCAGAGCAGGGTACTTACCTGAGCAGGGTTTGGGAAAAGTATTTCAGTGTGTTTGCAATGTCTGTTCCGGAGGGCACAGGGTAAATATTGTGTTGCACACGGTTGTGATACTCTTGCAAGTATCGTATCTTAGAGGCAACTAGACAAAATAAAGAGCAGAGTAACAAGCAAATCAACACGAGTGAGACTACGACAGGAATCTGAGTACACAGATGAGGCAGAACATGCATTAAGCTGTGTTTGTTGCTGTTTTTCAGCTGAGACTCATGAAAGGCTTCATGCGATGCAACACGGATGCTCCAATTATCTAGTTAAACAAAGAATCTGTGTTCCCATGGCTCTCTGGCCTTCAGCAGGTGACCTTTTTGGTACAGCAGTTAGGTCACGGGAAACCCTAGAGGACGTAGCAACCTATTGCTTACAGAAACAAGCTCATGTACAAAAGGTTGTCAGTTCAAGTCCCATGACAAACTGGGGAGAACGCAGTCAGCATGAGCCATGAGCGAAGGCTTACTCATCCCTTCACAGATGATACTGAGGGACATTTCAGCAATGACCCCCTCGTGTTAAACTTCCCCCTCAGGTTATTCTGTTTCGGTATGGATGTGTTATTTTTTATTTGGTTGAATAAGAGTTAAATTAAGTTGGAGCGGGTGATCGCTGACCCATTTTCTGTGACTTTGGGAAGTGGTGTTTAGCTTCCATCCTGACCTGTAAATGACAAACCCCAAAATAAAAATAACAGCTGTAGGCTTTGAGCATGCGTGGTTCTTAAATCTAGACAAATTAGACACATTATTGTATATTTTAAAACACATTTGATGCCTAAATGCAGCAATAAATTAGCTAAAATTAAAAAATAGCAGCAAGTTTTTCGGTGTTGTCATTTTTTCTGAGCCGGATTCATTCTTTCATCTTGACCACAACCACACAACTTTTATCCAATCGAAATGGAAGCCCCAAACAGCAATCTCGACCCCAGATATATATATATATATATTTTAAATAATCATAGCGAGCAATATCTGAATCAAAGTGTGCGGAGATGATTCAGTGACATGTAAGAGGATGTGAAGATAGAGGCTGCTTTCCACCTGTTTCCAAAGCAATCGGAGGTATGAGGGGGAAATGAACAACAGCCTTCAGGACGGTGTGATGAAACCACATTATTGATCAATCTATTGCCACCATATTGTTCAGTAAAAAATCAGTCAGGTCGACCTTGAGACCAGCATCATGCTTCTTCTTCTTCTTCTTTTTTTGCACGCGCCTCATTCAACCGCGTCAATCAAAACATGAAAGAGATAACATGACGACGCGGCCATTAAATTGTTTTTTTCCTTTAACATGCCGAGAAATACACAGCGGCTTCCTGTGCGCGAGCAGCCCTCCGGCCAGCCTCTGCAGTGAGAGGGACGTGTTGCAACCTGCCATGGCAACCGCGGTTTCATCACCAAGGACAGCTCCCCTCGTTCGCTTTCTTGGTTCAAACAAAAATTCCCATTTCCAGTTCCCCAAACCTCCCCACGACAAGACAGGTGAAACACACGCACACACAGCCGTACTTACACTGCTCCGCCTTCGTAGACATCTCGCAGACACTTGGGGAAACATAAAACCCAGACTGTCAATTGTTTTAGTGTTTTTTTTTTTCTCCTCTCCGGCGTTGTGTTTGCCTCGGTCGTGAAAAAGTGAATATACCCCCCTTGCAGCCCAGGCTCGGCTTGATTGTACCACTCTGCGCGATGGATTTATACACCGCGGCTTTTTAGCGGTGATGCGGTCCCTTTTTTTGCAGAATTAAAACGAAGAGACAATTTTGTGAGGTTGTTTTTATTTTGAAGGGTTTTATTATGTCGCTTACGGAGAGGAATTTTGATCTACATCTGCCACAGCGCACCTTTCCAAATGGACTGATCCGCCTTTGACAAATTGTCATTCAAGATTTCCAACAGCCCCGTAGTCCTGTTTGAACTGGTGATTGGCCCGTACGAGGGGGAATCGGCGGATTTGCCTATATATATGCATTTGTGCATCTGCTGCATATAAAAGACACAACATGCAACAGATGGTTGTCACATTATCGTGACGTGTAGAAGAGAGAATTTTTATCTTTGCTCATTTCTCCTTTGTTCCTAATTTTGGTAGAATAAAACAATGACAACTGCTTTGTTATTTGACTATCATTAATCACCTGGAGGTCTTTAAGAGTTCATTATGATGAATCTATTTAATGTACTTATAAACCATTTTAAAGGCCTATAATAAAGTACTGCATCCTTTTCTAGGTGCAACAAACTGAAAGATAAACAGACTTCAGGGTCTGAACCACTGACAGCCCCTTCCCATTATTATAGTTTGTGCCAAGAACTGTTGGAGTATTTCCATCTCATCTCCAGCTGATTGGGAGTCACACCCTGCATCCTGAAATAACCCCTGTGCTTCTTACTAGTGTTTATCCTAGTCCACTGGGGCAAATGTAAATATTTTGTAAACATTACTACATTCAAATCAGTCAACAAATCATCCTATTTTATTAGTGTCCAACCCAAATGTGTTAGAAATAAAACATACAGGAGATACCATTTTAAATATTTTATATTTATGTATACAATAAAACAGTTTCATCATTAAATTTTAACTTGAAAACATTTTACACATTGGAGAACACTCCAACACAGTGCATGGGCTTCTTCCTGAATGCAGAGTTCTAGAAGAAGTCAGGGTCGTGGAGGCGATCTCTGCTGGTAGTCTGGGATGTGATGCATGATCCATCCAGCCGGAGCCAAGAGAGTCACAGCAAACACACATATGGCAAAGAAAGATTGCTGTAAGAAAATCCATGAGGATGTTAACAGAAATGCATGAGGAATGATTTTTGGAGCCACATTTATATCGTCCTGCCATGATATTCCCTTTGTCCCTCTGCACTCTGGTTTCCCTAACCTGAGCCAGGTTTTGTAAAAGCCCCTGTGTATGTCCCTGAGGACAGATCAACAGATTTATAGTGGCATAAACACTAAATGTTGCAGTTCCATCATGGGATCCTCTTACAGAGACCAAAGCTTCATAGTGCCTTATGGGTAAGAAATAAATAAAACATCTCTCCCACTCTACAGACTAGGGTGCACAGTCCGCATGATTTCCTCACATTAGGGGCAATATAGTGAAGTACCACAGATACTGACTTCCCAACACTGTTGCACTGTTTGTGTGCCAACATGATCCTCATAATTTGATTAATTGCAGTTTAACATCCAGTGAGCACAGGTGTAAAAATTGCCACAGTCCCTTTTAGCAGCACATTTTGATACTGTATCATACAACTACTATCAAAGATATTGAGTCTTACCATTGGTCCAATCTTTTCCTTCGGCGGCTTGCTGTAGATGGTTGACCTACGATTTTGCCAAATGGCTTTCATCAACTTGGACCCGGTCAATGTGGGACTCCGAAGAAGGGAGAACATCTTTCTCACTCGCCTCTTCTTGAAAATGGTAATGTTTATGTGGATTTTTTCCTCATATCCTGTGAGATGCTTAACAGATAGTGACTAGTTTCATCTAATTCCCTGGGAGGAGTTACTTCCGTGGGCCAGAGACGCTCATGTAAACATACGGACTAACTTCTCATCAGAATAAGAAATCTGGCCTTGTTCGTGAGACTGTAAAATGACTAAATAAAAAGAAAAAACAAACTTGTGCAGCAACTCTGACAGCAATTTTATTTTGGGATGCATAGTCTTCAATTGAGTTAACAGTTATGAGCCTACATTTCTACAAACTTTAAATTTACAACATATCTGGCCTAAGTACTTAGTACAGTATTTGCTTCCAATTCCAAAACTTGAATATTGGCATTTTTGAAGGGACTATTTAATAAAATCAAAACATTTCAACAATTATATGCATGACTCTTCACTCATATCAACAAACAACAGTTGGTGCAAGCAGCAGCATGTTTGGCTTGACTTTGGTCTTGTAGGAGTCGCAGATGTTTTTCCAAAATACTCATTCAACGTCACTCCACTCTTATGATAATATGACAAGTCTCCCAGCGCATTTATACAAATCGAGGATTCTGTTCATAGCAAAACTCCAAAAATGACCTTGGAGTCCAAAAATCATAATTTAAAAAAAAAAGAAAAGAAAGAAAAGCTTTAGGCTTAGTAGGTGTCTGAGACGTTTTAGCCTCCATTACATGGATTGTGTCGCCCTCAGCAGGAGGCCAAAAGTACTTCAACTAGATGCTATTACAATGGATATGAAACCAATTCAAACATTGCAGTGGACCCCCCCTCCCCCAGCTGCACAAGGAGATACATAGATTAGATAGTTTTAAGCTTTGACACACATTTCCATGGCCTAAATTCGTGTTAAAGCCTACATCAAAGTAACCCTACAAAACAGACCTCTATAAAAGAGATACATTTTATGAATAACTAAAAATATTGCTTCATTGGGGAATTATATTTTCATTCAACTACACTTAAATTTCAACCATAATAATGTATTTATTGACATATTGCAACTGGTTATTTAGCCAAATTGCTCAATCTCATCTTGAAGGTTGGTAAAATACCTACGTAGCCCACATAATCCTCATTGTTACAAACAAACCACTAGAGGGCGTTCGCAAACGTGTTATTGCACAAGATGCTCGGAGTACTGACGGGCCTGTTGACCAGTCGGCGTACAGCATTGTGAACCTGTCAAGCTAAGCAAAAAACGGGTATGGGGGGAAATGTTATTACGCTCCCAAACTAAAGGTGCTGGGCATACCTACCGTATGTAGTATGACGTATATTCGAACGATTTTCCAACAGCTCTTTGCCGAAATTATTTTTCAGTGTATAATACCGAAAGTGTGACTGGAGGTGCTTTTTTCTAGCAAAATATATTGTAAAAAATGAAGGGCGGAAAATGTACATTTATTTATTTTGAAAGTCTTGACCGGAAGTGCAGATTCTTAATCTGGCTAGTTTGAGACGGTTAGCGTTGGGATAGGCCATAACAACCACCCAACAAGGCGTTATGCTACTATAGAGAAATACCGAACCGAATCGAAGATAAAACGATGTTGGTTTAGTTTTTAGTCGGGATAAATGGTGTAAATTCGCCGGAAAGTCGATGCAAGTGGAAATATCCGCATATTAGTGATCAAAGGTGGACGTTGACGTCGAGCCGTGCGTAATGAGCAGAGTTGGAAAAAGAAGGTGTTGAGCTGCATTTTTTCTCCCTCTCTGCCAGGGACAACTTGGGTCGGAGTACTGTCCAAACTACGAGGTGATACGAACTAAAATAATGCCCACGAAGCTCTCCGCTTTCCGGTAAATATGTTTTCAGCGCTCTGTTTTCAACAGTTGCATCGCATCCTGCTCGAAGTAAATTGCCGTTTCCGAGGGGTTAAAGTCAAAGCGACACAGCAGAGATAGCATATCCTAGCCTCCTAGGATATGCTACTAATTGTAGGGCTGTGGTGAATATGACTCCTCTCGCTGGGCTGTCGCTGAACATTTATACATTGCTTCCCATTTTTATCAGCTGAGGCAAACGAACCACTTGGTTTTTGCTCTTCCAAGCACTTTTAATCGGGGTTTCCGCTGAGCAGCGATAGCCCCCCAGTAGCCCATAGAGCAACAATAGCTCCGCGTAAACGCTAAGGCTAACAAAGCCATTGCAAATGATTGATTTCTTTATACACTGGTGGCCGAGGGGAGCCCTTCTTTCGTTTTGTGGCGCTAAATCGATAGAGAAATTCGGCATGAATGTGCATTTTAACTTTGCGGATGAACCTACATGTTGCTGTTTATTGCCTCTGTGTCAGATAGTTGTTGATAGGTTGTGCTATGGCAACATATGGCATCAGATATTGCAATCTGTAGCCAAAATGTGTGTCTAGGTATATCAAAGTGATAGATATATAGCAAATCCCAATAGCCAAATAATATCAATATTATGTTAAATTAAGTTATAGGTATCCTGTCCTATTATTTGCCTAAACCAAGGATGTTTATTGTAATGCTATCCCACAAGGTCCCTCTAACAATCTATATATGTATTGGTACCACTAACTATATTTAAGTGGCGAGGAGCCATATGTCCACTGTGATAATCCTGTGGTAATCTCAATGAAATTCTGGTTAGATTCACCCTGTCTTCCTCTGAAAGACAACATGTGTGAATCTCCTTGCATTTACGGCACTCTCCAGCGTTTAGGTTTGTCATTTGTCCAGGTTTTAGTATTTGTGTCAGTGCTCCGGGGCAACAATGACATGTAATTATTGGAGTTACATGCTCAGAAATCCGTGACTGGCATGAAAGGCTGTGAACTTGCCAGTACGTGCAACAAAGTGACTGAATGAGCCGGACTTTGGCCTGAATGCTGTTTACCCTGGCCTCTTGGATTGAGAACTCAACAAGGAGCATTGACAACTCACTTAAAATAAGCACTTATTGTTTCCTGGGCTGCCATTCATTCTCTGAATGTTGACTGCCGGGCTGTGTTTGTATAGTCAGTAGTGTGTGCACACTTAACATTACTTTATTGAAAAGGTGGCCCTGTTCAGTTGTTTTCCTAGCTGACCTAGAACATGACATTTATTCATTATCATTCTAGGTATCCTCATGTTTTCACTTGAAAATCTAAAAGAAAATAACAGATCGATGATGGAATATGTGATATCCACGTTTGTGTATTATGGCCTCCCAGAAAAAAATATTTAAAAAAAACTTAATCTGCTGACAACATGATCTGTGACATGCTAAATATGCAGCACTATGGTTCATATTGTTGGTTGACGGGCTAATCCAGAGGCTGCCCACTATGAGTCATCATGGTGGGGACTTTTGTTTACTCAATCCGTCTGTCTCGTTTCAGCGTGCTGCTTTTTCTAGCCTGTTCTGATTCCTGTAGTTTCCTGTCGCTCTCCTGGCAGAGTCTGTAATCAGTTGAATGGCCTGATTAACTGCCATACAGATTGACCTGATTGGCAAAAACACTGCAGAGGTAAGTATTTGCCTCTGCCACAGAATTTTGTCTCTCAGCTATCATTTCAGACAAAAAACATGACATCGTTATTATTTTAAAGGGGGAGATTTATTCTATATTCTCCACCTGCGATCCATATTCCATTTGCACGACTTCTTGTGAGATGTATTCAGACATGTCAATACAGGGGAGGCCACTGTTCGAAAGTTCTGCTTTCTACTCACTGCTGCATTACTTATTATGTCCCTCTGATTGTATCAAATATAAGAGTCAGTCTCTACTTACTCTCTGAAGCTCTACTTGTGTCCTGCTTGTTTTAGTGAAGCATATGATAGAATTTACAGCTTTTGTGTAAATAGTAATAGCAAATATTTGTTTTGTTATATCCAAAAACCCAAATTATAACAAGGGATTAGTTGACATACTTAGTGTTTTAGTATATTAACTGGACAAGGCCTGCATCTTCTTTTTCATTCGTATGCGAGTTAAGAAAGTTAACTGTGTACGCTCCTTCTGGAATTAATGTGAAGGTACTTCATGAGATAATAACATGCCAGCAATGGACTAATAAAAATTCCCCCTTTAAAGAAATTATATTGAAGAGCTGTTTTTTTTGTAAGCTTTGACACATTCGTAATGTTTTGCAGCTACTATGTAATTTTCGACTGGGAAGTGTTATTTTTTGGGGGGGGGGATGCATTTCAGTATTTCTGCAGTTGCTGCCCTATAATTCAGGCTTGACTGTGATACAGACACAGTGATTGCTCCTCTCCAGAAGATTAGGGTCTTTGTCATTGAGCCTAACAAAGATTACTGTCAAAAGGGGGTGATTTCATCATTTCATTCATTGGATTATTCACAGTGGGACCGATGGAGAACACAGCGCCAAGGTGTCATTGTGCCATTTGAGCAAAGCAATGTCAGTCTTTAGATTCAAACAGTTATACAATTACAAAAAAAGGCATGGAATATACATGTGTCAATTATCTGCTACTCTATCCAAGTAATTGCTCACATCACGTACACTTGTTGAAGTCTTCTCAGGCTATCATAGCTTCATTACAGCTGTCACTTTGATTCAAAATGTTGGCTGTGTGTGTGTTTCATTAGCAGAGCTTTGGTTAATGGGGTGTTCTATAATAACCTAATTTAAAATAAGAATGCCTGAAATGTGTGACTCATATATCTACTGCTTCCCTTTTTGTCTAACCATGATGAGGAATTCCACATAAATGATTGATAAAGTGCCTTTACTGTCATTTAAATAATGCATTGGTCCTGTTCTCCTGCCAAGCCGTTTTGTATGCTAATGTTCAGTGGAAGTCTGGGGTTCTGTCTTTTAAATCTCTGCAAGTGCCTGATTCAAATAACATAAAATGACCCGAGTGACTGAGGCAAGGTGAGCAGCAGTTTGAATGGGTCCGTATGTCTGTGTGTCTGTAGAGAGAGATTGGTGGGGGCAGGGAGTGTCTCCTGTCACGTCTCATTAGGGACATGTAGTCCAGCTCTGCCGGGCGTCTGTCTTCTCCCCCGTCTGTGGCACTGTCCTCCTCTGCTCTCAGGCTGAACACAACACAGCAGCTCGCTGTTTCAATCTAAACGGCAGGAAAGTGTTAATGTTAGCCATCAGAAAGATTATGGCAGAGATGCTTCTTATTGAAAAGTGTGAGTCAGGTCTCAAGGAAATAGATGTCCTAAATTATGCTTTTAGAATTCTGCACTGCAGCTCAAGTTAAATGTGGTTCACTCATTTGAATGAGTTAGAGCCGAGAGTCTGCCTAGCTGGGAGCCAGTGTATTGTTCAATTGATGTGTTGGTTGCTTTGTTTTATTCTGCCTCTGCTATGCTCCTTTGAGGACCCCCACCCCACCTCCTTCTGTAAACAAGACAGTTTATATCTCAAGGGCTTCCTTCCTCCTACATATTCAAATTCAATTTCTAATTTTGTCCAAATTAATTCCCTGTGAAGATACTTATTTAAAGCAGTCTAATGAAATAAAGATCAACCAACGTTTTTTTTATTGGAGTGCTCCAGTGTGACTGCTTGGTGACTATTTGTGTGTGCGAAGTAAGAGGCTGTGGTTTTCCATTGAACCCTTGGGAGGCTGTAGAGTGCTGCTCTACAGGGCAGACATAATGATTTATTGGTATGGCAGGCAGGAAAAACTAGCAGGCTGAAATAAAACAGATCCATTCAGTTGTCCATCTCATCTTGCATAAGAGAGACGGTATGTATATATACATATGACTGCTTTTATTTTGAGTTATTTAAAGGTCAAGGGCAACAAGAATTATACTTCCAAGTTAACAATGTTTATAAAAGTGCATACTTATCCAAAGTTACCCACTGTGTAAGTACCATGGAAAATTGAGAAGCTGTCCCACTGGTTTTACAAATAATTTTGATCCCCAGTGTACTTGCTGGTAGAAATAAAGTCTCGCTTTGTAATTAATAGCCCGAGGGGTTAAGGGTATGCTTAATTAATGAGGTGCCCCGTTTCTGTTAGATCGTAGCCAGTGACAGTACAAAGGAGAGAGCAGAAAAGTTACTGCGTCCTCACTGGTGCCATGTCTGGCAAGAATAAGCTGAGGGAAAATGGCTGTATGGAGCTATTTGGAGAAGCTCACCTCTGTTGCACAGCATTTTCTGGGCCACATAAATTAACAACCCTTAACAACAACAACTTAAGTGATAAAATCCTTTACCCTGTAGAATAGAATTAGTATCACATTATGGCTTCAAAAATGCATTTTTCACAGAAGATGTTTTGACTTGACATGGCAGTAAAAGCACAGGTGTTACTTGTAACATTAACAATGGTTCTGTTGTATTCAAGTGTCCCAGTAAGCCGTGACAATGAGCCAGCGTGAATTATCCCAGTACGCTGAAACTGAAGCAGCCAAATGTAAATCGGCCATCATTCATTTTAATTATTTACTGGTATGCCTTTCCTACTGTAATCTATTAAAATGTCTAATGTTAAAAAAAGGCGTCTTTATGCATTTTTAATGGAGAAAATAACCAGACAGGTTGGGCGGTGGCTGGGGCAGGCTGTGGCTCAGAGGTAGTTGTCCTCCAATTGGAAGATCTGTGGGAAGACTAGAAAAGAATACATTTAATAATCAAAAGTATTTAATCCCATTAATGCAAAAATCTAATATGCAACGGACTGCCCACAATGGCTGTGTGTTAATGGTAAGGCTACCACTGTATAAATGACATGGCAAAATCTCACATAATGGGCTAAGATTACATTCACATGTTAAGGGTTGTTAATTTTGACATTTCATATCAACACTGTTGTGAAGCACTGAAAAGAGTTTCACTATAATACTGCAAGTCATTGCATTTATGATGATGCAGTGCTAAATCTGGCTGTACTGACAGGAACTGAAGAGAAGGAGAAGATCCGAAACTAGCTTAGAGACATTTCAATAGTAATGAAATGAAAATCTAATACTAAGCTGCTTGGCGATAATTGACCTATGACCTTGGTCAATGCGTTGTCACTCAAATTGCAGTATAATTATACTCTGCATAGATATATGCACACTGAGCTGGAAAAACGTCCAAATTGTGCATTAGACCGCAGATGTTTGAACTGCTTAAATGGACAAGATGGGCAACGGCAGGCTGGGTCGTCCCTTCCTCTGAAAGACACTGTACATCTGCGTTAGATTTGTTGTTGACTGCCAGTCAGAGTTTCCTGAGGGCAGAGCAGAGGAAGTCTCTGTTAACCCAAGTCACTGTTGAAGATTATAGATAGAAGCCTGAACACACACTCCTCAGATGAGCACTGCCAGCGTTTTACAAAAAAAAAGCCCCCTCATTACAATTTTTAGCAATTCTGGCATCTAAAATTGCCAAGGCAGCTATGATTCATGATTGCACTGAAATCAATGTGGCTGAAACAGTGTGATAGATGGTTATAGATGTCCCTCTGTTCAGCTTAACAGTGATGCCCCTGGCCATTCATTATCTTTTAACAGAGTCCAAACAGTCCAAACTCATCATGTTGCAATCCCGGTGAGATGTTAGTCAGCGACATTTTTAAAAAGCCTTCACTCTTTGACTTAAACATCCCTCTTTCTGTCCTCTGTCATCCTTCTCCCTTCAGGTATGGCAGGCCGGGCCCGGGGCTCTGACTATCCGTGCCTGACCCACGACTGAGGACCGAGAGGAATACGTTGTCTGAGCAGAATGACTCAGCAAGAGGGGGGGCCCCCGTATAGCAAGTGAAGAGAAGTGAGGATGGGTGCTAATGGATCCAGCTATCCTCACTCATGCTCCCCACGCATAGGGGGGAATGCACAGGCGCAGCAGACTTTTATAGGTACGTCTTTTTTCTGTGGTTTAATAAAGAGCGTTGTGATCGGTTGCACAGTTAACAAAGTTCTGATAGATGATTCTGCCTTTTCAGTTAGCAAATGATAGAATGTATATGTGAAATGAAATGTTAGTAAGACACGTAATTGTCTCACTCTCTTCTGATATGACGTATGAAAACTGTCCTCCTGAACCCATTTCGGCACTGTGCACCCATGCTCCAAACACACAGTGGTGAGGCTAGCATGGCTGCACTCACATTTAACATTATATTAACCTGCTTCCATGACAACTAGTGGTGCAAGACGTGGGTATATTTGTGCAGGAATGCTCTTGAACTGGGCCATTGACTCATACAACTGACACAAATGTTTAAAAAGCAATGCATTCCCTGCTATATGGACTTTATGAAGTATTATGAGAGGCGGCTATACAAAGAAACTTGATTCCTATGTGGGTGGTTAACTGTAATATTACATTACCGCATTAAGTGTTCTACTTTCAGAGTTTAAAAGTATCTTCCACCAAAAAAAGCCAAACGAGCCTTGCAGTATTGCTCCTCTCAGCTGTGTTGTTACTATGTGCCTGTGGTGTGATGCGATCATGATAAGGCTGCAGGCTATCAGACTGGATGAGATAATCCCGTGTCATGATTTTTGTGTCTGTGGCCACTGCCGGCTATAGGCTGCTTATTAGACTGTCACCTTTATCTACTGAATGACACGGCAGCTACAGTCTGAGACCTTTTGCTGCTGTTTCAGTTACAGCAGTGTTAACGTCATTATCAGAAAGCATTGCTGTACTACAGCTATTTTATTTCTGTTTGTTAGTTTGTCCCTGCATGCACTAAAAAGAGACGTATGGTTTTGTGTGTGATTTGTATGCCCACAGGTGTATGAGGTCACTCTGTATTGCTGGTAATAAAGCAGTGTTTTTGAATGGTTGTTGGAGATGAGACATATTAGAAGACTTAGTTGATACTCCTAAATTGGCAATCATTGGAGCCTTTTGGGGGCTGCATGATGAGAGGGTCCCGGGTTCGATTCCCGGTTTGGGCTCAGGTTCCTTCTGTGTGGAGTTTTCATGCTCTTCCCTGTGTAAGCTTGTGTTCTCGGGCTTAAGCGTTAGACAATGGATGGATGAATGGAGCTTTTTGGTTCTTAAATATTTCCCGACAGCTCTCAGGGACAGACAGCTTGGAAACTGCTTAATTTACATAAATCTGTTCTTAACATATTTATTTCACTTTCTAAATTACTTTGGTTCTGAGGTTTTTTTTTTTCAGAATTCTTCTTAAAAGTGAGAGTATTGTTTAAGGAGCCAAATTATGTCCCCTGAGAGCAATAAGCTTTACTCTGGGCTCTGGAGTTGCTTGGTTTAGCTGGCTCGGGCCACAGATGATTCACAGTGTTAGAATGATTACTATTTGGGTCACACCGATGGCTGCTGAGAGAAGGGCAGGAAGAGAGGATCTCCTTGGCAGAGCTTCGTCTGACGTACCCGTCCTGTCTCTCAAGCCAAAGATGACTGCTCTTTAGTGTAATTGACTGAGCCCAAGTATGCAACCACATTTCACAGAGAAGTACAAATCAGAACAAAGTAAGCTAATTGGTTCTTAGTCTGTGATGAGCTGTAGTTTGATCCCAAACAAAATCGAAGTATTCTGTCTGTGTTCTTTCTGTTGCTGAACTCGATCCAAATGCTTTGGTAGCTGGGTCAGTGTGTGTTTGGCCTGACAGGGCTGGGAACACTACCCGGGTGCTAGAGACGGACTGACTTTCTACTCTGTCCTCAAGAGTGAACTGGTGTAGGTTTTATGAAATTAATGTCTCACCAGAACTTTTTTTATATATTTAAGTTTTTATGAAATATCTGCGAAAAACTGTCATAGCTTTTTAATAATGAGGTTTCTTACTTTATATTCAGTATATGTTGAAATTTTAATTTGTTTGAAGACAGAATACAATTCTTAAGACACTAATCGGCATTATGTCTTAATTCCAGGGACCTCATCTTACTCTCAGCAAGGATATGGCTGGGAGTCTAAGCTATACAGCCTGGAGCATGGCCATGAGCGGCCCGCTGACAGGAAGAAGAAGAGCCTTGGTCTAGCGACCCTCAAGCGGAGGTTCATCAAAAGGAGGAAGTCCAGCCGCTCAGCAGATCATGCACGGCAGATGCGGGAGCTTCTGTCAGGCTGGGATGTCCGTGACACAAACGCTCTGGTGGAGGAATATGAGGGCACAGCAGCGCTCAAGGAGCTAAGCTTTCAGGCTAGCCTGGCTCGTGCTGAGGCACCCAGTTTGCAGCGGGATCTGGCTGCCCTCTACCAACACAAGTACTGCACTGATGTGGACCTCATCTTCCAAGGTACTTGCTTCCCAGCGCACCGGGCCATCTTGGCTGCCCGCTGCCCCTTTTTCAAATCCCTGCTGTCGTCATCCCCCGGCTATGGAGCAGAGGTTCTCATGGACATCGAGACAGCTGGCATTGATGTGCCCATGTTCTCTGCCCTACTTCACTACTTGTACACTGGGGAGTTTGGCGTGGGTGGGGCAGAGGATAGCAGGCTGCAGAACGTGGATGTACTGGTGCAACTCAGTGAGGAGTTTGGAACACCCAACTCCCTGGAGGCTGATATGAAGGGTCTGTTTGACTACATGTGTTACTACGACGCTCTGCTCAGCTTTTCCTCAGACTCTGAGATGATAGAGAGCTGTAATGAGCGAGGTGCTGTGGCTGCAGCACCAACAGTGGGTTCAGGAGGCCCTGGGACCCCAGATGAGGATCTTAGGGCTCATAAAGCTATCCTCTCAGCGCGATCTCCTTTCTTTAGGAACCTTTTGCAGAGGCGCATTCGCACAGGAGAGGAAATGACAGAGCGCACATTGCAGACACCCACCCGCATAGTGCTTGATGAGTCCATCATCCCACGGAAATACGTGCAGGTTATTCTCCACTGCATGTACACAGATGTGGTGGAGCTCGGGCTGGTGCTGCGGGGCAGCCCCTCAGCGGGCAGCCTCGGCGAGGTACAAGCCCTGGTGTCTGGGGGCCGTGGAGCAAGCACACGTACCGAAGAAGCCATGGAGCTGTACCACATCGCTCTGTTCTTGGAGTTCAGTATGCTTGCTCAAGGTAAGTCATAATCGCAAACAGTTTCCACGCGCAATACACACAAATCAAGAGTATGTGACAAGACTAGTAGACTTTGTAGACTACAACCAAGTTGTCCATACTTAGCGGTGATTGTGAGTATGGCTGGGGCATTATTACCCTAAATACATATAATGACATATTATCAGACCTTTGACCACTAAATGTTTATATTTTTTATGCATCAGTGCATGTATTTTCTCTCATGTTGGCTCACTGATGTGTTTTTCTTGATATCATAGTTAAACTTAAAGATAGTGTACTGTTGTGATATGGGTCCATTTAGGGCCGTAGGAATTCATAATATTTCTATAAATGTGTTTATTTGCCCGGCTCTACTTTTGAGCATAGCTGGCAACACAATTTGCTTTAATTTCTCAATAATGTGTCCATTGACTAACAGTCTTTGCCATGAATTCAAAGGTTAATTGTCACACGTCATAATTACAGTATTGGTCTCTGTGGATAAAATAAGTTTGAGTTTGATTTTTTTTTTTTTTTTTTCACAAATAGATATATTTCATTGCAAGAGTCAGGCCTACTTTAATATCCCATCATGAATTAATATAATGCGTCTAACCTTCATTGCATTAATATTGCACTTTACTTAAAACTGCATGTTGGTAGGCTTATGTGCAATGTGAATGCACAGACCAGGCTAGTGTTAAGTAGTTTGGCTGACTGTGATGGGTGTTAGAGCTGTGGCTGCTAGCAACAGATTGATATAGGCTGAATGGTTTGTCTGTCTCCAAGGGCAGACAATTTACTGTCTGAGCTATGCAGCATATCTGAGCCTCTGTCAACACTTTGTCACTGGCCGTCTGCTCCGGCACAGGTCTATCTTTACTGAAGCCACTGTTTCAGAATGACCTATGTAACATGCAAAAGGTTAAAGACATGGTTTGACATGACATGAGCCAGTTGCTTTGTCACTCTCACCTCCTCCAGAGTGGCATGTAATCAGAGTAACTTTTGCAAAATGCAATACTTGTATAAGTCTTCTTCAAATCCATTCAAAAAGTATTGGTCTGCCTGTCAGGACTATGTGGATCCACAGAGGCTTTAAGGCTCAACATTGTTAATATATCTTTCATAGAGCCACGATGATGGGAATTAGTTTGTCAAATATTTTAAAGGTGTTACGGACGTATTAAACATTTTTAGTATATTGAATGTCCCATGCTGTGTAATGACATCAAAACCATATTATGTTCTATTTAAAAGCCAAGTTAAAATACTATTCACCTTATTCAACACTTTCGTGAATCTGTTTTACAGTAAACGCCTGTGGCTGAAAGGCTTTTACTGTGAGGCTCCGTTTAGTGTTTGTTTACTGATCACCAGCATCTTGTGCAATTGCTCCCAACGAGGTGAGAGTAAAAAAGCACCTTGGCATCTTTTTTTCAGAACGACCACCTCGAGAGCTTCCAGTTGAAAATGTCTGAACTTTTCAGAAAGTTGCTGAACTCGTTTTTTTTAATCCAGCTCAAAAGTATAGATTCATCAGTCAGCAGTTATTACAGTATTTTTTGAGCAAATTCCCACTGTAATATTAAATAATGGGCTTGAATGTGTGACTAAAGCTTGAAAACAAAAATGCATCATGTCCAAAGAACGAGCTGTATGAACAACATGAAACATTTCTGGTAGACGATGGACACTTACTACAAAGTAAAAATGTTTGTATTACATTTTTCAAAAGCACAGGATTAGTTGTGGGCAGCTGTTGAATTGTCTGTATTGACTGATAGGCCAAGAATTGATTGCTTTTTCCAAGACCTGTGCAGTGATCTCAGCAGTACCATACACACGGATGGTTAGACAAGCAGCCAAATAGTGTCATCCCCACACACCATTACCCCCTCTTCCTTCCCATCCCCCCCCGCTCAACAAGCCTCTACTCAAGGGTATTTTTATCCCCTCGCTTCCCTCTCCCACAGTGCTGCACAGCTCTAATCAGTTCCCATGAAACACAGTGTGGAATGTGGTTAGATGGTTGGAGTTGACCTGGTGTCATTTTATCCAAGTTCATTCTCTTTGTCTATTTTGCAACTTCCTAATATCTTTGGGGCGATTTATATATATTTTTTTTTTATTTAACAATCTAACACACTCAAAGTGTCAAATCATCCTGGCATTTTTCGTCCATCCCACCGCTTCAGACTTCAGTAGCTGTCTCTTCATGAGGCAGCAGAGAGGCTTATGTCAGGCGGTTCATATGGTGAGAGCCCTCTCATCTGTCACACTGTCTTCCCCCTCCTGTGCTCCTTGACTGCTACCGTCTGACTGTATGAAGTTTTGGCCCATGGAGGTTTTTGTGCAGCAGTTGAGCTCCCTGTGATTCTTGCTTATTAATTCTCTAGAAGTGTATCCCTTTATGACTCCATCTCGTTCAAATAGCAACCAATATTAAAAGCCTGATTAATTTTTCAAGTGCACCGCAGAGATGATAGCCAGTTGGTGTGGTTTCAGCTCGTGCATCAGGATACTTCCTCTCTCCACGCTCACTTACTGACCAATGCTTTCAGTTCCCTATCTTCTGTTTTGGAGTGCGTTGAGTGAATCCCAGTCCTTGAGTGATCATCAGACATGATTTACATGCACAGGCTTGTTTACAGGCCATTGAGTGCAGTTGATGATTTAAGTGGCGTTGGAGCCTGTGTGCTCCATAAACAAGGAGCTTCAAATAATAACAGCAAGACAAAATGCATACGTCCCCCAAAAGTTATTGTAGTGTAAAGCTGGCTGTTGGTGCTCCTGCTGCTGTTGATATTCTTGTCAGTCGGCTAAGCTCCAGTGAATGTGGTGTACCACCCGTGGAGAGAAAGGGAGGCGGGTTAGTATTAGATATAATGCTGATTCTAATCTCCAACTCATAATAAAAGTGCTGCGTTTTAAAAGACTGGCTGTCGCTGTGAATTCTAATGGGCTAACGCTGAGCAGAGCTGTTTGCTTTTCCTGGGCCACTGGTCCCAAGTGGGGGATTGTCTGCATTTGTGCATGTGTGTCTGCTTTTCAGAGAGGGCAAAGATGCAAAGACTGACGTGAGCAAAAGCACTTTCTAAAAAGACAGACAGCACAGGGACGAGTGATGGAGACAGAGGCACAGATGTTGTGAATCCATTCCCTCTTCCAGTCTGTTTATAGCAGATAAAAAAAAGGCAAAGTGGCTGGGTCCACGATTCAACTTCATCTGTCTTCTTAACGATGCAGAATTTCCACCCTTGGTTTTAAAACACTGCGGGTGTCTGCTTTGCATTTCGCCAAATTGCCATTACAATTTTAAGACGCCCAAAATAGGAACATCATAAGTGGGAGCATCATAAGTGCGTCCATGCGTGTGTGTGCATGTGCATTATTGCTTACATGTGTGTGTGTGTTCATGTTAAAATGTGTGAGTTGTGCTTGGACTGATATGAAGCCTCAGATTCAAAAGCATCGCTGGAGACATCACTCAAGTCTGGTGTCCAGTTTCCCAGAGTGTATGTTCAAAGTGGTTGTTTGGTGGTGGAAAGCCAGCTTAGATCTTCTACTTTAAGATAAGAGAAGTGTTTTCCCAGCAGAGAGTTGTTACTGACCCAAATATAAGCTGATGGACAGGGCGGCCTGGTATGAGGAAGTTTGCAAGCTTGTGTTTCAGTTCAGAGCGGTTCTAACTGGACGTCAATCTGTCTGGCTTTCTAGATGGATGTCCATTTTGTATTAAACAGTATTGATCAGAGAGAGGCTGAGAATAAGAGCCATTGAAGCTCTGATGTGTTGCGGTTTGGCATAGATAGCTTTATCTAGCCAATCATATGTTAATCTGAGCGGATGTTAGTGGTTTAATTCTGCCTAAATGGATCCCTCTTAAAGAAAGCGTGAGTTTGAGTGCCAGCAAAGGCTGAATTTTTTTTTTAAAAATAGCTCTTTTTTAAAAATGGCTAGAGCAGCAGGTCCATAATTTCCAAAGCCTTTTGGTGGTTTTTTAATGCATTTTTGATTAATGCACAAAAATGTGTGCACGTGCACCGGCAGCACATTTCCTCAGGCCGCTGTGTTTATTTATCACAGTTAAGAAGAGGCAGCTTGAGACTGAAACACATCAAGGTATCAAAGCCATTATGTGGGTTGGTGTGTTACAGATGCAAACCACTGCCTGCTGTTCTGGTATGTGCTCTGATTTAGGAAACGCAGCAAGGCGGATGTGGGGGTTAGTAGAGGGAGACTCCCTGGGTCAGTGAATACAAGTCAAAGCTACTGTTGGTCTAGCAGAGACTGGAGATTTAACTGAATTATTATTATAATTCACTTGGTAAATCATTCTCTATTGTATTTATTTTCTATTAGCTGCTGTTATTTTTTATTTCTGGCTTAAATGTCTGTTTTAGTTTATGGAATATGATACATTTGTGCCCATAAAGAGACTAGATTGAATATCATGATGTAAATTGCATATCTATCTCATTGGCTCTGGCAGGCTGTGAGGACATTGTTGTGGAAAGCCTGTCTCTGGACTCACTCGTCCCCATCCTGAAGTGGAGCTCCCAGCCGTACGGCTCCAAGTGGGTCCACAGACAGGCCATGCACTTCCTCTGCGAGGAATTCAGTCAGGTTGTCACCTCAGATGTTCTCTACGAGCTTAGCAAGGAGCACCTTCTCTGCGCAATTCAGTCTGACTACCTACAGGTAAGGAAGCCGAGCATCACCTGTCAATCTGCTGTCAGCCACCATGACATCTCACAGTTTGGAGGATACATTTTCAAGTGTAAACTTTCAGTAATGGGTGCCTGACATGTTCACAGTGACTACTGCTTAGTGGAAATACAGTTAACGCATACACGCACAGATGCATGAACACCATCTCCGTCACTCACACACTATATTATGCATATACACCCATACTGATGACACTCTGGGTCTCCAGAGTTGAGTTACACGGTTCCCTAGAGGGAACTGCCTTCAAACCAAGAACCTAATCAAAGCGGCGCTGTCATCTGCACTGCCAAGCTACACAGGCATCAGACCAGATGGTTGAGGTGTTGAAATCCAACTCTACAAACAAACCAACCAGGCCTGAGTTTTGCTGGGACACCGCCTGAACATATTGCATTTTCACCTTATCCTCATTTAGCAGCTTCCTGGGTTTTTGTACTCGAAAATACCTAACCTTGTCTTAATGATACTTTTTTTTGTCTCTCTCTGTCTCTGTCTCTCTGTACCTTGGTCTCATTTACAGGCGAGTGAACAGGACATTCTCAAGTATGTTGTTAAGTGGGGCGAGCAGCAGCTTATTAAGAGGATGGCAGACAGGGGTAAGATAATACACTCTATAATTACCCTCTGAACAGCCCCCCTAATGGCTCTGAGGAAATTACCCACTTACCAGAGCCTCTAAATGCACTTTAAAGCATTTCAAAAAGGAACCAAACTACCTTAAAAAGGAACTGGTGTCATAGTTAGGGGTGACCAGAATAGACAGCTTTTCTATGATTCCATCTAAGAAACCTGATTCGGCTGTTGCATCCATCTGGGAAAATATGGTGGTGAGACAAAGGATCGTGGCTTTTTCAAAATCACTCACATAAGACATTAGAGCACTAGATATATTTTGAATAATTCTCTAAAATCAGCTGGGGAGGCCCGTAACAGCTG
Source organism: Chelidonichthys spinosus (assembly GCA_029853015.1). NCBI lineage: Eukaryota > Metazoa > Chordata > Actinopteri > Perciformes > Triglidae > Chelidonichthys > Chelidonichthys spinosus. The sequence continues at coordinate 11,203,014 of CM056833.1, read as the reverse complement.
TTTGTGGCTTGAGTCTCCTTCTCTCTCTGTTCCTTCACTTCCCCCCGTCATTTCCTTGTAGGGGTGATAGATTTGGGACCTATGGGTCTATTTACAATCACAAAAAGAAAGCAGGACACAAAATGGTGGTCTCATCTCCGTGTCAGTACTACGGACAGTGCTGCAACTACACACACACACACACACACTACACACACTACACATAACAAACAGCCCGTTCCATTATTCTGACATGAATCGACAATCGGTCAACTATAGGCAAGATTTAACCAATCAGATTCAACTATGTAATTTCTTAGATGGAGACACCCCAACTCATAGTGTTTTGTGTGCTTTGACCTAGTAAGCAATTAGTAAACATATTGTATGCAACCTGTTTATAGCTGCACCACAATGCAATATGTGTCCATAATTAGTTGAACTTGCCTGAACAATGTGGAAAAAAATAGCCAGCAGGTGTTAAAAGCATGAAAGACCTAATCATAGTTGCATAAATAGTGACTGTTATTTGCATTATATTAAAAAAACTGCTAATGGCTGTTCTGTCCCCATTTACACAGAGCCCAACCTGTTGAGCGGCACAGCCCACAGTGTAAACAAGAGGGGAGTGAAAAGGAGAGACCTGGACATGGAGGAGCTTAAAGAGATCCTGTCTCCTCTACTGCCCTTCATCCGTACTGAGCACATCTTACCTCCCAACAGTGACGTCCTCTCCGATGCGGTCAGTACTGCTTGTCTACCTTTTCTCAGCTGCTTTGTGTGAACATCAACGTGACATATATTAACTTAGCATTGATCCAAATTTGTCTTGTTCACAGCTTAAAAGGGGGTTGATAGGGACCCCTCCTTCAGATATGCTGCCCACAGCTGAGGGGGGGAAAGCCAACGCCTGGTTACGGCAGAAGAATGCTGGCATCTATGTGCGTCCTCGTCTCTTCTCTCCTTATGTGGAGGAGGCTAAGGTAAGGCTCGTTCACTTCTGATTAATGGGACCACCCAATTACACAGGAGACAGTGGATTATTTCGTCTCCATTTTTGCTATTATTGAAGAGACTCTGTGGAGAGGACAACCTAACCATTTAGTGCCATGGGAAAGTTTGTGGACCTGTTTATAGCTGTTCTGATGCGCTAAAATCATCCATGCCCAGTGTTGCTATGTATACTCATCATTTAATAGCAGCCTCCATCATCTTGACTGGAATTCATTTTATGTCCATTTCTACACTTTTCCTAATAACGTACAGGGCTTCCCAGTGTCATGAATATTTATGAACATTGCCCTCGACTAGAGGGAGGCATTATTAGATGAAGTGTCAATCAAGTGGAACTAATCTGCACACCCTCTCGGTGTCCTTGAGGTGCACGTAGGAGTTTTATTTCTGTTGTATTACTTTGTGGTGTAACTTTTTCCTCTTCCCGTCTCGTCATGCCCCTCAGTCTGTGCTTGATGAAATGATGGTGGAGCAGACGGACCTGGTACGTTTGCGATTAGTGCGCATGTCCAACGTCCCAGACACACTCTACATGGTCAACAATGCTGTGCCTCAGTGCTGTCACATGATCAACCATCAGCAAGTGGCAAGCAACTCGACCACAGCTCCATCGGTTGTGGCCAATGAAATTCCAGGTAATAAATAATCGAGAAATTACCGCATGGTAACAGAAACTGGTATTCATGTCACAAAGATCCCAAAAACATGATGCTAGCTTCAAGCTTGTATCAAAAAGGGAAACACCCACCAATGTATTGCTATTGTGTGCATCTTTCAGTGCCTCAGCTGTCTGTGGTAAAGGAGATGATCCGGAGGCTGCAGGAACTGCGACACACAGAGCAGGTCCAGAGAGCGTATGCCCTGAACTGTGGTGAAGGAGCAACAGTCAGCTACGAGCTGCAGCTGCGGGTGCTTAGGGAGTTCGGTCTCGCAGACGGAGCCACTGAGCTACTGCAGGTTAGTAGATAGCTTGTCCCCAGGAGTTAAAGTGGAATGAGGTTGATATGGCTGTATACTAATAGAGGTGGTTAGGCAGACGGACCTCATTAATGCAGCTGACACGGACCTTGAACAACCCCAGGCAGATAAATCATCTTTTCTTCATTTCAGAACCCGTACAAGTTCTTCCCTGATGAACGGTTTGGAGATGAGAGTCCAATTCTGGCTCTACGCCAGGTGGGTCGGTGTCGGGTGAACAGCAGCCCAGCCATGGATAGCATGTTCACCGAGCTGGAAGGGGTAGTGGGCTTCCACCCTCCCCTACCTCCTCCACCTCCCCCATACCACCCCCCTGCCACACCCAGCCATGCTCAGCTCAAGGGCGCCTGGCGTCCTCGTGTGCCCATGCCAACCCCGACCCGTTCCTTCTCCTATCCCTGCAACCGCACCCTGATCCAGCGCCATGCAGCTGCTAAGCATGGCAGCTCAGACTACTCCTCGGTACCCAGGCCCCAGCCCCCAGACTGCACCAACCCACAGGCTATGGGCCGAGCTTTGCTTTCAGACCAACAAGCGGTGAGTGTGTGTCTGTTTGTGTGTTTATTCCTAGATTCCATGTGCTCCAATTTTGTTTGATCAAATGTGGATTCATGGTTCGTGCCTGGCATCATGTGCGATGTGATCGACTGTGAGGTAACGTCACACATTTGTATTCTGTTTTCTGATGCAGATGAGCATGGAGCCTGTTATGAGGGAGTTTATGCCTGACATTGCACTGGGTGTCTCTGTCATGTCCCTGAGGGAGCAGCACCTGGCAGAGATGGACAGGGAAGGCCCTCACAGCCCAATGGGTCCCTCAGGCCACCATCTGCCCCATGCGCCCTGCCTTCCTGCCCGACACAGCCATGGCCACGGTCCTGGACATGGCCACTCCTGCAAGAGACACGCTCCTGAGCCCAAGCTGGAGGCTCAAGCCGAATTCCCTGACCTCTATGAGTTCTCCTGTCGACCTGCAACCCCGACCTCCGCTCACCCTCTGCCCTCCTTTGCAGGACCAGACCTCTACAGCCACAGCTGCACCCCCTCCAGCTCTTATCCACCCCCCTACATTTCTGAATCTCAGACCCAGGGCCGCCCGCAGGGACGGACTGCCCCAGACCCACTACGTCTGGATGTCCTCAGTATGACCTCTCAGAGGCATGATGGAGGCCTTGCCAGCCCTTCTGGGGCCCAGCCTAGGATGGGACACATCACGAGAGGACGATCAAATGAGACGGACCTGACTCATGGTTTAGGCCATTTACGTTCTCCCAGCGGAAACCTGGATGGCTATGAGGAGAGGCACACAGGAGCTAGAGATGCCACGGAGGAGATGGTTCTAGCTGGAGACGCATTGGGCCCGGGGTCCCTCCAGCAGCCTCACAGGAACAGTGTCGGCGAGGAGATCGCCAGAGACCGCAGGTCACCCAGCAAGCCTGATTACCCTTATAAGAAATCTGCACTTTAACCCCACTGGAGGACAAGGGGTTGAGTTAAGAAAAGGGAAAGCATGATGAGTAGCTATCCATCACTATGGATGGTAAAGCACTAAATGTGTGCCTGTGTATATGTATGTATGTATGTGTGACTGTGTGTGTTTGAGAGGACCAGGGGGAAATGGCAGTCAATGGTTGCTATTTATAGGGTCAGTCCTTTTGTCCTACCTCTTATCACACTGTGCTATCCACAGTCGAGAGTATGGAATGTGTAAGAGCTGTAGGCTACCTGTCGATGCTTGTAGTAATTGATCTCTGTGAGGCTGCCTAGTCTTGCAAGTTTAGAGGATACAGGCTCTTCTTGGATGGATTGGAGTTTGATTGTAAAGAAAGAGATCATCTCTATGCTGTGCGAGTCCTGCACGAGGAGGTCACAACACTAGATGCTGCTCAGCTCAGTGAACTGAGAGTTTAACAAAGATTATATTCACAGGCCCTATTGTCTCTCAATTACTTTCAGCATAGAATGGAGAGATGGCAGGATAGGAATCTCACTTAATACAAGCTAACAATGGTACACAGTCTGGCACAGAGAGTATTGTGATAAAATCATATGTAAATACATCTGGCTGTATTCTTTCCCTCCCATTACTTGCATTTTTCATTTCTTCCTGTAGCATGCCTATAGCAAAAAAAAAAAACTTGCTGATGAGTAATGGGCCATGACTTGGTCACACAAAGCAGGAACTGGATCCGACAGGAAGTAGGTCATCGGAGCTCGTCATTCTCCTGTAACCCAGTCTGATAATTGTTTTGGGGTTTACCTATTACATCCTTTGAATGTCTAGCTTGGAGACAGAAACCTGGGGTTTTCAGAGTATAGAAGATTCAAAATATAGGGGTACCATGGCAACTGACGTACAGTGATCAAAAGGAGTGCTGGGGTTTGTTGGTTTTTCAGCTGGAACAGGTGAATGTGTGTTTGTCTGTGTGCGAGGATAAATTTGATACACACAGGTGTTTAGACAATCTCGGTACTGTACACACATCTCTAGTCAGGTCTGTTTGTACATATCAGAGAGTTAGATGATTTAACCAGAGTCTTTGGCAAAGAGCGCAGAGGTCAGCGTGCTAGAGCCTCTTGTTCCGTTTAATCCAATAGCATCAAGTTATCAAATCTAAAGCCTTAACCAGCGCTTGGAAAATATTCCGTTTAAGCTATGATGTCATTATATCGCTATCCCTGTTAATTGCTTATTTGACTGTTCTGTTTACTATGGACACATTATCTACTCCTAACCCAAATGCTAAATCCATGTAAATACATCAGGCTCCCATCACGCCACCTCATGGGGAGAGCGTGGACCTGCATAGTCAGTGCTGATACTGTTAAATATACTGTTCAAGAGCAGCAGCAGCTGTAGCTCCAGCACCATGCAAGTACACACATGAAAGCCTGTTGCAGCCAACAGCTGGCATACAACCTCACATACGAGTATCATTGCACTGTAGGAGCCACCTGTCTGTTAACTGAAGGGAAAGGGAACAAATTAATTTTGAACAAAAGGAATATATTGAAGAAAAGTTGGCAATTGCTGGGTCATATCTCCAATAGAAATTGTACATAATGAATTGAGCTCCGTTCTGACAAATTTTTAATAGTTTCTATCACATTTTCGTGGTTGTTGAAGGTTTGACTTTTTACTGTAGTGGACAACACTGTGTACTTGTCTTTGTCATGAAATCTCACTAAGAATGTGTGGTAAAAAAAAACAAAGATTGTGTCTCAGAATCTATTTTGTTCTTAAATGTTATGCATTAGGACCGTCTGTTCAATGTTGTAGATGGTGTGGATAACCATGTTTGTAGAGATGTTTCCTTTCTCTATTTCCCTTTACTTTTAAAGTAACAGGAATATGTAGAGGATCTGAAGATATTATTAGCTCTCTGCTTAGCAGTGATGAAGTTGCCAAGCAGAAAAATAAGTTTCCATCTAGGTTGCTTCATGGGGAAAAAATGCAAAGCTCCAGATTCCTCCCCATGTTCATGTTGGGTAGTTGTTTTATTTTCCAGGACAATGTTCCATTGAATAAAAATCCTTGTTTTGCTCTTTTGCTGTAGAAAAGTCAGTGCCTTCCCCTGCCTGCGGCTGGGCTTTTATTGGAGAAGTGACTTTGATGTCTATGCAAGCTCTTTTCTACCAGCTTACCAGCCTGCATCAAATAGTCCTTTGAAATCTCATGTAGCGCGTTTTGTGTACATAGTGTTATTTAGCACCTTTTGAAATTGAACCATCTGAAATGTATGATTGCTTGTGTTGAATTATAACAGGTACTTTGTACTTGTACGATATCATAGAAAACGTGTTTGTAGATTGATATTAAGTTGCATTTAGTTTCACTGAATCTATTTTTCTACTGTCGCCTCAAAAGGTGCATAACAGTGGTCAACTTGGGCAGCCTCAAAATAAACTGGTTTGATATTATGGAATTAATTTGATCTCAGTTGGGTTGTTTTGTACACTAGAACCATGTGATAACTATTTCGAACATTAATCCACATAAAAACAGTGATTTGTTCATATGATTTTAACAAACAAGCTTGTCTTAACTGGTTGCATCAAACAAGTTTAACACAATGGTATTTAGCGCAGTCAAAATGACAAACTGGACATGTTCACAGGAAGGAACATGACAATATCATGTGATATACAAAACAATATAACAATTTCAAACATCTTTTTAAAGCATACTGTGCTGAAATGTTTCAAGTAATATTCATGATGAGCTTCAGAGTTAAGGCATCAATATAAATGAATATAAACAATCGGACATGAATCTAACTCACTCACTCTTTCAACACTTCACAACAACAGCAAGTCAGCACTCTTTGCACTAATTGTTCAAGCTTTAGGATCACATTGGTTGCAGCAAGAAGCCCCTTTATTCAACAGAGGGGGGGAAATTGGTCATCTTCCAAGTTACACATTCATTCAAAGCACCATATGAGCCAGGCATATGATGGCAGCATGGCCTCCTTGTTACTGGTGTCCTGCATTGGTCCTTTGTCTTTTTCTAGCCCGCAGCTCCGCAAAGAATTGGTGTACAGCTTCGACTGTGACTGTCTAATAGAAACAGAGAGGGAATAGTTCAGGTTGAGTCAGAGAGGATACAACTATTTTTCCCATAGGTAAAGACTGAAATACTTGATCAAAATCAGCCCAGATTCACAATTGGGACATCCATTTCTTACCTTTCCTTCAGTAACACACTGGTCTAAAAATGCCGTGATCGAAGTCGTCAGCTCATTGAAACCTGAGGGAGGAACACATGATTAATTAGTCTCGATCAATCGCCTCTCCGATAAATTTCACTTTGCACGATTACATCCTCGGAGGAAAACGGACCCCACTCACCGTAAATGACCTCTAACTGCTGTACGCGGTTCATCGAGCTTGTTAGTGCCATCAGCGGGTGCTGCCCAAATGGCTCATCCAACCCCTTGTTCTCATAGGCCAGAATGGTGTCGGACTGATCCATAAGAAACTGCACCTCAGAAGCTACATAGACCCTCTGCAACAATGCAACACACAGTTGTGTTTACATTAAGAAAAGAAGACTATGTACGTCATAGACTGTTAAATGGAACAGGGTCACATGTAGAGCCAAAACCTGCAAAGTGGCTTTCTTGTGATCACATTATAGTTTGACGCCTACCTTGCAGCTCATGCAGGTGCAGAGCTGGGCACGCCAACTGTAAGGCCAGAACACCGCTCCTTGTCTCGGCCTCTCCGGCCCCTTGGCCTGCAGCTCCTTCAGCCTGCATACAACAGTTTTGGTCATGGCCTTTGCAGGGCTGCCTGTCATTTCCTCGTGGGTCCGTTTGCAAGGGGAACTCCTGTTTGCCACTTCCTAAGATACAATGATAGCAGAGGATGGGGTTATTGTGTTACTGGCAGGAGGAGTGGATATAACACCTGGGCTTTATAGAACATCTCCATACTGCAGACTCATCCGCAATAGTCTCAAAGCAACCGACACAATGAGCTGATTGGGTGATGAAAATCACTAAGTTTACAGTAAGCTGTCCTGTGAAGCCTGGCGAAAGCCGGTGCCTTATGGGTCATTTCTCCCCTAATTACCCAGAGGAGGGGAAAGCACAATAAAAGGAGCTGGAACATGCTCCATAAGCTGCTCATTACCCTCCAGCACCATCTTGTGGCAACAAAAAACACGGAGGGCATGTGCACAATGAGCAAATACTGGACATGAGGGCCCTTTTCCTAACAAATTCATGTTCAAGAAACCAGTTTGAGAAGATTTGAGCTTTGTGACATGACACGTTATCCAGCTGGAAGTAGCCATCAGAAGATGGTTACACTGTGGTTATAAAAGGAATGGAGATGGTCAGCAACAATACTGAGAGACGCCTGTGGCATTTAAACTATGCTCAATTGGTACCAAGAGGCCCAAAGTGTGCTAAGAAAACATCCCCCACACCACCATCATGGATCCATGCTGTTTATGCCAAATTCTGACCCTACCATCTGAAAGTTGCAGCAGAAACTGAGACTCACAGACCAAGTAATCTTTGTTATCATATCTTCTAGTGTCCAATTTTGTAGCCTCAGTTTCCATTTCGTAGCTGACAGCACTCCACTGGTGTTGTCTTCTGCTACTGCAGCCCATCTGCTTCAAGTTTAACGTGTTGTGCGATCAGAGATGCTCTTCTGCATACCTTGGCTGTAACAACTGGTTACTGTCGCCTGTCTATCAGCTCCAACCAGTCTGGCCATTCTCCTCTGACATCAACGAGGCATTGTCGCCCAGAGAACTGCTGCTCACTGGATATTTTCTCTTTGTCACGCAATTCTCTGTAAACCTTAGCGATGGTTGTGTGTGTAAATCTCAGCAGTTGCTGAAATACACAGACCAGATCGTCTTGACCAAGACATACCTAAATGCATTGAGTTGCTGCCATGTTATCGGCTGAGTAGATATTAGATAGTAGATAAAGTGGCCAGTCATTTTAGACAGGCAATGCCCATAGACAAACAGAACAAAAGTGCGAAACATGTCAAATAGGCCAGAGTTGTGAAGCAAAGTTTTTTTTAGCCAATACCAAATAATGAATATGTACTATATACATAGTGTACTATACTAAGCTGGCCCACTGATGAAAGCCCTTGCATTTGCAGTATTACAAACTGGGTGTCTGTGGTGGCAGTCTTGGGAAAAATCAAAAACACAACTCCATTACCCGCTTATTGCCATAGAGATCTAAACGGAGACCATGTAACTTTAATTAATTGGGGGAATAGGAATGTCTTAAAATTCTAACCACATGATTTTTCCGGAATCTGCCATTAGCACAGTTGGAAAAACACATAAATGAAAAAGTAACAAGACCTGACTTTAGTTTCCCTCCATCCAAACACAGAAACAGAGGCAGAAGTTCTCATGAGCATGGTTTCTCACCTCCTGCTTTGTTTGCTCAGCACTGGTGGACGGTTCCTCAACCACACTTGGACTGGGCTCAGAGGCTTCTTCCTTTTCTGCTCCGTCCTCGACATTGATTTCCACCGCCTCTTTCCTCCTCCTCCTCCGGATGACTGACGCTGATCACAGGTGGCACTAAAGGGGAAAGACAAATGGATTGTGGCTCTCTGGATTTTAAGGTTAAATGTTTGCCAAGTCATATGGGTTTGTGTTTGCTGCCTGTGACAAACAGTTTGGGATAAGGAAATACCTGCAAAGTGAGCAGCATACATCCACAAGACAGGAACCTTGTTCATGCAGGCCTCGCATATCATCTCTTGCAGTTCCTCAGGTTCCGTGGTAGTGCAACCAAGGTGCTGTCGATAACAGACAAAATAACTACACAATGAGAAGGATTTATAGTAGCGATAAAATGTAAATCTGAATTAAAGAGCTCAGAAATGTCATTTCAAAAACATGACTTATACTCACCCTGCTGTGAAACCAATCCTCACAGATGACACACTGAATCATCTCATCGTTGGCCTATAGGGTAATTTTAAAAGTTTGTTTTTGTGTAGCAACAGATGACACAAACAGTAGATTTCATCAAAATAATCTGACCAACATGAAAGATTGAATATAAATAAATAAAAGGCGTACTTGATCATCTGTGTCTGGGTACAGCCGGTCACACGAGCAGTAGCAGCCATTGAAGTTGTGATTGTAGTGATTTCTAACATTTTTGTCATCTTTGACCTGTGAATACAAGCAATGGAATAACTTCAACAATCCAAACATGAATGGCAGATGATTCTGTTAGAAATACTTGAGGACTTACAGGAATTAGCTGGCACTTGAAATCCCCAAACTTGCCATTTCCACAGTCGCAACGGAAATTTCTGCATCGGAAAAATTATGAAAAGGATAAAGCAAACCGTGGGATTGAAACTGCATGATCACCTCACAACATACAAAAAAACCTGGATCAAAGTACCTTTTGGTGTAGAGTTCAAAGATATCATGTCCGTCGTGGCATTTATTGGCACAGGCCAGACAAACCCCAGCAGGCTCAGCAGCACTGGGAGTGCATGTGTTGCAGGCAAACACAGCCTGCCTCTTCACATAGCCCTGTAAGGTATGGTAATACACCGCAGTATATATTAGATGACATGTCCTAAAGGTACTAAAGGACTATAGTAGTTATTTTGTATTGTCTGATTATAAATACTGCATTCATATGAAGCAAGATTACTTGCTAAGAAACTATAACCCTTTATGAGAAATTATAATAACATTAAAACTACTGCTGACTTGTGACTTGCTCTAAAACTGCAGCACGAAGAGACCAGACAGTAGGCGGATAAAGGCGATGACTGCAGGGATGCGGCGCGGGGAAGCTTTTCTTACCCGAGAATAAGAGCAGTTTTCCGGGTCGCTTCCAGCCAGCACACACAGAGCCTTCTCGAGCTCCTCCTCGTTGGAAAGAATATCGTCAATGTCGGAGTCTTCTTTGTTTGCTGCCATTCTGGTGAGACGGGTGAAGAGAACACAAAGACACAAGGAGCGGCACAGTGTTGACAAACGACTGTTCCGGGCGGGAGGCAAGGAATGGTTTGACCACGTGGAGGAAGTGACGCAAGATACGTTCCAAACGGTCTGATGTTTTTTTTTTTAGCAGTGGTTTTTTCTTCTTCTTCTTTGCGTTTTTTGGCGGTAGCAGTGGTTTTAGTTCAAGGAAGTAGTATTATCAAGGATTGAAGGATAGACTTGACGTTGATTGCATTTAATTGGCTTTAAGTGAACTATAATTATATAATAATGCGTCTGCACTAGTAAACAGTCAGCATAGTTTCACAGACTAGATTTTTTAAATATTATTAATATACAGTTTTGTGGGTGAATGAAAAAGTGATATTTTTTATAACGGAAAGCCATTCGTGTATTTGGAGGGGGCGACTAGAAATTAATTTGGATTTGGTCCCCTACAAAAAAAAAAGAGATATATATTATATATACAGATTATACTCTCTGAAGATTTATAATGTTAAATACCTGTCCTAACAGTTGGAATCGGGACTGGGGATCGGTTGTGTGTCTTCCCTCCATATAGAAATATGCTCGCGTTTTATTATTCATATTGTTGTTATTATTATTATTTTCAAGACGTCATTGTAACAAGTTCAGTATCTTTGACATTTTTTAAATCATTAATTCACTCATTAATGCATATTGATAGACCTTTACGAGGGACATAATAGAATAATATAGGTTCAAATACAATGCATAATCGAAAAATAATAATGTACACATATTTGTCGTTTTGTCTTAGCTGGAGGTCTGGAGGAAAAAACTCGCCTTTATGCTGCAGTGTTTTTCCAATGGGTGGCGCCACTGTAACATATTTCGCTGTTAAGGGGCGCCCGCCGAAAAATATGCGCCCATTGCTGCGCTGAAAGGGGTATCGAGGGTTCCGTCATTACGCAAGCACCAAATAGTATATAAATTCATCATGCAAACTGCAGCTGCTTTGTGCAGGAGCAAATTCACCAACCAGTTCACTCATCCACATATTGTCTTAAACCTTGTCAAATATTCATGTTTGAACTGTTGATTTTGTTGACAGACAGTCGTGCGGAACAAACACACTGAACTTCTCTAACCGCATCCCGGTTGCCTTTAGGGGCCGTCGGAAATATTAGTTCACCACCACAGTAGCCTATGATCCCCAGAGGAAAAAAACAGTAATGGGCCTGCTATTTTGTGAGCACGTATAATCGGTGTCTTTCGCCCCAATGATGAAAACACATATTACTTTTTAATGGATAAATATCAATGCAATTTATAAATCATAAATTAAACACGTTGCACTCTTCCGACCCAATAATAGACAACTCGAGACATCTATTAAATGACCTACAAATGAATCGGTAATAAAAGCACAACACGTGAAACGAGGACAGACTTTAATTGACAGTGGAATTTTCCGAGTGGCTCGTGAAGGCAACATCAGTCTCCTGTGCTCCTGGGTGTGTGCAGACAGTTCAATCTAGAGACTGAGGGAGAAAGCACCAGGAACATCTCAACGTGAGTCCAGCTGAGCCTGTCATCTGTCATCTTGTTTGAAAACTTCTACTCCTTCTCCACCGGACGGACCAAGAATGGGAAACTATCCGAGTTAGTTTCGGAAGAGGACACAAATTCAGGGGGGAGCTGTGCTAAAATTGCCAGGTTAGTGAATGCTAGCTTAAAAAAAGGCTCTCTTTGACGTAGTTACCTTGTAGTCAGTTGAAAAATATTTTAGCCAACCAGCCGTTGCTATCCACTGCTAGTTAACTCGTTTGATATTTGAAACTGGTATCAATCTTTTCAGTCGGTTTACGTTGGTCAGAGTTGTTAGCAAGCTAGCTTACGTTTCCTAATTGCATGCCATCGGTTAGCTATGCAGATTGTCACTGTCCAGCTTGCTAGCTAACGTTAGCAGTTCTGGTTAGCAAAAGGGGTTCAGTGTGTGTCTATCGCTGATGCGGAAGCACATTCATTATGATATTACGTTTCCAACTAGATAATGTGAACCATGAGGGCGCTAAGGGCAGACTAGTATACAGCGCCACTTCTGGCTGTGTTTGAATAACGTAACGTTAACGGATCGCAAACCCGAGCGTTGTCTTCATTGCTTATTGTCGGCTGTTGTGAGATTCACGTCATGGTGTGGTTCCCTGTTTTCGCCTGTCCAGGTCGAGCCTTCAATCACACGTTTACCTTCAGGGAAGGAACAGGAGCACAGTGGAGATGCAGACTTTCCTGAAAGGCCGGAGAGTCGGCTACTGGCTCAGCGAGAAGAAGATGAAAAAGCTAAATTTCCAGGCCTTTGCTGATCTGTGCAGGTATGAGGCTGTGACACCAATTTTTATGTGTATAGGTTATGTGCTTGTAAAGAAACGGCTTCACATACATTCACAACGTAGGCTTAACATCAATGTATGTCATAATGAGTAAGTGTGCTGACAGACAGGCGCTTCCGCTTAATGACTCAGTGCGAAATGGAACGGATTATTATCTCTTGTCTTACACTACAACAGCCCTTTTGCAGTTTTAATTTTAACTTTCCCTTTCATGCATATATATGCTGCCTACACAGCATCAGCGGCTTCCCTGCTTATGTCAAAGCTGACAAGGCTGTGGCTGCTGCACTTTTCTTCTTTCTGATGTACTGCAAAGACTATTTTATAAAATAGTATACAGCCTGTATGCATGGGAAGGTGGAACTAGCAAAAGTACATTTTTAGTAGTAGATTTGGTTTGTTAAGTCTTGAGTCAATGCCTGTTCAGACACAGTGGGAGGAGGGAATGTGTATAGGTAGGTTCGTTGTGTAACAGGACAAGCAGCTAAAACAGGTGTTATTATTTAGTTATTTGTCCCGAAGCATGTAAGGCGTGCGGTGTGGAATTTAAAAAAATACCCTCTGCTCTTCATAACGTATCTAAACTAGAATATCGTGCTCTTATTCTCTCAAGTTTACCTTTGACCAATACAGTATCTTATATAGATTGGCTTGGCTTTTTGTTTTTCATTGTAAGACACTAACCTACAAAACCGACCAGTCTGTCCCCATACATAGTCATAACATGAATGAGTTCAAGGGTGTATTTTGACTAAAGCAAGGATTTGCATTCTTGAGTGGGGCAGCTATACGAGTATGAATGTTTTCTTGTTGTAGCTTATCCTTCTCCAGGCCAAGTAAAATGTTATATAAGTTGTTATAAAGTAGGGCAGGAGGAGCGAACTCTCTCTCAGATTTACAATAGCTGCTATACGGAATGGCTCCAAGGTATGGCAGCAGCCTTATCATTGCAACATTGCCTAACTGCCTGTGCTGTATGAGTGCAGCAGTTAACCTGAAAACACTAAACGTTACAGCAGCTAACAGTAAGACGATTGAGAAAACATTATATAGTCCTCATTCATTTGACTTGGTGCGGTAGGTCAGGTGTGTTGTCATAGCAGGCAATTGCTTCCTTTCCTTTTTAAAGAGTGATGTTGCCACACAAAGTGACCTGGTTGAGCCAGCACAGATTATCACACTGTAATCCACAAAACATTTTTAATCTCTTCATAAACCTCCATGTAACACCTCCTCTCTCGCTCCCTCCCTGCTTCTTGCCCACCCCTGTCTTCACTTAGAGCTGTTTAATATGAAGGGCGGGGGCCAAGTGTCAGTGGCCTTTGTGACAAAAGATCTAGAAGATCAAGTCAAACTAATTGCCTTACAGGAAAACCAATAAATGCTCACACATTTACATTGAGAAAACCAACAAAGTGAGTGTGGCGTATATGTTCACAGCGTGACTGCCTTGCCCCAGTCAGTCACTGTAACTTGTTGTCTGGTTCTCCTTTACCTGACAAATTCCCCTTAGCCTATACAATGTTAGAAAGCAAAGGTCAGAAAGAAGAGATGGTATTATGATAACCTTCCTATATGTGCTCCTGTATAGAGAGGCACAACTCTCGGGCGTGCCTGTTATATTTATTAAGGAATGTTTTTTTGACAATACCACACTCCTTGAATTTAATTTTATGCACCTTAATTTTACATAATAGATGGATATAATAAGGCTGTATTATCAAAACTGAATGGTCACCTTCACGCAATGGGCCAGTATGATACTCTAATAGTGCCTGAGCAGGTTTTCTCCTTCTCACTATGTGGCATGCAGCTGGTATTGTGAGTTCTTCAGTGTGGATTCTGGCCTGTCTTCTGCAGCTGGACTTACGGGACTCCCGCTGGTCAAAGCCACTTTGGTTTATGTTCCATGGTCTTGCACAGCAATTTACAGGCTTCCTAACGACTTACATATACCTGATATGGAAAATTGCAATGCCCTTAATAGCCAGCCTCAGCATATTTGGATTATATGAAAACATTGTCACTTTGTCCTGGCAAGGCCATTCTAGGACAACAAGTGTGATGAGATTACATTGAGCTACACCCCCTGTATGTATATCGTCTTTCACTCAAATGATACAATCTACTGCATTGATTGGAAGACTGTTATTTAAAACATGTTAAGAACTGATTGCATTGATTTCAAGGAAAAAACAAACTATAACACCATTAACGGTTAATGCTGCTTCACCTGGTTGGCCTACTTTATCTGTCCCTCTCAACGCTCTATCACAGCAAAACATTCTCAAATACACCCACGTGTCCATTTTGTAATCACATACTGTCATGCAGCGCAGTAGTCATGTCTATGGCGGACA
Source organism: Chelidonichthys spinosus (assembly GCA_029853015.1). Lineage (NCBI taxonomy): Eukaryota > Metazoa > Chordata > Actinopteri > Perciformes > Triglidae > Chelidonichthys > Chelidonichthys spinosus. The sequence continues at coordinate 11,187,865 of CM056833.1, read as the reverse complement.
ATAAATATCAAACTTTATGGTTCGATTTATTGGATAAATGATACTGTGTGTTAGTTAGAAATGGTGTAATGCAATTGTCTTGTTATTCATTAAACCTCTGTATTATTGTGTGTCAAGCCTATTCAAAAAGGCCTACACTTGGCCTGCTACTCTGTGGGGACTTCTTCAGCTCTTTCATTCTGCTGGCTGTGTAACAATATAGGAGAGCAGACTCTCTTCATATCCGAGATGGGACAAAACTAAAAGCCTCATTCACACCACATGAAACATGCCAGCTGCAGTATTAAATATCCACATTGTTGTGAAGCGGTGAATGGCTGCGCTGCTGTTACCATGGGGCTGTAACCTCAGAAACAACTGGGCTTGACAGGCTGAGTTGGTTGTGGTGTTGGACCGGTTTTGCACTCATTGTAAATAAAACAGTTGGCTTAAGTAATGCTGTGTGCTAATAGAGATAAGGAGAAGAGTCCAGTTTTCACATGTGTACAGTGTAGTGCTGCACTATGTTGTGATGTTACCTCTGCCAACAACTCCACTCATATAGTGGTCTGTGGGTTGCCAAGCAACCGACTTTTATCCAAAGACAAGTATTTCTGTGCCGTTGTTGAAAAGTAGAATATTCTCCACCTCTGGGATTGGATTTTTGTATTTTCAGTCACAGTAGGCCTACTTTGCTGTCCTGCTATCAGACAATTTTACTGAATAATTCATGTTCGTTGTTCATTTGTTGTTGTTCAGTCTGAAGTGAGTTTCTGTTTTCTCTCTTGTAGTCTGCAATCACACAATTTGCGGTTAGCCCAGTATGGTAATGTCACTTGAGCACCCATTTGAGTGATACTCATTTGATTGAAATGGCTCATTGATCAACAGTTATGTGCAGTTAGCGTCCAATTGCATATGTCAAAAGTTGATTGTGTTTAACCTTTCATGGCAGCCACTGACTCCTCTGCGTTCCCACCCACACTACCCACATTTAAACGCGTTGGAGGACTGGCGTTTTCGCTGCCGTGCCTGATTTGGTGTGAATGGGGCCTTATGAAGAGGAACTACATTATATAAAGTGTGGAATGAACCTTCACATGATTAAAAAAAAAAAAAACAACTCCAGTGATGGATTTAGGTCAGGGGAACTTGAGGGCCAGTCAATGGCATCGATGCCTACACACTCTGTTGTCACTTCTATTTGTACCAAAGCAGGTGAAACTGATTCACAATCACTTGTGCTTCCTAAATGGACAGACGCATATAGCTGAAGTCTAACTGACTTGGTGTTTTACTGTTCATTCAACTCTTTTCTTCCTCTGAATCTTTGAGACACTTTTTTTGGACACTGAAAAGAAAAATCTGTAGCGCCTAACACACATTTATATAACGCTTTGCATCTTATACACTTAGGTACTTTCAAATCATAGCAGTGTCTATTCATGACTGATAACCTTCAGTACATCTTTGGTCAAATTGAATGACTTTTTTTTCACTTATTTTTCAGGAAAAGAGGAATAGAAGTTGTTCAGGTAAGTGGAGAACATTTTTTTGTATAATACTGTTTTTTTGCTGTAACAAAAACAAAACTGAGCAGGCAGTCATTGTGATATTTGGGAAAGTGTACTGTATCCCCCTTGAGACAGTATTTTAATCTAATTTGATGCCTTGATGTGAAACTGAAATCAAAACTACACATCCATTTTTCAGATTTCTACTGTAGTATTGCAAGTTTTTACTTCTTTCATACACAATATAATTGGAAATAGCAAGACTGAACCCGTCTGTAAGTATCATCAGGGACAGTCTACTAAATCAGGCCATGTTCATTGTTAAGCTGTGATGTAGTTCAGTTAAAGTGCTTTCTGTAATTGAGGGGAGAATCATCCCACCTTTTCTCTCAGTCTCTTACACTGGTTTTTCTTTTTAAATGCTGTCCAGGGGACTTTTTCCCCCCCTTTGCTTTGACATTATTTTTTTCCCCTCGCTGTGCTTACGATATCAGCACACCCAGAAAGAGCGTTGTCCTGGGAATAGTCCCAAAGTAAGCAGGGGCTTTGTTTCCCACTGGGCATTCAGTTGCTCCTGGGAGAGTAGGTCCTCAGTAACCCTCATCTAGAAGTAACCAGGGACTTGAACAGCACTCTGGCCTTCTCCATAACTCTTTTTCCAGGACTACCTATTGCCCACTGAGTTTTTATCCTCATAAGCTCTCTCGTTTAGCTTGGCTGTCACTGCCAATTGAGAAAGCTCAGTTTACTCACATACCCAAAGGTTTTTTTTTTTTTTTTAATTTACACCATTAACTCAGCTGCCTGAGATGCACCCAATGCCAGTTAATGTCTGTCATGGCTGCATCAAACGAAGATAATGGTAGCCTTGGCTTTGTTATACAACTCTGTGTACAAAGCTGCCATCTCCTATTGCACTAGTGAATTCAGAGCCCAGCAACCCTTAGACTTCCCCTTAAACTTTTATTATGCAATCAATGATGCGATTTCTGATGCCAGGTCATCTATTTGAAACGTTGTTATTCTATGTGTTTGTCTTTAATATTGTTATTATTATTGAAGCCTACATTGAGACAGTTAAGTATATGCATTCATCTTAAGGAAGAAGTAATGTTTTGTCTGAGACAGAGATAACAAGAGTGATGAGGAAAGATGGTAATGCAGGGATATCATGGGAAGGAAGTGATGCTAAATAACACAGAAACATTGTCAGGCACCACTATTGCTTCACAATTTTAAAATTGTGTTTCATTGCAGATTAAGTGTTCAGCTTGAGTGTTCATGTTTTCCTTTAAAAAAAAAAAAAAAAAACTTTAATAGTGTGTTGCTGTCCATTTAACCTTCCCTAGAAGGCTGAAGTAGAACTAGATTTATTGAACTCCTAACCTTGTCCCTGTGGGCTGACAGACTAGCTGACAGCTCAACCTTGGATATCCAAGGATAAGGTAATCCTAGGCTTTTTTGTCCTGGCAGAATAAACCATTAGTTCATGTTGTTTACAGTCTTATGACAAGTTTATTCATTTTTTTGTTGTCTCAGATTTGTTGGAATAATGGCTTTGTACTAGAGCTGAAGCAGTTAGTTGATTTGCAGCACCTGTGGGTTTTGGATTGGATTTTTCAATAATTATCAGTTGCTGTCTTATGATCTACTATATCAAAAATGTGAAAAAGAAGTAGAAATGAATGCACTTAGTGATATACGGTATGTGCCACAAGAGGTTAGATCCTCCAGAGGGTTGGTAGTGGTCATGACGTCATCCTGTGTGAACAGATCTTTGCTAAATCTGGAAGCCCCAGGGAGCTCATTTTATACTTCCATTAATAGTGTGGGAAAACCCTCTACATTTATACCCATCAGGACTGACAAAACTGAAGAAGAACAGATGGTTCTTTTGTTTGATGTTACATGTTTGGTCCTTTCCCCTCTAGCATATTTCCACTCTAAAACAAATTAGAGTTCAAAAAGCCATTATCACACTCACCTTTCATCCCTTCATGCTTCCTCTGCCTCCTCCAAGTGATTTTGCAGCAGCTCATCAATACTGACCCCTTGAGCTCATGAAAGCCATCCTCCCGGTGCTCTGTACATTAGCTTGTCTGCATCACAGAGCTGATGAGATTAACTCACCAGGTTCGGCCTTGAGGAGACCAATATTCCCTCACCGAGAGGAAACCCATCACAGCAAATGGCCATCGTCGAAGTGGGCTGTCTATAGACGGTTATTGAGTTATCATTTTTATTATGTGCTAAGTGTGTAGGGATTTAAATGTAATTTCTGGCATGCTACTGCATCTCATCCACATATTGGATTTTTGGAGCCTGACAAATAAGAGATCGTCTTAGATATTATTTATTGATTCTCTTGTGTACCACCAGCAAAAGAAAGCTGATTGGCCGCCTTTATTTGCAATTAGTATCTAGAACGGCCATTAGTCTAATGAGCTCCCTGTTTGACCTTGTTTTTTTTGGCTAGAGATTGAGTGTGGTGTTGATCCTCTCTCCTGTTTAGACTTGTACTACATAAGGTGTGGCCAACAGTCTCCAACACATGTTTCTTTTACACTAGGGTACCGCGAGTGCGGCATGCCATACAAAATGAATCATTCATTACATGTCTGTCTGCTCTCTGGGATAGTCTGACAACAAAGTGAATGCTAGGTGAGATCAGATCCAGCTGAGGACAACTAGAAAGACACATCTAAAGGATGAGGCGGCTCCATGGCAAAACCTCACCGGGCACAGAGACAAATAACTGCTGCAAACAATGGTTGATACAGTTTGTGTTCACCATATTTGTACACCATTGTATGCGTAAACATGTTAGCTCTGTCCTTGCTGTCTGCCATTCTTAGATTTCCCTGGAGTATAGCTTGGGCCCACCATGAAGCTACATCAAAGCTGAAAATATATTGGCCCTGACCTACCCTTTCTCTGTAGGATCCAGCGTGTTTTCTATGCTGTCCATCACCACCATAGCCAACTGCTAGCACGACGTCCCAATGGGACTTGCAAAAAAGTCTGCTGACATTTCTGCTTTTAGCATTTTAGCTGGACATCAGTGACTTAACGGCTGGGTTTTTGGATGAGCTCTAAAGCGGGGTCATTTTGTCTACGCACAGGGAGAGGAGAGCCTCATCCTCTTCATGTGTCTTTGCCAGTGGGTGTTGAGCCGTACTATGTAGAGTCCTGTTTTTGTGGAGGGGCCAGGCTGTGGATGGGCCCTCTGTTTTGTGTAAGCAAGAGATTAAAAGCCGTGCCTCAGCACAGTGCCGACACATTCCCTTCCACCCGGCTCTAGCTAGGCAGAAAAGCGACCGCGGCGTTATTTACCGACCTCTTGTACCTCACGCAACAGTTGTGGCCCTGTCACCACACTGCTGTTCATAGTGTCATCGACAGCAATAATTTGTCATTGTATCATTATATGATTGTTGACTTACTGTTGAGGTCGTGTCAGCAAGCTTATGTGTTTTATGCATCTGCCATATGCCACACCTCTGTCTACCACATGATTTCTGATAAACCAGATGGACGGCTGAGACACTGAGTCACCAAAACGTCTGCGTTTTATTTTAAAGCCTGAGCCGAACCTTTCTAGTTTATGTTATTATCGCACTGGTTGATTCTGATTAAATTTTGTCACTGCTTGTTCAGAATTCCTCAATAGCTGACCCCAACAGTGCATCATCAGCCACTGTGTTCTCAAGTAGCTGCTGCTGCTAATTAAAACCCATTTTGGCAAAAATCATTTGCATATATATAAAAAAAAATTTGGGCTTAAAATTTTGTCTGTCAATTCTTGCAAACTGGCAGGAATTGCATTTTACAATTACACTTTCAGCACAATTGCCTTGTATACATTTTTGCAGCTCATCTCGGCATATTCCATCTTGAGCTAACGTGTTTCTACAGGCAGGAGGAATGGAGAATGGGATCCAACAGCATAGATGGGCAGGAAAAGACATGCTGTGTTGGATGTATAGTGCTATTAACGAAATGCAACTAGACTTCAACATTACAGGGAGTGTTTGCATTTACTTTGCATGTAACCATACTGCACACAGACTGTGTGATGTGTAGTATGTTAAAGTACTTATTCCACCCCAGACACTGATGAGAACAATGAACATACTGTCAAAACAAGGTCACTCTTACCGAATGTGAAAAGGACCTAAACTGCCTTTGGACCTTTTATTCTTTCTGATAAGCCCAGTTCAAATAATGTAGTATCTAAATCAATGTAAACTTAAAGTCATATACACACAGGTACTTTCTACATTAAACCCATCCATGCTCTACACACTGAACAGATTTACAACTCTGTGCAATTTACTTTTCAGGGCAGGATCAAGGGTATTCTAATTAGTCATCTATCCATCACAATTCTCACAATTATTAACCAGGAAATGTTAGCTTTACTGACGGGTTTACTGCGGCCAACCCTAAACCAACTGAAACTCTGTACAGTTTTACAGTTCTTGCATTGATCCACAACAGTGTGACTAAGGTGTGGTCCCTCTCAGTTTGCATTATATCTAGAAAGCACAAAGAACAGTGTGGGGTCCTGCCTGGCTCTGGCGTATTGGCACATGTGTTTTTGAATTGTCTTTTGTCTGTATCGGGTGATCCACGTTTGCTGATTAACTAATGAGTGAGGGTATAACTGCATTATGCAACAGCAGAACACAATTAACTCTTTTTGCCACCGTCTTGAGTGCAATGTTGCTGTGTTTGATCCTTGCTGCAATGTGATTTGTCACAGTGTTTGTCTTAGTACAATAAAATCAATTAAGCTTAAATAAATCAGCCTATGGATTTATCATCATATATTTATCATCATGATCTCAAAATATACTTTCACTCATATGGCTTTTCAAATTTCAAATGTGGCTACAAATTATTTCATGGCAGTTTTTTTTATGAGGTATGATCCATATGTTTTTAGGCGTCGTTTTGCAATGAAATTGGGGGAGCCAGTGGAAATGTTTTATTTTTTATTGTTGTGTTGAGACTTTTTATACCTACACCATTTTCTTTATCATACACAACACACACGGGGCTGTCAGTAAAAAAACATCCAACTATAAAAACGATTTGATTGTGAGAAAAAGCACCGCTCCGCTGTCTGCCTTGCATGCACTGAATTCACCCTCGACTCGCACAACATCACTTCCATTAATTAAAAATGAAATGTAACGAGAGGTCGAGATGAACGTGGAATAATTCAACAACAATTGCATGATGGGAGAGACCTCAGCTACAGAGACAGCGTGTCCTAACAGCCAGTATTACGTTAAGTCATGTAAACAAACCATGTACATATCAACTGTGTGTGCGAGATCAGACTGGAGATGTAACCACCTAACAGATGGGTGAGTTGTACCTGCTATAGCCAACAACAACAAGGAAACCTTCAGGTAATCTCCTGGCGATCTCCACCCTGCCATGAATCCTTAAACAACAGTTGATACAAATCGCTGCTGCTAGGCTTTTTACACGTACTAACAGAAGTGACCACATCACACCAATCCTGGCTGTCCTTCACTGGTTACCTGGGAGATTTATTATTGTTTTACAGTCCCCCCTTGTCCAAACTGGACCAAGATTCAGCCAAAATATAGGCCTTTTGTGAATTGGACTGAGCTATCTCATCAGCAGAGTACTGAAAATTGGCTGCTAAAGCCTAGCATCTCTCCTCAATCGTATGTAGTGTTTGTGTGCTTGTACATGTGCAAGCGCTAAGTCTTATCTCACTCGGAGAGCTGTTTTGATCTGCTTGTGAACTACTTGGCCAGTGCAGTCTTTTGGCTGTGGTTAACTTCAAACAAATGCTAATTTGGCATTTTCTGTGGAATATGCTCAGACTGGAGACCTGGCCAGTGGAAGAAAAGTTTGTAACTCATAGTAAAATACATGACAACAGAAATAAATCCTGATGGTGAACTGTAATTCAAAACAAATAAAACATAAACTCTGGCTGCATCCATGTTAGAGCTATAAATAAAATGGGGAGAGGATGATTTAGAATCGGTCCCAATGCTGGTTTATAACCAGGCAGAAAGAAAGTGTATGTTTCCTAGGGCAGATCTGTGAGCTGGGGTGAGAGATTAGTCTTGAGGAGGGCAATGGCAGATTGATGAGTTCCCCAAAAAAGCGGTCCCTTTCTTAAAAATACTTTCCTATCATGTAAAAAGAGATTATTTTAGTTTTGTAAATCCTGCAGTTACGAATACAGCATATGTGTTATTAGTTTTCTACACTAGTCTTGTATGGTCATTTCTGTACATCCTAGACTTCATCAGCAGTACTGCCTCCTACCTAAGTTGCTTGGCCAGTGCACTGGTGCATGTACAGTATAAGTACATCTATAATTAAGCATGTCCAATACATATGATAATCTTGCCCCTCCCATTTTTTCAGCATGCAAGTAAGATGAATTGGGTGTGACTAAACAGTCGGTAAAAGGGAAACAATTTTGACTTTGTTAACCAACTGCAGACAGCAATACGTTTGGCTAATATTTTTATATAATTAATCAAAAAAAGTAATATATACCTTGTAATAGAGATACGTGGCATTACAGAAAAAATTACTGAATTGATTTAAATTTGTATTGAACATTGGACATTTTTATTAGAATAGTGTACCAAATGCAGTAAGTATCAAAAAGCAATACTCTGCAACTAAGACACTCTAAGACACTCTTGTCTGTTTATGAAATTTAAAAAAATCCCAAATACTTTTTTTTTGCATGATTGTTGTGGTAAGTCATATCTAAATGTGATGAATGACTACCCGAGTGTAAGAGTGTTTGTATTACCATAACCCTTGACCTGTGGCTGTCCTTCTCTCCTCAGCTGGACCTCAGCCAGCCTCTGGAGGAGCAGGGTCCCCTGGACGTCATCATCCACAAACTGACTGACCTCATCCTGGAGGCTGATCAGAATGATTCACAGGCTGTGCTGCTGGTGCAAAGAGTACAGGTTTGCATCTTTATCTCCCCTTGTTTCCCCTGAGTATTTATAGGTGATGTGAAGAACACACGTACACAAGTCTGGAAAAGTTGGGCAAGGGAAATTGCTAATTTCCACTGGGGGGTTGTAGACATCATTTGAAAATAATGTGTACCCATCTCGTACACAGCATTTATATGATCCAGTGATCCTATGTTCCCACCACTGTCAGCATGTTATGGAACATTAGCTACACTCTTCAAAAGTCTAGAAGCTCTGGATAGTGTTGTCTGTACCAAAGCAGCACAGGCTATAAACATTTATGGATGACAGAATTTTATGTTTGCATGTAAAGGTTACAGTTCAAGGAATAACACAAACAGACCAAAGGGCCGTTACTTAGCTGCAGGAACATAAAGGACATTAGCAGCTATATTTGAGAATATTGTGAGTCATATTATCATAAAACCTCCATGCTGTAACTGAATGTTCTTAAAGAGTTGTTCTTCCTGAAGTGAGAAAAATCTCACACGGACAGCAGGTCACAGCTCCAAACGTGGCACTGTGAACACATTTCAGAAAACTGGTGTTTTTTCTGTATTCATTAATCTAGCAGAGTTATAGATGGTGTGAAAATTAATTTAGTTCCACCAGCCCTCTCTCTTTCTCTCTCTACCTCTCTTTCTCTATCTCTCTCAGAGGAGCTATAATCGTCAACGTCACGCAATCTGTCAACGTGTTCCTCCTGACTGCTCAATTAGGAAAGACAAACAGGAAGTCAGCGTGGAGCAATCACTTACACAGCAGAACCCGGTCAACAGATTAACACATGGCTGCATTTGCACAATTTTTTTGTACTATAGGCCAGTTGAAGCAAATGTACTCCCCTTGTTTTTTTGTAAGGATCTGTGTGACAACAACGGGGCTCTGGATAAACCTATCTTACCTTCTACAGATGGCAACAATGGTGCTATAACTTTTACAGCAGTTGGTACAAAACACCACGACACATCTATAGTTTGTAACCTTCAGTGTGCTTCAGCATCAAAGGTTACAGCTTTTCTGGCTTTGTCTCAGGAACATTACAGGTGAAATTTGAACCCTACACTTAAAGCTTCAACATTTGCTGTTACCGCCTTCTCAGATGTGTACCTTTGCAGCGTTTCTCAGTTATCATTGTAAATGTTTTTATTTTGTACTGTGGATCACCTTCTTTTGTCCCATTTTAAAGACTAAACATTAAATGAATCAATGTTGGAAGATACTATGGTTTAGGAGATCAGTGGTAACTTTACTTCAAGGCCATTTTACCTAATTGTAGTGGTTTATGACCTTTTAGTTCACTCGGTTGAACTCTAAATCCCTATTATTCCAGTATTCAGTGATTATAGGGTAGCCTAGACCCCTTTTGTTCCCAGCTACATTATTAGCTCTTTCTGGGCCTTAACCTTACTAAAGTTCTCTTCTCAGTCTTCTGTGAACCATACATGTCTAAAGGATGGTAGCCTTGAAGCATTAATACCAAATCCCCAAACCACAGGCTTTTCTCAGTGCAGAGGAACGGTGGTTTCAATCCCACGTCATTCTTTCACTCACCAACTAAAGCTTGTGAGAATAGATGGAGGTGGGTTCGAGTCTTAGCTGCTATGGTTCAGCTTTGTGGCTCAATCCTGTGTGCACCACTTTAGTTTTGGCTATTTACCTGAACACAGCTGTCATCTGTGATTACATTTTGGTTGAGATATTAGCATTGGCGCATTTCTAATATGACACAGCTGTGATCATAAATAACCTTTTGAGTGGTGGAGGGAATAAGCCTTCCTCTCTAAAATACCACTTTATTTGAAACAGAATGTCAGGCTGGGATATGCTCCGGTGATTCAGTGGCCTGAGGTGTGAACCATGTGTATAGCAGACCTGGGACATATAATATTAGCATGATTTAAGAGCTGCATGTTTAAAGGCACAGTCATAAGTGATTTAGGTTTGCTAACATTTGTGTCCTTTTTGTACCTTCTTTCATACAATTAAAACATTATAATGACTTAAATGGAAAGTTAGTCACTGTTAGGATTACGTCTGGGAGGCATAGTTGCAATTATACGCATTTGTTCACATTTATAAACACTCATGGAAGAAGTTGTTTTATTATTTTATTCCCTGATGGTCACCTTCTGTCACTCATGCTGTTGTCATGAATCTCAACCACCTGGTTGTGGTTCATATAAGTGCTTCAGGTTTGATGCCTGTGGCATCTCAGACATGGTTTCAACCAGTAATACAGATTAGATCCTCTACTGACCATATTCTCTGAGATTCTGAAGAGGTTCTTTTTCCCTTAGAGATCTGCCCTGTAGAAAATGTGCACCAGTAACACCCACTCTCTTGCACCCACTGACGTCTGGCTCTTTTCCTCTGGAACACCTGCTAGCTTGATGCTCATCTCCCTCTTGTCTGTGTTTAAATGCGTTTCTTGTTCTGGAGTGCAGAAATCTGCGAGTGACAGTCCTTATCAGCAAAGTATTCCTCTAAACTCTGAGAAGATTAGATGGGATTTATTTTTTGGCTGAAGCATACTTGCCTTACATAACCACTCAACTGGCTTTGATCAGGATTGCACATTCCTAAAAAATCCTACAGATGGCTTTTCGATGTCAAGGCAAAGGCATTTGTTTACATGCTGCATGTGTCAGCATATGGATGCACAATAAGGGTGGACATTTTTCCCCCCCGCAGTACATGTGTGTTTGATGTGTTTATGCAAAAGTGTATGACAGTGGTGCCGTGGTGTGAGCGTGCAGGCCCCTTATGTAATGTACAGGCCAGCCAGCTCCACCTGACAGCGTTTGTGAGGCAGTTAAAATCGCTTGGAAGGGATGGTCGGTCGAGATATCAACAGAGCAGAGATGGAAACGTGGAGAGCTGCAAAGTGGAAAGGAGGTGGTGTGGGGACAGAGCCAGTGCAGAGCCGAGACGAGAAGGGGAGTGCAGTTATGTAAAATAGCAAACCTCACGCTGACCTAACAGCCGGCCATGCAGAGACGTAGTGATGTAATCCATGCAGACCCTCTGGCATACATCTCATGCTCGCTCTAGCTCATACACACATGCAGAGTGATGCAGGTTGACCCTTCAACTCAGTGTTTGTATTTGCGGTTTGCCTACTTCAATATATTTGTTTAACATTTCTAATCTGTATGGATGTATTTGTGTGTGAGTCATGACAGATGGTGTGAAGCCCCCTCTTTTTTTGCATATTTAATGTAATGTTTCTGTTCTGATTTTTTTTTTTTTTTTTTTTTTGAGAAACATAAATAGTGTAAAAATATATGTTGTTAAAATATTTGTGTCTCTGTGTTTCAGGACTACATTGACGCCCACCCTGAGACCATAGTCCTGGACCCCCTTCCAGCCATCCGTACTCTACTGGATCGCTGCAAGTCCTACCAGCTCATTCACAGGATAGAGAGCTGTATGCAAGGTAAATGTTTCATGTAACTCAGTGACACTTTAGCACAGCAATCTCTCACTGACTGGCTTAGGGCTCGGTGAGATTCTTTTATACTTGGGGAAATTTGACACACCAATTAAAACTGCTGACCAACCACATGTGCTGACCCTTGACAGAACAAAGAGAAATAGAAGTCCAACATGGAGGAAGGTGTAACATTAACTGAGATGCAACATGGTTTGCAATTGGTTGCGAGGAAAGAGTGAACGATCCAAAAACATTCCAATGAAAATAACTGTATACATATGGTCCAGTTAACAACAGCACAAGAAATCCCTACACCGCCAAGCTCTCTGCACAACGTGTGTACACATAGTTTATTAGGTCCACATATCTTAAACTAATATATCAGCACTGCAATGAAGTCTAATTTTTAATATTTTTGTTGCTGAGTGCTGTTGAATTACTAATATTTTGTCCACTCCATCTAAATCAACAGCACTGCTTATTTTTTTAAATCACTGTAAAATGTACAGCTGGACTGTATTGTTAGACTGCATGTGTTTTTAGCTCACCGTACCTTGTGACCAGGCTCTTGTTCTGTATATAGTCAATACACAGCATGTCATGGGTTCAAATTAGGTAAACGCCATTAGTGTCTTTGTTCCTCTCCCAGTCCTTAATATTATATAAAAGCAGGAAGTTGTCTAATGTAATAAAGGAACTGTTGATTCCATGGACCCTGCCTTCTATCTTGCATAACAAGTCTAATTTTATTAAAAGGATACGGTCATAGAAACCGCAGATTCTCTATCTTTTGCCTTCTCTTCCAGAGGGGACACATGGATAACATATGACGGCGCTGCCGCCTCTCTCGTGAATTTAGTTACTCCATGCTTCCGAGCAGATGTTTAATTCTTGCCAGCTGATTCCTCTCGTCCCTTTCTCCCAGCAAATGCACCTTTTCATTTCCCCCCGTCTGAACCACTATAAACTTGGCTCCGTGTCGGTATCTCTCTGATGGATCACAACTTGCCTCTGAGTCAGTCCAACACCTTCCTCTGGTCATTGTGACCATAAACCAATCGGCAGGAGATATCTTTTGGCTGGAGGCAGAGAAATGCAATGACGACACATTCCCTGCCCACACACACACACACACACACACACACACACTGTAAACACACCTGTGACTCATCCACATTTCTTTTAACCCCCTACATGGCAGGCAGGAAACTTAAACCTTTTTAAGTATTACGCCACTGATGGTCCACGACTCTGTGAGGGGCCACAGTCTGGTGTCAGAGCAGCGGATCAGAGGCATTTCAGCATGTTGGCGGTGTCATTAGTTTCTCAAAATAGAACCACAAGAAGACGTCTTTTTATCCAAACAGACACGATGGCTGTTACATAACTGAGTATAAGCTGCATCGTTCTGTCTAACTGCATGTATTCGGTTTGAAGAGGAAGATGGCTCACTGGCTGCATTTATAGGAAGCTTTTGTCACCACTGTGCCTTCATTAATGCAGTGCTCTGTTCACAATTAGGCGTGCAAACCAAACCTCCTTGCCAAATGTGTTTGGTTTAAGCACAAGCATAGAGTGTAAGCCATTATAATCCTACACCTCACCACCGTGATTGTAGACTGAACAGCATGTGGCTGAGGATGAATGGATTTTCTTGAGTCTGAAAAAGCAAGGACTCTGAGAACTGTGTTAAGGTTAGAGTAAAATAGGGGATAGTGTGAGTGTGTGGAAGGTTTACCTCGTTTTCTTAGACATGGCCACATCCTCCTCCTTATTAGCATAGGCCATGGCGTCCTGTAGCAGCTGCCAAGGCAACCCAGTGCTAAAAGTCCACAAAGCCTGCGATGCTTCAGTCTGCATTACTCAGAATAGTACTCAATAGGAAGAAGCACTTGAGGTGCACTCGTGCTTTCCCTGGAAACCTTATTTCATCACTTGAGTGGTCTGTCAATGTTAAATAGCCCCAGTTACACGACATTTAGCTGTTATTCTCTGAATTGTTTTAATTGATATAAATACAACTGAAAAAATAGTTGATCTGAATGATATATTTAATAGAAAATAGCCAGTTGTAATGGATCTGTGTCTTTTATTCATACTTTTGCTTATGGAAACGTTGGTGCTACTCGATTGTCCAACTTGGTTTTGTGTTTCCTATGTGAGCCAGAACAAGGTAACGGTTTATGTTACTTTGTGGAATCTACTGGTTCCTGTGTATGCTTGAGTTGTGATATCTTGGACTGTTTTTATAGACAGAAACCGTTGTCAAGTCAACTCTTCTTAAAACAAATCCTCGCTCAAATTTTTAAGCTTATTCCTCTCCAGCTCAGGATAAAAGGATTCTTCGGACTACAAGCGGGATTCCTCCGGATCAAACTGAGTAATATACAAATAAACCCAAAAAGGTTTCAGACCGTCTTGAGGTCCCTGTGCTTGCATTAATCCACGCCTCTGCAAGGACCAAACGAACGAGTGTCCTGTTTATGCAAGTGATCAATATTTAATCATAGTTTCAGTATGAGAAAGACAAACAACGAGACACTTTAAGACTCAACCACTTGTCAAAGTCCAATGAACCAAGTGGGCAGGCAGGATTGCCCAATCAGAGTAAATGATTTCCATCCTGTCAGATATATGACGTGGTACTGCATTTGTCACAGTCATTAAATGATGAATATCTTATCAAAGTACGATTTTGCCTTTTGTGAGAAAACAATCTTGTTTTTCTTTTCAATATAAATGCCTCATAATTGTAATTGTAGGCCTCTTAGAACAGGATATTGAGAATTGCATTGCATCTGGGAGCGTAGCTGTGTTTGGAGTTAAATTTAAAATATTGAAAATCCTGCTGCTTTGTCTCGGGGGGGTGCAGAGAGAGCAGCGAGGGAGGATGCTGAGGTTTCTAGGAAACAAGCTCTAAATAGCAACAGGAGAGTTCAGCCTTCCACCTAAACATGCCACACTTTATGGAGCGTAATGTAACTTGGCTCTCTGTCAGTCTCTGCACATGCGATGCATGATGGAACCAGAGCAAAGTTATGATCTGAATCTCAGGTGTTATAACAGGCCTGCTTAGGAATTTCTTTCTGTTCATCCTCAGGCACACGTATCATTGGCTATGAGTTTAGAGTTGTTTTATTTGCAAGCATGAATATGATGTAACAGAGGAGACTGACTGGAGGGGGGGATGAAGCGGGTGTCCCAATGAGATAAAAGAAAAGAAACTCCAACAAAAAGCAGTGTAACTGGATAATGACATTTAAAAAGCATCCCATTGAGGAGTCCCGTAAACGTCGTCCTCGGCTCCGCTGGGTCTGCTGTGAGCATGCAGTGTTTAGACAGAGCCAGAGATTGATCCTCCCCACCCTCCCCTTCACCCCCTTATCCCTAAAGCGTCAACCAGAGCCAAGCATGCACGCTATTACAAACTTGGCCACACTCTCTTATCCACAATTCCCTGGTCTCTTTATTATAAATCCTGAACTTGGAGCTCAAAATGTTTTCCGTTTGACAAGGCTTGGATTATTTTTGAAGGTTTTCTGTGTATGACAAAATTTAGCGTCATCTAACTTTGTGAAGTCAGTGATGTCATGGGGATATTTTTCCTAGCTGACTGTTTTCTGCTTCATTATGCTGCTATTTCTGTCCTCGTAAAATAACAGCAGTATGCTCAGCGTGGCTGGATCTGCTGCACAGATGACTGATGGGTAACTCTCCAGACTCCCAAAAGTGACTGGTTGCATAGCCAGTGTTGGACTAGACCCAGCTGCACGTGAAAAGGTTATAGAACCCAGAACAAGTATCTGCCTGTGAGAAAGAATAAGCGAGTACTCTGTGTGTTCATGTAATGGCAAAAAATAGAAATTTGAACCATGCTAGATCAGTTTGAAATGCTGATCTATTCCTTTTTGAAAAAGCACACCTATTAGGGAATTAGTTTCGTACATAGTGGTCAAAGCACATGTTCAGCTGCAGTGGAGCAGATCTTTAGCTGGAGGTCACAAAAACAACGTGGATAATTTGGGGTTATTCCAGTTTATTAAGTTTTGGGTCTTATTTATGTAGTTGTGTTCATCATTTCTATCAATTGTACTGACCAAAGTTCTTATATTTTATAGAGGTCAAACAGAAAGAGATTGTACCTGAAATGTCAATATTAATCGCTTATCCAGTTGATCCTGGAAGTCAATCTGTGAATGATTGTAAAATCGCAAATTTTGAGCTGATTTCCCCGGAACTACAGTCGATGTTGAAGTCTCTGTGATAACTTTTGGACTTTTAAATATCTCTTTCAGCATTCATTGTGGGGTTTGCAAAAGTTTTTGTGTGTGTCTGCACTATCTGTCTTCTGTAGATGTCTGTGGGGCCCAGTGCACACCCAGAGTTAAACACTAAGCACTGGACTTAATGTAGGCAAATGAGATTCTCCTGACCTCAGCACTAGCAGGAGCAGAGCCCTGCCACTGCTGAGGCCCACAGCACACAAAGACCGGCGTGTTTCTATTGTGTTTTTTGTCATTAGCATTTTGCCAGCTCTTGGTTTGGCCCCCTCACTGATTTCCTGTGGTGATATCTCCAACCAGCGGCCTTATCACCCCCGTGTACCTTCTGTGGAGGGGAAATTGCAGAAGGCAGAGCATTTAATATAGAGGCATCCTGAGTCCTGATATGGTGAAATATGACGGAGCTGCAGGATGTTTGTTATTTCAGTCTTATCGGAACTGACCGACCTGCCGCTTCAGGATGTGATGTATAAATATTATATAAACAAACGTGATGTGATGTAAAAACATGGTGGAGATGGAGGCTGAGTGTTTGTCCTGGCCTCCGTCATGATTAATTAATGGATTGCCAAGAGATTATATTGTCCAACTGCACCTGCATTTTTTTTTTTTTGCTTTAGTGTCGAGTGAGCTATCATTAACACCTGTCTGTCAGGTGATCCGATGACTCTGCAATGTCTTCAGCTGGTCTGATCGGTCTTGTTCCTCAAGAGATTGTGTGTTTCCTGTATTTCAGCATTTTCCTGTGTGGTTGTGTGTACTGCTTAAGAGGAGCAGAAGGCCCTGGCAGCTCTCTGCTTTATTTATTTGAACAGGAGTCATTTGTCCCCCTGGGCCTCAGATGGCCTCTGCTGTGTTTGTTGTCTAAACCAGTCACAAGGATGAAATAGAAATACAGTTTTTAGGGCCAAATTCAATAAGGTGTGTCTGCATATGTGAGAGATTCATCTGCTCCCCATGTTCAGCAGGTCTTGAGGATTTAGTTCTACCGTTTGATGGGCTGCCCTTAATCTTTTTTCTAAGTAGGCTATTGATGATAACGGAACAAATAGCTTCAAGTGCTGCTATTTCAGGGACTAAAAAATTAAAAAGTTCTCCATATCACTTAAGCTATGGTGGACATAAATCACCATGCAGTAAAGCTTTTCTACAGACAGACCATTCTTAGACCTTTTTTTGTGTCTTCAATGTAATGTGACAAGTGAATACCCATTTGTATTTATGCCATTTCAAGCCCTCACAGCCTCTAAATCTCAACCATTTACCAGATGAGGTCAGTTAAGTCCCTGAGGGTTTGGGGTTTAGGTCTTAGAAGGGTCACTGAGATTGGGCCGTCCATTGCAGAAACGAGAATACTCACACCCTCCACGCTGGCGGAGAACATGCGGCAGCTCTGGGAGACGTGGTAAACCCCAGTAAGCAGTAAGCTGGAATTCAGCCAGCGCGAACCCCCAGTACCGGGGGCCTGATCCTGGATCAGCAGACTTTCTTACGATACACAGGTTAGACCCAGAAGCCCACCATCCCGCTGGGACTCATGGCGCTGGGGTCTGCGCTGGCTAAATTCAAGTTGCTGCGGCCGCTGACTGGGCGTCTCTCTCCCAGCGTTGCAGAGTGCCGACTACACTCCTCCCGGCGAGTTGGTCTCCTAGGACGAGACGATGGTGCAGATCGTTTTCTCGTTTCTGTCACTTTGGATTTAGTCCAAGAAACAAAGTATCAAACCGACCGTACAGCCCCCGGTTGGTGTCACAAACACACAGATGGCAAACGTAAACTAAAAGTTTGGTTGAATTTTGTGTATTCTTGCCCTACTGTTAGTGACACATTTCACATTGTAAATGTTATACCAAAACAAAAAGTAAGTAAATCTACAGATTACTTGATAAATAATATAATTATTAGTTGGAATTCCATCCTTCTTTTATTTCTGTTTTTATTAGATGAAAGGATTTGCTCTCCTCCGTTCATGGTGCTGAACACGGAGTGCAGCCCAGATGTGCTCGAGCAAATCAAGAGGCAAGGACTCACATTCCCCTTCAGTAAGTGTTTTTTTATTATCTCATTCTCTAGTTATTGAGGACTTAAATCTAGACTCCATATATATTACTAAGACCTAATAATCGTATTTTTAAATCGTGTTTTCTTTCTTCCTCAGTTTGCAAAACACGGGTTGCTCATGGAACCAACTCCCACGAGGTAAGAGGTCACAGGGCTCCGAGGTCACTCACACCCTCCACAGTTTGCTTTGTGTGAGCAGTAACACTTTTACACACTTAACTCAAGTCCAAACAACAAAATCAGATAAAGTGCTGTAAGTCATGTATCTTTGTGTGTGAGCTGAAATCAATACCCCCGTCAGGCTCGCCAAATAGTCCTCATTCCTCCGCACTCACTGCATTGACTTTAGTTAGGATTTAACTAGACTTGTTGGGTTGGACAACTATTTCAGTTTGATTATTTCTTTAAGTTTAGGCGTATTTACTGTGTGTGTCCATAGATGGCCATTATCTTCAGCGAAGAGGACCTGAAGGACGTGAAGCCTCCTTGTGTGATCCAGAGCTTCATCAACCACAACGCAGTGCTCTACAAGGTGTTTGTGGTCGGAGACTCCTACACTGTGGTGGAGAGACCTTCACTGAAGAACTTCCCTGCTGGACCGGCAGGTGAGGAGACAGCCAGCCAGGGTTGTTCAGTTGCTGCTACCAGCCACACTGGCCAGACTATGGAAGTTGAACAGCTTTTCCAAATAACCCAATAAAAGACCTCATAAAATGGCTTTATAGTCGCTGTGATTGGACCTATTCACCCTTTTAAGGGGTGCAGTAGAGTGCAATTGCTTTGCCCTATTGGTACCGTTGAAAATATGTAAGAGGAGCTGTGTGTTCCGCCATAAACACGTCAGAAGCCTTACCCATGATGCAAGTTTGAATACAGGGTTGTCCCCTGGCACAAATTAGTCCAGTATTTGCATGTGATATAGTGGAGGCCCTCATGTAAAGCCGTTCCACCATCAGCGTAGTTGTCTGCTTTGTGTAACGCTACAGAGAGAACGGTTGCCTTCAGCCTGGAATGTTGAGCAGTGCAGCAGAAAAAAGCACAACCCTTGTCAAACACATAAAGCGGCATACCACAGTGTTACATCTGCACATCGTTTGGATCCCTGTGCTCTGCGGCCTAGAGCCATGCAGCGGGTTTAGTAAATGAAGGGAAAGACCGGATGAAAACGTGAGGCAAGGAGATAAAGAGAGGTGGAGGTTAGTGTTTTGAGCAAACTTAAAAATAACTGTGAAAGATGTCCTCTATCATCCCGCCTTCCTCCCCGTGCTTCTGTCTTAGAATGAACAAGCCCGTCTGCCTGACACTTCATTACCACGACCCTCTACAAGCCGAGGAGCATATTTATTTGGACAGTGATGGAATTTACTTTTTCCCCTCCACTGCCCGCCCCTCTTCCTTCCCTCAAGCACTCTCGTGTTAATTATTACAACG
Organism: Chelidonichthys spinosus; assembly: GCA_029853015.1. Lineage (NCBI taxonomy): Eukaryota > Metazoa > Chordata > Actinopteri > Perciformes > Triglidae > Chelidonichthys > Chelidonichthys spinosus. The sequence continues at coordinate 11,168,163 of CM056833.1, read as the reverse complement.
ATAACAAAGAAAATGGGCAGATACATTCTGAAGTTCATCCTGTCACATTTATCACGGCTTCAAAGGAAATGCATGGTCCAAAGAAAACCACTTGGATGCTGATTTGGTCTTAAGTGAACCCTCAACATGACGTGGTTATGACAGAGAGGGTAAAATGTTAAAAGACTTCACACCAGGGTGCTTTGGTTTAAGGTTTCTGTTTTTTTTTTCACCAGGTGTTGAAATCGGTAAATTATCTTGAGGTCTGTTTCCTCATTGCACTGTGTAACCAGCTAAGTACTGCTGCCACCTAGTGCCCGATATGAGAAATTAATTAAAGTTCAACCTCACCTTTTTCCTCCTCCGTCTCCTTTACAGACAGGAAAGCAATCTTCTTCAACAGCCACAACGTTTCCAAACCAGAGTCGTCCTCAGACTTGACCACGGTACGTCCACAACGTCACCACTGCTATTCCGTGTGATTTTTGTGAGTTTTATTGCTAATAATCTTTATATTTTATGTTTATCTCAGAGAGAGAACGTAGAGGGAGTGTCTCAGCCACCCAGTGACGATGTCATCAGAGAGTTGTCCAGGTCATTGCGGCAGGCGCTGGGCGTGTCCTTGTTTGGCATCGACGTCATCATCAACAACCAAACAGGCCAACATGCTGTCATTGACGTCAATGCATTCCCCGGTAGGTGCAGGCTCCCGTCCACACCGGAGGGTTGGGTTTTATTTGGGTGTCGTTTTTGTTTTGTTGTTGTCGTGACAGGAGGCATTGTGTTTTGGGCTTGTCCGTCCCGTTCTCATGAAATCGATACCTCAGGAATGCCTTCAGGGAATTTCTTCAAATTTGGCACAAATATCCACTGGGACTTAAGGTTAGAATTTGGATCAGCGTGACCTCATAAAACACACCTGAGGGTAACTAATATGCCATCGATGACCATTTGAACAAATGTCGAGTAGAATGAAATTATGGACGTGATGACATTTTGGACAGGCGTGGGTGTAAACTGGTTGGTGGAGGCATACGATTGTGAGGCGGAAGTTGAAGTCCCTCTTTCTGGTGCCATTGTCTAAAAACTAAGAGACATAGTGATGTCATTCTTTTGTGCAACCAGTTGTATGGTGGTAAATGCTACTCTGTGTAATCCTGTACTGTTTGGTGTCAAAACATGAACCAGGTCTCAGCCACTCTGTTAACAAGAACTCCCAAAAGAGAGATTTTTATTTGAGTTTCAGGTCTCTGAACCGCTGCATACACCTGCTTCTTGTACAGCTACATAGCAAGTACACAGGGATATAACTCGTGCAAACATTTGGAATGTGGTCAAAAGCTGAATTAACCGAACTGACTTGTGTCCCCCAATGTGATCAGGTTATGAGGGTGTCCCTGAGTTTTTCAATGACCTCCTGAACCACATCACCAGCGTGCTTCAGAGCCACAACCCAGACTTCGCCCCTGCCAGCGAGCAGCCCAAAGGCCTGCCGGTGAGCACCACGGTACCCAACGCTGCCCCCCCGGCCCCTGGCTGCTGCAGCATGCTGGGAAAAGAGGCCGGCGGCAGCCCCTGGATCGTAGAGGGCGACGCAGGGCTGAAGGGCCCCCGTCAGAGACTGGGCTGCAACTCGGCCATGTCCCCCAACTTCCAGCAGCATTGTGTCTCCACGATAGCTACCAAGGCTTCCTCCCAGTGACTGATCCCCTGTCCCCACTCCATTTGATCTCTGAACAAACAACGGATGACAATGGTGACAATAATAATAATCATAATAATTATGATGTTAATGATGATAATATATCTAATCAAAAAGCAAACCCTTTCCTATATAGTTATTGGAAATTATGGTGATTGAGTGTAAGCTTTTTTCTCTCTGCCTTTTTTGTATTTTTGGTTTCGTCTAATGAGACTTAACAGTACTGTAATGTGAACTTTTGGGAACTTTTGCCTAATAGCTGATTTTATTTTTCTCTCTTGTGTGAGTTCTCTGTAATGAAAGGGTCCAGGTGAGGTAGCTAATGGGAATGGCTGAATCAGGACTGGAGAAAAATGTGCCACTAGACGTGCAATGTATGATCCCTTATATCTCACACACACACACACACACAAACAAAGGTACGTTTATATTGCAACGGACCGTGCGACTGATGTGTGCCTGTATTCTGGTCAAGACCACTGACTCCTCCACAAAGGGTGAGGAGGAGAAAAGGTGACTCGGCATTTGAACACTACTCCACAGATCCTGGGCTGCTATGTGACTGTGGCCAACTGACGGCAGAGAACATAATGAGTCTGAACGGAAAGAGAAGTTTGGTTTTGTCGGTTTGAACAAACGGGTGAGCCGTTTTACTTTTCCGAGTGCCATCAAATTTCCTTTGAGGGTGGGAAGGACGCCTGCAGAAAGAAAAAATTCAAAGCTTCAAAAGAAGAAAGTAAATCTCAATGGCCACGTGACCAATTTTTTTCTTTTAAATGATTGTCGCACCAATGTTTGTAGGTCTTTGAGTGTTTTACTGTACGTCAGATGCCATGGTGTTCCAACAAACCAACCATGTCCTTGTCAAGGGGCTCAGTTTGAGTTGCTCTGGTGCAGGAAGACGAGGATCACATTCCTTTTCCTGTTTTTGTGGATATCTTCAGAGAATTCCATGATTTTTTCCGAATTCCAGTGGGATCTTGTGAGATTTCTCTAATCACTTCATGGGTCTGTAATCGTCTTAATCAGACTTCTCCACGTGTCTTCAATGCTTGTTTCTGTGATGTGAGCAAACTACTCTCCTTTAGCCAACTTGACATATCAACAGACTTGGGGCTGCTTTGTTATTCAGATTATTGTTATTAAAAAAAATCAACTACTCCACTAAAATCAAACTAAAACGTGTCTTTGAATATTTACCATTATTATTTTGGTATTATTTTGATACCATTAAATGCCGTTCTAGATGATTGAGGACTATGTCACTCTAACTGCTCTTTCTAACAAAGTTATGTTAACGAAGCCTTCGGTCCGGTTGGTCCATTTGCTTCACACTTAAATGCTCTGACCTGTCTCCTGTTCCAGCTGCTGTATTTGTCACATTGAAATCATTTGGACGGGAAGTGAGGGGGAGACAGTCCAGCTCTTGTTCCCAGTGTTCACTGTGAGATTTTTTTACTCCAATTTTGTTAATATCTTCGTCCTGATATCTAATAAGAGCAACTTTATTTTATTGAGATTTTATGGGGAAAAGTTTTATATAAATGAAAGCACGGGGATGTTTTTGAACAAACGGTGGATATTTACTAGTTCTAGTAAAATGCTGGGTTTGGGTTGTACAGGTGGTGTCAAAGGCACAGATGGGCTTGTAGTTGATGCTGTCGTCTCCCTCTAGCATCTAGTGGGAGTGCCAACCTGCAGATTTTTACATTCCTCTGAGCATGCTTCTTCTCTTGTCCCAGAGAGCTCCAACTAGTTGTTTTATGTCCTCCATCAGTATCCGAGAGAACTGGCTGTCCTCTTTCTCGCCCTGTGATCGTTAATAGTGTCAGCGCAGTCATCTCACAGCATCTCTCTGGGACAAAAGAATACCAATGATGTTCTGAAAGTTGGCCTTCATCATATTGTGAGTTATTTCCACATGACGTCCTGTTATAATCTCTCACAACTTGAGCGTCGTGAAGCGACAGTATATTCAGAATGTAAAGGTATTGCAGCAGGTTCAGGGGAACTTCCCCCCCAAATCCTCATCTAGAAAAAGACGCAAAGTTTTGGATGCGTCCCTGTTAAAGCTGGAAAGGCTATCTGTGTACACCACTATATTGTGTGTCCTATGTTGTGTTCCTTATCGTGCTTCTTAAATGGGAAATAAATGGTTAATCCTACCCGTGGTCATTTCTGCAACCCAGGCGGTGTTGTCATGCTCCCAGGTTCCACCTGAATGTTTACTTCTTGGGTGTCTTGTACAGTACGTGTATATATGCCGAGGCTTACATCCGTACAGTATGTTTTGTATCAGTTCTGTAATTGAGAGGAATCCACAATTTTGTGAATTTTTTTAATTAAATGGCCAAATCAACAGGGCGAAATAAACATGTGAAACCTTTTCTGGCTTGATTTAATTCAGCTGTATTTTGCTATCGGAGTTTCTGGGTAGATGCTGTCGTGTGCGCACGCCTTACATTAGACTCTAAATGGAAAACTCTGCTCAATCCATTCAGTTGATGTCTTATGGTCATTAAATACTTTTAATTACTTTCTACAAAAAAATAACCCTTCATGAATAGATCAGGTGCAAAGAGAACACTGCAAAACAAAGTGCAGCATTAGTCCACCGGCCTCCAGATGTTTATTGACTCGGCATTTATGAGATGCACATTTCATAGAATTGGGGACACAGTAAAAACATTACAAACACCAAATGAGACTTGCTTATTAAAATAAAAAATATATCTTTTCATAATCTTAGTCTTCTGTACATGTAAAAAGGAAAACATATTTACACACCACTAGACAAAAAGTACACTGCTAATGCTACTTTTGATCCCTGCTAGGCCTCCGTACTGCTGGGATGGGTTTTTTTCTAATCACCTATTTTTAATGAGGTTGTAGATGATGTGCTGTGGGGTTGGCCAGCAGTCCCAGGATGGTGGAGAGACAGTGCAGCTTCTCCTTCACGTGCTCTGGCAACTTCTCATTCTCTTTATACCTGTGGAGAAGTCGAACGTTAATGAGATCTGTCCCCCCAGATGCCACTTCCTGAATAACGGCTGATACACAGACACCAATGAATTAACAGAACACATTGTGACGTGTTTTGCACCTGGTTATCCTGCCTTCCGGGGACGTGTAAGTGATGCAGGAGACTCCTGCCTGAACCACCAGCTGAGACCCGTCGTTGAACTGCACCCACACCTCCCCACTCGTCAGCTGCAGATACAATAACAGATTAAAACACTTAATCAGGACATTTCTTTGCCGTTTATAAATTAGCTTAATTCATTCAACCAGTTACCTGGGATGCCCATCCAACATTGGGGACAAATATTGATTTAACCACTTTTCCTGTGTTTTGCACCAGGTCCTGTCGCAGTGGGGAGCTTTTCTTACTCAGGCTGGCCGTGGTAAAATCAGACCCATCGTAGGAGATCATCTGTAAGTATATATTATTTGAAAATCAAAGACAAATCTCGTCATATTCTAGCTGTTAAAGCCTCTATAAACATTTGTTTCATGCATCTTTAAGTGTAGGACTGTAAGACACTCACTGAAGGATGGATTTGTGGAGGTTGAGGAGGTGAGGCTGTATCAGGAGGCACTGGGTGGGAGGGGAGGGCCGATGGGAACGGGGAGTCTGGGTTGGCAGGTCTCCTAGGAGGGGTGACATATACAAAAATAACATTAGCCACATGGGGCAAAGCTGAAAACAAAAACGTACAACGAACAGCGCGTTCCTCTCACCTGCCAATAGTTATGGGGAAGAAAGGGACAGTCTTTGTGCTGCGCTGCTCCTCTGCTGTGATAGCGGCCTCTAGGGACAAACACATGCTATGGCCCTCATCAGACAGCTCCACGCACAGCCTGCTCTCTGGGCTCAGGCCGCTCAGCCCCACCTCGCCCTTCACCGTGTACGACTTCCCGCTCTTCTCCACCACTCGCACCAGCTCCGATGTTTTGTGAGTCTTTGCTCCTACACAAGGTCAGAGTTTATGAAGCATTACATATTAACTCAGACACAAAAAGGTCAGTGCAGCTTCTCCCTCAGTTGGATCAGGAGTTTCCGTAAACACGTTTGCCTCACCATCATAAAAGCAAACTTCCAGGTCTGCATTGGGAGAGTTCTCCATCAGCATGACCTTCGCATACTTGGTGTAAAGCGTCACTTTTGGAGTCTTGGATTTCACGAGCTGCACAAACTTGGAGGCGTACTGGTACTTCTTCCAGTATTTTTCTGCAAAAGAAAAATTTGTCAATTCATTTAATCAATTCAAATCAATTAATGCATTTTTTTTATCTTGTACAAGCTATGTGATCAGAATACCTGGAAGGTCTTCGTAGCTACAAATCAGAATATCTTCTGGAGGAGCAGGAGGACAGTCCAGGACAGGAAAACCCTTTCCACCATTAGGCTGGTATATTGTCACCTATAAGAGATGATTTATAATAAGCTTCATTAGTGTTGTGCCAGCAGCCTTGTGTCATATCACGTTGTTATACTACCCCCTACCAGTCACACAGGGAACATTTCAGATACGTAATAGTGTAATTCAATAAGCTCACCATCGAACCATCACAGGAAATCCGAAGGACTTCTTTTACCCTCTCTTGACCATTGTGGCTTTTTAACAACTCCATACACACGTCACCTGTGTCCAAGACGCTCACCTGTAGGAAACAGAAGGAAAACAACTTGACAATTATCTCGACCGCTCACACAATGAACATTAACAGATTATCAAAGAATATGTGCAATATCTTACAACAGCATTTTTGGTCTTCTGCCTGATCGCCTTTAGTCTGGAGGCGCACAGAGGCGGGAGTATGTCCCTCAGCGTTTTCTTCTCTTTATCCACACTAGGTTTGGCTGGAGGGAGCTTTGATTCCCTGCTGTGAGGAGGTTGGAACTCTGCTCCAGGTATATTTTCCCTATAAGAGTCAGAGTTTGAGGGCAGGTTGTGGTGCTGGTTGTGGTGAGGGTTCACACCTCGGCTCATGGGCTTGTCTGTCCAGGAATTATGAACCCCCAAGGGTTCTCTGCTGCTATGGAAGCTGCCACTGCTGCTGTGAGTGCTGCCGTCTGCGGGCCTCTGCCCAGAAGCTGAGAAAGAATAGAATATATTTATAAAGATCTGGTGACATAGAATGTTTTTAATCGTGTGCTAAGATTAATTTATCAAGTTTTACACCCCATCATTCATATTCAGTCTTACAAGGGTGGCTGGAGTCTATACTAGCCCATCCATCCCACCCATCCCTCCATTTATCAGGGCCCGGCCTTGGCACATGGCGCTCAATTCATATAGGGTCTGTATACTAGCATCTATTTGTATATGTAAAACCTAACAACTTCTAATACTACCACTGCTAGGTCATTTCATTCTCAGACATTTGTCATTTAAGAGTATCTCCAAGAATGCTTGAATGAGAACCTAAGTTCAGAGAAAATAACAATAATAAAATCTCTCTCATACACACAAATAATTTAAAAAAAAACAGCATTTTACCCTCATTATTGAGCCAATTAGTAACTCCCTCCAGGTCTTGGAATTGCAAGTTTGGTGGATGTGCAGTCTGTGTGGATAATAAATACCCAGAACTGAAGAAGAAGAAAATGTAATCTGTTAGTCTCATGACATGTTGTAAAAATGAATATAAACTCATGAATAGAGAAACGTCTTACTTTAGTGATTGTTTGACAGGCGGAGAGGGGAGATTTCCTTGTTCTGAAAACAGGCGCTGAGTGGAGGAAATGGGGAAAACTGGTCTCCCTGAATCAGTCAGAGTCTCCTCTGAGTGGCATCTCCCCATCTCGGCATGACTCAACCCCTGGCCTAATGCAGACGAGCTGGAGCGATCTGAAGAGTGAGCCCTCCTCAGGAAGCGGGAATGAGGCTGCCCACCATCTCCACAATGAAGCCCCCTGCTTCTGCCCTCTCTGTTAAACCTATCTGGCGGATGCTGCTGCCACTGGTCTCCGTCCTCAAAACAGGCACCGTTGGGTTGTCGTGGATGACTTGGAATAGGCGCCATTCGGTTAGGCAGGGCAGAGCCAATCATGTGTCTGGTTCTCCTCTGGAGGCGGCTGCTGCTGGCTGAGGTGGACGAGGTGCACCCTGTGGAGATGGTGGCAATGCCACTGTCTATGGAACAATCATCCTCCAATCCCAACTCCTTGGTCCTGACCAGCAGACTGTGGGTCATGAATGGGTGGTCCAGCACCGCAGAGAGGCTGGGTCGTTGGGCAGGGTCCCTCTGCAGCAGCTGGTGGATCAGGTCCTTAGCCTCTAGAGAAACGTGGCTCGGCATCTTATACTCCCCAAGAACCACTTTAGACAGAGTATGTTTGACTGTGTCCGTGTCAAATGGAGGACGCCCCATCAGGAACGCGTAGAACATGCACCCCAGAGACCAGACATCCGATTCAAGGCCATGAGCACTGCGCGTGGCCACCTCCGGGGAGATGTAGTTAGGTGTCCCGCACATGGTGAAGTGCTTTTCAGTTGGGAGTTTGAGTTGAGTGGCCAGGCCAAAGTCTGCTATTTTAATGTTCATGTTGCTTGTCAGCAAAAGGTTTGACAAGGTCAGATCCCGGTGCAAGATGCCATGGGTGTGTAAGTAAAGCATTCCTTTCACTATTTGATGCATGAAATGTCTTGCTGTGGAACCAAAACAAACAAAACAGTTAAAGCACAGGCATTTCGTAATACTGACCTCACAAAACCATGTAATGCAGTATAATTACACAAGTAGTAAATAGTTCAGCCTGACCTTCATCCTCAGAGAAAGCCATCTTCTGCTCTTTAAGGTACCGACTCATCTCTCCATTGTGGCACATCTCCAACACCAAGTACACATAGTTGCTGTCCTCAAAGTAGTTATACAGCTGAAATAAAGACATGATATAATACAGTATTTAGTTTCACGTTGAGGTGAGGAAGCACCAAAAATATGAGTGCAACATAACCTAGAACATCTTTCAAGTTTTTGTCTAACAAAAACAAAGTAATTATAGGGGCATGCTGTCCATATTACATTACCAGGACAATGACAGCATCAAGCTCACATACACAGGCTCAAACACAACTGACATTCACTGATTTTTGGGCGTAACTGTAGATTTGTTTTCATGTCCCAAAATCAATAGAATTGATTTCCTACAATAAATGCTGTTCATCTTTTACTGTAAATTTGTCACATTGGAAAGTGTGTTTCACAACATATTTGTCTTAGTTTTTTTGTATATTTTACAAAGAAAAACAATAAACCCTTCATGTCACAGAAATTTGAGAACAAATAATGTATGTACTGTAATAATAAGCCAAAGTATGAGTTGTGCCAAAGTTACCTCAAGTATAGAAGGATGTTTCAATCGGCACTGAATCTCCACCTCGTTTATCACACGCTGGACCATACCAGCTTTGTGCATTGCTTTTTTGTCAATCTGCGGATGGGAACAATAGGGATAATAATTATACACCTGCTGCCACCCATAGGATCATCATGCAATGTGTTACAGCACTACTAAACGGTGGTTTAGTCTGGTGGATAATAGTCAATCTGTCACCCACAAAGACAGTGAACTATTAAGACCTCGTTTGTGGAGAGTCAAGGGACCACAAGAAGCCCTTGGGAGACAAGTAAGGTGTAATAATCCAAACAGTTCTAGTTTACACTTCAACCGTCAACTCAATGGCAACAGCTTGTGTTGGTTAAGCATCTACATTACAGGGTAAGCATGCTATAATTACCTTATTTCACTGACTAAGAAACAAATGGTGGGATTCTTACCGTTTTGATGGCAACCTCCAGACCAGTCTTCACTGATTTTGCCCGGTAAACACACGCAAAAGAGCCTTTTCCAAGGAGGGTGAGGACCTTGAAATCCTACAACAGAAAGAAACAAAGAAAAAAATAAACATTTAGTTTTACAAACAATAAATTGCATTTGCAGGATCCAGAGAAATGTAACTATGAGTGCAGATTTTAAATGAATTGCATTTAGATCCTATCAAATATGGGGTCTTTAAATAGGCTCGATACCTCAATGCTGGCTTGAGTGTCGGCAGAGAGATTTCGGAAGAAATAGTGAATCGTTTCCCCAAACATCGTCCCTCTAGCCTGCAACATGCTGTCTGCACAGCAGCAGACATACAATCACACATCTAACGACGTCGGACAGGGAGAAATCCTCCCACAACAAACGTTAACTGTCATACAAGCCAGCAACACCTGACGCTGTCATATGGCCAACCAAAACCTGTAATTATCGCGGCTCTCTTCCCGCTAACGAGGGTCGCTGGGAGCCGTTTCCAAGCAGCGTGCTGAAGCACCAAACGGAGGCACCGAGGAGCAACGCAGGGTGAGGTTGTACTCTCAAGGACCGAGGCTGCAACACCATGGTAGCAGTGATAACACAAAAATGATAGCTAGTTAAAGTAAAAAACACCCACTACGTCCGGGATATGTCATCAACAACAACAATACGAAACGACAAAATAAGCTAACGTAATTGGCTAATTCATTGACGTTAACTGAGCACTATGTTAGCGGAAGGTTAAACATATTGAACATTTAATGTTTTCTTGACACTTTAAACGTAAGTATGTAGCGTAAACACGGCAAAACTAGCTATTTAACAGCGAACCCCAACTTCAATTCAGCTAACGTCGCCGAACAGTGTTGAGTGAGCTTGTGGGCGTTAGCCTAACAAAGAACTCACCTCGATTTTATCGCCGATCGAAACACTCATCGTGTCGGGTTTTCGCCTTGCAGATGCATGCAAGTTTGTAGTAATATTCCTTGATCGACTGAGTGCATCGATAGTCGGTAAATGGGTTCTCAGAGGGCAAATGAATGTTGTTCTTGTGTTCCCCTCCAAAACTTTGCCATATCTTCCATTTTGAAAATATCCGCCCGTTACTCTTGTGCCTACGTCACACGCAACGTAACACGACAACAAACTCGTAACCACGCCCCTTTAGAGTCCCACCCATGACATTCGCGGACTACTACTACGACTTCAATTTTACTCCTTTTTATACCAGCTTATTGTGCGCTTGTACGTTTATATTTTTATCAATGCTAGTATTTGTATTCATATTCGCGTCCGTGTTTGCGGGTTCATTGAAATCTAAACTTTCTCTTCACATATATAGGTAGTGCATTCATTCAGTAATAACAATAATACGTCTATATATTGTGAAATAATCAATCAGATGATTGCATATAGACAAAACAGGTATATCACCATGACATGTTTGTTTGTTTTTGGCCCTGAAGATTTTTTGATTAATCAATTAAAATGTTTTCCATTATAGGAGCAGGAGATGTCCAAAACCTAAAGAGATTACAAATAAGAAGTAAAAAACAACAACAAATATTTCACATTTCTGCTTCCAAAATTGCCTGAACCATTTATAGACCATCAAACAAGTTTCTGATTTAAATGTAATTAAATCTACTAATCAATTGATCGACTAGTTCGGCACTAATTTCATTAATCCCATAACTAGCTCGGCCATGTTTGTCTTGATTGTCAAATACTTGTTGGCATTATGAAATAAAAGTAATTGGTGAACATGGCTGTTATATAAAAACAGACTTTTGAAAAATACTTTTTGAAATAAAACAGCTGGAAGTAAATCAAATGGTGGCTTATTGTTAAAAGAAGCACGATGGAAAATGTATTGGATTATTTAACAGTGTCTCAGTATTTCTTAATGTCTAATTTAATTTTCAACACTTCAGGGCGCATTGTCCCTTGAAGCTTAATACCTGCTCAGAGTCAAAGGGATTGGACCACAAGTGTGTGTGTGTGTGTGTGTGTGTGTGTGTGTGCGGTTGTAAACACAGACCTTCAGTTCACTCTGCAGACAACTGCACACAATCATAGTTTTGTCAGCAACCAGGATCTCATTTTGTATGTTTGCAGATCAAAAGTCATAGCAGTAATCGTATGTAACCTCCTTTCTACATTTTTGAGCTGTCCTGATCTCATCTTCACTCAGACACACTTACAGTATAGATTTGGCCAATTCCTTTCAGGTTCCGCTGCAGGAAATCAAATTTCAGCCTTAAGAAATGTTGTCTTACAGACAAATGTATTTATTTCTTGCTATTTTTAAATCCCATGATTTAAGTGTGGAAAAATGCAAGAAAACAAAAAAAGGAAAAAGGCAACCAATCACTTCCTAAAGAGATTTGGTGTATCAAGCATTGCCACTGTACTCTGTACTTTCTTTATGTACATATTATATATGCTGGACACTTTTATTTACTAAAATAGTATTTACAGTTTCTAGACATGGACATCATTTCAAACTCATTAAATACAAATATATATATCATTTGTATCATAGCATACAAATTAATAGTTCTTTAATAGCAATTACTTGGACAGCACTATGTATTTCTCTTACGAGTGAAAGGATTTCCTGCTGATTCTGGGCGCTTATGAGATACATGGAGCACAAACACAAATGGTACCTTTCTGTGTGGTACAGAGGAAACAGTTTTAACATCAGAATCCGTTTAATCTATTGCATCATTCTTTAATTTATTAAGTACGTCAAATCTTTCAGAGAGTAAAGCACACCACTGTCACACAAAGGGATGAAAACAAAAACCCTAAAAGTTAAAGTCTTAATGGAGGGGAGCACAAAAAAAAAAAAAAAATCCACAAAAGTGGCTGGTGAAGATTGAGAAATGGTCCCAGGTATTGATGTTTCTACTGTCTAAATGGTCGGTTGTGGTTGTTTGCAGAGTTTGCTTCTCGGACACTGATCTCAGTCCACCTCCATTTCTTTTGTGCCAGGCCTTGTCTGCTGGCTTCCCTTTGCGTCTCCCTTCTCCTCTGCTGCTTGCTTGGCTGTCGGGCCATTATAAGCTCCGCTGTTTTGGTCATTCACTTCAGGGGCCTCCTCCACCGTGGGTTTTGGCTTGTTGATCACTGGACTACATGCATCCTCTAGTTCCTGGTGAGTAAGAAGCATATAATGTGTTGGCAAAAGATACTCGCACCTAATTCAAGTAATCATATCTTAAATAGTCAAATCACATACCTGTATTTTGGCCATGATGTCTGCTACTTTGACAAGGGGATCTTGGGTGAAGCCGAGTTTGCTCTGTGCGTTCATCATGCTGTTCATCCAAACCATGCTTTCTTTCACACACTTCTCCACGGTGCTCATTTCCTCTGCACTCAAGTGCAGGTATCGCTCATCCTAATGGAGAATTTGTCACAAGAAAATTACAAACATTCTACAAAGCAAGAAGCATTTTAGTGGGTTTCATTGAAACCAAAACCCCCAAAAAGCATTTATGTGAACCAAGACTTTTTTAAAAACTCCTATTATTGTTAAATTATGAAAAAATATGTGTAAATGCATGACACCCTTGAAAATGATTTACCATCTGCTTATAGGAATCCACCGACTTCATGTAGAGTTGCAGTTTCTTCCCCAGCTCTTCAAAAGCCCTCGGCCTGTCCTCGTGCTCTCTGTGCCGATCCTGAATGGGTTGACCCAGCCTCTGGAACATAACAAAATGGATGTTAATATTGACAGTTATTGTCACTTTAAAATCCTAAAAGCCTTTAAAATGCTTCTTAGCCTCAGTAGAGCTCAGTACATTGTACGAGATATTTCTAGTAATTTAATAGTAGTTTAAATAAATAAAAACCAACCTTGAGTGCATCCAACTTCTCCTCATAGACTTGTTTGGGTTGGTCCTCTCCATCCTCATACAGCCAGGTCTCCGTGTCCTCTAGCATCTGTGTCAGCCGGTTACTGTCCTGTTATTCATGACCAAACAGATATTAAGTAAAGAAGAGTAGCAGTTCATTTGCTTCAAAGACACATCAAAGATATGAACAAAAGCTGTACTTACATCCTCAGTGATATACTTTTCAAAGATCCCACAAAGTTTGTCCCGCAGATCGTAAACATATTCCTCAACAGCATTTTTAGCATCATTCTGCTCTTTCACCAGTTTGTCCTGGATAATCATTTGATGCTGCGAGGGGGAAACACACAGGTCACAGGGAAGCAAAACACAATACAATAGCAATACCTTAAATATAATGTTATAATAACCACGACACAGTCAACAAAAAAGTTAATTGATTGATTGGTACCAGCATTGTAGTCATCATTTCCTTTCTGTTTTTTTTTTAACATCTAGTAGCCTTTGTGACTGGATTAAAAGATATTTCAAGTCCTGATCCCAACATATACTGAGAGGCCTATCGGCACAGACATAACCTGTCACAATGGGAATCAACCCCACACCACACCAGGATGAGTACAGCACATATCAAGCACATATCAGGTTTTAATTCCACTCCATTCATTTGTGCTCCGGGTAATCGGCATTTCAATCAGACCATGACTCAGCGCAGCAGGAGCACTGACCTCATACTCCACAAAGTCATTAAGGGCATCAGTGTCGAGCTGTCGAATGTTGTTGGCAACGATGGGCAGATCAATACTCTTCACTTTGACTTTGGGCTTGCTTCCCCCTGCTGCTAGCTCCTGCTTTTCTCCAGACGCCCCTTCCTAGAATTGGAAAGTAGAAAACACAACCAGTGTTCTAATTTTCTGTGGAATATGTTAATTCATACCACTGTCTAATCTTTATTCTCTCAATTATATTTATATATAAATTATACTCTCTGAAAGGCCAAATATGTTGTGAACCAGCAAGATTCATGTCTGTATTGTATCTAAATATCAACATATATGGTTCAAATAATTATCTGAGCATTCTCAAATTCAATTCAGTCCAGCTGACCTTACTGCTGGAACTGTTGTCCTCATTCTGCTGGTCCCCCTGGCTTTGACCTTCCTGGTCCACCTGCATTTTGGTCTAAGAGAGAGAAAAATTCAGCTGTTTTAGCAAAACCAGATTAGATATACAGTAAGAAACTAAATATTTAATGTGGAGTTATAATTGTAAAAGCAATATAAAAAGTTACTGTGCATTAGACAAATTTCAAAGCTGTACTTATTTAAGATACAGGCCTTCCCTTGACTGCACAAAAGAAATGGGAAAACATCCTCTTACCTGGTCCTCTGCCCTGCTTTCATTCTGCACCAGCGGCTCTGAGTCAATTTGCATGTCCTCTCCTTCCCCTTTCTGCTTCTCAATCAGAGAGGCGCTGGACACGCTGAAGATGCCGTGAACGTTAACACGCACTTTGACCTTCACTTTAGAGCTCTCGCCGTCTGGCTGGGGAGCCACATTCTGTACAGAAAAACATCCTGGTGGCAGATGGAAACACAATGAAAGCTGGACTTACTTAAAAGACAGATGGGAATTACAAACTGATATCCGCCATCCCCCCCCCACACACACACTTGTTAGCTTGCTCATTAGACCTCAGCCACAAATGGACCTCCCATAAGAAGTGGGTTGCTGCCGGGTGTGACTGGCTTTGAGAGGGTGGATTGAGCAGAGTTACCTATCCTGTGGTCTGGGTAGGGGACCTCTTGAGGGCTGCTGTAGAAGGCTTCAAGGTCAAAGGGTTCCTTCTTGTGAAAGGTGATCACTTTGGAAAACGGAGCAGCGTGATTCTTACTGAACACCTCACACTCTCTGTGACAAAAACAATACAGCAAGTGGGGAAAAAAAGCCACGCCAGGTTGTTGAATCACAGTCAGCAAATACTGTATCTTCAAGCTAGCTGACCTAGCTTGATTTACCACACAGACACATGTCTAAACTGAAGTTTAATGGCTTGTTTTATGTATACTGTTACTGCCATATATGGCTAATTAAGATCAAAAATCAAATGTCCTTACCCCAATCCATCCTCTGTCTGTGATTTCCAGCGAAGAGTAATGGGAAAGGGAACCACGTCAGTGATGGAGAATTCACGCACCTTAAAAGCTGGAGACAAAATTGCACACTACATCCAAACAAACAGCACACACAACACACAAATAAAAACATAGTTACAGCATTATATTTTGTCAGCTATACAATATTTGCACAGTGCATCGAAACAGGAGAGAAGAGTCCCACCTGAAGTGCACAGCCTCTAGCCACAGCTTCGTCTGCGTTGAGCGTGGTGCTGATGTCTTTGCCGAAAACCTTGCAGATTCTCTCTTTGACAGCTGGGATTCTTGTGGCTCCTCCGACAATCTCCACTGCATAGATATCATCCCGGCTCAACTCTGGCCACAAAACACACCCAGAACAGATTATTACTCTATACAGAATTCAAGCGGTAAACCATCATGCTTTAACCAAACTTGAGGCACATACTTGATTGTTCAAGGACTGCTTTTAGTGGCATCTCGACTTTCCCCAGAGATTGAGCACACAAGTCTTCAAACTGGCCCCTGTGGGTTACGAATGAAAAACAAAAAACATTAAGAATACTAGATTTCCACCATAAAGATGCACAATTAAGGAGGAAAAAGTTGTACCTGTTCATCCGTCCGGAAACATCGATGTCATTCATGAAGCACTCTATGTTCAGAGGCAGATCGGAGCAGTTGGCACTCATTAGCTTCTTCAGTTTCTCACACTCCTGGTGCAGCCGCAGCAGAGCCCTGGGGTTCTCCCTCACGTTTAGCTTGTACTTGCTCTTAAACTCCTCACAGAAGTAATCTACTAACGCCTCGTCAAAATTGCGCCCACCGAGGTCAAGGTCGAATGCAGTGGCGAGGACCTGATGGAGAAGAATGGACACTGAGTTGGGATTTAAAGGTGCGTGTAGATGTGAAACGGGGTGGGAAAAGGTGAAAGGCTAACCTTGAGTTTGCCTTTGTTGAAGGCAGTGATGGAAACCTGGAATGATGAATGTCCCATGTCGACAAATACCACATTTCTTGGCCTCTCTTCGGGAGTAGGAAGGTCCTGTTTGTAGATCCCATAGGCCAAAGCCACTGTGAACCCAAATGAAACGCAAATGTTAATGCCAAGAATTTCTACTGTTGGTGGGGATACATTTTTTCTACTAATGTCTTGCAAGAGTTTAGTGTGCACCTCCATAGAAACTTAGCGAGGGTTAGTGCAATTGCACAAACTTAAATGTCCTTCCACCATAGTTCCTGTGCACCTACTCAAAATTCACTGACCACAAGAACACTGACCTGCAGTGGTATCATTAATTAGCCGTAAACAGTTCAGCCCTGCAATTTGAGTGGCGTCAAACACCGAGCGCCTCTCAGCGTCTGTGAAGAAACTCGGGACCTGTACAACAGAAATCAATATGCATCATTGAACCACTTTGTGAATGATGCTGATGGACTTCTGTTATGTTTTCCTCACTCACAGAGACGACACAGTCCACCACCGGCTTCTTCAGGGCGCTCTCTGACGTCTCCTTCAGCTTGGTAAGCAGCATCCCTGTGATCTGCTCCACTGTGAACACTTTGTCCTCATCCAAATAACGCACCTGTAAACACGATGCAATTAGGAGCTCCGTGGCCAATTAAAAGCTAGAGAGTTAGGCATATTAATCAGTAAGGTCAGGGTTGGAGAGAAAGGGGGGGAAACAGAAAGCAGTGAGGAAAAACATGCTGGAAGTTTGTACATTAATTCACCTTAATTCCAGTGTTTCCATTGGGCAGTTTATGTAAGCTGTAAGGCAATTTGGGTTTTGCCGCTTGGACAAATGGGTCATCAAATGCTCTGCCGTGGAACTTTTTGAAACCATGGACTGTATTTTTGAAGTTCGTCGTGATCTGAAATAATAAGATAATAATTACAAGTTGTAGCTTCTTATGTAAATGTGAATTTGAAGATTATAAACCCATAATCAAAAAGACAACAGTTACAATGTATGGGATCATAAGACAAACTGCCAAGGTTGATCTTACTTGACTTTTGGCTGCATTTCCAATCATGCGGTTTTTGGAGGCCAGAGATACACATGCCCTTGATGGAAGACAAATGCAGCAGCAAATTAGGAATCGTGTTAACAGATATAATCGTGTTAAAAGATGTGGCAGACGAGGCAGAACTCTAATTGACTGACTGTTGCAGACAGAATCAAATGTTGAATGCTGAGAGGCAGATTTCCATTAAGGATATTTCCCACGGGGGTCTGAGGAAGAACCACAAACTAGGGAAATGAGCCTTCAGATGTAAGCTCATCCTGTCCAAAAGAAAAAAACATCTCCCAAACTAATTTACCTTTGTTCTTTTAGCAGATAAAACTGCAAACCATTGTGTTTACTGAGCATAATGAATGCCTTCATACAAGGTTTTGGGATCCATCATACTGGCTAGCAGTGACAAGACTTTCCCTAGTTTCACCTTGCCACAAAAAATTAAGTTGAAGGTGCAAAGCATTCCTGTTTGCAGGATGCCGCAGCAAATGTACTCCAGAAAGCCTGTTATATGTCCTTCAGAATCCGAAAGACAAATGGAAATGTCAGATTATTTCATCCAGTACATTCTCTACAAATAAAACAGTATACACATGCCTTTTTATGGACTCCTCGCCATAATAGACGCACAGTACAGTACTATTGACATTAACATGTGATCTAAATGACGTGCTGCCTTCTGTCTTTACGCATCTCAGTCAACTTTGACGCGCACTGCGCCGCACTGTGGCGCTTCTCAGCATCCGTGTCAACTAGTCTGTGAGACGAGAGGGTCGTTTCAGAAAGCGACCGCTGCGCGACATTTTGACCTACGTTAACCTGCCGTGACTGTGAATAAACCAAGAGCTGGAGGCCGCATCACAGCCACTATACCTCCGCCACCATCCCTGCTGCGTGCGTACCATCCCCGCTCAGCCAAAGCGCGCCCCTAGCCGCAAACATTGCGTAACGCACCCAACAGCCAGACCACATTTCACGGGGATGATGACTTTATACTCACGGTGTGCATCTGTCACTGTATTCGTTGGCGATGGTTTCAATGCCACCGCTCCGGGCCACGCCGATGTAACAATTTTGGTAACCCACATCAATCCCTACCACTGACATAATGAGCGCTCTAAAAAAAAACACCTCCTGTAAATTATTTTTAACAACGACCGCACTTGACACCTAAGAGAAAAAAACTGTTACATACAATGGCGGTCTATCCCAAAATGAAATGTAATTACGCGTGTCCCCCCGCTCTGGAGATCTACGTTAAAGCTAGCTGGCGGAGTACTAACTGAATTACTAGCTGTTATGTAAGTCGAGCTGTTTATAGCGAACTCATTCAGAGTAATCCCAGGGAGCAATGATGTCCAGACCGGATTCTCTCACTCCTGGGCGGCCCTCACATCACCCAGCGGCTCTGGCTCCGACACACGGAATCTCTCAGTCCCGCCCCCGCGCGGCTATGATTGGCTGCGTCACACCCATTGCCCTCACGCTATTGGTGGGAAAACCGATCGATAACGGAAAAATCTAGAACTCCCTGGAAAGGGGACCGTGGAAGACGTCACAAGCAAGAGGGACAGTGGCCGCTTTTACGGACATGTTTGCCCTAAATTTAAATTGTCAAGTACAGTTCCACGGGACTAATGTGTGACGTCACAGTTCTATCTGTGAAATAAGCGTCACATGCACGTAGGCGCTAACGGTTTAAAAGCAAGAGCTGTCTGTCTGAAAGTCCCCCATACCGGTGACACAGCAGGTGTATCCATATAGTAACTGTACAATATAAAGATACTGATATAAATACATATGGAACAAATAAACCTTGCTGGTGCACTGTCTCTATAACACGGGGTTCTCCATATATTATTTAAATGCATCATTGTTTAATTCAATAAAATATTTATTTTTGTTTATTTTAACGTGGCCTATGCCCAACTTCCCAAATGTACCATTGGCAGTGGTGTAAGAAGTACTCAGATAATTTTCTTAACAATAAAACACTATGTGTAAAATGTATAAGTCCTGCATTCAAGACTTTACATCAAATAAAGTATTATTATTTTTTCTATAACAATGTAAATGTTAGAAAAATTGATCAGAGCTTTTAAATGAAAAAACATAGTCTGCAAAGGGACTTGTAACAATGATCATGGAGTAAAAAGTTAACTACAAAACATTGGTCTTTTTCGACTGACATTTTGCATGTCAGTGTTTCGTAAAATACACAAAGTAACTTTCTGTGTCAAATAAACATTGTAGTATAAAATTGTAGTGGAGAAGAAAAAAAGTCGTAGAAAATGGGAAATAGGCAACTAGAACTTCACTCAATGGCTCTGCATACGCAGGTGATTTCACTTTTGGCTGCTTTCAGTTTGTATGTAGGCTACTTTTTGATCAACACCTCTGTCATCTCTCTCTGCACTTGATAGGGTGGGTTCATCATTGATATTAATTCAAAGAATTTGGTGTCCTCACATGTGTCTTGAGCAGAGGTCAAATCAGCTAAAATAACTGGAAATATCTGTGGGGTTGTGCAAGACCTTTGCATATTTGAATCATTATTTATTTTATTTTTTGCACTTTGTATGGGCAAAGGACTTCAATACATCCATTTTTTGCATCAATGAGCTTTTGAACTAAAGTTTGATTTTGATCATGATTTTGATTATGGACTATACCACAACACTTCCCACATTCAAGGTGCGTAGGAGAGGGACGAATAGTTAAAAAATTACAAACAAATCCTGCACACTGTCCAAGTTGCGAAAGGAGCCTACATTTAATTGAAGCATGTGGAATTTTTGTCTGATGAAGGTCTAGCACTGCAATGTTGTGGTAAAATGTACTTTTGTTGGACCATTAGTTGGACCATTAAATATCAGCACATTCACATTGCTAAATCAGAATGTCATTTTCATTTTGACGATAGTAAGAAAGAAAAAAAGTAAATATATCTTTAAGTAACATTTTGATTGTACATAAAATGCACTCTGAGCATATTGTATGTGAAATAGTACATCATTTTATTGATTGTGTGTCTGGTTCGAGTTGATCTTCACTTGACCACTTGTCCTTGTTCCCTTGACGAGGACCAGATAGACTGAACGTTCCTTCGTGTTGGGACTGAGCCCGAGGGACCTGAGCGCAAGAACAGGAAGTGCTGGTTCAACACCCTGAGCTAGCTAGCTAGTGGTAGTCAGGTGGGTTAGCTTGGCATTTAACTCAGTTGTGACAATGGGGCTGTTCGGCAGAACACCAGATAAGTCACCCAAAGAGCTGGTGAGTACCGACTGCCGAAGACCAGGGCTGTCTTTGAGACCTTGCTCCGTAGTAAGAAAACAATGACAACACCTTTTGCTAATGTTAGCTGCCAATTGAACTCCGCTCAGTTTCTCCAATCTGTTGCTACTTCTTGCTAACTGAACAGCTGACGTAAGTCTTGTAATAAACCATTGCCAACAGCCCCTGTAACAGTACCTGGCTTTAAACCGCATTATTGTACCATATCTACGATTATACGTTTGTGAATGTACCTCATTAACCGATTAGCTAATCGTATTTTTGTTTCTGTACTGAGAGCTAGCTAGTTAGCATACAAGCTAACACTCGTCTGCTGTCAGTCGTTTCAATGTAAACAAATCCTGATTGTGTTAGCTTTAGCGTAGCTGACAACGCATTCTGTTACAAATTTAGCTGTTAAACGTTTTACATTGATTTGGTGTAATATCACACGCAACGCCACGTTGATGTGGGTATTGAAAACTTACTGTAACGAACAACATTGTAGTTTGTAATGACAATGCATCATTTCAGGTGAATGAGTGGTCGCAAAAAATCAGGAAGGAAATGAGAGTGATCGACAGACAAATTAGAGGTAAGATACAGTCAGCATTTGAATATAACTGTACATTTAAATAAAACTATACTGTCTTTTATTTATACGTTTATAATTTACTTGTTTTGAGCTGACAATTACTGTATTATCTCATTGGCTAATTAGGCTGAACAATGTCATGTAGAATTTACGTTTGAGGTAGTGACTCCTTTGAAATAGTACATTTTATGTTGTTTAATTATATTCTTTAGGACGTAATTATGTAAGTTATATTACTTGTTGTGTTGTATGTAATGGTATGCCCTTTTGTGTCAGATATTCAAAGGGAAGAAGAAAAAGTTAAAAGATCCATCAAAGATGCTGCCAAAAGGGGCCAGAAGGATGTGTGTGTGGTTCTGGCGAAGGAGATGATTCAGTCAAAACGAGCTGTCACCAAACTTTATGCTTCCAAAGCCCACATGAACTCTGTGCAACTCAGCATGAAAAATCAGCTCTGTGAGTTTGGGAGTACAGCAGCCGGGTCATTAGACAGGGAACAATTGAATGTCATTATATTTCAATAATTCTTTGTCATTCTTTGTTAAACAAATTTCTCTTTTATTATAGAACGTAATGACTGTAATGCTCTGTTTCTAGCTGTACTACGTGTAGCCGGGTCTCTGCAGAAGAGCACAGAGGTAATGAAAGCAATGCAGAGCCTAATCAAAATCCCAGAGGTCCAGGCCACCATGAGGGACCTATCAAAGGAGATGATGAAGGTCAGCATTGATGTCCAACATGCATAGATTGAATTCACTTGCATTCAACTACAATAAATGGAATACTGTGGCTTACTCCAGTCACCATCTACTATTACTTCTTTATAATATAAGGTTGCTAAGGCATGGCATCATGTATACATATTCATCTTTCAGGCTGGCATCATTGAAGAAATGTTAGAAGACACGTTTGAAAGCATGGAAGATGGAGAGGAGATGGAGGAAGCAGCAGAGGAGGAAGTTGACAAGATTCTCTTTGAGATCACAGCAGGTGAAGATATTTGTTCAACTAAACCATCACAATATGTTACATTCCTGTTTGTTTGGCATCTAGATTTTCTAAGAATTTAGGTCTAACAATAATAATACTATATGCTAAATTTCATGATTTTTATTTGCTCTGTTAGGTGCCCTTGGTAAAGCGCCAAGCAAAGTCACAGATGCCCTGCCTGAAATCAAGCCTGCTGCTGCAGCTGCAGCTTCAGAGGATGAGTCAGAGGAGGACATTGAAGAGATGCAGTCAAGATTAGCAGCTCTGAGGAGCTAAGGTGAACTGCCACTTTTCTGTCAAAGTCTACTCACTTCAATAAGGACAAAGACAATTCTGGTGCTGGGTTTACAGTGCTGAGAAATCTCCATGCTTCATATTATAATTATTATTTCACATAATCATTTGGGGTTAACTTTGTGCTACAACAGTTAATGTCTTTACATTGTTTTAATAGAATGTTTGGTCTACTCAGCCAGATGAAAAAGTGTTTTTGCTTCTTGTCTTTCGTTATCTGGGGTAACCATAGGTGATTCTTTATTATCCAAAGCAAACAGAAGGTTTAAGGAAGTGTATATAATGTAAGTATGAAAAGCCTGCTGTGCCTACAGTGCTCCTTCATATTGTTCTGTCCTAAGTTATGGACTTGTGGTGGAGGTATTTGGGTGTTTATGATCCAAGCAAACAATTAAATAACCACCCTGCACTTAAATCACTCCCTAGATCACCATTCAGTTGTTGGTCTACTATGGACTACTAATAGGATGCATTTTGTAAGCAACAGCTTCTGTTTACTGGTAACTAGCCTACATTATCTGAAACACTAAAGAGATGGTGGGTGGATTCCTCCTTTTGATAGTTAATTTTCTGTACAGTCAAAATTGTATCTATTCTATATGTGGTCATACATGTTAATTGCACTCATCAGAAAAATGCACGCATACTACCCTAACCCATTTTCTTTGCATTAACATTCAGCTTGTTCAATGTCTGACGTTGTATCATGACTAAGTTCTTTCCCAGCAGGAAGATGCAGAGGAAATTGAAAGGTTGGTTAGTGCAGAACCTATGTATTGTGGAAGTATTGTGTGTATACTTTTTTATGTGAATGGGGCAAAATAAGGAAATAAACTTTTAAGAACAACATTTTAATTTACATCTAGCTCTTCAATGTCAAAATAAACACAAAATGCTTGGCTTAATCCAATCGGAACCTGCTGGGTTGCAACACTCCACAGGTCAGAAACTGTACTGCATGGAAAAACAAATTCTGTTTCCAAAAACTTGTCTGGCAGATAAGACTTTTTGCTCAGTAGTTCTGAAAACAAACTAAACTGTAAAAAGTTAAAATGACAGGGAGTAGCTTGTCATTATTCTGCTGTTTGGGGGTTTCAGTCGAGCTATGAATCAGAAGCTATGTCAAATAATTTATTTCTGGTATTTTTATATTTATCCTGCCACAATGGGAGTAATTTTACATTATGTTGATATAGAGATTGTTCTTGTTTTTTTAAGGAGAAGAAACAGTAAGGGTTTTGTGGTGCATTTTGGGCGTCCTTGTTTTGAAGCTATTCATTGGCTTCAAATGGGACTAAAGTATTGGATTTCTACTTGCCACAACAGCTTTTGTTGTACTTCAACAAAACCTACCCTCTGTTCTCTGGCTTCGGTATGTGGACCAGAGGCTGGACAAAGCAAAGGTAGGCATCCATAGCACTAATGGAGCAGGTATTGCCAGATTTGGCAATGGAATTCATATTATTAGGACATAAAATTCTGTCATCCTGCAAAAATGGCCACCTGTTATCTCCAGGATTCACTGTTCTACTTTAAATCACTGTAAAATGAATAACGTGTTGAACAAAACAATTAATCTGAAGACATCACTATTTGGGGGGCAGCTGTTATGTATTTTTTCACAATTTTGTATTTTATATTTTATAGACAAAATGATTGATCTAGCAAATAAGATAGAGATGTATTGATAATGAAAATAACTTAATTTCCCCTCTACCATCGTGATGCATAGTTCTAAATAAACTGTTGTAAATGTAAATCACATTTAGTAAAATGGGTTTCTGGTCACTGGGCAAATAACCAAAGGCTCTCCTGGTGAAGCGAAATGGGCACCTGGGGCCTCAGGGTACACGCTCTCTGCTGACTGTCGTCTGAGCAAAGTCACACTGCCATCTATGGGTAAGAGTTATAGTCCGCTCACCGTTTACCCTGCATCACGTTGCTGCCAGTGTGCGTCCAGACGCAGCCGCCTGGACGCGCCTGTCATCTGGAGGAAACTCCTCCCCGCCGACAGCGCGTCCTGTCGCCCTTCCAGCGCAATGGTCTCCTGGATCATCTCTAGACTTGTGGTGTAAGTCATTTTTATTCTTTCTTCCCAAATGTAGGTCAGTAATAAGAAAGTGTGGTTCCCGGCCGTTGCGGGTATTTCAGCCGCTCATTGATGGTGCTGGAGCGGTGCGCTTTACAAGCCCCCGCGAATTGTCTGATAATCCGAATCAGACGTCAGTGTGTAGGCTAAGGAGAGCAGATGTCCGCCTGTTATTTATTTATTTATTTGTCCGATAAATTGTCCAAATACCACAGGATTGTACTTTGCCATCTCAGCCGCACGAATGCTGAGCTATAGGCCCGTATTTGGGAACAGCGCTCAGCAGCCTGACACTCTTTGTGTTTATCAAATGCTCTTTTTTCTATCCCAGACAAAGGGGTGACGTGATTGGTTGAGTAATATATTGCATGACATTTAACGCTCATGTGAGTCCGATCCAGAGATCAGAGGCGTCTCTCGCTGGCAGTAAACTACATGTCAGTGAACAACAGGAGCGGTCTCTGAGTGGAGCTAATTCTCTGTTGATGTCCCATATTGAGAAGAAAAAACAAATCAAAAGGGATGGGTCAGCTTTCTCAGGTTGCAATGCAAGTTCTGCATGTAATACGACACGCGTGGATTTACCATATATTCCCCTCATAGCTTTGAAACATTAAACAATAGGATGACATTTAAGTTCTGGTTATTTTTACACGCACAAAGTATGAATCAGCGCCATTGCGGACCGTGTGGAGTGTACCAACAGCAGGCCCAACCTCAAAATAGTGAGGCAATTAAATTTAGATTACCAGATCTTGTTACACACAACTGCCTCCGCCCTGACTCTTCACAACCTGGTAATGTGGGTCATTGTGTTTCCAATATCCAGCAAAACATGTTTAGTTGCGTCTCCCACAGGTGATCTGTTTGTTTGTGTGTTTTGTGTTGTTTGTTTTTTACTCCTGTTAGAGAACAGTTAGCTGTCCCGGCCTGAGCAACATGATGTGGGTCAGTAATCTGATCAGGTCGCACTCACAGCTGTTGCCTGGCTGTAGCACTTCAACAGGGTCCTGTCTCTGTCAGGACACCCAGCAGCACAGGTGTCTACGTGAATAGAAATGTAAAGAAAAGACATGATGGAGGCACATTTTTTACCTCGTGGCTGGAAGTTTAGCACCTGGACATATTGTTTTTAGCCAAATCACACAGGGGACGATTTCACTTTGCCCGGGTTATTTGATAGTTTATTTCTGGAAGGGAAAAGCTATCGCACCTTTTCTGTTTGAGCTCAACTGACACCAACCTGTCCAGTACTTCAGTCACGTAGACTGTAGCTCTGAAGACTAATGGGCAAAACGTATATTATATAAACCCATTATCTGGAACAGCATATGCTGTTAAGAGGGCTAATAATTGACAGTGACAATAAAACAGGGAAATATTGCTCAATATCATGATTTATTACATTTAAAATGTCTTTTATGTACATGAAGGCACATTTTCTGTCTTCCAGACTCGTGTTTGGTACACTATATCCTGCCTACTCATCCTATAAAGCTGTGAAGTCAAAAGATGTGAAAGAATACGTGAGTAAAGCATTTGTATTTTTATTTACAAGATGATATCCAGCCGCATCATCCTCATCGATACAAGATGTTGTGCATAGTTACGTTAATCTTTCACTCTTGTTTTATATTTCAGGTGAAATGGATGATGTACTGGATAATATTTGCTCTATTCACTGCTGTCGAAGTGTTTACAGATATGTTTCTTTGTTGGTAAGTGACTTCAGATATTTCATATTAATTACTTGATTATACCTCCTCAATGTTTTTATATCATATATTGTCACTAAATGATGCTTTTTTTTTTATTCTGCTTTGTTAAACCAGTAATTTTGTGTTCTCATTGCAGGATTCCTTTCTACTATGAACTGAAGATCGCCTTTGTGGTGTGGCTGCTGTCCCCTTACACTAAAGGCTCCAGCGTGCTATACAGGAAGTTTGTTCATCCCACGCTTTCCTCAAAAGAAAAGGTGAAAACACTTCCTTTGTTGTATTTTTCTTTTCTTTTTTCCCCCTCCTGCTGACGCATTTCAAAGAAGGGCTTCGATGAAGATATTCAGTTCATGTTCATCCTTATGGTTTTGTAAAATATAATTTAAGCTTTGCAGCTGTCAAGATCTCAAAAGGGCCTTTGTGCTTATTCAGTTTTCCACTTAAGCTGTTAAAGATGTGTTTCAGGACAGGAGAGAGGAAGTGTCATGGTGTTCCTCCCTTTCTCCTTTCCTTTTTCCTCTGTCAGAGTCAGGAAACTTGTTAGTGTGTCGTTGAGGTTTAGTAATGTTATCAAACAATCCAAGAAACACCTGTGAACACAACAAATTAGAGAAGGAAAAGAGAGACGTAAGGTTAATGTGTATTTTTGTTGCCCTTGTTTCAGGATATTGATGAATATATCTGCCAAGCCAAGGACAAAAGCTATGATACCCTGGTGCATTTTGGGAGAAAAGGGCTGAATGTTGCTGCCACAGCTGCTGTCATGGCTGCAACAAAGGTAATGCAGACTGTGGATGTTTGTTTTGTATTGACCTGGGCGGGGGGTACAGTACAGTTGAAGGTCATTGTATGTAAGGGTATCAAACACGCAAATCATTTGCTATTCATGTAATAAAGTCGACTTATTGAGTGTTTGTTTTTAACGTAGCCTGTTGTCATTGTTTGTATCAACGTATTTATCCCCCTAAAGATGATCTGTGCTCTAACTGTCACACATTGCTGCTAACACTAAATCCCTGGTGTTACCTGTTCTAGAGCCAGGGGTCCTGTCAGACAGGCTGAGGAGTTTCAGCATGCAGGATCTTTCTTCCTATCAGTCTGACCCCGTTAACACCGGCCCTGGCACTACGCAGCCTGCAGCAGCACAGCATAGGACCAGGACTATGATGCGCAGCAAGTCGGAGAGCCACAAGGGTGAGCAGACGTGACTGACCAGCACAGAAAGTACAATCGAATGGTTGAGGAATATCAAAACTCTGTCGTAGTGTTAGGAATATTAGTCATAATGGTGCCGCTATAATGCGATAGCTGTGACCGGTTCTTTTGTGTAAAACAGATTATCTTGTAGATTTCTGTCTTCCTGTTCAGGCTTGTTTAAGCTGGCAGATATTGTTGAGCCTCTGTTTTCCTGACTGGCCCCCGAACTTTGGTCCTGCCTTCCTGTTTGGAGCAGGTCAGGCCTCACAGCGCTGCCAGGCCAACCACCCAGTGATAAGTCACTCATGTAGCTGCGGGTATTTGTTCCTAGTTTAACATCATGTGGAAACAGTTGTTGTTTTGTTTCAATGGAGATTGGGTTTCTTTAAAGACACAGCTGATTACATTGGACTGAAATATCTGCACAGTTATGGCACAACATTTTTTTTTTAATAACGAACAAGCAATTGGGATTATTTCTGGAAATATCTGAGGATATTATTAACATAGCTGCTGTCATTTTATGATGACACTCAAGATGCTAGAATGGATGGTCTGGAGGGTTCTGTGCATGCACTTCCAATTCAATTCCCCTTACCGACAGGGTATCCTAACCTAATACTACAGCCATCGCTCTGGACCATTTATTTGAGCCTAACTATTATGGATTCCCTATGGGTTTTTTTTTTTTTTATTGCCAACAAATCCCATTAACTAGCCACGTTTTAGTCTCTCTCAAAACACTTCCTGACTACCACACCCTGCCTGTGGTTCTCAGCCCCAAGACCACTCGTTCCAAATGAAGATGTAAATCAAAAGCAGGTCACAAATATATTTAATTATTTTAAATGTCATTTCCTAACAGCTGGGCACTTTAGTATTTTAGGAAATATTGTTAAAACAGGAATGAGCCGTGCATTTGTTCGGGACTGTTAATACTACTTTTGGTGCTTTAGTGAGTTTTAATGGCAGCATGATGATGTATGCGGGATTGACTAAATATAAACTACAGTTCCCATGTTCATTGTAATGAAGGAACATGTCACTCAACAGTGTGGCTCACTGATGTGTGTGTTTGGACAACAATGGATCACACAGAGGATACA
Source organism: Chelidonichthys spinosus (assembly GCA_029853015.1). Taxonomy (NCBI): domain Eukaryota; kingdom Metazoa; phylum Chordata; class Actinopteri; order Perciformes; family Triglidae; genus Chelidonichthys; species Chelidonichthys spinosus. The sequence goes on along the minus strand of CM056833.1, from coordinate 11,139,381 downwards.
CTATAATCATCAATTCATTGTTTCTTTTGGTCTTTTCAGGGGATTTGTTGACAATATGAAAATGATATAATATTACAAAAATCATCCTTTAAAACAATTGTGATATTTAAACATTTTTCCTGACTTATTATTTTTTGGGGTTCTGCTGTTATTGCAGAAAACATAATAAGATAATGCCATATAATATGAACTTTCATAATCATTGCCAGCTAAAATCAGATGCCACTCTACAGCAATTTCACATTAAGTATTTTAATTTCAATTCAATCGACGGGAGACGTGTTATTCATCTCTTCCACCGACCTTTTCTATGGTGCAGGACAGGATTTTGACATGACTGAATATGAGATGTTGGGGTTGAACCAATGGGACTCTAAGGAGTTGCCGTCCCAGACCGAGCACACTGAGTCCACTCCTATTACGCCCTCACTGACACCCCAGTCCTCCCCACCCTCCACACCCTCTCCACCTCCCTCTCCTCCGCCTCCAGAGCAGCCTGAGGAGGTGGGGAAAGGAGTGCAGATGGCATCAAGCTCTCCACAGCTCAGGCTGTCTAAGAGGAAGGCTCCTGAGGTATACTGCCTCGCCAACGTGGTTGCTCAGCTGCTGTCTGATTCTAACTGCCCCTTGAGAGTGGTGATTTACTCACCGATTCACTAATTTCTGTTGCTGTGTAGCTAAACAAATCATCATGGTTCAGTACTTCTGTACCAACCATGTATTGAGATCTTAGTGAAATTATCGCTCAGTTCAAATGGATGCGTGATCTTGCTCTCGCATGGTTGCAGTTGCTCACTTGTTTGGAAATGCAGCATGGGAAAAGTCCAAGCGTGGCTGACATATTGACATGGATTGCCTTCCTGTGTACTTCAGCCCTGAGAGTACCTTCTACTTTTGATGTGATGTTTATGGAAGTTATTCTGCATAATCAGTCCCTGAAAATGAATTGATATTCATTAACACATTGCAACATCTAATATCAGATTGACATTGTGATGCTTAATGCAGCAGCAATATTCTATTTTTTTCTAATGGTCAACAAATCCCATGAAAAACATAAATGATTTGATCCTACAAATTAGTGTTGTCTTTACAGCTGAAGCCTGACATGTTGTTGTCGTCCTTGTGTCAATAAGCCAAACTGTTGGCGATCTCACATACAGCGTTCTCCTACCGTCATCCACTCAGCAGAAGACCAAAGGTGTATTAATCCGCAGCTGAAAATAGTCCCCAACAAATAAACTGTTTTGCAATGTTTACAAAAAAGAACTACAGTGTCCAGCTACTATTGACTGCTTTTTAAAAATAGGGCAGCTGTGGATCAGGAGGTAGAACGGAATGTCCTCCTTTTAGTCTCAAGGTTGGTGGTTCAACCCCCGGCTCCTCCAGTGCATGCGTTGAAGTGTCCTTAAGCAAGACATTGAACTGCAAGTTGTTCCCTGGGCGCTGTACAGTTGCCCACGACTCCAAAGAAAAGTCAAATTTCATGTATGTCGAGGGTTTTTGTTGTTGTATTTTTTTAAACTAAATACTTGTGCCTCGCTTTGAAGGATTTGAATTGATTTGGACAGTTCATTCACAGAGTATGGAGGTCAAAAAGAGGTCAACACATTGCTATTTTGTTAGTTTTGGTCTCACCTTGGGATTTGTTGACAAGAAGAAAAACACAAAATAACACCAGTGGCATCCTATAAATACTGTCATTGTAGTTCTATTTCTAACTGTCTTTGCTTGTATCTTCCCTTCTAGCCTCCACTTAGAGTCTTAAGGCCTCTCACAAGATCCAGGAGTGCTCTTTCTTCGAACAATGAAGCCATGTGAAACTGTCCTATTGACTACTCCAGCTGCCTTTGCTGCAAGAAGTAAAAATACTGAATGGCCAAAAGCTACATGACTGAAGCAGCCTTGCTTTGGAATAAGGTATTACCAAAGTGACCTATGATGACCCTTCTATATATACAGTATATATATATAGTATATGGCTCATGATTTAAAAACAATGAGGTTTATGACATTGAGAGTGCAAATGAATGAACGGGCTCCGTGCTGATAGACATTTTGAGTTCGTGGGTTATTGAATATGTATTAATGTACAGTTTGTGTGTACTTCGTCTTTCTCATTTGATTGTTTTTATATATCAGGTTTGGGTAGGCATTTGCATGCGTGTCTACCCTGTCGTTAGTACGCTGTTTAATGAACAGAATGTACTGTCTCTGAATAATAAAGCAGGCATTGAGAGTGAGATGCTCACTGTTAGAGAATGTGTTAAAAGCCAAGGATCAAATGATTGTTCAGTCTGGAGAAACATCTGTAAACAGATTAATTCTGCACTGATTAACAATCACATTAGGTATTCAGAAATCACCCAAAAACCTGGGATGAGACAACCTACCTTTTAAAAAATTAGGTCAGACAGCAGTGGAAGACAATAATCTCTTGTTAACCTGTCTATCAAAGCCTTAAAGAAAGACATAGCAGACATAAAATTATGATGTGGTATTCTGACACAGCTATTATCTCATTAAACAATCATTTTTGCACTGTTTAGAATATACAATGACAGTCTCAATACTCTTAAAAGGCCAAAAATTACAATAACATTAAATAATCATAAAAGATTAGTAGCCACCAATTAAATCATTATTGCCCATTTCTTCTGTAAAGAAATTATTACTTGTGTAACAAGTAACACCGTTTGCATCCCAGATATATAAATTCCTCAGAGGAGCAGACTGTTTGACAATCTGCTGTTCAGTTTGTAAGCATGTTTTGTTATTTAATTGAGTTTAAGGCCAATTAGGAATATGTATACTTTCAGCTGTAGCAGAAATATGAGCACATATTTACTGTAATAAACATGGTTCTTTTCCCATGTTTGAAATCACTGTGTAGTGCTCTGCAGTTAACTGAGCAACACTGGACCCAACGATCTTACCTTCTACTCACTTCTTTTCTTAGAAATTAATTCTAATTCATTCAGGTTTACAAACTTGCATTTAAGTTGATATATTGCATGTTGATACACTGTATGTTTTCATCCTGTACTTAATTCACTGAGCCCACAGCAACATTTAACACAAAGTATCACTGTGTTGGCTGTTGACGGGTCTGCTGTAGATTTATAATTTTCATTGTTGTATCTATATCATTTAGGGTGGTTTGAAGTTTGAGACAACAGCTTCTCAGGTACAACTGTTCTGTTTACACATCGTTCACTCTGATGTTGTAGATACACTTGTTATGCACACTTAATGGAGAACAAAATTAAACAGGAAAAATCAGATTATGTGTTTCAACGTGAATAGTATCAGTGTAAGTGCTGGAGGTGATTTCCTTCCATTAAAATTCATGCAAAGTAAAACAGAGAGAAAAAAAAAACATGTTGCTAAGTAGCAGATTTGTATACTTGTGCGTAGAATGAAACTCATCAATGCATGATGTTTGTTATTAATTTGTATGAAAAAATGGATTTCTTAAATGATTTTGTTCAGATGCCTTGCTGGTAAACGATGAACTACTTTTGTCATTATTAGTTGCTTTGTGGAAAGAATATGAAAATGTTACTATACATACATGTTGGCTATACATATATATGAATAACGTCTTATTTACTGATAAATTAGCCACTTTGACTTCATTCATGAGGAGACACTACTTAAGTTATCGTAAGAAATTTTGTTCTGGCAGGCCAGAATATCAAATTACTTAAATTTCGACTTTATTGTGAAATATTAAACAAAATCGGTGTAGTGATGACAAGATGGTTCACGGCTATCAATTCATTGTTCTACTAGGTTAAATATTTGTTTAAATTGAGCCATTAAATATGAAGCAAAACATAAACTGTGTGTTAATCGTTTGTTTTTTGTTGTCTCAAAGAAGAATTCAAAAGAATAATTTAAGATGTATGACTTTATTACGTATATCACATTATTACATTATATTCAACCAGAAATCAAGATGTCACTACATGAATCAGCAAATTACACTTTGAGGTTGACCCGATCGTGGTATTTCAGGTATGGATCATTAACAAACCAGTTCCTCCGTTTCCAAAAAGATGTTGTCATTCTATCCAAAAGTTTGCTCTGTGTTTTGTTACAGAACACATGCTCCCTCAGGCGCTTTCGTCTGGCAGGATTCTTCTTCCACAGTTTCTTCTTGTATCCGGCCTGTTGACACACGAAAACAATAAGTCAGATTGGAAACACTGTGATTTTAACCCTCATCATACCAACATGCATAACATACAAGGACTACTGACTGACGTCCCTGGGAACATGATCAGATAACCACAGCAAAATGTAATTTGTTTCATCTCAAAACACTATAAGTAATGTAATTAATGTATTCTGAAAATAACATTTAATTAAAGTCACTATTTCATTTGCATATTGTATGCAAACAGATTACATGAGGAAATCTGAGTCTGCTGCATCTGTCTGTCTCCTTCAAAATGACTGACAGCGTTCCTCTACCCTGCTGGTAGTGTATCATACTTTCTATTAGAACCCATGGAAAATATTTTATCTGTCAAAACTAAATAAGCTGCAAATGGGCACTTTTCACTGGCTAACTAACTAAAACAGAAAACAATATGAAGTCATTAAGGACAAATTGATTGACGAAGTTAATGAAAAACTGGAATGATAGAATGAAGCACCTGTTAGAAGTAGTATACTTCTATTCCTAGGGTCTATAGCATACATCTGCAGGGACCCCGGTTGGTAGGATGAGGGTTAGGTGCAAAGAAGAGCAGTAATGGCAGTACACAGTAAAAGACATTGTACCTTGCGTCTGATCCAAAGGTCACAATGCAGCCTCATAAACCTGTCTGTCACAGATTTTACGCTCTTCCTCTTCCCCTTCTTCAGACTGACATATGTCAGACTCCTGTTTGGTTGTTGAGTCCAACTGGGAATAAGTGCCGATACCCTGCAACAACACAGAAGCAGTTTATGGTCACATGACTCATTTCATTCACTTAAAGTACAGAATTATTTTTTAACCATGTAACATACATATTTTTTTCATTTGGTAAGGTTTTGATATGCTGTATCCCCCACTTTTTCTCACTCCTAGATCAGATACATTATTTCTGGTGATAAGACAAGGAGTAGATATTGAACTTAATTTCACTTTCGTTGCACCTCCACAGATAATGTAATTCCAACTCTGTGTTGATATAGATTATTCATCTTACAGTATGTATTGTTAATCGTATCTACATATCCATGTGAATATTAGCAGGAGTGCTCTTGGTGACCCTTACCGTTGGAGGATGTTGTACCGGGGTGTCAGACACACTGCAGCCCGCAGAGGAGCTCTGACAGCGGCTGCAGCAGAGCCGTAGAGAGGCGATGGTTGGATGAGGCTGGAGAGCTTAGAGAGCTGTGGTGTTTTGGCACACAGAGAAACCGACAGCGGCCTCAGCAGCCCTGGAAAGAAAACAAAAAAACTGTCATGAAAACACAAGAGGAGTCCGAGAAAACGTTTTGTAGACACGTCACGTGTTATCTGTGCTAACAAACACGTACGCACAACTGCCCCGAGAGTTCAGGACACACGGATAAAACGCCAAACATTTACGGAACGAGGAACGTGAAATGAAAAGGTATGAATGTCAAATTGTGGATACACACCGCACACCCTCCTTGTCAGGGTAGCCGCCATGTTTGCTCCCCGAGTGCTCTGACGTAAGTACGGAGCCTTGTTTGGACAAATTTCAGTGTTGTCGCATCCGACGTTCCCTCAATGCGTTATCGTCTATTAGTCTAGAAAATGTCCAAATATTTGTGGGAAATACATTTTTGTGGTATTTATTACTTGACCTAAATATTTCCTTTGTGAAATGATTGTACTTTCCTACCAAGTATACTAACTTGACTTAAAGCATGATGCATTGTTATAGGTCTATAATAAACTGCCCACCAATGGATAAAACTTGCTAGCTGCACTTGCTAGCTTCAACATTAAAACTCCTTCATAATACTTCAATTAAAAACAATAAACTTATCAGTATGTTTACTTTTTGGACTTCCAAGTATTGTGCTCTAAATACTTACTGCGCATTTACTAGTAACATTTGAATGCAGTACATTTATTTATTGTAATGGAATATTTCTATATTGTAGCATTACAGTCAAGTACATCTACTGCTATCTGGTTCTAAATAAATATTGTAGTGACAATTAGATTAACAAGACAATCCAAAAATCACTGGAGGCACGTTTCAGACTTCATGTACTGGAGCTGCTCTCTGCTCAGCTTCCTGCGCATGTAATTACTTTCACTCACAGTCCTGTATGAAACTTCCCGCTGTGTCTGTCTCCCACTCCATGGTTTTCACAGTCTGTAAACATGTTTACTGATCCAGTGATGTGCCATTCGTCACAGTCTCCTAGGATAGTTGCATTATGTGGAAAGAATGGTTCACTGCTGTGTGACGAACCACAGTCTTGTCAAAGGGACTTCTCTCTTTTCTTTACTGTCTGGTAAACTTTGCAGTATCCACTGAATGGACATGTTTCAATTGTCAAGGGTATGCTCAGGTGCAACCAATAAAATGAACTATTCCTATATCATATAACCTATTCCCTTTGAGAGTACAGTCCTGAATTGGAATGCAGTCTTTAATGTTAACAATTACACCTACATATGTACTGCTATGATATGTCAAACACCTCTCATCACGCTTTAGCATCCTATACAGTTGGAAACTGAATTGTAAAATAAAAAAAAGTCAGGCATCACAGCTTATTCACATGAGAAAGGGCATTAAACCCAGACTTACATTAAAATGCATATAATAAATAGATTTGCCACAAAAACACCTCAAAACATTACAAACAAATGTTTTCCATGTGTTATTATTCATGACTGCACTCATTCAGGGTATAGCAAATTAGTTTAATATCGCCCCAGTGAAAATAATTTGGTCTCCAAATTTAACATAAGTAATTTCAAATGAGTACAAAACAGTAAGAAATGATAATGTTAATCATTTTTATTTATTTTACTTTAAAACATACAAATACAACCTTTAAAAAAGCAGATGAAAACATTAAGCAAAGGTACGAATGAAACTACATGCGATAACACAATGCGCTGAATTTACATTAAAAACAAGGCACCAACCGCAGTTTACGCCTCTCTGTAACTGTGAAACTGCACACGTTAATGGAAGCATCCACAAGTCTACCAACACAAAAGTGCAAAGTAAATCAATTACCTTTGTAAAAAAAAAAAAAAAAAAAGTGCTGTTTCCCACCAAGAAAAGACACGCATATCGTTTTTACAGTTCCAGCATTCCTCTCATAATCCAATAATCTAGTTTACGAAAGGAGCGTGTTTCTCTCTGAGTGGAACAACTGTAACATTGTCAAACTACAAGAACGCACATTTCTGTTTCTCAAAAATATATTCAAATGTACCACATAAAAAAAGATGGTGGATTGTCATAGTACTCTTAAGGCACTCGTCCAGTGTTTTACCATCAGTCCTTTTGTCTTTTGTAGGGACCCATACGCAGATAAGACTTTTCCTACCAAGCAGTTAGAAAAGCTGAGACGAGGTCCACTGGTTCACCAGCCAGCATATACAGGTTCTGCATCACACGGAATCCCATAGTATCGACCTTGAGGTCGCTCTTTGCGTAGTAATGGAGCTCGGGCTACAGACAGCTCACCATCAGTGTCTCTCCGTCGACGAATGACCATTAAAATGATGAAGAGCAGGGTCACTGAGGAGAGACAGGGTGGTGGGGGGGGGGGAGAAATACCAGGGAATGTTACAGGAAATGTCCACCTACAGTCGGGCTTCTTAGATATTCACAAAGAGTCTATTGGTGGTGTGTGAGCATGATTCTTATTTCATTTAATTTTATCAGTGTAAGGGGGGGGGGGGGGGGGGGGATCTATTTTCAGTGCACAAAATGAAAAGTGTTTCTGTTTCTGTGGCAGCTATTGGATTAACAGTCTCTCTGAAAATTAAATTGTTAACTATCATGGGAATAAATACTTTGTTGATACATGAAGTTGGCTGTAATAAAAAAAAACAAGCTCTGACCCTTTAAGTTACAGAAAAAAGGCTTAGCCAAGGGAGCTGTGTGTACGGAGCCCTGTAGAGGCCATCCAGAGAAAAAATAATTATATTGAGGCCACGTTTTACTACATTGAGTGCACGAGATACGAGTTCCCACGTTTTAATTCATTTGTGGCCACAAGATACAATTCGTTCCCACATAGTTAATTTGTGGCCCCGTTTTAGTTAATTCGTTCCCATGTTTTAATTAATTTGTGGCCACAAGATAAGTTTGACCGCACTCAGGGCGCATAATTACCCCCTCCTCTCTCCTCTGCCGGCTTGCACTCACCCTGCTCTCGGCCCGATTGCCTCTTGTACATACGTCATCACGACGTTATCTTGTATCTCGTTAATTAAAACGTGGGAAGGAGTTGTAGCTCGTGTGCTCAATGTAGTAAAACGTGGCCTCAATATAGTTTTTTTTTCCGGATGGCCTCTACAGAGCTCCGTAGCTGTGAACCATTGCTATATCGAATACCAGCTACTAATACTTACTTAAAAGAGAAAACTTTATTTTATGTGTAATCAGATTATAAATGGTCAACATTGCCGTTTGAAGCTCATCAACTTTAAAGGCAGTCAGTTTGAAAAGCATAACTGTGATCCAATGCGTTTAACATGGTGTTAAGTAAAGATGCATTTCGAAAGAAGCCCTGAAATATCTAGAAAAACATACTGGATAGTTAAGTGTTACTTACCCCCTCCTCCAATAACTAAAAGAGCAATAGTGACAGGGGCCAATTCACAAGTGTCCCCTTGTTTGCGGAAGAAAGTCTCCATGCAGTAGCCTGGAGACAAGCTGCCCTCTGGACAAAACGCATCGCTGGGACACTGAATGGGGTTCACGTCCGGACTCTGAGACAACAACATGCATTTTCACCAAACATATGTGAGAAATGGAGAGAAAGCCAGGTTGATTTTCTCTTGTTATGCAGAGTGTGGAAGGTGCAGTACTCACAGGACAGTAGTGGTTCTCTGGGCATACATCACAGCTCTCCCGGCCCCAGTGGATCTGGTAGAAGCCGCTGCCGCAAATCTGACACATAGTCTGATGGGGAGCCTTGTGCATGCCTGTTCAAAAGCAGATATCACCTGGATGGATATTCATATGTCTCCTTTTCTGTCAAGAGCTACAGCTACAGGAGCATGATGTGAATTACCTGGCCGACACGGTGTGCAGTCTTTAGTGGCAGTCTGTAGAGCCTCTGTTCCTCCAGGACACATCTGACACTGACTACAACCAACAGAGCTGTTGGGGAGAGGGGGAGAGAGAGAGGTAACTTTGAGGCATTATGGAGAAATGTCAGCTGATTTAGATTAGAGGAGCTGCAGCTTGGTTTCACACTGCCAACAAACAAGGCAATAGTTTGATGTGGGTCTTAGTTTTCAGAGGTTGAGGTGATAAACGACAGGCAAAAACATAGTTTTTCATGCTCTGAACAGTTTTGAGATTCTTTTTTTTTTTTTTTTTTTTCACTTTTTTGCTTCCATAGCACGTCACAAAATATCAGCTAGCATTGGTTGCATATTTAAACTATATTTTCTTACAATATTTCTTAATGTTAGCATTCAACTTGGCAAGTTTCATGGTGATATCTTCTAGTATTTTTTACCCTGTTTTTTTTTTTAGAAATATCTAAAAATACTTCTTTGACTCTAATACGTCAATGTATTCAATGTTCATATTTCTGTTCTGGAAACATTACAGTAATAACATAAAGCCTTGTTTGCATATTGAAACATACAATTTGTAATACAAAAAAGATTGTTTTAATGTCAGTAATCAACTGGAGAAGTCTCGGGTGTAGTTACATTTTGTACCCTATTCACCTGGGATGTCTCCCCTGAAGCAAATGTTTGAATAATAATAGACACATAGCCACTTGTAAAAGCAATGTGAATATTTCTATGCCAAATTAGGATGCAATCATTGGTGTTATTGGTCTACCTGTGGTCATTAGCTTTGAAAGTGCTGGGACATGATCATACAAACCTTCTGCTGATGATTCAAAATAGCGACTGTGTAACTGGTCTGTGTGTGTGTGTGTGTGTGTGTGTGTGTGTGTGAGTGCTGCCAAACAGAAGCATGGGATGAAAGCATGTGACGTTGTTAGATAAGTGAGATAGTTATGAATGTTCCACACGGATTCCTGGGTCCTAGATACCAACCAACAACAACTTACTTGCAAAAAAGCCCGAGTGCGCACGGTGCACATGAAGTGGAGCTCTGCTGCGATGAAAAGAACCCTGAAAGTAGCAGACAGGAAATATCTAAAAAAAACCTGATTCGTGTTTCCCCTTCAGATTATATGAAACTATGTTGAGATAATTGCATTTAAATTAGAAATCAAGCATCATTAGAGATAGATAGTCCATTCATTTGCAAGATAATGAAGCTGATCTGGTAAATACATTTTACATACATAAATCTAGTTTCCAACTACAAGCATTCTACTGTTTTTGTCTGAATTAATCTGTTACTGATTAAAAGAGTTTTCCTCTCCAGCTAAATAAACACACCTGGTGAGCACGTTGTGCAACTGTCTCCACCGGTGTTATTGTTGAAGGATCCAGGAGGACAGGGGTGACACAATGGACTTCCAGTGAAACTATGCAGTAGTATAAAATAGTGTAAAAATACACACAAAAAAGTGAACAGACAGAAGGGTAGTCAATAACATTAGAAGTAGACAATCTACGTCCTTACTTTGTGTAGAAGCCCCGGTTGCAGGGCAGACACTGCTGCTGTCCTGCTAGTGGCTGGTAGAAACCTCTGGTGCATGGCAGGCAGGCTTCAGGAAATAGACACAGCCCAGGGTCAGAGCAGCACGCACACAGCAGACTGCCTAGGAAGGGACAGAGAAGCATTTCTTAACTTTTACTTTCTTTTTGACCATTTTTATTGTTGCAGCTAGAAATCTTAGAGGCCGTCTTAAAGCGGTGGCTCCATGTGGGAGGACGTGGCTGTTGACTCACTGTTGTCATACTGAGATCCCGGTGCACAGGGCTCACAAGTAGAAGTGTTGAATCCAAAGCAGCCCGAGGTCGTGCTGCTGAGAATCACGGGAGTTATAGTCAGACTGGTCACATTCTCCATGGGAGTGGTGTTTATCACAGCGGGAGTTAGTGTTGTCTGGCTCACCACCATGCCTGCAAGAGAAGGACACTGGGTATTTCACATCTGACTTCTGGTGGTAGACTGATGCAGCGTTGCAACCCAAGCTCAACAAATTAATTTTCCATAACATTTTTAATGGATAAAGCTAATGATTGGGGGAGTAGTGGTAGCCTTGGGGTTTAAGGGTCGAATCATGACCGGCAGCTGACCTATATCGCAAAGATCATGCAAATCTGTCTGTGGTTTTTGTATGTGGTCTGATCCCGATTGTTTAATACAACAGTGGAAGCAAAAGAAAAGTTCATATTAAATAGGATTAACAAGCCAGGCTGAAGCCTTATTGGGGCCTAAGTTTTCCCTTTCATATTTTCACCCACATTCATTTCTCCAAATGTTCAAAACCACCAATGTTAGTCCTCAATGGTCACGAATTGAAAAAAAAACCCATTGTTTTTATGTAGGAAATACATTTACAATCATATTATATTAAGTAATAACTGTGATCTCTGTCTCAAAAGTTTCACAGTCGCTTGCTCTATCTGTGTAGTCGCTCACATTTTCACACACTAAACATGAAAATACATCACCAAAGTAAATCTTCTTCTTCCTATATTTCACAGAGCATTGACAGAAGTGGTCTTATTGGTAAATACTTGATCTAAGTGGATTCACTGTAGTAGATTCCTCTCCCTCCTTCTCAGACATGCACTGAACACGGATCCAGCCTCGGCAACACAACCAACATATTCGTTAAATGAAAGCTTTGTTGTTGTGATACCTTTAAATCACTCCACATACTCTTACGTAACTCTTTTCTGACCATGGAGAACGTGAGGACAGCTATAAGCACATCAGCGACACAGAGCCCATATTGTGGTAGTAATCACATTAGCCATGTGCTTGAATACAAACCATCCTCCTCGTGAAATGCAATTATTCAGAATGAGGGTCATGTGATTCCTCTGGTTTGGCAACATTTCACTCTCAAACTGTAATCCTGAAACTTTGCTGGGCTCTGGTTTATATTTCAGCAAAACGATGAAGTAAGACGCCATCATTTTACAGAAGATCAGTGTTAATTCCACTATCATTGAAACACAGTAAGTCAGGACATTAATCCCATGGCCATTTTTCATGAGAAGAAAGTTTGTTATCAAATTTGGGTGCAAAAAAAGTAAGATTTGAATGATAAAACTTCCCAATGAATGACCTTGTATTATAGAAAGTATTTGTCACACATCTCACATTTAGTTTTTGTCACTATACATACTTTTTAATTCCATGTTAATGTTTTATACTTGTTTATTCCACAACAAAAATCTATAATAAGCCACAATGTTTTAAATGAGGAAACACTATGCTCTCTATTATGCTCCATCTCAATGATAGACTTAGTGTGCTTTTCCTAGGGTGTTGTAGCATTACTGCAGTTCTTATCGAAGGAGAGTCTAACTTACCAATGAAACAAGCGGCCCATATCGCAGGCAGGAGTCCCCGGCAGTCCATCCTCCAGATATTATCGAGCACTACCACCAAACAATGTCCGGCTACAGCATCTCATCCCTGACAAGTGTCCGCTGCCTTTGTTTTTACAGAAGTGACGCTGACTCGCAGTGGGATCAGTCCTTCTAACAGCGTCATATGACAAAATACACATCATGTGATTTTGCTTTACAGAGGGAAAAACTGAGGAAAATGGGCCGGATTCAGTCAGATCTCCCGTTGTTACCTGGCGCAGCCAGCAGGGGAGCTGTTGCTGCATATGTGTGGTTAAAATGTACAGTATATTCTACAGTATATGCCCAATGATCTATTATCTATTAACACAAATTTTACACAAATAGTCAGATTTGTTTGGTTGATAAGGTTACAAATAATCCCATCATTGATTTGAGGAAGTGAAATGAACAATGAGTCATAACGTGTATTAAGTCATAAGAAGTCCCACTTCCCTTTTCCACCCACCTGTGTAGGTTTACTTGGTAGAGATATTTGTGACATTTATTGGACTTAACAAACCTCACTATATTAAAGTCAAGCTCGCATAACTGGATAATCATTCACAGTGAATCCTCAAGGAATAATAATAATCCTAGAATTAAATCATAGTGGCACTCTGATATTTTTCATTTCAATGCAAAAGATGGAATTACTAATCACCCCCCACACTCTTGCAACACATATAACAAATCATTCTGATCTAAAAATGAAACACTCAGGCTCGTGCAGCATGTTTGTGCATATTTATGTCTGGAGTGTTTATGTCTGAGGAACAACATAAGGAGGCTCCTTCTGGATGTGACGCTCTAAGCTCAGCTCCAATTCCTCCCAACTTTTCTCTGCCAGGCTTTTCTGGCAGTGAAAGAAAAAGAGAGAGACAAAGATTACTCCTTTAAGCAAGAAAAATCTCACCACGAACAAAATCAGACAGTGTTTACAACTTGTGAGAATTCAGTGTGGATTTTATACTCACTTTCTTGCGTGCCTTTGTGTTTCTAACAGTGTGCTCTGCTGCCTGTTCAGAGCTTTTGACCTTCTTGCTTTCAATTTGCTTCAGTCTTTGGCGCTCTAGTTGTTTCTCTTCAAGCTTCTTCTGCAGAGCCAAAACGGTCCCATCCTGTACGACTGCCTGCGGATAACCTGGCCTGGCTTTCCTCTCCTCTTTCCTGCAACATGCCAAAACTCTCATGAACTTGTGTTTGTGTTATGTATCTGTTTCAGACCCACATTTTCCAACTAACCACCAACCCAAACGTTTTCCTGACCTGATGGCAGCGGCCTTTGCCAGCGCCCTTGCTTGGAGGTTGATGGTGTCCAGCCGCTCCGACAGCAGCTGCCTTTTCTTCTGCCTCTCCTCCAGGATGTGCTCCCGTTTCTCCTGCTGCTCCTCTTGCTGCGCCTCCCTCAGGAGGGCCAGCCGCTCCTTCAGCTCCAGCAGGGTCATCTCTCCCAGCAGCTCATGGCCTGCGGTCTGACAACGGGATGACAGATTCACTGTGACACAAGAAGTATGTGAAAGGGTGTCAAATGTTAGATGGTACCCATGCTTCCCTTCACCCACCTCTGTGTCGTCATAATCCCGGACTCTAACGTGAGGAAGCGATTCGATGGCGTGGATTTCACGGATAACTTCACATTTTCTGCTGAGCTCTGCTTGTGCTTCCTCCAGTGCTTGACGAAGGAGCTCTCGATTTTGCTCTGAGACTTCTTTCACTGTAGAATTTGCCAGGGAAATTGATGAGAATGATAAGGAAACTACGAAAAACAAAGTGATCACGCATTTTATCTAAGAGGTGCGAGGCCTACCTATATGTTGCTTTAATTTCTGTAACTTCTCTTTAGCTGTTTTTGAGTTCTTGTGTCCTTCTGCCACTTGTTGCACCAAGTCTCTCATTTCTTTTTCCTCCTGCAACCTTTTCTCTGCATATCTCCGCATCAGCTGGGCTGTCTGAGCCATGAAAAACACTTTATTCGTGCATAATTGTAAATTATTTTTAAATTACTTCTTTAAAGGGCGTTCATAGAGAACAGACATTCTTTGTTACCCGTGGCATTACACACTTTAAAGCACTGTGTAATATTCTGTGAATGCCTTTTCACATCAGTTGTTGAGGGATCTTCACCCACCTCTTCTTTCTTCAGCAGAGCAGTCTTCTGGTTGCGTTCCATTATGTGAGTGCGGGCCATCGCCGCCTCCTCGTAACTGATGCGTCCCTCCAGATGCCTGCGCTCAATTTTGGCCAGCTCCTCCTGAAGGTCCTTCTCGCGAATCTCCTTCTGCCACTGGAGGAAAGATGAGGGCTCACTCGCCCCCTCCACCAGACGCTCCATTCTGTCACGCAAATACAAACACCAATATATGACTCTTGGTTCGTTCAGTTTAACTGATCTTTATGGGTGCTGTATGAAAAAGGTCAAGCATTGAAGGAAAGAATAATAACCTTTGCAGCTTCTCCTCAAGCTGACGGTCATATAGCGCCCCCTGCCTCAGGATGGCTGCACTGTTGAGCTTGATGGGCCAGCTGGAAGTCTATCAGAATCAGAATATGCGCATGCCAGTGGATATTACGCATACATTATTTGATATCCATCACCATCATACCGCTCCACTGAGGCAGGTAAATTAAATAGATCTCACCTTATTACGGGGGGGACATCCGGAGGAATGAAATGAATTGAACTTGAGTTTTGAATCCAGGTCCTCCTTAATCTGAGACATCACTCTCTGCAATGCAAATGATCATTCAACGGAAATGTGTGCTGACTTTGAACTGTCAAGTGAGTAAGTTTCACCTTCCATCTGGGTTTTTATCTGTAGCTTGGATGTAAATTAGTAATATTACTTTGGAAATGCATGTAAAGCACAGACAAAAGCCCCTACCTTGGTGTGTTCAGACTTTTGTGGATTTACACATCTGAACTGGTTCGTATTTGCCTCATAGAGCAGTTCCTTTGGCAAAAACAAGAATGGTAAAAACAGAAGTGAATTCCAAAACATTCATTATAAAAAGCACTTTCCTATGTTTTCAATGTTTAACAATGTTTGTCTGTTTTGTTTAGCTGTTGTTGATTTACTACTCTTTCTGTCAAACTTGTTTTCTTTTATATTCCATTAATATGAAAGACCTTATTATGCCTTCAGATGCCATAGCTTTCATCTGATAATGGTAAAAGCAAATATTGTACCTCAGTCTTTTGATGGTTCTTTTGTTTGATCTCCTCCATCATCTGCATCCCTTTTGGAGTCGCGTATGTGCTTCTTGGTGCCTATAAAACAAAAGCTTTTTTGCGTCCATACAACTTAATGATCCGTCTTGTCTATATTATATGTGACAGTACACACAGAAACTAACTGTGTGACCATATTTGGAGGAAATATTGTTAATAACTGTGAAATGAGGCTGACTGGTTTTGACTTTTCCTGCTGTGGAATGAGTTCAGGCATAGGCAGAGGTCGAGGTTTAGGTTTGGTGAGACGGAACTCCTGGGGCTCGGTGGTTTTGATTGGAGCTTTTTTGACATCACTCGCATGAGATATTTTGACAGCAAGCTGGTCCATGAGAACATCCATCTCAGGGCGCCATCTAAATGACAATATGCATTCAGTCCTTCCCTTTGGAAAAAAAAAACATTGATTTCCTAAAAAAGATATTTTCCTGCTTTTTTTCTCACCTTAGCAGAGGGCCGATCCAGTGTTTCTCCACATGAGCAGCATCATATATATGATTCCACTCCTCTTGTATCCATGTGGTGAGATGTGTGAAGAAGAAAGTCAGGAACTAAAGCCAAACACAAGACACATTTACACACAGGGCACAGTGATGGAGCTATTGATTGCTGGTTATGTCCAGAACATCTATGAACAGGGTTTCTTACTGTGTGCATTTTCTTGATGTCCAGAGATTTGATAATGTTGCTAAAACATTGAAGTCCAAGGGCATCAAGAGAAAATGTAGCGAGGTAACAGATAACTGTAGAACAGCATAGAAGGCCTATTATATGCACATCATCTTGTTTCATTCAGAGTCACATTTGGAATAGAATTTAGAAGTTCATTAACTTACTGACAAACTGGCTGCGATCACCTCTGGATAAGCATTTCCAATTCTGGCCATAGAAGACTTCGATTACTACATTCAGTAACTTTTGGTGCTCAATGCATCCAGAAACGACATCAAGGATGAACTTCTTATGTAGAGAATTCATGTTCTGCAACACATAATAACACATGAGACATTCAGGGTCTTCAGTAAAAGAAACACCAGGGCACTGATCTGGCTCGACCTACCTGCAGATCATTTGAAGCATTTTGCATGAAGTCATCCAAACACTGTCTGCTTGTACTGAACTTATCGAGCAGCACGATGGCCTCCTTGGCAAGTGATCCATAGTTCGATGCCATTTTGTATTGATCTGCAGAAAGCTCTGAGATTGATAACTCCGTTTAAAAGATATTTGCATGCAGAAAAGCTCGGAGAAGTAGCCTACAGTAGGCGTATGTATCCTCAATAGGCTACTCGCGTTGACCTATAGATTGTTTAAAAAAAGGAGATAAAAAGTAGTTTAACATCTACCTGAGAGAAGGTCCAAAAATGGCGCCATTAAAAGATATTGTTTCATAGAAACTGCATCGCTCAAAGAAAATTCCCGGAGCTCTTTGTTTTGTGTGCGAACCGTTGCTCAGCAACACACTAACGTAGCCTAAACACAACTGTATCCCGGCTGTTAACTCATAGATGTCGGGGAGGATTTTGTGACATTTATTGTTCTGAACAAAACTAAATCAACACTCAGTTTACAAGTGAAACTAAACAATACTGGATAATCACTGGCAGGGATTCCTCACACACACTTACAGTTAAATGAAAAAACAGCACTTCTTGTTTATTATTTATTTGAATTCACGAGAGTCGTTTTTGTTATTGTTGTGTTGTTTTTGTTCAGCATATCAAAAATGATCATGTTTTTAATCCATCGGATGCAGATTAACACTGTGACAGCCTGATCCTTTGTTGGCTGCCATAACAATAATTATGACGTACATAATGTGACGCGTGTGCGAGTCATGTGCTGCCTTCACGTACTGTTGGAAATGTTGCGACAGGCACATCAACCTGATAAATATAACAAAGAAAGGAGAAATAAAGGCTGATATAAACAGATTAAGGGAACAGGCGTATGTGTGATTGTTACAAATAACCGCGGGAGGGAAAAGTGACTAACTTCCCAGCAGGGTTTTAAAGGGTGAGTGGGAAGCTGACGAATGAACAAATCACATGGAAACTGTCTGCTTAGTCTCACAAGGCATCATCTGATTTCCTACCAATATCTGATGAACATGAATTATTTTGGGGACATGTTAACAAAGTCACTAAGTTGTCACCCGGTACGACTGACTCAGCCGTCAACTCTCTACCGATGAAGACTGTGTGATGAGGCTGAAAGCTCCAGAACAAGCGAGTGGACCTGAGATTGTTTTGCCACCTGGTGATTTTCCCAGTCAAGAGTGAATTTCCCAACTCAATTACATTTCTGAGTCACTTGAATTCAAATCCACTGCTCAAAAATCTGTTGTGTTATTTTACTTGAAGGCCTGACCATCTCTGTGCAGAATGATGTAGGTCTTTCTGTGCGCAAAGTTTGACACTATAGATTTTTTCACCTTCATCTGCTGGAGAGGGAACGTTTCTCTGTCCTAACCTCAAATTGGAATTTATGACCTGTACAGAAAAGTGTGATTTTATGAGTCACAACCAATCATGATGGTCCAGTTCGCAATTCACAAAGTTTGATGCAGTAACTTAAAACCTCCAGTGCACAAACGCTATTCTTGAATTTGCATTGAGGTATGAGACAGCTTGAGTCCAGCAGTCAAACCTTTGAAATTAAAAAATATTTTTCATATTCAAAAAATCTAGATTTTTCAATGAGGGAGAAGGAGTAGGTCCAAATGTGTTATTTTAGCTATAACTACTGAATATGTAAATTGGTAATTCAACATTTTTTTGGAAACCCATAATAGACACAATTAAAGTCTCACTGTAGGCCTTAATGCTTACATGCTCTGCTTTTTTCATCATATTCCCGACCAAAGCGGTTGGGAGCACGATATTTGGGAGCCGCACGTGAAGGCATCATTTCCTGGGAAAGTGGGAGGTGAATGTTGTCAACGTGACTGTCATCAAGTAACGTTAGAGGGGCAGAGAACGGCAGAGCCGTCTGTGCTCCGCTCGTCTGTATTGTCGGGACTTGGGAAGTGGCCGGGCGGGGGAGACAGGCAGCCAACCTCGGCGTTCAGGGAAGATGGAAATAAGTCGTTGTTGACGAATATCTCTTTTGTACGCTTCCATTGCCGCGTTGTAACGTCCAGGACAACTTACCGTGCGTTGCGTTTTTGTACATTTAGCGTGTTGGAACCCACCAGCGCTAGCTAGCTTAGCAACCAACCGCTGATACTGTCAGACGCACAGGTACAGGAGAGGAGAGGAGGGCTTGGTGACAAAGGAAGGTGGCGAGGTAACGATGAACCGCTTTCGAAAGTGGCTGTATAAGCCCAAGGTAAGTTATCTTGGATTCGCACACTGTGTCAGTTCTACAGTCAGTCATTTTTTGAATGCATGGCTTTGGGGATATAGCTAGCAAATCAGCCGACCAGAGTGCCACACGTCTGCTAACGTTAGCCTGTGTTTCTGATGTTACACTGTATTAACCAGAAGCTATCCCTTTGTTGTTGTTGATGATGCCCTTGTTTTCAACCGCAGGGCTCACAATGTTACAGCCTGACAGTGTACACTGAATTGTACTGAACGAATGCCTTCAGCTGGCATTGTCATTAATGTTAAGTATTGTTGAAGGGATTTTCTTTTGGTATTATAGTCACAAATTCTAGGTAAAACCCATAATACTAATGATATAATGGCAGCAAGAAAAGCAACAATAATGCTAAAACACTAATACTAATAGTGTTAATAATGTCAATAATAATAAAGTCGTCATTTTACAGAATAAGAAATTAAAAAGTAAAATATCTAAGTAAATAAAAAGGAATATACTGGTTATTTTCTCAATTAACTGATTTATCATTAGGTGAGTAAAATGTCATAAAATAATGAAACAAAGAAGAAGAAAAAGCCCATCAAAATTTCCTGAGGATATTGCTGGTTTTATGTATTTTATTTATATAACAGTTGTATTCCAAATGGTATTTAATTTACTATCACATTAGAAAAAGACATGCAGCAAAATATCATAGCCGAGAAGCTGGAAGCTAGGTTAAAATATTTTGATAATTGCTATTAAAAATATATCGAAATCGAATTGATTATCTATATAGCTATTTAATTCTGATTTATTACTATAAATGTTTAATTAAATGTCCAAATTGTTTCAGCTGTGTTGCATTTGAATGGTTGTGTTTTGTTTGTTGACTGTACACCATGCCAAACTGGAGAAATTGTTGTTAAAAGCAAAATGTATCACATCAACTGCTGCTCAGGCCCAGGATATACCATTAAAGGCAAAAATCACCTCTTTTGGGTTGATTAGTAATGGCTTTGCTAAGATTCTTTAAATAATGCTCAGAGTGTGGAAACCTGCCTGACACAGCAGAGGAAGTATTGAGGCTTGATCGCCTTGTTAAATGAACAGTTAATATATGCCAGCTGCAGCACTTTTTAGATTGAGTGAATGTGAATATTTCTCCAGGGAGGGAATTCTTGTTAACTTTTAGGTTTTAGGAGGAGAATGTGTAAAGCCCTCTACCTAATGCGACAACTTGCACGCACACTAAACTGCATAAATCTTAAGAAAGTTTTCGGTGATTAGTATTCAATTTATTTTGTGCTGTATCATCATAAAGCATTTTAAAGTTACTTGCGTAATAAACAGTTACAGATGTTTGTTCCCAAGTTGGATTGAGAAACTCCTACTTGATCTTCTTCTAGAGAATCGACCCAATTACTCATATGATGTTATGCAAAGTTTTACTGGGAATTCTGAGCAAATGTTCCCCTGAAAAGCTCTTTGTGAAATGATGCACACCACTTGTACTACACAGTATTCTAATGCAGCCTCTTCTGGAGGATGGGTACAAAAGGTTATTATTATCAACTGCAGAGGATTTATATAAAAAATATAGATTAAAAAAAAAAAGAATCCCTGAAACTTTTTGTACTCAATTAAAAAATCTTGACATTTAATAAAGTTGTTTGCTCTAGTTGACACATCCAAGTCCAGAGCAAGTCAAGGATTACCATGGTGTATTTATACATAAGAGCTGCACATTAACATAATGCATCATAACTGCTGTACATTATGAATCCTGAAAGCAGATTTCTCTATTGATAGAAATGGAGGAAAATACAGACAGCTCTTAAACAAGTTGGTGGTGCATTGTTGTGTGGCATAGAAAATAAAGAAAAAATAAATAAATATTGCTTTATTTAAAATATTTCTATAGGCACTTTACATTGATTTATCAGTTTTTTGATAATAGAAGACAGCTGCGTTTCCGTATCCACTAATAATTAGGAGTTTTGCAACAATAATGTCAGACAGGGATACCATAATGGGCCTGTGATTATATATTACCCACCTGCTCTTTGCCACATACATACACCTGCTATACTCCTTTTTTCTCTGTTTAACCATGCTTGCTGTCACAGCATTTTGATGGCCCATTGTTGGGGTTAGGCCTAAGTGTTGGGGTTCACCAGAGTATTGTCACATTCATGAATGACTAGTAACTCTGAAGTGCTGAGCTATTACATCAGAGCCTTTTCTGCCAAATCACAGCCATGGTAGGAATTAACTGAATTACACATAAGTCTGTGGGTTTTAAATGATCAGTTCTGCCTCGAAGTAGAGTAATGGAGAAAAGTGCTACATGCCTCTGTAATTATGCCAATCAGTATGAAAAGACAACAGTAATAAAAGAACGGCTGTGATCACAGCAACCAAGCAAGTTGTTTCTCTTTTGCAGAGAGAGAGAAAATATTTCTGTTGTGTTTAAAATGTGTGCCCAACCCACATAATCTGGCATTTATAGTTGAAACACCGCATAGCATCGTCATTTTGCATCAACAGTAAGCCGTTTATTATTGAACTATGTTCTCCTGGAGACAGAAAAGTGTTGAATCAGCATGTTCCCTTGACTGAAGTGGCGCTATTGATATTTCCAGAGCAGCTCTTTGCTTCCCCAGATAAGTCCCACTAAGGAGGACTTTCTTTTGCCGCTGCTACACAATCCCTTCCCAGTGCGTTAGGGAGTGTGCAGCTCTGTGAGGGACATTATGTACCTGCCTATTGACTCTGTCCTCAAAGGGCTGCCTTCTAGAAAAAAGATGAATGTGTAAGAATGGATTGTCCTGCTGTGTGCCTGTGGGGGAAAGGCTGTTATGGTTACCCAAAGTAAGGGTATTTTTCACATTCCTTTTGGGCCTTTAAACTGGTTTATCTGTTTTTGTGTGAATAGTATTCTTTGTTTCCTAAAAAATCTACTATACTACTCCCTCTAGGTATTGTTTGTTTTTATTCGACTGCTCATTAGTTGAACTTTGACTGTACATTCTACAGGGAGAGGTTTTAGATAAGTAAAGAGGCTTTAGAGAGGGTCAAATCAGGGGAGATGTATTCATAAAAAATCCGCTTCAGCACACATACAAAGACGAGACCTGGCTCAGGTTTCTGCACTACCAAAATGGCCAGTATATCCTCACCTCTCATTCATCAGCAGCAAAGTTTAGGATGAGTGGTGGCAGGTAAGAGAGATGTCAGGAGGCTAAATCTGTACCCTTACTCTGTTGCTTGTGCTCCTCTCTTGGTTGTTATTCCATTAGGCATCCTGGAGCTGACCTTCAGCTCCACACCACCTCATCTGTCAGTGTGACAGGCTCACAGCTCACACCAGGCCCGGTACACTCACCTCCATCTATAGGATGCTTATTATTTGCCTTTTATTCCCCCCTCTCCCCACCGGACAGTTTAGTGCATGGGTAGCCGATAATTTCTGCACTCCTCCTTATTCCAGGTTGATAGCAAGTGTATGATCATATGTACTATTAATGCTGAATTACTTTGATAAGGTTATCCAACATTAGTTGGAGGCAAGTAGGTTTTCAGTGTAACTTCCACAAATGTATTGCATCAAAGCCTACATTTCTGCACCTTGCCTTCTTATGCTGTACATCCTTTTAGAGTAGAATGATGGATTTAGTTTGTAACATGTTTGTATACAGCTTTATCATATAATAAAAGGAAAGACCAATTTTGGCTTGTAAAATATCAAACTAGTTTACAAGGTTTTCTCTTGGCAGATCAGATGATTTGCACTGTATTTGAAGGTTAGGTGTATTGCAGGGTATTGCAATAACATATTGCAATGTATTTGCTTTTTTATGTTGTATCTAATTAGTAGAGCTGCATCTAATTACTATTTTTCATGATTAATCTGACAACTAATTTTTTAATCCAAAGTATATATCAAAAACATGTCTGATTTTTAGTTTAGTACTTGACTTCAATCAAATGGTTGTGACGTGAATTTAGTTATTCACTGGATTGATATGCAATTAAGATAATCAAAAATATTTTTGCATCACTGTGGGGCAAGGGAAATAATTGTAGCAATTTACAGACATGATATTGATTCTTTTTTCCACCGTACCCCTAATATTTACACTTATGTTTGTAGCTCTATCATTATTTTCTTTAGAAATTCAATTACTTTCTTGATTGATAAAATATCATGACATGTATTCTATGACATATCAAACATTTATGAAAAAGGCCCATTACAATTGCCTAAAGCCCAGGTTGGCATATTCAAATGTATTGCTTCCAAAACTCAAATGCATTTTGCTAACCCCTAGATGACCAAGGAAACCAGCAAATATATATTTGATTAAAAAATGGAACCAATTCATTTTTGGCTTTGTGATTAAAAAAAAATCAATCATTTCAGCTTGAAATAATAATAATCATTATGAAGCCACCATAAAAGATGCTTTAGAGATGTCAGAAAGAAGACCTGACATGTTGACAGCTGATTTTTTCAACAAAGCAACCCAATTTTACTTAGCATCCACCCAAAAGCTACGTTTCCTTCTGTTGCCAGCTGTGTGGGCTCTACTTAAAATGCAGCAGTCCAATTAGATTTTGAAAGGAAATGTTCATCTATGAAGAAGTGCTTATGGCAAATTGTTAATATGGCAGTAAAAGCTACGTATTTATGTCTAATTTAAAAAAAATTCTATGTGGAAGTGGCTTCAAGGTAATAACAGTTATGGATAACCATGACGTTTCCAATTAGTAAAGTTTTTTTTATGTTTTGAAAACCCAAGAAACATTGCAGTTTAAAATTGTTTGTAATCATGGAAGAAATAATGAGTGATCTTTTCATGATCTGTTGTGTTTGAGTTGCTGTTTGTTAAAGAAACATTCCAGTCTAATTCTGACTTCTCGCCATTAGCAGAGATTTCTTCTATCTTCAACACATTTTGTGTGCATCAGTGTTTGCATTTTATACTTTAGTTAGAGCTCAGCCTACCTGTTTTAACCGCCATTCACTGCCATTCATTTTGAAGTGAGCTAGCTGGTAATATCAAGTACAAGAGAGTCTAATTTCTATGTACGTTGACCTCAATCACAAGCACACTCTCTTTTTAGTTCACAAGGAACACATGTTCCCTTGACTGCATCCCATTGGACAAAAGTTTTCTCGCTGGCTCTGATTGGACTTTGTAACCAGGAAGTGGTGAGATAAACAACGCTATGAGATACTTCTCAACGTTGGTTTACTATACACAATTCAATGTAGAGAGGAAAATACTCCGAGAACAACTTCACAACATCTGAGCATTGAGAATTTTAGCTTGGGCTTTTAATGAGAAGAGTTATACCTCGCCTACCTTTTTTAAACATTTTCAGTTGCATTCTGTAACGTTCATTGAATATGGACGAAACATAAACAAACAAAACATCTTACAATATCTAAATAATAAAACAATTTGGGTAAACATGGTAGAGGTTCATGTAAATGAGGTGGCCAATGTTGCCAATGGACAATAACATTTAGTAACACTGCTATGGTCCTTTTAATTTATTTTTTTCTTCTTTCCTCATTTTTAATTTAAGATTCCTTTGTATAGGATGAATCATGGGAAGAAGTAGGTAATTTGAAGGCATCAACTTGGGCTCTAGGAACTTGGAAGGCATTTTTCACAATTTCTTGACAAACCAAACAATTATCCTAGAAAATAATTCAACCCTGCTCCTCTTTAAGTTGATTCCTATACATGTAGGTACTTGTACGGAATTTATATATTGTCATATAAAAAAAAAAGTAAAATATAAGAAAAAAAACGTTAATATATATTTAAATCAGATCACCATTTTGCCACAGTTTTCAACAACTGAGAGTAGTTGAAGCAATTAGGATCTTGTCAATTCTGCACTGTTGGCATGGAGTCGATGGAAGAGGGAACAGCAAACTGCTGAGCAGTGGCCAGTGTGGCTTCATATTTAGCCTTGTTTCTGGAATTCCTTGTGGACGTCCCATTCTGCTTACCCACCAGCCATGCAGTAATTGATTTGGTGTCAGCTGCCGGGATTTAGAGAGCCGACCCCAGTGCAGATTGAGACAGGCCCGGCGATTGAAGGCCTTTTTAAATTCATTGCAGGTTTGGGGAATCAGGGCCCACTGTTGGAGGCATGGGGAAGTGATGATTGGAAGAAAATAGCTGTGAGAGAAGAGAGAGATTTAAAGGTACCACAGAGAATCAGCGTGGCCCGCAATCGACTGAGAGCCTGCATCAATTCTCTACACCCAATTTCTTATTGGTGATAATCGGTACTTTCTCTGATCAGAGGCTTACTTTCCTCTCTTCAATGTCAGTGATAAACATAAAGCATGCATTCAAGGTGTCCTCTCTCTATATTATGAGTCTGATTGTTCTAGGAAGAGCCAGCAACCCCTCCTGCTCTGCGTTCTGTCTTATCAGCAGGGAGGGAAGGGAAAGGAGGATAGGAGAACAGTAGGCCTGTATTTTTGGGATTAGATTTTAGCCTTGGTTACGTTTGGCAGGAGATCCGTTGAGATGATGTTGGTCTTTATCAGCTCTAGTGTTTCTTCCTACTGGACTCTAAAACATTGATATTGTAACTCATATTTTAATGGAAACAGTATGTGTTCAATAGATTTTTATATATATATATATATATATATATATATATATATAATATATATATATATATAAAAATATTGCCCATGTTCTCATCCTTCATGTTCCAGAAGGGAGTGACAAAAGTCAGTGTAGTCTAACTGATACATTTTTTTTAGTGGACGGTATGAATGACAGTATTCATACAAAGTACTTCTTAACCAAATAAAGGTTTGTTATGGGTAAAATCCTATTTTGAGTAGTGGAAAGATGCAAACAGAACATTACTGCTCCTTGTTTATTGGTGCAGTTCCAGGTGCAATCCCATTTGCACAAGCATGTTGGCTCACAAATATTTCATCTCCGCAGACAGATGTTTGCTCACACAAGTACTTTTGCTGTCCACTGCTGTCATTGTGGGACCGCTGGGGCAACGCCATCTCTCAGTCACTGTTGGTAGCAAGGAAAGGTTTATGGTTCACATGTTCAGCCATGAAGAGGGGAAGCAGGTCAACATTTCATGGAGGAATCATGACAGGGTTTGTTTCAGTTTGTTTTAATGTTAGACATGCCAGTAGTTCTGTTGCTGGTGTTCATGTATAAAGGGCATGCATCTTCACCAATCTTGCCAGCTCTCCAGGGCTCATCCGCCATGAAAAATGTCAAGTTTTTGGTTTTTCTAAATTTAAAAATTCCCCTACTCTCTGTAGCTGCAATTAAACAGTTTTTTGGATTGTATACTCGGATTGGTCCTTACATAAGAGCATCCCTGTGATTGCTGAGAAAAGGGTGTCCCCATTTTTCATGACTTCTAGCCACCTTAATCCTAAACACCACCCTGTGTCATGCTAAAACATATGCCAGGCACATGCAGTGGTCATTGCTGAGTCCAAATGCCAGATTAGGGCAGCCTGCTGAGAGCAGACAGACACGCAGATTATGTCATCAGTCCAGATGGGCAGACCTCTGATTATATTGAGTCATTGAAGTTAAATGTGTGATCTGCTGTGGATCCAACTCTCAGCTGGATAGTGCAGACATACTCATCTGCAGTCTGTGATCAGTGCCATTGATTAAATTGCACGTTTATTTAATGGAGAGCCTTGAAATGTAAATGATGTTAAGACTGTTTGTGCCTGAGTAGTCACCATCAATAACTTTGTACCTGCAGAAAGCAACACGGCGGCGAGAAAAGAAACTCCTGATGCAAGCTGAACATGAAAGGAATGAGTCAACACAACTGAATGCACTTCAGCATAACACTGCATTTTTAGAAAGATTCTACTTTTTCTTCTGCCAAACTTAAAATAAATAATGGTCGAGGAAGTTTCCTTGTTTGTTACCAAAATGATTGGCTCGCTCTTGCCTGGGCTTTTATGCTGAGTCCTGAATAATAAATAAACTGATGAACTGTATCCGGCTGCTTTTTTGCCAGTCTGCCAACTGACTGGATGAAGCCGAGTGAACTGGTCCCCCCCCCCCCTAAAATATTTGCCTCTCATCCTTGGAAGGCAGCCAGAAGGCAGCAAAGTGAGCCTGGAATAGAGTAAGGAGGGCAGAGGCAAGGTTTCTCATAAGTCCCTTAAGTGGGCTCAATGTGCACGCACTGATGCTACGGACGTTCATGAAGCATTAGCCTGATGGCCTCCATCATCTGCACAGCCTGAATCGAAATAAAGCCCGGAATCAGTCGTTCAAGGAGAAAGCTGGCTGAGATGATGAAAATGTTGATCGTACAGCAGCAAGCAAACTCTCAGTAACACGCTTGAATAAGCGTCACACTGTCATTGCCTGTCATTGATTTACTGTTAATCATAAAGGACATACATTTCACTGAGTCATTGTGTGACACTGTGATTGAGGGGGCTTAACAGTAATTGTCCCCCTGGTTGAAGTTATGGTAGCCTAATAGTCTGAAATGATGGGTTTGTGACCGCAATGGGTAAGAGTATTTGAGTCATCTGAAAGAGAGGGCACCCAGGACAGCAGAAGTATAACAGGAGAGTGGCATGCCACAGGGGACAAGTCCCGAATCTGCTGAATCATTTCTAACTTATGTAATAGCATAACTGCTATTGGTGATGATGACACAACTTACAAGCTCAGGAGTCAGATTCCCAAATGTTCCAACACTTACTTTTGATCAACTGTTTTAATAACCTTGTTGGAAGGTATCGTTTTCCACCTTTTAAATTTCATTGTCACAATATGCTTATTCTTTTTCAGTCTGGAGGTTTATGAAGTACTTTTACAATACTTGACTCTGGAGAAATGTTATGTAAGCAGACAGCAAAGTATTTTTGCTTTTCAGAGTCTAGCATCATCACTGACTCATAGTCCATGCAACAAATGAAATATTACCATTTTAGGTTTTATATTTAAAATTCAAACAAAGCATTTGTCTGTATTTCATGAATTGTATGGCCTCACCTGTCAGAGACAGCTGCCTTTATGGTAGCCCTGTTAGATTAGATGTTATAGAAGCATTACTACTTTGACTTTTGCTGTGACTCAGGATTTGGATGTACCTGCTGCTAGAAAGCTAGCTAGCAAAAGATATTTAATGTGTAAGTTTGTTGCCAAGAAACATCTGTAATACGGTCCAACAAAAGCAATCAACTAGGCCAAACAAGATATCAAAATATACTGACAATACTTATAGGTATGGCTTTGTTTAATTTATATATGTGTTATTAGTACGGAATTGATACATTAGGTATAACAGTGTTTTATTAAGAGTTGCATCAACTGGGAGGCCTGGAATGGGATCTTTGCAGCAATAAAAAACTATGGGTCATGGGATTTAGCTAGTGCCAAAGAATGGATCATGTAGAACTCCCCTCAAAAAACAAGAAAATAGCATCACAGCTCTAATTACTGACCAAATGTACAGATGACCTGCCAACTTTTCTGAATCTGACCAAGCATCTCCTGTAGTTTCTCATAATATTTTGCAAATGTAGTGATATAAATCTCCATTTAGTATACAATAATGTTACACTAGGCTGAGGTTAAACTTCCAAACTGCTGCTGCATGGCTTTCACACTGGTGTCAGAAATGAAGGGAGTAGACATAATCTTTTCATACCTTTTTATTTTTTCAAGATTTGATAAATTATTATTTCACGATGCACCAAACTGGTAGACCGAGCAGCTCTAGCTTATCTCAAAGTAAATCAGCATGTCTTGAGCATTGCCTGCCTTTGACTTTCCCCCATGATGCAATGCTGCAGGAATGTTCCCTCTTGTGTGAGGAATGCAGCAGGAGGCTATAGGATGGCGTCTGTCTCAAATACTTCTTTTCTTCCTTTTCTCACTGTCGGGCTATATGCTCCAGAAATCTTCAAATGAATGCCACCACTCTGTGGGCCTTGTGCCTGTGCTTGAAAAAGGTCTTTCACTGTCTCCCACTCTTGTTTCCTCTTTGGTCATTGTGACATTTGTATCATAGCCTCACTCATTGTTGTGTGATTGTGTAAATTCCATTCAATTCTGAGTCCTGACTGGTGATATCATTGGCTTTCTCACATTTCTTAAAATGTAAATATAAATACCTCCTTAGTGGGTTTGTTTGCTTCCTTGTTTAATTAGGATTTCCCTCATGCTCATTTCCCATTAGCCAACACATTCAGAGAAACCCACTCAAATTGATTTCCATTGTAGCAATGCCAAATAAAGCAATGATGAATATGACTATTCAGATGATATTTTCTTATTGGTGTGCTATAATAATGTAGCTGCCCATTCCCATTCTTTACATCACATATCATTTTTATATATAGAGCATGTATGTGACCTTGTTAAGAAAGGACACTTGAGCAGAGTGTGGATTACTTACTATATTTGCCTGCTTTAATAAAGTTAGATTTTTCTGCATCACTCTTCCAACATATTCAGTACATGACATGGCAGATGCATCAAAATTCACACCCATGAACAAAATGTGAAGTAATATTATTGATTTTGCTCTGTGTTACAAACCGGGTTTTATGTCAGCAACCGAAGCGCCTTCAGCAAGAAAAGTGCCGCCAATCCGTTCTTATCCAATTCTGTATCTCACCTGAGTACAGCTGTGATTGACCTGCACGCAGGTGAAAACACGTTTATCACACAGTGAAGTCGTTATAGCCCTACCCATGTTAATTATGATTTTTTATGACATATCTCTGTCCTCCAAGAAACCTTTAAAATCTAAAAAAATATCCTCACAGTACTAATGCGACAAGTACGCCAGCTGTAGGTTGTATCTCAGTGTTTTCTCCTTGCTGTTAGTTTCATTATTAATGAGAGAGAGTGAGGGAATAGCACCATGTATCATATTCAGAGAGAAAAGCGAGGGCCCACGGGGAGAGCATCACGCAACAGGAAGCACTGCAAACTTAAGGGAAAAGGTCCTGTGAGAGGTTTTCGGTAAATAACGGTATTCAGTTTGACTTCATGAAAAACATTTCCAGACGGTCGATGCATGGCAGGCAAAACAAGATGGTTTACTGGTGTAGTTCTCCCTTCTTCCTGGCTGCATAGTCATGCTGTCCTTTTTAAGCTCCTGTGCAGTCATCGGGTCCTCGTGGTTTGTAATGATGCACGTTGGCATGTGGTTGCCATTTTCAAAACCATTAACCTTTTCGATGAAGCCCTCCATGGATGTTGGTGTGTGAATGCATGCGTTTGTTGGTGTTGGGATTTAAAAATTGGTATCTTGATTGTACTGTAAACATCATTTTTATTTTTGGGTAGGTCTAAGCTTGAAAGATTCTCAGTTGTTTCGTTTGCATTGTTTGCTGCTTTTGCGATAGTGTCTCTTACCTCCCTTGTGTTTTGTAGCTGTATATGTGCTTCACGCAGCGGCAGAGTGATTTGCTGCGCTGTGCTGTTTCCCCCCTCACTGTGGGGGAGCATGGTGGGAGATAATGACATAAATCCTCTACCAGGACCAGCCTCTCTAATTACACTCACTCTTCTTTGCAGCTTTCACACTATAAAGAACCATTTGTTAACGCCACTTGTCAGGATTGATGCTATTTTTTTAATATGTTGTTGAAAATGTGTGAATTTGTATCACCCATGCCTTGTGTTTGCTCATTAATCAACAGAACACCATGGCAAATGGTAGAGCAATCTGTTGTTAAGCTGACCTATACAATGCCCTACTTACCTGATTTTTATTTTTGTCCCTACAGATTGGAAGTATGTTGCTGTATTACGCTGCCTTCATTTTAGTGCATAGTACATCACTCTGTCTCGGTTTTTAACTTTAAATCTAGCTGAATTGAAATAGATCTGAATAGATCACATCCCCGGTCATAATGAGCGCCTATTTAACAATATATCCAGAAAAATGGACAAATAAACAATTCGTTCATATGTTTATTAATAAAAAACACTATCTTTTTCTTTTTGGAAACTAAATATGATGAATGTTTACATCAGCTAGGACCAACCAATGTCAACCAAAAGCATCAAGCCATCAATCAATGTGCAACTTCTTCACTGCACAGAGCTTTCAACGAGCAAATCACATCCCTCCTAACATTATGTCCCGCCTGCCTTCCTGCTTCACTCGGAAATGCGTCATAGTACAGAAGCTTGATACTCTCGAAATTACCTTTCAACTGGACTTTAAAGCACATGGTTACTAAGAGTGACATTAACTGTTGGTTATAGTTGGTGAAATTATGCTACACCTGTGGACTCCAATGCACTGTAGTAGAACAGTGTTGTTGTAACTAGGAGACTTGCTGAACATAATTAGTAATTAACGTGTTGTCCACAGTTAGAAAAACATCAAGCTGGTTTTCTGGAGACTGCAGCTGTCCATGCCTGACAATGTTTATTATCCCAAAAACTACACATGGAAACTAGTGTAATGAATGAACACATGATGTTATTCACTGTTTATTGTTGCCAGATTTCTTCAATGCATGATGTCAGTTTTGCATTTTAATTTTTAATGTTGTTTTCTGTGCATTGCTTCGTCTGGATTGTTTCTCATAAACAGCTGTACCGGTATTGAAAATTACCTCCTTGTGCCTCTTTGTGTTTCTGTGCAGAGAACGGATCCCCAGCTCCTGGCCCAGTTCTACTACGCTGATGAAGAGCTGAATCAGGTGGCCACTGAGCTGGACGGGCTTGACGGCAGGAAGGACCCTCAGAGATGTACCCTGTTGGTCAACCAGTTCCGCTCTTGTCAGGTCAGCAGGGAGAAACCAACAAAGTCATCATATTTCTGTATTTATTATATCACGAGGATTTAAATTATATCACGAGGATTTAAATTCAGCCTTCGTGAATTTCCATTATATAATTAATTTATCTTTATTAATTTATTTATGTTTTATATAGTTATCCCTTCCCTATGTGCTTTCAATGGAATTGATGCGGGGGGAAAATCCACTACTCCTCTTTTTGGGCAGAAGTGTATTCAAAACTATATCTGAAGCTACTAAAAGGCAATCTGAATTAGACAAACCTCCATTTGGGTATCCTCCAACGTAACTCTTTTTAATATCAAAGTCCCTTTTACGTTTCCAACTGCAGTGAAAGGATAGTAACAAAAATAGAAAATGTGGGAAAATTAACTGAATGAAGATTTCAGCTATATTTCTCTAGCATGTGTCTTAGGTCAAACTTTGAATACATTTCTGCATGGAAGGAGGACTGTGGACTTTGTCCTCCATCACTTAAGACTATAAACAGGTGGAATGATTACAGCAAGCAAAACCTGTTTTACCTGTAGCTGTCCTTTGTTTATTTTAAATACATTTTGTTTACATAATCACCTGAATGGACCTTTGGGTTTGGCCTTGAATATATAAAAATAGACACCCCCCCCTTCTGGATAAAAGCATAATCTGAGTGTTGCCTTACTACACATTGCCTGGCTGGGTTCTTTCATCGAGCAGTTTTTGTGATAAGATGAGATAAGTAGACTTTGTTTGGACAGGGCTGTGTGTCATGTGGGTTATTAGTAAATGGTTACAAGAGCAGCTTCTTTGGGTAAGAGGTGTTTTATAGCTGTTTGTTTGAGGTAACTGTGTTTAGAACAAGAATTACTATTATTATTTTGTATTAACTCTATGATTAAATAAGTTATGGTATGTTGTGATGCAGGTTGTAGAGGTTGGTTCAGGTCTTTATGTGGTCAGGGCTGAGAGGGATTAGAACGTGGTGTTGTGCATTAGTGATGGCTGCCGTGCTGCGTCATGCTGAGACAGCTGGAGGTGGTAGAGGGAGGTCGTCATCCGGCCCATTGTGCCTTAGCCTCCTTCCACCGCCGCAGCACACGGGAGAACCACTTAATAAGGTCATCACTTGATCCCCGACTGTTCTGTCTCTCTCCCCTCTGCCAATCTGTCACCTTGCTTTTATTCGGTATATCTTTGCAGTCTCTTTCTATTGTCATTGTTCCGATACTCTTCATCCTCTTTCTTTGTTTCTAACTTTGTCTTTTTAAAATCCGTCTTGTTATCATCCCATATTGATCGAGCAGAAGCAGATGAATGACGAGCTCTTGGATGTGTCTCCACATCAAATTAGTCTCTGATTGTGTCACCCCACAAGTTGCAGTGAAAATGTTTAATGAAAAAATCTCAGCACTTGTGTGTTCAGAGAAGCGTCTTTTCAGTGGCGTGCCTTGTCAAGGGTTGTAGAGAGCGAATTAAGCAGTATGATACCCCACTGCCCAGAGGCCCCAAGAATAGAAGGCATGTGCACTCAAGCCAAAACTTGCACTTGAACCTGGCACTGCTGCTATCAGCTCTTATTCATGGACCTCCGTGGGGGTCACTGGCATGCTCCTCGTATAATGTTGGCACGGCTGTTCTTACACCGGGCTCTGCTGGAACAGGCGAGTGAGAATGTGTGTGTCTGAGATGGGCAAAGATTGAGTAAGGTAGCGTAACGCACGAGACAGCGGAAGAGAATAGGTCAGGGATGATGAAAGGAGTGAGAGGTAGCCTGTGAAAAAGGATTAACGCCAGGCTTTTTCAGACACAGGTATCACGTCAGAGTCGCTACCTCTTGATGATTTGAAACCAACGGCGGTAAAGGTTATCGTTGGTGTCCCTTGCTGGGAGATGCTCACAGTCAGAGGGGTGGCACTCAGGCCGGGCCAAGACACACACACACAGCACGCAGCCATAAAGGACCCAGTGGTTAAGCTCTCTTTCTCAAAGCTTTTTAATCTTTCTCCTCGGGCCAACAGCAAAAGACGCAGTGCTGTGCCTGACAAGATTACAGTGCACAGTGCAACTGCGGTTGAGTGAAAGGCTCATTGTAAGTCATTGTTATGGCTGTTGTACATGCCAGCGGCACATAAGCTCTTGATTAGCTCTTGCTGTGTGACACTGCGTTTTCGCTACTAGAATTATGGGCTTTGGTTTCATGTTTTTATTGAGGGAGAATGTAACTGCAAGGGCCATAATGGTCTCTTGAACGTGTCAAATTGTTTCCATTCACTTCCTAATCAATGGTCTTTAAACGCTGCAATAAAATGACCTTCTTGAAAGAGATGAAGCCTGGATTATTAACCAACGTTAGTTGCTCAATGTAAACACTGAGAAAATAGTTTTTCCCATTATCAATGGCTCATGTTTATCCCTCCAACTCGTTTGCTCAATTTTATTTCCTGTCACTCTTGTGCTCATCTGCAGGACAGTGTGTTGAACATTATCAATCAGATCATGGATGAATGTATTCCCAACGACCGGGCCAACAGAGACTTCAGTGTCAAGTTCCCAGAGGAGATTCGTCATGACAACTTGGCAGGGCAGCTGTGGTTTGGGGCTGAGGTAGTATATTCCCTCCAGTATCGGTCCAGAAGAAAACAACCTTGCACAAATCCTACACGTGCATTAAATATTGTATTTCTCATTTACAAAAGTGGTGTTTCCTTGTGTGCTAATAAACATAATTTGAGTTTAACTTCTGCACAAGGGGAGATGATTAATAATGTACATGTTCTTGTGCAGTGTTTGGCCGCAGGCTCCATCATCATGAACCGGGAGATTGAGAGTATAGCAATGAGGCCCCTGGCTAAGGACCTTACACGCAGCTTGGAGGAGGTACGCAACATCACCAGAGACCAGGCCCTGAGAGACCTCAACTTGTACACAGACCGCATGAAGGACGCATTGCGACATTTCGACAACCTTTTTGCTGAGTTTGAGCTCAGGTAAATTAATTGCCATTATTGGCAATCAGCAATAGCAACAAGATGAATTTGTCTTCTCTCAAAGATTTTTGGGTGCAAGTTTGCCAAAAACATTTAGCTTTTAATGCCGTCTCATTCCATTTCCCCCCCTTCTATTGCCAGTTACGTGTCAGCCATGGTGCCTGTTAAGTCTCCCAAAGAATACTATGTACAGCAGGAGGTGATTGTGCTCTTCTGTGAGACTGTGGAGAGGTGAGTTTACCGGAGAACGTTTGAATCAGAATAAGAATTACTACCTATGGAGAACTACTGACTTCACCCTTGCATTTCATTTAAGCAGAGTGATTTTCTGTGGAGACGATTTTGATATCATGTGCTTTTTTCTTCTGTTGTACCAGGGCCCTAAAGCTGGGCTATCTCTCACAAGACATGATCGATGACTACGAACCTGCATTGATGTTTACAATTCCCAGACTAGCCATTGTGTGGTAAGTGTTTCCTTACATTCTGCCTCCAACTTCCTTGTTTTCTACCTTCTCCTGCCGTCTTATAGAATTATAAACATATTTTTAGTGGCCTGGTTGTGTATTCAGAGGGACCTCTCGACCTAGACCGAAAATCAGAGGACATGTCTGACCTCTTCAGGCCCTTTCGCACTTTATTGAAGAAAATACGGTACAGTCTATGAATATTTAACATTACAAAAAATACATGTTTATCTTCCAAATTTTTTTTTTCCAAGATTTTTTTTTTGCTATCTCTATGTCACAACTATCATATGATGCTTTTGCAGAGACCTTCTTCAGACCCTGACAGATGAGGAGTTGTTGACACTGGAAAAGAACCTTTGTATCACTCAGGATGGGGATTTGCCCATAGACCAGGAGCAGGCCAGGGACAGCTCGCCAACTCCAGAACAAGAGAATCCGTTATCCTGCAGCCTCACTGATGACACCTCCAAAGGGGAGAGTGAGGGGGAGCAGGATCAGGAGCAGCTGGCTCTGTTTGTTTGTCCCAACCAGGAGGAGGATCTGGCAGAAGTGGAAAAGGGCTGGGAGGAGGTGGAAATGGGAGGGGAGGAGCAGGAGCAGGGCCTACTGTGTGAGGAGGCAGAGGAAGCTGAGTTGGCCTGTTCCATGCAGTATGATGAGGAGGAACTGGAGCAGCTCAACATGATGGTGTACCGCGTGGGGGACGAGATGTCCACCCTTCTGTCGCCTCCCAGCCAGGGTCAGTCTCCAGCACACAATCCCCTCAGAGGGGAGGCAGGAGGCTCCAGTGGGGCTTCCAGCACTGAGGCCTCTCCCCGCAGGTTACTGATTGGCCGGGGAAGGATAGGCATCTATTTAGAGGAGGAGGACAAGGTCTTCTTCATGGAGGACCTGGATGCAGCAGGAGACAGCATCACCAGCATTTCAAGAGAGGCCTGTCGTCGTATCACCTCTCCTTCCAAAGAACCAGAGTCTGCTCGTCCTGCGCAGCACAAGCCAGGAACACAGCCAGACTCTGCCACGAATGGTTGGTACTCTGAGGCCCAGTCAGAGCAGCCATGTCCACAGCCACGCAGCCAGAACACACACTGTACTAATACAAAGCGTCCTCCTTGCACTTCCGCCCCTGGCTCGGAATCTCTGCCTTACACCAATGGGTGGGAGATGGGTTTGGAGGGGACAGCGTCCGAAACCGCTGAGGTCATCGCCCACCGTATGGGTGGGATGAAGCTGTCTGCCACGGTCATCTTTAACCCTCGCTCCCCCAGCTTGACTGAGCTCGCCGTGGACAAGCTGCTCCTGCCACGGCCCGCTCCACCTGAGATTGAGCCCTGCAGCCCTCTGGTGGCCACTCACTGCCTGCTCAACTCCTGCGTCTGTTGTGGGAGCTGTGAGGATGGCCATGAGGATGCCATCACCACAGAGACCACTGGACTCGGGTTAAGCCTCGCCCTGGGATTGGACAACCACTGTAAATCGGCAGCCCCCAACACTATCATCCAGTCTTCTGCTTGCTGGCTGCCCCCACGAGGTCACGAGCCTCACAGTAAGGGTGACCTCAACCAGTTGACTTCGCCTTCTTCCCGCTGCTCTGCAGAGACACTGGAAGAGGATTCAAACTCCCAGCTCTGTGAGAAGTGCCTGATTGTGGCTTCCGGGCCAGTGCATCAAGCCCCGGACAGTGGCTCCTGTGGAGGGGATGGACCCTCCCCTTGCAACCATCAGCTGGAGAATGAAAAGAGGCAGCAGGCCAGTGGATACCAACAGAGGGACAAGGAGATGGATAAAGACAAGCCTGGAACTAAATACTCAAAGAGGGACACCAAAGAGGACAACAGGAGGACATCCAGGTGTGCTGTAATTTCTATGACTCCCTTTAGTAGCCTTGATTTATTTCTGGAACGTATGATCGCTACACAACACACACATCAGCATAAATATCTGCTTTGTTTTACCATATTTCATAAAGTTACTCTGTTGCTTTCATCCATTGTCTTTCATTTTGCACGTTGCCTTATGTTGCCTCAGTTATATACCTGTGTTTGTTGTGCCATTGAGTTTGTATATACATTATTCTTTACTACTTTTGTTTCTCATTTTTCCACCATGTATTTGGTTGTTTTTAGTTCTCAGAGCTCTCCCCTCAGCTCTGTGTCAGGTAGTGACTGTGAGAGTGTGTCGGTCACCACATGTACTCTGTCAAGCAGTGCATACTCTCCCAGGTAACTCATCACCCATGAAAGTATGTGTAATATTTACAGTTTGTGAATAATGTAGCTAGTGGGTTTGTTTTCTTTATGTTTATTCATTAAGATTAATGGATGAAATATGAATTGAATCTATCTCCGTTCCTTCCAGCCCTGTCAGCAGTCTGACCCCCAGTTCAGGCATGTCAGAAGACCTGGACCATCAGGAGATCCAACTGGCCCTCCAAAACGCCAAGTTGGCCGCCAGGAACAAGATCCGATCACGTTTCCACAGTAGCGGCGACCTCATCCACCGTCTCTTTGTTTGTATATCAGGTAAAAGGTCCCCTTGCTGTTAGTTGCACTCCCTCCGACTCTTTGTCTCTCTCCTGCTGACATCCATTATGTGTTGTGGTGTGATGCAGGTGTTGCTGATCAGCTGCAGACCAACTATGCTAGTGACCTTCGCAGCATCCTCAAGACTCTGTTTGAAGTCATGGCAAGCAAGTGTGAGGAGGGAGAGAACGATAACCAAAAGAAAGGTGAGGAAAATGGGCATCGTCCCACATGGATATATTACAGACATAACATAAAAGTCCCCCAGTACGACTAAACGTGGATCCAATTATCACTAGTCATATTTTCTTAGCTCTGATGCTCAGAATATAAAATCTGCTTGTAAAGATTTAATATTTGTCTGTAAACTTTATCTGCACGATATCTAACTGATCCATAACTCTGCAGCAGGGCTTTTAACAATGATCAATCACATGCTACGCCGGCTTTAGTTTATTCTTCTATGGTGTCCAGCAGGGCCCGTTCTGCGTAGTGCCGTGCTGGAAGACTGTGCTCTCTGTCAGGAGACCATTTCCTCATCTGAATTGGCAGCCAAGGCCCGGGAAGGCCAGTTCGAAGGTCAGAAAATCTACAAACAAACCCACTCAGAGTTGTTATGTTAGCCTGTAGTTTTTCTCCCTTTTCTCTGTAGCAGACGTAGTAATGGTGAGAGGTCAACTTTGTTTGAACTGTTTCTGTTTGTGTAGACCCTCCAGACTGGGTCCCAGATGAAGCCTGCAACTCTTGCATTGCATGCAAGGCTCCCTTCACTGTCATCCGCAGGAAGCATCACTGTAGAAGCTGTGGAAAGGTACAATAACTCTCAGCCTGACGGAGTCTAGGCGACAGAATTCTCGGTTTATAATTCATACATTGTGCATTGCCATAGTAATTGAGGCATCATATACTGTGTCATTTCAGATCTTCTGCTCTCGCTGTTCTTCCCATTCTGCTCCGTTGCCCCGGTATGGCCAGGTGAAGCCCGTCAGGGTTTGCACACATTGCTACATGTTTCATGTCACGCCCTTCTACAGCGACAAGGCCGGCATCTAACCTCAGATTGTCTCCGAAAGCACACAGTCCACCGCAACGAGCATATGCAACGGACAGATCCAGGGCTGTATACAACGTAATGCTAGACATTGTACCTGCGAAACAAGG
The DNA here is from genome assembly GCA_029853015.1 of Chelidonichthys spinosus. Taxonomy (NCBI): domain Eukaryota; kingdom Metazoa; phylum Chordata; class Actinopteri; order Perciformes; family Triglidae; genus Chelidonichthys; species Chelidonichthys spinosus. The sequence continues at coordinate 11,100,195 of CM056833.1, read as the reverse complement.
CTGCGGTGGGAGGCCTTTACAGGTGACAAAGCAGAGACGAGACAAGCCGATTCTACCAGTTTCTGTTGCTTCTGAGACTCTTGCAAACCAAGGGTTTGATTTCAGTGCCCAGCCAACACACAAAAATGATTCACAAATGCCTGCCTTATAGAGGTGCAAGGGAACGAGGGCATACAGGCAATTATAGATTGTTGAACTGGCATTGTGCAACAGTCCAGCATTTTGCAGCACAAAATCAGAACAGGCCACCTTGTTTGTTTTGTTGCTTTAGGTGTAAATGAAAGGACTTGTGACATATTTTCTTATGCTTTAGCGAGCTTCCTACATTTGTGCCAGGGCTCCCATGGGACTCGGATTACTCAAAAGAATGTAAGTCATGATAATCATGTAAATAAGGATAATTCTTGTGATAGCTTCACAACAATGTCTTCAGTAAACACTTGTTATTTGTATGGGAACTGGAAGGCAATCTTCACCAGGCTACCAGTCCCAGTAAAGCAAAAATGAAAAACGGACGGCTTTTATATTAAGATTCTTTCATGCTTTTAATGGCAATGAATGTGTAATTCTGTATCACCTTGTGAAATGGCGTCTAGGTTTCCAACAAGTTTGACCGTTCACCTCTTAATTCTTAATGGCAATGGGCTGTGCCCACCGCTTTTACAGTCGTACCATGGCATGTTACGTTTTTTCTGGGGACGCCGTTGCACACTGAGAGGGATAAAAGGGATTCCCAAGTCATCACTGTCAGTTCTGGAAGGACCCCTAGTGGAGAGTGTCATCACAATGTGTATATTTTTTTCTGAACCAGAGGCCTTCTTAGGTGCCGGCCTACAGACTCCACCGATTATTGCCAGTTGATTTTCTTCCTCACACTCGTCATTGTGCAATATTGGGACTACCATCTCCAATGGTCTTGCACTTTTTAATGACAAAACTATATTATAGTTATTTAAATTGTGCTTATAAGCCATTTCTGAGACGATACGTTGTGCAGATTTGGGTTTTCACCAAACAGTTTTCACTAAATTCTATCCAGCTTTAGCTCTGGTTATACTGTCGGACAGGAACAGATATTTTGTCTCCAGGCTGATCATTTACACCAGACTTCCTTACTGCTCTTGAGTCTGCTTCCATTGCAATGACCACATACAAAGTATCTTCCATGCTCATAATACACAGTCTGTACATCTGAATGGTCTAAAGTGGCCAATCTATAAATATGGACCTTTGGGCAACAACGATTAGATATCACATCATGTCCATTCTGCTCTGATGTAAAGCAGTTTCTCAGGCATTACATAATCAAAATCATCCACTAGTCTTATTTTCATCAAAGGACATATAAATTCACTTAAAGAAAAGCTATGTGTTTTCCTTTTATATAGAACAAAAATAATGTATGAAGCTATAATGACTTTTATGTAAGATACAAGGAATCATGCAGTAATAAAAGGGCGGGGTATCCTATTATTGTTTCAGAGCTTGGTCTTATTTTGTAAAATTCCAGGACATTTCCATGATAAGAGCTGTGTAAAATATTCAACAAACAAATAATGTTATATAGTTTTAAATGCGATGTTTATTGAAATAAATTACTTTTTCCTCTTAATGTTGACTGATAACATCTCCTCTTTACTTTTACCAGTAAAGACTAGTACCATTGAATGTCTGCATTGAAATGTGTTAGTAGATTTGTGTCCTGGATTGTTTGTTTAATATTATAATCCAATAAGCAAAACACGTGTGCCCCCTAATTAATATCATCATACTGATGTACAGCTCGACAGAAGATTTAAAAGTAAACTTCAACTTTATATTCATCATCGCATAACTTGTGTACATAACAATGTTTCAAGTATAACTAGCAGTGGAGCAACGTGGGGTTCAGTGTCTCAGTCAAGGACACTTCGACCTCCAACTTCAAACCACCAACCTTGAAGAGTTCTGAGTCACAGCTGGCCTGATTTAAGAAGTGAACTCAAATGTGACTGGAATTGTCCAAAACTCTTTTTAACAGTTGACTTGGTTGAAAATGTTAGCAGTAGTAAATCTTTGAAGTGTTTCATTTTAAATATTGTTTGGCTCAAGATATTCATTTTCAGCGTCGGGCTATTTCCGTTGCTATTTGCAAGTTTTTCCTGCCACTTGAATTGGCAGTGTTGGCCCATTTATTATAGGAGGAACACCCTGTTTAACTGAATTTCTGACTTTTCATGAATCACCTCAGCTTGTGAAAACAGTTGTTGAATGTCTTCTGTGACTCTGGATGGAGCTTTGAAAAGAAACTTTGCCTTATTTTAGCTACCGTATGTTATGAAGATTAAAACAACTCTAACAAAGTTGTGTTACAAAAATGGGGGAATGGAGTTTGAAAAATGTGGGTCTTTGTCAGACATGGCGTGTCCAAGTATACTATTAGTTGTATTATGGAAGTGTAGGATCCAGCTTCCAGACATACTAGGGAATACAACTGTGCTGTTTTGTTCATCCACACATCTCTTGGAAGTAATGCTGGAGTAACCCTCTAAGAAAATACAAGATAGGGCTTTATAAAAACTTTTTTCTTGGAGACCCCAAAATGTCAGGACTGTATTAGAGACAAAAACATTAGTTGGTCACATATATGCTGTTAACATGATGAGTGAAACCGTTATCGCTGGTGTTACTGATCTTTGTCAACATAGTGACCACTAGGTGGCAGCACTTGTTCATGACGTTGTTATTAAAATGGCATTAATCAGTCATAGCAAAATATATTACTGAACCTACTGAATTACTTTTAATTTAATTTAAATGTAGAAAATATTGTAACTTCTGTACTAAATACTTTAATTATAATGTGGATATTTGAGTCTGCGATGCCAGCAAATAGTTTTTCTTCGTATTAGTTTTAATCTCATATAGAATAATAACGTATTCCAATAGCCTGCCTTTGATAACGCCGTAGGACCTAATTGTTCTGATTAATTGTGACGTGTGTGTGTTGTATCCTTCTTTAATCTCCACAGCTGTTATCTCTTTTCTCGTCCACTGAGCTGACAGCGGTGCAGATATACTGGCTCTGTGATGAAGAGGTTTGTGTGGGCAGGAGATGAAGAGTTAAACGTGTCCGGCCTCCGCGCGCTGTGATTGGCCTGCAGCTGCAACGCTGGGACGGACAACAAGTCTCCGCTCTGTGCTCACTGGAAAAGTCGCCCGGTGGACGAAGCGGACTACACGGACGGGACTGCCCCCGAGTTCAATAATAATAATAATAATAATAAGCATATGCTCCGTTGTTGTGCTTTATGGAAGTATCCGGTTTAATTCGGCCTTTGAATCCGGTATTTTATCCCAGAAACACGCGCGTGCTGGTCGGTTAGAGGTCGGTGAAAAGTCGACCACTGACACTTAATTCATGGGCTCAAAACGGACTTTAGCTCAAAACATTTCTGTCAAGAGGCTGACACAAGGTTGACTTCATTCATTGAATATCCAGGTATGTTATCCGACATATTTATACTGGCTTTTCCTCCATGTTTTGTTTTCTTTTAATGTCCCAATTTATTTGCATGCTTACCCAAACTACAAGTGAGCAGTGATAATGTACTGTGAGCAGAGATAAACTAGCTAAAACAGACGTTTTCATTAAGTTGCTTATTCTAGACCTCGGTTAGCTCAATTTGAATATTTGCACGAGATATAACGGTGATATTAAATACCAGGACTTATTCAACTTACAGGGACGCTTAAAGTATGTAAATTTACATTTACAGACAGACCCAAACTTGACCAAGGGCTGTAGCTGGACTGAATATTCAGTCTCAAGGGTTAGCTATAGGGCTAAAAATATTACCATTAAATCTACTTCCTTTTGAGTTCATTTGAGACCCTAAATTGTCCCAGGAGTGTAGTTTGGGAACCATTTGAGGTCAACTCAACAAAAAACCGCCAACCAGAAAAATTCATGAGAATTTACTTGTAATTAATGGTCATTTATATTTCTGTTCATAATGTTATATTCCATGTTTTTTTTAGAGTATGTGAAATCAACTTGATAAGTACATTTTGTAACTCCTCTGATAGCCCCATGAGATTAAAACGCATATGTACCCTGTGTCGTTGACCATGTGTTTTTCAGATTTAGGGGACATGAAGTGGTCTTTGGACAGAATGGGCATGCTGAAGATTGTGCTGTTCATCCTTGAGGCTGTTTTACTGACCGACTGCGCAAGAGGTAAGAGCTGCTTCATGAGCATATTTTCTTTCCTGCAAATATTGCGTGATTTATAACTGGACGGTAACACTAGATTCATACATAGCTCATTATACCTCCTTGACTGGCTGGTTTCTGGTGAGCATGAAGAAAGTCTCCGTTGGCCCTTAACATTTTCATACCGAGAAGTAAGAGACGGAAAACTAAGAACGAAAAAAAAATCTCTAAACCGGGCCCAAAATCAACACAGGGCAGGGGAATGAGAGAGGGCAAGCCAACCCCTACCTCCAGTTTGTGTGTGTTTCTGTCATGGCCGTGTGTGTGTGTGTGTGTGTGTGTGTGTGTGTGTGTGCGTGTGTGTGTGTGGTGTGTGTGTGTGTGCGTGTGTGTGTGTGTGTGTGTGTGTGTGTGCGTGCAAATTCACTACAGCTAAACCAAACAAACATTATCCATCAGCTTCTCAGGGTGAAAGAACACAAGTCAGTGTGAGATTACAGCTCTGCATCCACGTGTGTGTGTGTGTGTGTGTGCGTGTGTGTGTGTGTGTGTGTGTGTGTGTGTGTGTGTGTGTGTGAGTGTGTTACATCTGAGAGGAGATTGGGAGACCTCAGTCTGACCACAATTCACTACACTGTTTATTGTGCTAGTATCAATACTTTTCTTTATAACGACAGCTTACAGTGAGCTTGTCAACAGGTTGTGAATAACTGTCGAGGCCATTTCAATGATTTCATCCTCCATCAGGCTACTGAAACACGTCTGATGTAATACAGTGGCGTGATTCAAAGGCTGAGAGCAAACCTTGAAATTAGAGAAAAGAGAGAAATCTGAAAGCCAGACACATTCCCCCCGGAAGCCCGTGCACTGGCAAAAACAATCACTCTAAAGCACTCTCTTTCTTCGCCAGCTCAGCATGGCAGTGAACTCAAGAGGCGTCTGATAGGTACAATACCTGCATGTGGCTATCAGGGCTCAAGGTAGAGGGGGGGGTTGGCGGCAGTTGAGAGGGAGAGATTAGACCTGTGGGTCTGGAGACAATGCCTTATTCAAACGTGGCAGTCGTGCCTCCACGGCACAACTAAACTAAGAGTAAACAAGGCGTGAAGGCTCAATAAGATTAGACAGGCAATTTTGTATATTTACAGATTAACAGAAGGAAGAATCTGATGGGATGGTGGAGAGCGGAGGCCCAAATGGATATAACGGACAAAAGGAGCATTTACAGCGTGTTTCTCATGATTTCTCTGAAAGTGCTTGCAGATGCAGAGACAGATAGACACATCAGCAGATACGTTGTTGGCAGCGAGAGGATTTTGTACGATGCTTAGTAAATATTCCACAGTTCTCCATGCAGCTCTGATACAGTGAGTTCTGTGTTACAGTCCAAAGGCAACAGCTTGACTCTGACAACCTGTGAAATACAGCCTGGGGGTTTTGACTCGAAGCTTGTACTGTTATAGTGCAGCCAAGGCCAGAAAAGCCGTAAAACTGTTCTGTAAAATTTAACAATGTATGATGACATCTTTGACCAATGTACATTCATTCCTGAAGGACAGGCCCACTTTGACTTATCTGTAGAACAGGAAAAACACATTGGACGTGTTACTTTACGGCTGTTTTCTAGACATTTCAAGCAACACACCAGAAGACGGGTGAATGATTTTAAGCCTGTTGCTGTCAGTCATCAGGCAACATCTGACCGTAGACCCCCTGTCCACACACGCACACACACACACACACACACACCCTGACCCTCCCTCTCTCCACTGCTGCGACTTCCCCACTGCCCAAGCAAGAATTATTTCTTAAGACCCCCAAAGGAACCCCTGCACTTCCTCCATCACAGCGCCTTCTCTGCTCCCCTTCGGGTGCTCGGTCACCCCCAGCAGCTGGAGGAGGTGCTCAGTGATGTGTCTCAGCAGAGCCTCTAATGTGGTGACAGGCCTGGGGACCACTGTGCTCTACTAACTGAGGAATGCAGCAGCCTGGACATATGGATCTGCAGAAATGCACCCTGGGAGAAACAGAGAGGCACCAGGTGTCTCTGTTATGCACAAGGGCTAGCTAACAATGAACACACACACAGACTGTCGATGCATTTTTAATTAGAAACAGGCAACAAATACAGTTGTGCCTTTTTGCACACATGTATGTGACTCTGTTTTATTTCCTATTTTCTAAACCATAAACACGTTTTCTTCGCCTCTGGAGCCCTCTGGTGAAGTTTAGAGCGTGCAATCTGTTTTGCAACCCCATTGGAAAATATACATTTTATAGGAGAGTTACATCATGGTTTCATAACAAGAAGGTACTATGAGATAAATTGTATGCCAAGGGCTTTTAAAATCACAAGGCTATTTGGCTCCCAGACAGTTTTCCATTTCCTTTTACCGTAATGAGGCTACTTTTTCAGTAAGCAAATGCCCCAAAGTCCTCTTTATTTGTTAAATAGCTCCTGAATAGTAAGAAGGTGTAACAATGGTGTTCTGGCTTGTGGGCCAAGCCGGTGGGATGCTGTGAGCTCGGCTGTGTGGCGTGTTCGTTTCTCTTTTTAAATCCTTCACAAACTCCTAGTTTAATGCTCTGTTTAGGTATTTTAAATGAAATCAGTTTAATGTCATGTTTGGTCTTCTCTCGTCTTTTACATCTACATAAATCAGTGCGGCCGTTCAGCGCATTGCCTCCAGTTTTCCAAAGGAGACACCTCTCGCCACCCTTCTTACACTCGTCCCCCGTCTTTTTCCCTGCGTCCCTCTGCATTTCCTCCCATTTATTACCAGCGTTAAGTTGAAGGAAGTAAGTTAAGTTAATGTGCCGTCGTTAAAACAAGGCATGAGATGACCTTTACCTCTCACCCAGCCTTTCTCAGCTCCGTACCCCCTATTTACTGAGTCTGGGTCCATTTGTGGAGAACAATGGATGGATTATTACGTACGGCGGTCCCCCAGGTTGGACAAGGCAGCAGTAGTTAATTTTAAACACTCCCCATCACCGGACTTATTTGCCATTTATTAGAACTCACAGTAGAAGGGGGACTCTCTTTACTGAGGCTCTGCCATATCGAGGTGCGTGAGAAGAAGTTATGAGAGTGAATGAGCGCGCTGCTTTCGTGATTCTGAATATATGTGTGTGTTTTATTAAGCAGGCTGAAATTACCCTGAGAAAGAAAAGTCATGATAATGAGACATCCAAGGAGCACAGGGCAATTTGGAAAACCTCAGAGGTATAACAACAACTATTCCCGCTCAACCTCTTTCGCCCCTAAACCAGGTGGAAATAATAATAATCTTTCTGCAACGATCCCTCTGTTTCTATCACGGAAATAATGTTACCACCGTTCTAGCAATCCATGTTCCCCATCTTTCAGCACACACTGCCGACCCTGTCAGGCCGGGAGGAAACATTCGTTGAGAGGAATGTGTCAGACTTCACCCCTCCGAGGGGAAAGAAAGGAAAGGGCTGTAGCTGTAATAAGTAGCCATAATGGAGGTCAGTTGGTGTTTACTTTAGCAGGGTCATATAATCCCTGTGAGCTTCACTCCCCTCATTGACTGACTTTAATGGCCTCTTCAATTAGCATTCATGTGGAATTTCAACAAGGCATTGTCTGCTTTCAGTGTTTGTCATTTCCAGCTGTATGCTAATGCTTCAATGCACATGACGGGAATTTAATTTTTGAGAAAAAACACCCCGTGGAATCATACGACGGGTCTGTTTGTGTAGAATGCTCATTAGTTTGTCGGGCATTTGGCCCCTGAGAGTGTTTTTCAGACCACACACACTCTTCCTGCTTCGCTGAATGGATTTGAGTTTGGTTAAATAGAATTCCTTTTGCTCCTGTTAACCTTCGCAAAAAACCCACGGAGCCGCTTACAAAGTGCACACGGAGATGCCAGGCCGCCGCCATTCAGATGATAATCAACTTTATGCTCTGGTCTGACTTGTGGGATTTACCAGGCGTGCAAATAGACGATTTATGTTCACTGACAGCATTTTGGTGTTAAATACACATCTGATGATACCGGACACTGTTTAGCCTCCAGAGTTAAGGCTGCTGTGGTACACCCCTTAGCCGGAGAGAGAGTGGACCGAGCCTGTAGGTGGGGGGGAAGGTCCGCCTTGCTTGACCCTTACAAGTGACCTTACAATAACATTTCAGCTCCACAGTGGGAAGTGTTTGTCTTTGAAACCCCTCTTTCTAAGCCTCCTTCGTTTCTCCAGTCGCACTCTGTTTTCTCTTTTCTTTTGAGGAGCCAAGTCGTGTAGAGAGACGCCCGCTTCCTCCTCCTCCTCCTCCTCCTCCTCCTCCTCCTCCTCCTCCTCCTCCTCACTGTTTTGTATTTCACAGCAGTTCACTCGGTCACTTTACTAAGTGAAATGATGAGATTCTAATTGCTTTCCTGTTTCACCCCTCAACAAGAGAAGCTGGTTTTGTTTTCCGTTAAATTTCAATTTGGAGATGATTCGGACCATGATTCTGTAGCTGCAGGCCCTTTTCTTTCCTCCCCCTGCTTCTCCATGTCTTTTCTCTCGCATTGGCTCCCCTTGTTGCATCTTCTGCCGCCTCCTTGGTGTGGAGTAACCTTTGCCAAAACCCTACAAAACATGTACCATGACAACCTTTTGTTGTGTCAGGAAAACATATCTGTGCTGAATCCATGTGACGGTGGCCTTGAGGATGTTGCTTGGACTGCGCAGGTTTGGACAAGTTCAACAGTTGTCATTGTGATGTTAGTGAATAAAAGGCTGATTTAAACTGCAGAAATATTATCTGCTCCCATCTTACTGTATGTGCTTGTTTGCTGTACTTGCCACAACCTGCTGCTGTAGCCTCATGCAGACTTATCAGAATTCCAAATCGAGCAGCCAGGATGTACCTGTTGTACATAACTGGATGACGAGTGTGTGTTTTTTTTTTTTCACTTCTCGGTGCCATCAAGTCTTTCATTGTTTTCATTCTGTTTATCATCATCTTTATAATCTCATATCAGACATCAGGTCAAAAGGATTATACATTTTCTTTCTCTCCTGCTCCCTCTCTCTGGGGGTTTCATTAGAAGTCACTTTTTGTTCTGACAAAACCGCACACACACACACACACACACACACACACACACATTAACTCTGAGGCTCTGCAGTTAAAAGGTTGATTGAAAGTTATGGTGGTGGCAACAGTGATGGCTGGCTGAGCCTGAAGAAAGCCGGGCCAGGGGACGGCTGGGATAACGAGCTCTGAATGAGGCCTCCACTGCCTTCGACACACACACACACACACACACACACACAACACACACACACCGAACCTCCATCCAGTTCCTTCCATCCTCCCCTCCTCAATCCCCCTCTTTCAGTTCACCTCCGATGAGCTTCAATGAGACCCCACAGGCCTTTGAGACTTTTTTCCACTTCCACTTTGTTTTTAATTTTCTTTTGAGTGACCTCAGGAAATCTTTGTGCATTGTCCCCATTGATTGTGGTTATAAAGAGTCTGGTCTGGGCGGTTGCTTGTCACAGTTAGTCAAAATAAGAGTTTTCATGAGGGAGTTTGTTTGCACTAATTTCCAGCAGCAGCAGTCTCTCACAACACTGGAGGTGAGACGACGAGGCAAAGAAGCCCTGATTCTTCATTCAGCGTAATGAACGGAAAAATATGTCCCCGCTTTGACTTGAAGAGTGGAGTGGGACAAGGGAGGAAAAATCATTTCAGAAGCAAAGAGTATAATCTGTCATATTTTATAGCAGAGCTACTGCTCTCCCAGAATGGAATTCTGCACCATGCAGTGAAACTGATTTGATTTCCTCATGCAAGGGGATGCGAGTTTGGCTCTTGGATCAGCCCCCTGAATGTACTTGGAGTTAGAGGCTTGGCAGATGTTGCCTTCATTTATACTTTCAGAGTGTCTAGTTTGAAAATGAGTTGACTGTTCTTTTTGTTTATTTCTATCCACGCTAGAGGCGAGACTCTGGGGACACCAATGTCGGCTTGTCTGTGGGTTTTCTGGTTGGTTCCACTTTGGTCCAGACTGAAATATCTCAAGAACTATTGGATGGATTTTCGTGAAATGTGGTCATTCGCTGACTTTTTGCCTGAAGTGCCACCTCAACATTGACATTTGTGATTCACAGAGAAATATTCCCAATGATTGAATGGCCATTCATTTTTGTTCATATTCAGGGTACCTAGCGGTTGAATTCAAATGACTTTGAAAATTCTCTGACTTTCCTCCAGCGCCACCAGCAGGTTAAATGTTGCATTCTTCAGTCTACATCTAAGGCATTCAACGCTGTCACAGAAGTCCTTGAAACAGGACATTTATTCTGGTCATCAGCCGCCTGTTCCTGTGCAGGTCACCTTGGTCAAAGGACTGTATGTTGATTAACAAAGAGTGTTACAGCCAGACTGGCAGACAGAGATGGATAGAGGGCAGTGACCTTTGTACACCCGAGTAGTAAGGTGAACTGGGAAAGCACTGGACAAATTGTCACTGTGAAAGGGCGAGTACCACGTCGTAATGACAGGCTCAACAGCTCCACGGTGACAGATTGATTTCAGACAATATTCCTGGATTGTCAAGAGGCCCCATTGCTGTCAGTGAGAGCTTTGCCAGTTCCTCCACCCCGTCTGTCTGTCTCGCCTTGCCGCTCCCCCTTCTCCCCTCTCTGTCTCGTCTGTCTCACCCGCCTTTCTCTTTCCCTCACCCACTCCTCTCCGAGCTTCTCCCTCCCTCCTGCTCCGCTCTGAATCGCTCCATTCTGCCCAAACACTCCTGCTACATCGCAGTCTGTCAATGGCCCTTTCCTGAAAAGACCTTGTTGACAAAGGCGCTGGTGTAAAGCGCTTCCCAGTGTCATGGAGATTGGCTGATCTTCAAACTGTACGCTGGTGTAGTGTTGCTGGAGAAATGAGGGGCACTCTGTGCCAGGCTTGGCCATCATCATCCTCATCATCACACAGATGGGACCAAAAGACAAGCAGAGGCACACATACTGGTCCGCCGGTGACAGCATGTCTGGCTGAGAACCGTCTTGTTTACCGCCTCTGTGCTTCTCTGCCAGCCGGTAGAACATCAGACCAACGCAGAGCGACGGTGGCTCAGCTTAATGAGACATCTGTATCTCATTCAACACCTCCAGACTGGACTCTGACTGTGTCAACTGTACACAAAGAGCCAAACACAGGTTCGGTGGATCGTTTCTTCCCACTGTGGAATGCAGGAAGGTTGAAGGAGGAGGAGGAGGCGTGCAGGGAGTGGCAGGATGCTCCTCGCTGTTGACTGATGGAGGCCATGAAATAACATAAACAGAGTTCTTTTTATGAGGAGACGGTGTAACATGCCTCCAGGGTTTATTGTGTAGGAAGCTCTGGAGCCATGGTTCCCAACGTTTTGGGGGAGGAGATGTCTATTTCATTTGTACAGTATATAGGATAAACGGCCAGTGCTTTTGTGGTACCAACTAAAAAGTGTCCGTAGAACAAAGCATCAGAAATGTTCAAGTATGAAAGGTGGCATCAAATGCAGTGCTGATTTATTTAAACTTGTATGGCTGCTTGTTTTGCTCAACATTTAACACATTTGTTTGTGTTTTATATATATTTAAAAAGGATTTGGTCGAAAATCATGCTTATATTTCTTGAAAAAGTATCAAGAATTAGTGCTAATACTTGAAGTCCTGAATACGCTCTCACTTGTTATATCATTTGGAGGATTATATGTCTAAAGAAATATACAAATTCAGTATAAAGAGCAACAAATTAGAGTTTTTATTCAATCTGTCCTATATCAATTTAATCATTTTGGTTTGTCTCATTTTATTGTGGGATCCATGTGAGGGTTTCAAACCCGAGGCTGGAAACCACTGGCTTATAACCATCTAGGGAAATAATTGAATATTGAGGAACATAAATGTTATTTTCTCCTGCTTTCCTATCTTGGTGATAAAAGGTTACTGCTATGGATGAAGATGTGGTTTCATATGAATCTATGGTAAGTGCTTTAATCTTCAACACTTTTTGTTTTCTGTGGCATGAGGCCTACAGTATAACGTTGCATTTGTGTGTGTGTGTGTGTGTGTGTGTGTGTGTGTGTGTGTGTGTGTGTGTGTGTGTGTGTGTGTGTGTGTGTGTGTGTGTGTGTGTGTGTGTGTGTGTGTGTGTGTGAGAGAGAATAAGATACAATACCCCAGGCATGTCCAGAGCAGCCAAACATGCGAGCGTTCACACAATGTCCCTTTCTGTGCTAAGTGGTCGGTCCATCTCCAAACATATGAGGCAGACAGTTCTAAACAGGTGCTGGTGGTGCCCTGCTCTGTACTGGAGAGAGAGCTCTGTTTGAGTGTGTCATGTGGCTGAGGCTGAGTCCGGGCCAGGGAGTGGGGTGTGAGATTGTTGGCATTCCTGGTTACTGCCGCCTGGGCCCACCTAATCCCCCTTCACTCCCCTATGCAGCCCTCCTCTCCCTATGAGCTGTGTGTTAAAGGAGGCCTCTCTGCCATCTTAGCCTCTGCTCCCTGCCACTCTCTGAATCAGCCATCCCCCGTTTAACCCTCACCCTACTTCTCGCACCTTTGCTTGATTTTCGTTCTCTCCCCTCCTCTGACCCCTCTTTCTCCGTCTCTGTCTGTCACTCTATCTGCCCTTTCTCTGCCTTTCCAGCCTCCCTCCTGTCGCCTCTTTCCTGGTAAGTGGCCCTAAGCACACACTCAGCCCCTGTGTGTGCACCGGGCCTTAGCCTAATGGAGTGAGATAAAGCGACTAGAGTGCCACTCACTGTGCGCTCTTTAAGACCCGCAAGATCAGTGAATTACTGTCGCACATTTGCATGAAAAGCCACTGAATTTTTTTTTGTTAGTGCATTTAATATGAATAGTGATTGAATTTTACATTATACCAGAAACAGAAACACATATTTTTTGTTTGTTTGTCTGTTTGTTATTATCAACACATCCAGACTCAAACAGTGTTTTAGCCCCATAATCATTTCATGTAGCTCTCAGACTCGATCCCATTCGTTCCTACTGAAGTAAATCTTTAAAAACCTTTTACACATATGTCATTTCATGTTTTAAAGATGTTTAAAGTAGGTTCAGTTGTTTCCTATATTGTAAATTAACTGTATATTTTAGTGAATTTTATTTGTGAAACAGTGAATTTGTTTGGGACTATTTTCAACTGCGTATTGTGACACATTTGATACACTAGTGACTGTTTGTGGCAGGATGGCGTATGTGGGAGGACGTTGTTCATGGTAATGAAGGAACACGTCACCCAGTGCAACGATGAGGCTCCTTAATGTTTTTGTATTGTTTATGGCAGCGAGGAATAACAGACAACACTTTCATAGCATCATTTTAGTCTAGCTTTTTGTTAACAATAAGTAATATATTAAATATTTCAAGCTGTACCCTTTAAGTAAACAATGGCAAAATTAACAAAATAAAATGTGAAGAAGAGAAGAAGAAAACTCTCTCAATCATCCCAATATATACACAATAAGTACTGCTATGTATCACAAGGCTCTTAAAAGGTAATATTAATAATAATAAGCCAAAAATTTAGACCATTTTCAAAAGAAAATGCCACTGTAACACTGTATATTGGTAGACCAAGTGAAAAATTGGAAAAGCAAGCTATAAACTGTTCCACAGAAACTAAGATACACTATCCAGTTATAAGACAACATGACCACTCACCACAAACATATGAAAGGCCTCTATTAATTCAAGGTAAGGACTTTCCATAAGAGCTCCTTCCTTTTCCAGGCTTGTGGAAGTATGGAAAAGTATAGCGCCCTTATGGGAAAACCTGAATGAAAGTGGGCTTTTCATACAATCAAATCTTGCTGAATATATAGCATTTGCTTTTTCCGGAATGTTAATGTTTTATTTCGTAAAAATGCAAACTTATTTAATAGTCAAAAATGTATAATATTTCTCCAGTTTCCTAGTCTTATTGACAAACAAACACATGTTTCAGTCTAGTTGATTTATTTCGGGTGGAGCTACAGATGACAGTAGTAAAGCGCCTACAAACACACACACACACACACACACACACGCTGCTTTGCTCCAACAAAGGCAGCTGGGGCCGGGAAAAGGCAGTCAAGTTAAATGAAATATAGCAGCTTAGAGTTCAAAGGCTCCACAGTAGGGCCTGTTAAGAGTAGGCCATGTGATGGAGATGTTTCCAGAAGCTTTATGACGCTGGAGTAATTTCTCTCCATTTCTTTCCTGTTCTTTTGATGAAGGGTCGGCGGGAGCCTGTTGTTCAGGGGCCTTTAATGAAGGAAGCAGATTCACTGCAAACAAGCAGATAGCTCAACCGGAGCATCTTATTCTCTTTGCCTCTTTCTTTACAATCCACCCCCTCCTGTCTCTCATGTCACCCAATCGCTCCTCCTGTACCATTCCCACCATCGAAGCAGTTGCTATTCAGCCCACATCAGATGCTGCCGAAGAAAGAGCCATTGTCCCGGCTGGTCTTACCCTGCTCTTATCTATTGATTGGAAAGCCGAGAGAGGAAAATAACAGGTATTGATTACCACGCTGGGTGAAGCTGCTGGGCAGGTCGTCTGGAGGGGTAAGAAAAGACGGCATTCTTCACCCTTGGCTACCCCACCGCTGTCAGAACAGCCTCCACCACCGCCCGCACATACCCTGTCACTGCCTACCCTCCGTCCCTCACCTCCTTTCTTGATCTGCCAAGGTGGCTCTCCCCCGCTCTCTTTCTCCCTCGCCGTTTTATGCCGATTTTTATCTCCGCTTGTGAAATGTATAGCTGAGCACCGCAGCCGGCTCTGAACAGAAGCTCTGGCCTTTCACACACTCCCCGAGCTGCACAGTCTGCCTCACCTTTCCCCTTCACCCAACTCCTCTGGTCTCAAGTAAAGTCACCCACTCTGGATTTGGTTTCTTAGCTTTCATGTAGCTTTTTGTGATTTTTTTTTCAATTCCCTCCCCATGTTCCTTGAACTCAACTTACTTTTTTCCCCCATCCATTTTGTTATTATGTATTATACAAGTGCTCCTGGGTTTTTAAGAGTATTTCCCTGGAAGCACAGGCTCCATTAAACATCCTCTCTTATGTTAGAGGTCTGTCTGCTCATGTACGGTCTGCTGAGCTAACACAGTGCTGCTGAGTAGGAGGAAGCATTCTCCAGCTTCTATCCATCTCTCTGCCTCTTATCCTTTATGTAAATACTTTGTATTGAAGACACATTCAGTGTTTATCTAAGTAATGAATCACTAGTCTGGCCGTGTGCAAAAGCCTTTTCATGGGCAAGACATTCTTACAGCTGGCTGTAGATTGAAGAGCAAAGCCTTTTTATTCAAAGATGTTTGCGTGAACGACTCTGTCTTGTATTGGTAGACGCTGCTGCGTGCATTATCAAGTTTGTTTTCATTGCGGTTGGTTAGGTTTCAGGTGTTCGCTATTGGAGTGGCTGTCAGCAGCCAAACCAACCCTTTATTCACATGTTTGCCATGACTAGAAAGCCCAGAGCACTTTGAATGGGAAGAAAAAGGCATATACACATCATTAGATATCCACAGGTGTTTTGTAAAAGCGAAACAGTAAATGAGGGGAGAGGTGCCAGCACATCTGAACATTGCTGAAGTCTGGCAGCCTTTGTAGTCTCTATTTCTTTAAATGATCCCTTCTTCCTAACATATTTCCCCCCACAGATGCCTTCACGTCAGATCAACAGTTCATTAACCCGCACAAGGTTTTGTAAAAAAAATGGCTATATTTAGTTTCAATCACAAGAATGCCTCTTTTTGAATGTGCCCCCTTCTCTTAAAATAAGCCATCACCAAATTGAGCAAAGAAAAACAGAGCTAATTCTGAGAGTCGCCAGGCCTCCTCCTCCTCCTCCTCTTCCTGCGCTATGAAAGATTCCATTCACACATGGAGCTCGGCTATAAAAAGGAGCACCATACTAACGCTGCAATACGGGAAAGCCCATATGGTCATGTGTATCATTTTCCATTTAGAGAACAGCTAACAATTCTAACAATTTGAGTAAAATACTCTGAAACGCTCACCAGTTTGTCGTAAATCCTGTAAACTCCCTTTCATCAAGGCCTCAGTTGAGGACCATAATATTAGTTCAGCAACCACGAGAGAGCCTCAGAAGACAGCTATATATCTTACAATCTAGCAGATATGGCACAATTATTTTCAGAATTGCATTTTCCTTTCACACAGGGCCTCTGTTTGGTAGTTTCCGAGGTCTCCACTCCAAGGTTAAGAGAAGGGGTTGACCGATATGGCTTTTTCAGGGCTGATACCGATTATTACTAATCTAGGAGGCTGATACATTGACCTATATTTGAAAGCGATATTTGTCTGTATTAAAAAAAAAAGTGTCAAATAAATAAATACAATAGTTCACTGAACTTTTATAAAGTAAAATAAATAAGTGATTGAACCTTAAAGAAAAAACTTGAGCTCACTGCTGTGGGATGGTAGCCTCCATCGTCTCTAGGCTGGACTATCTAATAAATCAGGTAGCGCTGCTGTGGGAACGGGAAATCGGTTTAAAAAATGGCCCATACCGATATCCATAAAAATGCTGAATATCAGTGGGGCTGATAATCGGTCGGAGTAAAGAGAACCTGTCCTTGAGAGGAAGGACGGGAGGAGGAGGAAGAGTCCCTGTTGAAGAAAGGATGAAGAAAGGATGGTGGTCATGCTCACAGCACAAATAATTATAAAGTTATTCAGACGATGTCCTTGATTTCAGCACCTCTTCAGAGGACTTCAAAGCTTGTTTTTTTTTTCAGATGGAGGGAGGAAATAATTTGTTGCACATTCTCTGCACTTGGAGCTCCATCCAAAGGTTTTCTGGCACCGTTCTGAATAACCCAAGTCCAAGATCACGTAGACCTTTATCACAATTAAAGGAAAAGTTATTGAAAAAATGTTTTGTTTTTTGCGAGCGTTAGATGAGAAGACTTCTAAAAACAGTATCAATCTTCTCTAACTCTAACGTAAGAAAATGAAGTAGCCTATTTCAGTGATTAATAACAGTCACATGGCAAAATAAAAAAGCATCTTATAAACCATCACAGTCTGCATGCGTCTGAGTGTACAATGAGTGTCAAATCCCCCACAAACAACACTGCAGAGAGGTTTTGTAGTGCAGATTATTTTTACGAATGGAAAAAAGAATTCAGATGTGTCCCTGTCCCTTTTCACTTTCTTAAGAAGACTATAACTCTCAAGAAATGTTTGTTTGATAGAAATGGAACCTAAGCTGGGTCATGAACCTTTGACATGAATAAGGCCTTATTTTTGTAAGTCATTTCCCTCCATTAATCCAGAAGGAGCACATGGCTGAGTGACTTGCACCACAAGTCAGAAGAGATGAATGAAGCCTGTTTGGTCAAGACTTGGCAGCCATGTATTTATGTTTTTATCAGGCAATTCTGTTTTTTAGGATCAATTCAGTCCAAATGAGCTCCAGCAGCCCCAAGCAAACGCTGTGACCCGTCTGTGTTCCTAAAGCAGAGTCTTTGGAGTCAGAAACTGAACAGTGAGCCACTCTGTTCTGCGGGGAGCGAGATTTGGGCCAGCTGACAACAGCCAAAAAACTGTGGTCGCATTTTCTCCACAGACATAAACAATGACACTTCCAATTTCCTGTGCATGCTGTGGACCAGGAAAGGCCATCCACAGAGAGGAAGGAAAACTCTTGAGTGTGTGTGTGTGTATCTTCATGCATGGCTGAGGAACAAAAAAAGGAAGGAGGTTGCCATTGGTTTTACGCTCACAAGTGTCGCTTTTTTACCCACTTTGCTTTGTGGCGTGACATAAATCTGGCTGAGTCTGGCTGTTTTAGCTTGAAGGTCAGCAGTCCAGATGTTGTACCTGTGGCTGAGATACATCTGTTGGCAATGTGAATAAAACAGCCAGATGGAGTTACCTGTGGCACCTCCCCCCTTCAGCCCCATCAGTATAATGATCTTCTTGTTTACCATATGTGTGAAATGCACCAAAGGAATGTGACTGTGTGTGTGTGTGTGTGTGTGTGTGTGTTGGAAGAGGCCATGTGTACTTACCCTCCCCATTGTTTTTACTGCTACCAGACAGGCCATTTGTTGTAAGGCACAGACTGTGTACTTATGAAGGCTGTTGCAGCTATAGGGTTCGGTTTTTACTTCCATCCCCTCTTTCACTCCCCCAATCTCTTGTTTCTCTTCGGTGTCTAGTCCGCTCAGCGATCCAGGGTTTTGTTTTGTTTTTGGTGTGGGGGGGTTAGTTGAATGCCGGGTGCTGAACACCATCGCGGGCTGTTTCGGCCTGCTCCACTTCACCAGATCTGAGGGAGCAGACCTGAGCCAATTAAGAGCAGGGAGAACAGGCTGCTGTCCGTCTCACTGCGACCTGCCAACCCTCATCGCTTTGATCTCTTGCACGCAAAACCAGAGCCAGAACACTTTACCCTCTCTGTGCAGGCAGTGGATGACTGGGCTCGCCCAATTATTACAATCTGGTTATAACATTTCTGGGTAATCAGACAAAAGGATGACAAATTACCTCTATCTCATTTATTCTGCCCATAACGGAGCTGTTTTTAGAGCTGTTTTGGTCGAGGAAACAAGATACGTTTATTTTATTAGCTGATTCCAATACATTTGTGTTTGCCAAGCTGTCCACTTGATGTTAGAAAACATTTTATGCAATGTCACTTGGTTTGTAAACCCATTCAGTTTTGTAATGCAAACTTTTGTGCAGCGTATTGTTTTACCTGCTACTTAAGAGAGATCAGTAGTTTTCCAACTGGGGAAACGTAGAAAATCCATTGAGATTCAGAGTCTTGACCTTGGAAACTGCAGTTAGTAAAGCAATTTCACCACAAGGTCCATTAAAGCTCCAGAACAACTACTGAATGAAAAAAAAAAAATGTTTCTCTTTAGAATTTGTTCCGCTCATTTCTTCTTGTAATTAATTTTTTTTATTTCCTCTACAGATTATTAAAATCTAAAGAGAAATCTGAACTAGATCCTTTCGTGAAACCCTATTAAGGCTTTTGTTTCACAGACTTCTCCATTACTGTCTTTGTGTATCCTCAGGACCTCCACGGGTGTCTGAGAAGGTTTCTCACAGACAGATGGCCCGTCTCGGGAGTGCCATTAAGCTGCCGTGTCCAGTGGAAGGAGACCCCCCGCCCCTCATAATGTGGACCAAAGATGGGCGCAACATCCACAGCGGCTGGATCCGTTTCCGTATCCTCCGCATGGGCCTGAAGATCAAGGAGGTGGAGGCAGACGACACGGGATCCTACATCTGCAAAGCCACCAACGGCTTTGGTAGCGTCAACATCAACTATACCCTCATCGTTCATCGGTGAGTGCAGACAGAGTCGAGTGTATCACATTGGAGTCTGTAGAACTGGTTAGCTCTACAGGTTCCTGAGATGAGATCATGGAGGGATGTAAAATGTGTCACTCTTGTTAAAAATTCCAGCTCCATTCAGCATCTGTAAAACATGAAGTCACCTGTCTGGTAACTCAATCCAGAGACCATGGCTGTGAGTCACTCCCCTGATTTGTACGGTCAGGCCATCATCTCCCACGGCGGTGTTTTGAAGTCATATTTGCAACTTTACGGCACCACAGTTCAAATGTTATAAGACAGCATCACTCACAGAGGTCAAGGTCTAACACAAGTGGATTTATGGAGGTTTAGTGGTTGATCCTCTCATCTATTGTATTTGTTACAGCCCCTACCTCTCTTTGCCCAAAGTCAACAGCGGCGTGGGATATTGTTTCATACTACTTCATCCTCTGTGACTCAGTTGGATCGCAAGCTCTTCCTTTTCCTTAGGCTACACTCTGGTGAGGCAGGAGGTCTGCAGCTCCACAATAAGAAACACATTCAGTGTAATAGTGCCAGTTTGTCTTCAGACTCGAACACGGCTCTTGAATGAGACCTGGAGGATTAAGCCACAGTTTGACCCGGTGTGTTACTCTTTTGTGCATGTGCATACAGTGCATTTCCTTTGCGCTAGAGCAGAGCATGATGAATGAGTGGAGTGGAGCGTGAAGGCTGTGTTTAGTCTAATTACTCTAAGATGCCTAATTAGGGCCAGAGTCTGCGCCCTCTCTTGCAGGAGGAGCTGCAGCCTAGTCTTATGACAGCCAGGCTTCAGAAGAAGAGCCATAATCAGGCAGATGTGGAAAACACCAAGCACTTAAGAAAGCTTTGCTTTATGTAGTAAAGAATTCTCATGAGATGGGAATAGTCTTGACCAAAGTTTATTTTCGGGTCCCCCTCAAAATGAAGTTGCCAGTGAGTTCAAAGAGAGGGTGTCTGCTGATTGTGCTAAAATGAAAGGTTGGAGATGAAGGCACGGAGCCAGCTATAATGTCAAGGTTCATGCTACTGTTGTCTTATATAGTATCAAAGATAGACGTGGCTATTTCTGTGTCTACATTGGACTTAAAAGACTTTCTGAGTTTTTATAAACACTAAACACATCCTTGTGGAACATATTCAGAATCAATCATGTGATGGATAACAACCACCATGTCATTTAAAGTTTGTTTGAAGGCTCCGTTGATTGGATCCTTTCAGAGTCATTCATTTTGATGTGATGGATTATGCCTATTTGATGTTTTTCCACTGTGGAAAGTAAATGTAGATGATTTCAATGGGGAGTGGAGCCAATTAATTATTGTAGGGTCGCAAGATTAGATATTGTAACATTAAGGAATCACTGTAGAAAATAAATCGAATAAAGGAGAAAGGAATATTTATGTGTGCTTATTGTTGAAAATTCAGTTTGAAGTAGCTGAAATATTTGTAGTTGAAATGGCAGTCGGAATACAATTACTGAAATCAGATGAATTAATCTTAATTAATAAATCAACGAATCAGTTAAAATGGAACTGCTGTGAGAAGGTGAAGTTCCAGGTCAAGTGGAAGCACTGAATGAAGTTGAAGTTCAGTTGAAGTTCAGATGAAATCTGCATGATCATTTGACTAGGATTTGTCACTTGAAGTGGATGTCACAGCTCATTAGACACATTACATTAAAATGTACAAAAGAAACAGCCTGTTCATGACTAGTGCAGTCACACTTTCTGGTGTTGTTGTAATTCATTGTTGTTATTCAGCAACATTTTGACTTGTAAATTAAAAAAAATGCTCCAGAGAGGTACCATGCATTTGCCTCAACTTTTATAGAGGCTGAATAATACCTAAAACTATACAAAAGGCAAACTAGAAAGAGTGGTGATTCTGAAAAAGATGGATGCAAGGACTCATCACTATGATGTAATGTTTTATTACATAGAATCCTAGGAATAGAAAATAGTTTATGCTATGACATTCTTGTAAGAGCCTGCATGAAAATAAGCAAATACAAATAAGGGGAAAATGGTCCACAAAAGTTCCCTGACTACTGAGCTCTTTAAACAGCTGTTTTTAAATACATTTATAGATAAAAACTGTGCATGCACAAGTCATTTGTTTTTGGATTAAATATTGCTTTAAAGCTGGGAGCAATAGACTGATGATTTTGATACATTACCACCTAAATTAGGCAATTAATCTCAGTGATAAATAACATTTTTTCCCTGCGATGTGTTTACGTGACGGATCATTTGTCTGGTTTGGCCTCTGCTGCAGTACGACTGAGTGAGTATGAAGACTTCAATGAAGACAGTTTAAGACTGATGTGATGGAGCTGGCAGGCATCGCCGGCGGATCAGTGCAACCTGACTGCATGCGTTGCTCCCACTCGGTGATTACGTTAGGAAAGAAATACCATTGGAAGTTCAATCATAAGTCTTTCTTGGAAGCATATTTCCATGAGATTTTTATCAGAGTTTTTACCCTTTATGGAGTTTCTTTGAGACTTTCTGGCCAGATCTGGTTTGTTCCATTTCCTAGTTGTCCTCTGGTGGTGGCGAGTGCATGACAGACCAATTCGAGACACTCAACAGCCTAGTCTTCAACTAGCAAGCTGCTCTCTTGTCCATCATCCAATTAGTCACTGGCAGACCATCGCCACAGCATTGTTTTTATAGATAATTGTTTCAACAGGGCTGCATTGCATTCTGGGTGCCTTTTTGCCTTAAACATTAGGGGGCCTCATTGTCCAAATACTTCTACGATTGAAGTCAGCTTAATAGAGCCAAATAGTCTGCAGTTATCATGAGCAAGACTTTCCATTAACATCGAATCACCTAATCGTTATCCATTTGAGTTGTGTGCAGTTCCCTGTAGTGACCTGAGGAGGCCTATTGTGTTGCTCAAAGAGATCAGAGGAGAGAGATTATTTATTTGGAATACTGTAAATGAGGGGAACTCCCAGCATAGCTCCACATACAGTATCCCTCAGGTCAGTTTATTATTTTTACTGGATCAGAGTGAAAAAGTAAGAAGAAGCAAATGCTGTCAGTCGTAGCTGCCGGTCAGGGGACAAGGGGTCGACGAAATCCTGGCAGCTTTTCAAGTTCAAGGCCCAACGTGGAAAGCATAACTTTAAACATCGCCTGGGACCCGGCGGAGGAGCCAAAGCAGAAAAAAGATAAAGAGACAGCAAAGACTTGGAAGTGAGAGAGTGAGGGGTTTTGCTGGGTGATGTAAGGAGGAGGAGGTGGAGGGGGGGGGGGGGTTCCACTTCAGCTGGAGAGATATCCCTCCCCCCATCTGCCAGCGGACAGCCTGTCCTCCCCTGAGCTATCTGAAGAATCTGGTCAGTCAGTGCAACATGGCGCCTCCTCAATCCCTCCAGCTGGCTGTTTGGGCCCTGTTTGGGGTGGTCTCTTGACAACTGGCCACATCACTTCCCAGCACCCCCACCAGGACAGACTGATGGATGCAGCAACTGGGCTCCTACACTCTCTGTCCTCAGCTGCTCAGTCTACAGCAGGCTTCATATTAGCATTAACATGGGATTGTCATATTAACATTTACAGGATTGGATTTTAATGTTTATGTCTGCACTGATATTATATTACAGGGCTAATACAGGGCTGGCGGCGCTTATTTTTTTTCTACATGGAGATTTTGGCTCTCGTGGCACATTTTTTTTATTTTGCTCCTCTCTGGAGACCTTGTCAGGCCAACTATTGGATAAACTGCAGTGTGTGACTGATCACATGTGGTAGCTGTTTAGAGATTTCCAGAGTGTGATGCAAGGTCCAGGCGCATAACTTTCCCTGGACATTATGATGTCCCCAACAACATCTGGAGCTCATTGTAACCTCAAATCATCAGTCTTTTCCCTGCGATTCAACTGGCACAGGAGACCAGCAGAGAGAGTGTGCGTAGTGACCTGTTTCCTGTGGCTGGATTTGTGAATGAAGTGGGAGGGGGTGGTGTCAGACCCTAAACACTGTAGTGAGACCATGAATGGATGTACATTGTATGGAAGGACACTGATTGCATTAAACACTCTTCTCATTGAATATCTATTTGCATAACAAACCTTTGATTTCATATATAAGGATTTTTGTTTGATCACTCAGTTTTTCCTTATTTTCCAGGACACAAGAATGGGCCACTTAGTCACAACTTATTTATTGATTATTTTACTTTTCAATCTTCCAAACACAACAATCATAAGGCTGCCATGCCTTGCACCTATCTGCAATCAAGTGAGCCAATATTGTGTAAAGACAATAGTGGCAAGGGATAGCTTCAACAGGACAGACATATAAAGGGCCCCATTGTTCACTCAAATCGCCTAAAAGTAGAGAGGAAATAGATTCAGGAAGAAAAAAACTCAAAAAGAAAACCCCGGCAGTGTGGGACCATGTTCTGTTTGGATTGGGAGGTTCAGGAACCAGGAGGAATGTGTAGAGCCCAAATGAGCAACAGAGAAATATTTCTTCCAGTGGAGGCTGTTTTTTAAAGGAATGGGTTATTATAGTTGGCCAGTTAAACCCCTTCAAATAGCCATGACATCATGACTGGCCTTGGTGCTGCAGGGGACAAACAAAGGAAGGTTTGTACCCGGAGAACCCTGGAGAGCTTTGAGGGTTTCGGGGAGACTCGGAGGGAGGCAGAAGGAGGGGTTAGAAGTCACATCTGGCCTCTTTACCTGACCTAATCAAACCCGGAGAGGGAATCAAGTGTGCCAAACTACATCTCGAAAAAATCCAACCTGAGGCTGCACTGAACTTTGAAATCAAACGGAGGTACAAAAGGTACAGAACTGGCAGAACGCTAAGAATGACTTGGACTAGTGTCTGATGTGAGGTGACAGCTCAGTGGTGTCACATAAAACCATTTAACGACAGCCCTTCTCCAACAACCATCTGCTTAACATCTCTTCACGCAGAGAGTGGCAGATATTGCCAGATATTGGCAAGGAACCCGATCTGCACCGTTAATTCATCGATGCTTAAC
Source organism: Chelidonichthys spinosus (assembly GCA_029853015.1). Lineage (NCBI taxonomy): Eukaryota > Metazoa > Chordata > Actinopteri > Perciformes > Triglidae > Chelidonichthys > Chelidonichthys spinosus. The sequence goes on along the minus strand of CM056833.1, from coordinate 11,075,634 downwards.
TGGAAAAAGTCGATACGCATCACAAACCTTCGATTGGGTTTCACTTATTATATTTTCTCTAAGCCCTGTCTTAGCTTCGCAGCATGATGTCAGCAATTTACATAAACTCCACAGCTGTCTCCTGGAACGTGGCTTATGAAAACTGATCATATTACTACCAAATGCTACAGACTATGACCTGAGCATACACCCCCACTCAGTGGAGTCTCTCTATAAATGCTAGATTTATTCAAATAGAGCCAAGATCACTTTGCTGGGCCGGTTTGGTGTTGGGTCGATGCCATAAGAGCTGTGACGTGGAAACTGTTGACAATTAAGAGCGGGATTCCTGTGAAGTTAATGCAGTCTTTAAAAGTAGCCATATACTTACAATATCATACAATACATAGAATACACTGCCTTTAATATTGTCACACAATCTGAAAAGGGCATTTATGGTGAGAAATAGTGAGAAGAAGCATGAGATTGATAATAAATCACCTTCTAATGCTTCAGATTAAAGTCCATTCTTAACATGCACGTAAGATTTTCCTTTATCTTCACTGCTTAAAAACTCCACCTGGCTGTTGACTAACTGATCCTCCTGCTGTGTTAACAGATGACTCGGGTTCTGATAAAACTGGAGCCGGGGCGGCTAATGGAGCAGATTCTGACCTGGACGCTGATGGCTTGTCAGAAAAACTTGGTAAGAGCTCTATTGGCATGCAGTCAGTGGTGCAGTGGTAAATGTTCTCCATATTTTGTCCTATTTACTATAGTTAGTAAGTTAAGTAACTAACTAAATGTTTTCTCCGGCCCATAAAGTGCGTCCCCGTTTCACACAGCCAGCTAAGATGAGGAAACGGGTGATAGCTCGTCCGGTCGGCAGCTCGGTGCGGCTCAAATGCACGGCCAGTGGAAATCCTCGGCCAGACATTGTGTGGCTGAAGGACGACCGGCCCCTGACCGAGCAGGAGGTCGGCGAGGGCCGTCAGAAGAAGTGGACCCTGAGTCTGAAGAACCTGACGCCGGAGCACAGCGGCAGATACACCTGCAGGGTCTCCAACCGGGCCGGGGAAATCAACGCCACGTATAAAGTTGAGGTCATACGTGAGTATCCCACAGAGATGCTGAGCTGTACGCATACCGAACACAATTCACCTGGAAATATTAACGCAGACAGATGAGGCAGAGGTGACTCATTTAATTGATTGCCGCGGTTTGTATGGATCATTTTTTGTCATCTTTTATACATCACAGGAAATGAAAACAGCGTAATATCTGTAACAGCGGTTCTGATTATGACCGAGGATCTATAACCTTTAAAAAAGAATCTGCTCTCTGATCTACCTACTCCTGATTGCCATCAGCAGGTCTTATTCATATCCTTGCTGCATGGATGAATGTGCTTGTGTAATCATCTATATGAGAAGCATATTGAGGAAGCAGGCATGAGACTGAGGGCTTGTGCCCTGGTGTTTGCACAGGGGGGGGGGGGGGGAGAGAGAGAGGGAAAGAGACTGTTCAACTCACAGACCCTCCACCCAATCTGGAGCAGATTAAAGGCCAGCTGTCTGCCAGACCCCCCCCCCCCCCCTTCCCAGGAGAAATGTGTGCTGTACAACCAGGAGCAAAGAAAGAGAGGAAACTAACTAATCACATATACTTCTTGTGTTACATGTGGTATTCCTCCCTCTCTGTCAATTATAAGTTCTAAGCCCGAGGCTGCTAACAGTATGGACAACTAAGACTTTTTCTATCTGCAGAAGGGCTGTCATGTAAAAAAATGTGTGTGTCTTGATAGTTTTTCCTGTGTGTGTGTGCGCAGAGAGGACAAACTCCAAGCCGGTTCTGACCGGCACTCACCCGGTCAACACAACGGTGGACTACGGAGGCACCACGTCGTTCCAGTGCAAAGTGAGGAGCGACGTCAAGCCCGTCATTCAGTGGCTCAAACGCGTGGAGTCCAACGAGGAGAGTCGCTACAACTCCACCATCGAGGTGGGAGACCACCGTTTTGTGGTGCTGCCCATGGGGGAGGTGTGGTCGCGACCCGACGGCTCCTACCTCAACAAGCTGCTCATTACCCGTGCCAAGGAGGACGACGCTGGCATGTACATCTGCTTAGGCGCCAACACCATGGGCTACAGCTTCCGCAGCGCCTTTCTCACTGTGCTGCCAGGTGAGCTCTGGGGAATGTCTGTTTACAACGTTCCACTCACACAACCTTACTGCAGGGAAAGAAATCAGCGGCTTGGACGAGGATCTGTGGTATCCCTATGTGGTTGTTAGTGAACTTTACACAGTAACATCAGAGGGATATCACACTGAAATGACACGCAAAAAAGTACTCGTGAGGACTGAATAGATTAAAACATGTCAAATTCAAAAGGCAGTCAAGCTATTCAGTTTTTTTTTAAATTTGGCTGTAGATAAACCAAAGGAAATAAATTAAGCTATAAGCATTTAAGATGTGAAATGATTACTCGGTTAATCAATTAGTCAACAGAAAATAATCAACTTCATCTGTGCAATGAACACATTCTTGGCAACACTGAAGAATGGAATGATTTTATTTTGTACCTTTCCTTTGCAGACACGAAGCCTCCCATCATGCCCATGTTCTCGCCAACCTCCAGCTCCCTCCCCTGGCCCGTCATCATTGGCATCCCTGCTGGAATCGTGTTCATCTTTGGCACAGTGCTGCTGTGGTTCTGCCAGAGCAGAAAGCACTGTCCCCCTCCCAGCGCTCCAGCTGCCGCCGCGCAGGCAATGCCGAGCTCCCACCGGCTGCCGTACCGAGAGCGGGAGAGGGGCTGCGTGGCGCCGTCCTCCAGCTCCTCCAGCCCAGACAAAGACTGCATGAGCTCCATGAACTATGAGGAGTACCTGACGCAGCAGCAGCAGCAGCTCCTCCTCGCCCAGGGAGGACCAACAATCCCCCCGAAAATCTACCCCAAAATCTACACTGACATTCACACACACACTCACTCTCACGTGGACGGGAAAGTACATCAGCATCAACACATTCACTTTCAGTGTTAGCCTCGGTGCCAAATACCCCTCCCCACACTACATACACAGCATGAGCTCTGGACTGAACAGCAGCTGCTCAGTGGCATTACTCTTTAAAGACTCTTCTCATAGGTGGAGATTGTTATGAGGATGTGCATGTGGGGAAACAAACAGTGGCCAGTGATACACACCTTGTGTTTCTACATCCAAACATTCATATTTGGTGCTTATTTTTTACCAGATTCTCACACCACTAAAAATCCATTCATCCTTGTTGTGCACTTAATACAAAAAAGGACAAGGACATTTTTGTGTGTGAGTTTAAGCAGCTATTCAGGCCAGCTGAAAGGTCTTCCTCAGCAGTGGAATTTTGCATTTTCCTACTTGAGGTGTAGCTGAAAATGGAGGTCAGGTTTTACCTTTCACTTATTCAGCTGTTGGAGCGCTGAGGGCTCCGTATGTTCTGCCTGGTGATGAAGACAAAAAATGGTACTCAAGATTCACAAAAGGGCTGGTTCTGTGCCCTACTCAGGTCGTTCTTGTTTGTTAAAGATGCATAATGTTTGGAATGCTGACCACTATCCTGTATATGACCTTTCTCCATCCCTCACTTTTGTTCTCTGGTAAAAGTGATCGTGTGTAGACTGCTAGGTCATTTCTCACCTTTTTTATGGCACGCCAACCTTGTCTGAGACTGCAAGGGATGGATGAATTGTGTTTCCATGTTAACTGAATTGGTCTTCATTATCATTTCAACTTTTTTTTTTATGGTAGGTAGACATGTTGAGATGAACCAGCAGAGGATGCCACCTTATCCAGCCACAGTATATGAAGCTACAGTCATTTATAATCAAAGTCATGAATACTTAATTTATTTTGCAAAACAAATGTCTCAAAAGTTTATTTTTCAGAGTGAGGCATTTTTTCATATCTATGTAATATTATTAAAGTATACTGTTGTGTATAGTACATTTTGAGTACTTTGTCACCCAGTTTAATCACATTTAGATCATGCCAATATTTAGGTATTTCTGTATGTAATTGGTTATATTTGACAATCTTGTATGATGTATTCTGTTGAAAGCTCAAAAACTAAAATCATATAAAAGTTCGATGGTTTGCTAGTTTGATTTTAAATTACCTGAAACCAATTAGTCACATGCCTCACAAAGACTAATAAATTTATTCCATCTGTGAATATTCTTCAAAGGCTGCAGTCTGCGCTTGTTAAAAGGTAAAAATCGTTGGGAGTAAGAGACTCTAGTGGCGGTTACCTGTCCTAAAACATGAGCGCTGGGCACAGGCAGGTCAGCTTTCGTCCTTTGAACAAGTTGAAGTGTCTGCTCTGGGTGATGCAGAGGGCAGCCAGCAGAGGGACGACGCTGCTGGGATGAATGACTGGATAGACACAAGAGTGGTCTCTCACAATCCTTTTTAGATGAGTGATGGCCCCTGCAAGACTACACCGAGTGACCAGCATCTTTTCCCATTTAAGTGACTCGACCCTCTCCGCCTCCCCCCTTGGTCCGCACTACCACCTCATTCAACTCCAATCTAGGTAGGATTTCCTTTCACCGTTTAGGATGTGCATTGTCCTGCCTCTGGGAGTGATGTGACAGGCCCCTGTGATTGCTCAGGAAAGAAGGGGAGCATTGTATCAGGTGAGCTCTTGTTTTGTTGTAAGCAATACAGGATGAGCTTTGGCTCCAGACAGATGAGTGCACTGAAAAGCTTTGTGCGTTTAAAGTTGAAATTCTGAACAGAACATAACTTGTTTAGGCTTCAAACGTCCCATTACTTCCATATCCATTAATGATCCAAACCCAAAACCCAGATCACAAGATTCAGAACACTATGAAGGCCAAGACTGCCCCCTAGTGGTGTAATATAACAGTTAATACAACTTGTAAATTATCTTTATTAAGGTTTTACAGTATTATAAGAACATTGAAATAAGAACATTGATAAAGACAAACAAAGAACACAAGAAAATGATCTGGACACAGAAACAGAAACAAAAATATACAGCATTTACAAATGAGCTCATCCCTTCTGGACTTTGGTGATCAGTTCATCACAAAGTTTGGTGAGCTCTTCAGCCTCCTTCTCCTGCAAAGAAATAGTACGAAGTTTATATTTAGTTGTTATCAATATGTCTGCAAATGCACACCATCTAATGTTCATTTTCACTCACCTTCTGTTCCAGGCTCTTCTCCTGTGACTGCACCTTCATCTGCTCCCTCCTCAGCTGGGCCTGAAGTGCAGATACCTCAGCCTTGTTCTTGGCCCGCACCTCTGCAATCTCTTTATTTGCACTGGAGGAGAACACGAAATGTTGGTCAGACACTGTGAGTCTTGGGATTGACATTGTTAAATACAGTATAATCGGCTTTCTTACTGGCCAATTTTCTCCTCGGCATGGGCTTTAAGGGTCTGGTAGCGCTGCTCCTCTTTTTTGATCCTTGCCAGGTAGTCCTGAGCGCAGGCTTTCAGAGTCCCTTCATTCTGGGGAAGTTGTACAACAAAACAATTTAACAAACTACTACAGCTTTTGTTAAAACTTAGAAATAAGTCATGCATTTGTGGTTTTAAACAAGACAAGTGTCTGTTTTTTCTAACCTTTTTGTAGCCTTCGATTACATCCTTGTACTTCTCCAGTCTCTTGAAAAGGTCAGAGAAAGATCTTTCCATGGTGTTCAGGTCACAGGATACTTGTTCCTTCTCCAGCAGAGCCTCGTTGAGCTTCGCCTGGGCCACCTCCCGCTCCTTCTCCTGATCAGCTGAATACAACATTTAATAGCTCTCGTTAATACATCGTTATATCAAAAATAAGACTGAGGTGTACGTTATTATATCAAACTTACCAATCATTTTTGCAATCATAAGCTCAAATTCTGCAATTATTTTCCTGCGTGGGGGGGAAAACAGATGTCAAATGTCTTGAAACACTGATGTTAAAATGACAAAACAAAAAATACAAAAACCCCTGAATCAAAGCACAGCTTACCTCATTTCTTGACCATCGTCAAGTATCTGGTTATATTTTGCACTCCATTGCTCCTCTTTTTCCTTTCCCTATTTGAGAAAATAAACATTTAGTTATTTGTTAATACTAAGGGCTTTCCTGTAAATGTTTCAAATCAGGGGACACATTTTTATTCCATTCATCAATAATTTGGAGAGTGGGCTATACATAGTCAAAAACAATGCAGTCAATGACATTTCTGATGATCACAATTGCTACTGAACCACATTTAAAACGGGATATTATCCCACTTTTTGTCGAATATTGATCTCAGTAAATGGTGGTAGAAGACTAAAAATTGATTCAGCTGACACCAACAACCCTGTAAGCTTAACGACAATCATTGACATTTGCCTATTAAACACATTTCTTTGCAATTAGATGCTTGTGTTTAACCCAGAATGCACAGTGGTTTGATTAGATTAACATTAACTGCTCCAGTGCTTTTTTTTTTTTTTTTTTTACTTCAAATTGAAAACCTCTTCCATCACCATCATTTGTCAAATCCCAAAACGTTGACCGGACGTACTTGTGCCTGGACTCTGGCGATGGCTGCATCCAAGTCTTTCTGACTGTACTTCAGCACTTCAATAATGGCATCCTCAGTGTTTGCTTGCTGGGGGAAAGGAGAGACGAGGTCCCCAAGGATTGGAGGAACCTAGACGACAGTTCCAGTGTAAAGAGATCAAGTTAGGAGAAGTATGAATATTATCTGTGCTTATTTAAAAAACAAAAAACGTCAGTAGTGGCATTTCCAGAGTTACTTACTAGTGCTGCAGCCTCAAACAGTTTGAAATCATCCCGTTGAGGTTCATTTGTAGTCCTTTCCACCATCTGTGGAGTTTCAAGCCTGAGTTGGGGGAGAAAAATAAACCTTACTTGTAAAGTGGTCAAAGTGGCTGCATTTCAGATAAAATTTCCGACGTGGAACAAATTCAGCTGTAAGGTCCAGTGACAACAGCCATTAAAGTGAATGGAAACAGAACGTATGTCATACCGGGAAACAAAGGCAGCAGGGAGAGGGACGTGGGTGTGGGGGCCTGGACCTGCAGATTTCTTTGGGCTCTCTCTCAGGAGGGGGTCAAATTTAAGGTACAAGGATTGTTTCCTCAATGCAGATTCCTTGAACTATTGACAGAAAAAGTAAACGTTTAAATATCTTTAGGTCATGCACCGACGATTCATCAACCGACTCATTTAGCATACATGAAGTTAGTACTTACATTGCTGGACCCAAACTGTTCAAGGTAATCGATTTGCCCCTCAAAGTTATTGGCCATGACTAGAGATAAAAAAAGATTAGATTAGATATATGCACAGGTAAAGAGATTTCAATTTAAAAGGCGCTTCATAAATAATAGAAGAAACTATTTCTAAAAATGTAGAGATCTTTGTGTTGTCTAACTTGTACTTACACAGAGTTCCAGGAACAAACTCGTCATTGAAGTCTGATACGGTGGTCTGAGACTTCTGCTCAGGAAGACTCTCCACGGGTCGTTCAGCTTCAAGTTGAAATCCCAGGTCAGGGTCAGAAGCAGCCTCGTCTTTAGCTTTCTGTCATTCCACAGTAAAAATGTATGTTTGTGAAAAATATACAACCACAGGCATGATAAATAGAAAATGTATCAAACTGCATTACCTCTCTCGGTACTCCAGGGTTGGGTTCTGCTGCAGCTGGGACAGTCTCTGCAGCACTACAGACGGCAAAAGCATACAAACTTAGAGTGAAATTAAGTGTTGCTCACACATGGAGCGTCCACTGCAAATAAACACTTGAAACGCTCCGTTAAAAAAGGTAAACATACCACGATAATACAGCCTCTTTCTCCACAGGCTTGTCCAGTTGCTCTGGAAATGAAGTTTCCTTGAGCACAGTGCCAGATTTTGTGCTACACTTTGGAGAGTTGTTCATGCTTGCTTTTGTGCCAAAGGGATTGAAATTTGGGTCGTCAAACGTGTTAAAGTCAATTGAGTAAGACCCTTTTGGAGCTGGAGCATCAGCAACATCGCTGACATCAGGCTTCACTGGAGTTTCTTTTGGTGGTTGGACATCACACGCCGGCGTTCCAGCTTTAGGTTTTACAACAGCTGGCCTTTTGCCAAATTTCTTGGGTGGCTTCCGTTTGACCTCGCTGCAGTCATCGAAATTAAACTCAAGTTTGACTGGTCCTTCCTTGATCGGGCCTTCAGCAGCCGAAGGTTTGGCAGCATTAGATGACATTGGGGCAACTGCAGCTGTGGGTTTCATCTCAGGCTGGACACGCGCCTCTTGAGCCACCTCAGGTATGTCAACATTTGTGGGTTTATTTTCCTTTATCGGTGTCTCCTCGGCAGGTGAGTTAACGTATGCCACCTTACTCCCAGGGACAGGGGAATTCTGGATTTTAGAACCACCCGTTTGGAAAGGATTGATGTCATCAAGGTTGTCAAAATCAAAGGTGTAAGAACCTTTTGCTGGCAGTGGAGCATCTTCCACAAAACTACCCGATACTCTGCTTTGATGGTCATTTGAAGACAATTGAGCAGATGGCTTTTCATCAGGTGTGGCACAGCATGAACCTTGTTCCTGGACTGCTGGGCCTTTCACCACTGTGACCTCGACGCTCTCTCTGGAGCTGATGTCAGTGGAGACATCAACCTCGACCAGCGCCTCTTGAGCCACTTCAGGTACGTCAACGACATGTGTGGGTTTCATTTCCTTTATCGGCGTCTCCTCGGCAGGTAGGTTCATGTCTGGCACCTTTCTCCCAAGGTCAGGGGAATTCGGAATTTTAGAACCGCCCGTTTGGAAAGGATTGATTGCATCAAGGTTGTCAAAATCGAAGGTGTAAGAACCCGTCGCTGGCAGTGGAGCATCTTCCATAAAACTGCCTGACATTTTGTCTTGAGTGACATTGGTACACATGTTAGCAGGTTGCTCATCAGGTGTGGCAGAGCATGAATCCTGATCCTGGACTTCTGAGCGTTTCACCACTGTGACCACACTGCTTTCCCTGGAGCTGATGTCGGTGGAGACGTCAACCAGTGAGTTTTCCACGGATGGGATGAATGGAAGTGTCTCATCTAATGCAGACTCTATTTTGGTGTGCTCCTCCAAGATGTTCTCTGGTTTTGCAGGTTGAGACTCAATAGGAGGGTTTTCAACAGCAGGACTCGCAGGGGAGAGGACCAAGTTAGTAGAACCCAGAAATGGATTGATAGCATCGAGGTTGTCAAAATCAAACTCGTAGCCTCCTTTGCTTTGTATTGGCATGTTATCATCAGGGTAAGATGACATTTCTGTTGAAAATTCAAGAAAGACAATCAATTAAAAATTTAGAGATATTCAAGGAGAATAATGTTTTTGTCACTAATGTTGGATGAATTACCTTGTTTGGGCTCATTAGGCAGATCAGTGACTTGCAGTGAAGTACTAGAAAAAGAAACATGGTTACTTAAATTGATAGTCATTTAATTGGAGGCATGTTGCAGCATGAGAAGTGTTACTTACTTTCTATCCAAATTTAAGGACTCCAATGCTTTTGTACACTCGTCCACACTTGTCATCTTGGCAGATTTGGTGGGAGATACAATCCTTTTAGTCACAGGGTCTCTTCGTGGAGTCTGAAAGCAAACCTACGCACAAGTAATTTGATCAGTAACCTAAATGATATACTGAAACAATGAATAGTAAAGTAATATCCAGCCCTTTCACCATAGTTATACGTAACACAAGCTATTACAAATGTGACAAGAAACATGTATAAAAAACTGTTCTTTTTGTAGCTTTGCCCACCACACTCTTCTGTTGTTCGAATACAGTTTAGAGTAACAAACCAATAAACCACTTCAGGTTAACAAAAGTCAAATAGCTGTAGAAAATGCTTCTCACACATACTAAGTGTATATAATTGTCAGCCTGGTGGCCTTATGGTGTGTGTAAAGAATCGAGAGGGGAAGGGGGACACAACATCTGGTTCTGTACCTTTATCCCCTTTGGCACCGTCTTGCTGGGCAGATTCTCTGTCTGACGCAGGATGGAGGGCCTCCCAGTTGGCTGATCCAGGGCAAAAACGTCATTAAATGAGTTGTTCTCCTTTGCTCCAGGGCAGACCCCACGATTCTCATCATTCACATCAACAGAATTCATCCTGCGAAAGCAGAAAGACAAACGACGTTACGGAATGATCTGATGACACTCTGAGGGAGGCGTCATCCTGAAAGCTGCACCCGGTTGATAAGACACTTCTAGTTGCGTGGTTTACCGATGCGTGTAAAAAAATGGTCTGCACAGAGAAAGATGACAAAAAACAGAATCTAGAAAGACAAATGTGACTCCAAATTTAATTCTATTGGGAAATCCTGGTTGGCATGTGCACATAGAATTATTTCTAAAAAAAGGTGGGAAAGTAAAGAGGAAAATAACTGCATGGTGATCCCTGAATGTTGAGGAAAAATGATAAAGAAGCTACACAGGCAATGGCTCTTTATGCTAGGCCGATCTGTGGGCCGATGCCAGCGTATTGCTCATATGTGTTGGCATCTAGTGTACATGTTGGTCAATAAGCAACATGTATCTGAAGTGCTGCCGTTACATAGTTTGTCCACCAGAGGGCACTAACAGGTTCATGTTTCAACTGTAAAAAGTCCAGTTCAGTACATAAAATTCAAAATTACCATCTGCCATTACAACATTACCTAATTACAAAGAAAAAAAACATGTCAATGTGTAGGCTAACAGTATTTTTCAGGCTACAGAGGCTAGAACTGTGAACTTTGGCTGAGGATGTAAAAGACAAATGCAAAGAGGACCTTATTGATCAGCCCTGATGAGACTACAGATATTTTGACATGTAGCAGGGGAAGCACAGGTGTGACTAGTTCCATTCCATTAACAATGGTTCCATTTAAGGGTGCAAGAGCCCTTGGCGTGGCTACGCTTACTTTTATGTAACTGTGTGTTAATGTTATTAATGACGTAGGCCTAAAAAGGTCACACTCAACCACAAGGTCTGAGCGCACACGCAGTTAGTGAATCACATCTTTGTCTTATTCAGGTCTTGTTTGGGGACCAACGTTCCCAACGTTTTCACCCATTCGTCACGAGCAACGGACTGCCAACGTGAACGTTCAATGCCACATGTAATCAGTGGGCAAAATACTCAATACTCAATGTGTAATGTGAGAGTATAGACATTTTTTTTTAAACAAGATGAGAATATACATTATTATATACACAATTGGATTTTCTAACGGTATCCTCCCGAAAGTTAGCTGGAACGTGGCTCATCGTAAAAGCCACCAAAGTTACGGTCGACTAACGTTACTAATAACATAACATTCAACGTAAATAACACAAACTTGGGAAGAGACCACACAGCAAGGTGTAAAATATGATATTATTAACCTATATTCACCACCTACCTAAACAATCCGATCCAGTTGGCCGAAATTACAACGTCTTTCGTCAAACCATCCAACTGCAGGGCGACCAGGAGTGACTAGTGAACTTTGAAAACCTCCTCGCCTGGTCTGGGCGACAGCCGTTTGGAATTTAAAGTCTTGAAACCTACCAATAAACTCGCGAGAAACATTCAAAGGAAACGCGCTTCCGGGTTGAGCAACCAATCACGCTAAAGAGCGGATGTGATCCAATCGACAGCCAACGTCAAAGACCATAGACATGCAAGATAAAACGTGGACAATAAAAAAAACAAAGAAACGTAACGCCTCGATGAGGAATAAAAACGGATTCAACTTGGATTTATGTATTCCAGTGACTGTCGGACATTTTCAGTCTGCTCATGTGCGAAACACGAGGCTTGTTTTTCCTCATTGACAAAGTAGTCACATGGGAACGTTACAAATAAACGACAACACTGATATTAGTGTTGAAGATAGACAGACTTGGGGCACTGTGTGATTTGTGTTTGGGGGTTTTGGAAGCGAAGTGGCAAGTGAAGCTGTGAGACTTTTATTTCGACCACCTGCGAACGACGAACAAACAAATCTGTTGCTTAAAACAGACCAGAAGAGATTCCCCAAATAGGACGTGTATCACACCGTCAATTCAGGATAGCTATGCATTATTTAATTTAAACCCATTTTACTTGAAATACTCATTTACAGTTTCGTTGTTCATTTGTATGTTTGCATTAAAGTGGCGATATTGTTTGTTATGTATGTTCAAACCTGGCAGCAAATCGGAATAACGCTGGGGCAGTTATTTAGCTTCTAACTGACATTCAAGTTTCAGTGTAAAGAGAAAAATAAAGCAATGATGTTAGGTTCAACTCTCCTACCAATAGGCGGCGCTATGCAGCGTTCTCGCTGGTTTGTAGCTCGGCATTAAACGAGGAAGAAGTAGTAGTAGTACCACCAGCAGGACCTGCCCGCCAATTTTAAAGGATGTAAACAGTATCGTCCTTTTTGTGTGTGACTGCCATGAAGCAGGTTAATTTTACAACATAACGACGAACACTTCTTTGTCAACAATGAATTCCAGCGGAAAAGGTAACGTTAGCGCCCTGAACATTTGTTTGGCTAGCAAACTAATATGCTAACTTGTGCACCATATTCAAGTAACCTAAGCAAGCTAGTTTAACGTTACCTACTCGAAGTCGTCTAACATGAATGCTAGCTAGTTCGCTAACGCTAACGTTACTATCTTGATATACATTGTTTTAACGCGCAGTTTTAAGTCAGGTTTAACTAACGAGCCCAACTAATGACACTTACGTTTGTGTATGTATAGAGACACTATTTCTATAGCCACATTTTACGGAAGTCAGGCTATCATCTAAACGTTAACAGTCTTATCATTTTGTTTACAGGATCTGGCGACTCAAGTCAACTTGCTGTCAGGTAATGTAACGTTACCTTTTAAGACGCTTTGCCTATTTAATCCAAACCCAAACAAAAATGTCTGTGATGTTTTATTTGTTGTCTTACGTATATTTTTGAGTTTGACTATTGGGTTTACTACATTGACGTAGGAGCACAGCTACAGTGGAGTAAATGTTTTATGTCCTCCAAGCTTAATTGGCAGCTGTAGTAAGTTAGCAAGCAATCGACGTAACAGATACATACTTTTCATCGTGACGTTTGGTTCGCAATTGATTTGCGTGACTTACAATGTTTTATTGTTTTATTTCTGGTCCTACAGCAATGATGGCGATTCCATCAAAGTGTTTGTGCGAGTACGACCTCTGACCCAGTGCACTGGGCTGACCACTGATGGAGATCAGAAGCTGTGTCTAACAGTCACCTCACCCAACACCATCCGTCTGCTATCAAAACCAGAACCACGAACCTTCACTTATGATCATGTTGCTGACATGGATACATCTCAGGTTGGGAGCATACGGTTATTGTATTATTAAAATACGACTGGCATGAGTACAACTGTGTTGGGCCACTAATAATAACATGATTTATCAGTGTGGGAAATAAGATAATGTGTGAACTCATAAAAGTTGGACCTGGTCAATGTCTGTGTCATATTTATTTATTCTTCCACAGGGTTCTATTTTCTCCAGTGTGGCCAAGGATATTGTTGAGTCTTGCATTAATGGATACAATGGAACTATATTTGCCTAGTAAGTGGTCTTCATGTTGCTTATGAACAGTATAAAATTAAAAATATTTTATGGCACAATCGTACTACGTATGCAGCAACCATTCTCTTCCTTATTGGATTCCTCTCTTGCTTCTGCAGTGGACAAACAGGCTCAGGGAAAACATTCACCATGCTTGGTGAGAATTCAATACATTATTCACATAATATACTCTAAATTATTTTAGATCCAGCAATATAATAATTGTAGTGACTTTTATTCTCTCCCACTCTAGGACCCTCTGAGTTGGATAACTTCACAGATGAATTAAGGGGGGTTATTCCTCGAAGTTTTGAGTACCTGTTTTTTCTCATCAACAGAGAAGTGGAAAAGGTGAGCTGTAACATTTCATCACCAATAAGTTGTTGTAAACCAATATTTCATGTTTGTTATTAAATTAATGCTTTGTTTGTTCTTTTTTCCCAAAAGTCTGGCCAGTCCAAGAGTTTCCTTTGTAAATGTTCATTTATTGAGATATACAATGAACAAATCTATGACCTTCTGGACACAGCCTCAGCCAGCCTTTTCCTCAGGGAGAACATCAAGAAAGGCTTGTTTGTTGAGGGAGCTGTGGAGAAGTTTGTCAACTCAGCGGCTGAAGCCTACCAGGTATAAAATCCTTGATTGTTGTGACTTAGAAGGCTATTGTACTGTATAATACATGGTTACATTTATGTCCAACTAGTTAGATTGAATGACACCCCAATATTACTATGTATCAAGTTTCATTATCATAATGTACATCTTTTTTGAGCAGTGTCAAATTATAATGCAGTCGATATTACTTTAAATTGATAAATTAACAAATGCAGGTGCCATCTTAAGACATGTACTGTGGAAGTGTACAGAATTTGTGTTTGAAACCACTCAGGTCTTGTCTATGGGCTGGCGTAATCGACGGGTGGCCTCCACCTCCATGAACCGAGAGTCTTCCAGATCTCATGCAGTTTTCTCCATGACTTTGGAGTCCAAAGAGTCTATAAATGAAGTGGTGAACATACGGATGTCCCAGTTGAACCTGGTAGATCTGGCGGGGTCCGAGAGGCAGAAAGACACACACACAGAAGGCTCCAGACTCAAGGTGAAGCATCGTCCATTAATTCAGTCTCATACTGAGGTACAATATTTATGATTTGTGCTGTTGCTAACAGCTGTTGTCTGCATTGTTTCTCTTTCAGGAAGCCAGCAGTATCAATCGCTCCCTCATGTGTCTCGGGCAGGTGATTATGGCACTGGTTGACGTGTCCAATGGGAAGAATCGCCACATCTGCTACAGAGATTCTAAACTCACCTTCTTGCTAAGGGTGAGTGATTCTAAATATAAAACCATACATACATTATTATGTCTACTAAAATAAATCATTATCGGAACAAGATTGTGTAATGAATATGTGTGGATGTGAAATAGTTCAAATTAAATCAAGTATTGATCTTGTTTTCAAGGATTGTATTTTGCTTCACATTCATATTCTTTTTGCTTTAATAGAATACACAATGATACTACATCTAAAGATGCGATTGATTGCACTATTATTTGAATAAATTCAATGAACTGTAAAATTATCATTGTTATTTCAGGACTCTCTTGGTGGAAATGCAAAGACATGTATCATAGCCAATGTGCATCCTGGTTCAAAGTGTTTTGGAGAAACGCTGTCCACCTTGCAGTTTGCTCAGAGAGCAAAGTTGATCAAGAATAAGGTATCACTCATTACCATTACTCTTTATCATGTTAAAACATTATCATAACATATCAGACTTAACCTACTTCTGGTCATTTCAAAGACAACTTTGCAATCTCATCCAATTACAATTTTTATGCTTTGCCAGGCCATTATCAATGAAGACACACAGGGAAATGTGAGGCAGTTACAAGCTGAGGTGAAGAAGCTAAAGGAGCAGCTTGCACAGGTACTAACTTCTCAGGCAGTGGACCATGGAAGAGATGTAGCGCCAGGAGGACCTGCACTCCCTGCAGGTAACAGACATATGTTTACCATAACTCAGAATTACATCCTCTTATGACAGCCTTTCTTATTTTGCAAAACTGTATTACCTTCTCAGTCGAGACTGGGATGCAAGATGTGTCCTAATTTTACCCATCCATCCATCCATTGTCTACCGCTTATCCTGTATTCAGGGTCACGGGGCTAATTTTACCCAAACTATGCCAAACCTGTCATTATTCAACTTTTCCCATACGGTTTTGGCTGGTTTGCTTACTTTTTATGTCTTTTTGTACCCTTTTGTTGTTTAATGCTCTGGCTTACAAAACCTAAAAGATGTAAACCTACTTTGAGCAGATGAGAATGACATTTCGTATATACCATTTTAAAATCAAACCATTTACATATGCTAAAAAATCTAACGCATGAATGTATTAAGAGCAATTTTGGTTATATATGAAATTCTAATGTTTTCCAGTGTGTTGCAAAAGAGTAATTCAGCTTTTCTCATCATGTCCATCCATAGATATTCAACATGATGTCTCATATAAAGCAAAGTTTATGGCTGCTATCCGGCTGTGGAAGAAGCGAGAAGAGGAGAAGAGAGTATGGTTTTTTGTTTTGTCATTTATTTTGGGGAAATTATGCTGCTGCAATGAAGTACTGTGCAGGAAAACTTAGAATAATGTTTGATTACTCTTAGATGCTGCTCAATAAAGTGGCTCAACTTGAGGAGGCTTCGACCCATAAAGACAAGTTCATCCTTTCAAGCCAAATGATTGTCAGGTTTCGAGAGGACCACATCTATCGCCTTGAGAAAAAACTGAAGGCTGGACAAAGCTCGCTGTCAGACAAGGGGTCTCAGACTCTAATTGACCAGCTGAAAGAAGAGATACAGATATTGAGGGATCAGGTACAAAATCTTATACCATTTGAACACCCGAACCCAGTATTGATGACTGTATATGTATACTCAAGATCAGAAATACTTTGTTGATCCTGGGGGGGAATTGGTATGTTAGTCTTATATACAATTATACAGATATATAAGAATGTATGTAAAATGATGCACATAATGTTACAATATGTATACAATATATGTAGATGATGTAAGACAATACAAATAAGGAATAAAAAATATGTGCATCAAACACAAAATGTGTAACCAGTGTAAATAAGTTAATAAATTGCTGGGGTTTTTTTTGTTATATATTTGCTACACTAATAGGCACAATATAACTACATTAGATTCTCTGAATTTTTTTAAATTTTATTTCTTGAAACAATGGATATAAATTCCTCAAATGTTGTGGCTGTTCAACACTGTTTTCCCATGTACCCAACTGCACCTTTTAGGTTGAACATCACCCAAAGATGACGCGATACGCAGCAGAGAACTTCAGCCTCCGAGAGGAGAACCGCCAGCTTCGTTCTCTTGAATCAGTGGTGAAAGCTGAAGATGCTGCAGTCAGTGTTGCTACTGAGCTGGAGGAGACCTTCCAGAGGGCCATGGAGACCGAAAGACTAATAGAGAGTAAGAAATATATCCGCTTCATCTGAGAAAATGTTGAGTTATTGTGTCATATCCTATATCTGTATGATGTCAATAAACTCATGTTACTCCACAGCTCCAGCCGCCTCCTCAACCCCTGTGCCTGTAGATACTGTCTCCATAGCTACAATTGAGAAGCTGAAGGCTCAGCTGTTGCAGAAACAGTCTGACCTCAGAGGTGTCCTTCAGGCCTTTGAGGAATACAAAGAAGTCACCAAGTAAGGATGCTATTTATTGAAGAAAACCACCAGAATCATATCGGTGTATCCAGAACAGCTTACCTGATGTTAAGGAACAAGCAAAAGGCAAAATAATATATGCCAATAAACATACATGCCAATATCGTTTGCCATCATGTTGGTGTGACAATCCTTTGTTTTACAGAGCATAATGTGTTTTTTGGATTGTTTTTTGTATTCTAGGAAACAGATGTCGCAGCTAGAGTCTGAGAAAAAATACCTTGACAAGTCCAACAGGCATCTGGAAAAGATTTTGGAAGCCACAAACGATTACAATAAAAAGGGGGTCTCTGAGCTGAACAGAATTCATGTTGAAACTATAAAGGTGAGTGGATGTTGAAAACTGTATTTGGATCACTATGATGCAAACCTGTCTTTATAACCTTTGCCAAGTTTTCAGTTTGTTGGATGGTTGGTTTGTCTGCAGGATTACATTAAAACTATTGGTCTGATATACATGAAACTTGAAAATCCATTTTCTATTTTTCCTTCAAATGTCTATTCTACCAGATACTCACCACGCCCACCAAAGCATACAATTTGCGGACCCGTCTTGTGCCTCTCTCTAGCCCGGACCACCTGAAGGGGACAGACGATGGCACAGATGACTTTTGGCCCGAGCAGCCTTCTCCAGACATGACTGGGATGGCCTTGACTGAGGAACTCCGTCAAGTGCAGGTCTGTCAATGTAGATTATGCTGCAAATGTCTGTACAAACACACAAATTGTTATTGTCTCATATACTGTCTCTAAATTCTCAACAGGAGCAAGCCAGCCATGTTCAGACACAGTTTAATGAGGAAGCGCTAAAAAACAGCAAGCTGTTGCAGCAAATTACAAAACTTGAGGAGCAGATTACTGTGATATCAAAAGAGTCTGACTGCAAGGATAAGGTAAAAATGTTCCTCGTTCACAGTTTACTTTTATCAAAATGTAAGACATTTTCCCTAACTATTCTCTTTCTTTATTATTTTTTATACCTGATGCAGCTACTTTCTTCTGAGCGAGCTAACGGGAACAGAGATCTCCTCAAACTGCAAGAAACTGTCAGTGAGCTGCAAGAGAGCCTTCATTCTGAAAAGCAAGCTGCAGGAGGTAACTATGTGTTGTTCCACCTGTGTTGTTGTTATCACCTTTTTGCCAATCTAGACTTCTGCTGGTGTTGAACTTGGACATTAATGTGAAATGGAAGGTAGGGACAAGAAGTACCTATGTGACCACTCTTTCTTTCCCCTCCTGTCAGTGCTGAGGAGTGAGATCTGTGATCTACGTCTGGTGCTGCAGTCGTCCGATCGAGAGCTGGCCGCTGTGAGGAACGAGCTAAGAGATGGCCAGAGTGAGAAGCAGAGAGAGATGAGCCAGCTGTCCAACAGTCTGATCAGCACACAACTCCAACTTGACAAAGTCCAGTACGCACAAGTTTAATACCTCTTCACGGTGACTCTACCTGATCTGATGTGTTCATGTGCTCAGTAGCATGTCTTCGTTACAGGCTTGATTGGGAGCAGCTTCTGGAGCAACACAGGACACTGCAGGATTCATATGACCAGCTTCAAGCTGAGGGAACGTTTGAGGCTGACCAGGCAAAACAACAGCTGCAGGACAGGCAGGAGGAAATCGATCAACTGAAGGCAAAGCTCACGGTTAGTGAACTCATAACCCACTTTTCTGCGTTTGGTATCCTGAAATGTAGACTGTGTTCCGTCTAAAACTTTTTTTTCTCTTGTAGGAATTGAATAATTATCTGCAGACTGAGCAAGAGCACACAAGCACCCTGATCTCCCAGTTAAGAGAAAACAAAGAGAGTGCATCAAAGTGAGTTTGTCCAAAGATTTCTCCTTTTTTAGAGGTGTTCAACAATCAAAATGAAATGACTTTTTTCAACATGGGTGACCTTGGTGTGTGCCTTCAGAGAACTTATTGAAACAGTGGAGCATAATGCACAGCTTAGAAAGCAAGCCTCAGACCTGACAGCACAGAATCAACAGCAGGTCAGTTATAAGAACAGTATTCATGTTTGAAAAGTACAAAGTCATTGCAACTCAGTTGTTAAACCGGTTGTCTGGTTTATTTTTTGAAGGGATCCAAATTGATCGATCTTGAGCAAAATGTTAACTCTGTCAATGAAACGGTAAAAGGCTTGGAGCAAAAGATTGAAGAGGACAAAGTAAGCCTGAGTGAATGTTTCTCTATCATGTCTTATTTCTTCAAATATTATTGCAGCGTTTATGCCTGCCTGCTGAATCCCAACTGTGTATTTTGACAGGATGTTGTTTTAGATCTGATCAACCAAACCAGAGAGCTCCGCAGTGAGCTGAGCCAGAAGGACCATACCATTACCAGCCTGTCTGGAGAAATCAAAGACATCACAGTACGTTGTTCATTGTTTGCTGTTGTTGCCTAGATCTTTATTCTAGCACGTCATACTGTAGAAACGCTCAATGTAATATTAATAATAATACCATTGCTCTTCCAGGCCAAGTACGATGCTGCCTGTCTTGAAAGGGAGACTATCTGGGAGCAAAGTTCTAAGGTTCAGGCAGAGATCTGTGACCTGAAAGAAACTTTAGACAGGCGGGTAGCGTCAAACAAAATAGAGGTAAGTTTGATCATGTTTTAAACACAGTTTAAGCCCTGTTCCTCTCGGTACGCCACAGTCCTCGTCTCCTAAACTGTTCGATTCCCTTCTTTTAGCCCCCTCACTAGGGCTAAGCAGCTTATATGGTTCAACTGGGCAGTAACTACCTTTGGGTTTTGTATTCTTTTCATGGATGTCGTGATGTTTTGTAGTCCTTATTGCATCCACCGGCAGGGAATGTATCTTCCTGTATATGACACTACCTCTTGTGACATCCCAATATAATGTGTGTCTCTGTCCTCAGGTGGAGGTGTTGCAGGAGGAGGTTGTTTATGCCACTGAGGAGGTTGAGAGACTCACTAAGGTCTTGGATGAACAGAACAGCCTCCTACAAGCATCTCAAGAGCAAACAGCCCAGAAGGACATCATGATAGAGAATCTGCAGCAGAAGGTGAGTTTTTTATTTTTTTATTTATCAACTCAATACAGACCAGACAAATAACCAGAAAAGTCAAATAAATCTAAAGGATAACAATTTAAACTCTCTTTTTTTTTATCAGGTGCAACAACAACAAGAAGCTGTTGAAAGAAATGGCAGTTTCAAACCTGTTGTTGAGCTGACAGGAACACCAAAATCATTAGCTCGGGTAAGGCTCGTCCGTTTATTTGCTCTTTGATTCTATATTCACATATAAACCACTTGTGGCCTGTTTTTATTTATTTATGTATTCTAATTTTCTGTAGGGCTAAGAGGGGGCGCTTAATTTTGATCTTAATCAATGTAGTTCTCTTTAGTCAATTACTCATTTTTAAAGCTTTTTTTCATGCTGAATGATTTAAAACTTTAAAAAAGCAGGAATTGAAAGTGGTGCTTTTGTGAAACTCAGTTTCATATCTCGATTAAATCAACTAATCTATTAGTTGTCAAAATCATATGAGTGTTAGTAGACTAATAATTTCTTTGATCAAGGACAGCCCTGATTTGCAAAAGAAATACAAAGATAAGAGTATCTTTTTTTTTTCCTCTGTCTCTCAAGACACCTTGTACTCCAGTAAGTTTCAACAGGGACTTGACTCAGGTGCTAGAGAGCCAGGACAGGGAGCTGGAAAATCGACGCTCCTCCATGATGACAATGGAGATTCTTTTAACAGAGCTTAACGCTGAGAGGGCTGCCAAGAATGAGGAGATCCAAAGGCTTAAGGTATGTCTTTGCAAAAGTTTAATTAATCTATAGCTATTCATCAGTGGAATGAAATATTGGTTCCGCATGGTAAGAGCAGACTATTATAATTATTTGTAATATTTTTCTTCTTTTTTTAAATATTAATTGCATTTTTTTTAATGAATGCATCTTAATGGCCTAAAAGTTTTGTTGGACGTTTCAAGTGATGATGATGATGATGATGTGGTTTCACTGTCCTCAGATGCAGCTGACTGAGAAGGAGATGGTCCGAATTGAGATCCAAGCTTTACTTGACCAGTTTTACACCAAGCAGAGCCAGCTGACACCGAATGGAAATAATAACTGGTTGAGTTAAATCATCCACTCATTCAGCCATCCACTGCCTTAAAATACATTACATCATCAATTGTTAATGACAACGTTTATTTTATCTTGTCATTTTCAGTGAGGAGTTCAATGGAGCCATCAAGCAAACCATGCTTAAAGAGCTACAGGAGGAGAGGGCAGAGAAGGTTTGTATTTGTTTATCTGATGGTTTTATTTTTCCTCTATCGAATAATCATTTCAAAATGTGTTCATCTCTTATTCATTAACAGAGCAGAATAATGCAGATGCAGTCTGATACTCATAAAAGGTAGGACCTGTGGTTTATTTCACCGATTTAATTGCATGTTATCCTTATCCTTATTAATTCTTAATTAATACTTGACATTTGACAAGCTCTGTCTGTGTTTTTTCTTGTGTGTCCTGTGGATTAGACTGCAAGAGCAGGAGTCAATGTTGGCCCAGTCTCAAACCTGCGTCCAGGAGCTGACCAGTGAGCTGAGGAACCGCTGCATAGAGCTGAGGGAGCTGAGCCAGAGGATACAGGAGGAGGAGAAACTACTCCAGGTCAGAGTCGGAGTAGATGAGTATCTTTCACTTCAGAAAGATTTTCAGAATGATGCATCTATAAATAATGATGAACTGGAAACATAGTCAGCAGGATTCACTCTACATATTCACAATCCCCACCCCAGAGAAACTGTTCCTTGTTTTACTTGGAAGATAGCCTGACAACAAGGTCACACGATGTAATAAACATGACACTAGATAGTTTGCCATCTTTGATGTGCCAATAATGTGGACATTTACTAATTGTACTGTAAAACAATTTTGATAAAGATGTATTATTTTTAATTCATAGTGGGACATTCCAATTAAAAATGACTGGGCTTGAGGCCAAACTAAACACTGATAATAACTCTGTAGGGCTTCAACTATTAGCAATTTAAATTTAATTTATTGCATAAAATATCAGAAAATTGTGAAAAATCTGTCATCATTTCCTCAAACCATATAAAAATGGCTACAATAATTTCTATTTTACAGGAGAATGAGGTTCTCCGTAAGCAGAATGTCAAGCTATCTGAGGAGAATGGAAAACTTGTGGGGCATAAGAACCACAAACAAAGGATTGAATATCTGGTGAAGCTGAAAAAGGACAACACCAAACTTAATGAGGTAACTAACTAACTTCTTCTGCCATTAAAGTATATTTAACTTTGGTTTACATTGTCAACACATCGCGTCAATCAAATGTGTGTTGTGTTTTTCTTTCTTATGTTTTAAAGGAAAATGAAAAGCTCAGAACAGAGATTACCTTAATGCGTGACAACGGTGGATGTCTGCCACTGGAGATGATGTAAATCCCTGGTTCTTTAATTGCTTGACTCTAGGATTCTTCTTCCATCTTTCCAAGGAGGTTTATATATATATATTTCTTTTATTATTTTTAATTCATTCAAATTGTTTTCATTTAACATTTTTTTTCAGGGAATGTGCTGTAATGATGCTCATGATATTCATATTTTTACACCACTTAAAAATTTTTCCTGGATGCATACTGTACCTTCACATTGCAGTAGCATGAAACCCTCAAAGTGTGGACAGACCAGCTGTCACGAGACTTCCATAGTACAGCTCGTGCAATCTGAGTTGTTCAATGGTATATTTGGTTTCTCCTATTGTATCCCAACATATTGAGGTGTATATGTCTTTTCTTTCATTTGTTTTAGCTTAATGGAATTTTACACCATTTCAATACTGTAATTAAAACAAACTTTTATTCATATTTTGTGGTATTGTTTCTTTAACAGTTCAAGTAATGGAATGGGTAAAATGTTACATGCATGTGTCAGCACTGATGGGAAGTACATTTACTGAAGTACTGTAGAGTCCAACCGCCAGGGGGCGACGTAGAACGCATTCCTCACTTGCAACACACGCTTCGACCTTGCAGCTACCGTTAGCTGGTGTGCGAGAGACTCTGAAAATGCAATAATTGTCAACGCCAGCAACATGAAGAAAGTGTTTACTGCAGAACAAATTTCGGACTGGTTCACCTCGGGAGCGACGTTTGCTAGCATTAAACTCACAGAGGAAGTGGTTGAACCAAAGTTCGATGAAGCGTCGTTGAAGCAGACCAGGTAAGAAAAAAAAACTGAGGCTAAGGTAAGCTAACATTAGCTTAAATCTGACTGCGTAATGTAAATTCATGCTAGCTCTCAACCTTGAGTCCCGCCTGACCTTTTCCAGTAAAGTTAAAGCTAGTTACAGAAAAATAACCCAGGCTACGTGTATCTCGTTCTCTGTCATAGACCCAAACTAACTTAGGAAAAGGAAAAGTTATGTCAAATGAAAGATGCAATGAAAAGAAAAGATTCGGATTCTGATTCTATCCTGTGTGTAATGGGGGCGGGACCGGATAAGCCTTGGCTTCTCCCGCTTTCCCTTTCGGCCATGTGTATTTTTTTTGTTACTATGTGAAAATGATGTGTGATGATGATTTAACTGACATGCCCGAAATAAACAAATAAATAAATAAATTATTAAAACTTTTTGTGTGAGAATGGCAGCCTGCGTGGGTGCGGGTTTAGCTAACATTTATACCATGAACGCCAAGCTAATTCACGTGAATTAACTGCACAAGTCTTTACTGGAATGGGGGTTACTGGTCTGTCGGCAAACTAAATGTTATTACCGAGACCTCTTTGCATCATGTCATATATTAAATTAATGATGGCAAACATTGTTTTTAATATTGGCTAGCGTTAGTGTTTCCCAGTACCTGACTCGGCTCTGGTCTATGAACCCCTAAATATATTAAAAGTGTATGAGGTCCAAAATCATGATCTGTTAACAAATTTACAATAATGCTTAAATATCAAATTGATGCCCCCCCCAAAAAACATCTGTGCAAATTATGTTTGTTTAGTTTTCCATAGTAGCTGCTCTTTTTAATTAACTACTTTATTGTTTTACCTCTTAAGGTCTATCTAAACTGTAGCATTGTTATAAGACTCACAAGCCACAAAAGCTGGGACCCATTGGTCCTGGTCATGCATGTCTTCACATCCACCCAATGTATAGTGTAACTGAGGTTTTTATTCAGGGCTACAGAAAAACTATTGAATAGGGGCTAAAAAGTGCAGGTGTTATTGTGATGAAACTTAAATATATTGTCCACCTAGCCTAATGTCATGTTCATATTTTTGGTCACAAGCTATGACATCTGCAACTAATACAAATAATCAGGTTTTGAATTCTCTCGCTACACATGATTGTAATAACTGTTTTTCCTAGTGTTGAAACATAACTACAGCAGTGTAACCTCTCACAGTGTAGTGCTGTACGTCCCTGTGGGCCTGAGAGGAAATGGATAGTAATATGGAAGGTCCCAGTCCTTTTTGAACCCTGTAACCGAGTTCCGCATGGCTCGATCCACATATCCGGAGATTGTTGGGATCTCCTCTCTTGGGTGATCTTCACAGTTGGGGACGGTTGGTGTGACAAAGCCCTGTTTCATTATGTAGCGGCTGGTCCAAGTCTCCATTGGTCGGAGTTGTGCTGGCTGCACTGAGAAGTCATCCACTTCATATTCCCTTTGGGTCAAGAAGTCGCTCAGCACCTGCTTGAAGACAGATGCCAGCTCCCAGGGCCTTATGTTGTTGGTGGCAAGCACCTCACGAAACCTGTGGAACCAGTAAGAGTTAATTAAACTCCAATTAAACTTGTTGAAGTAGCAAGGATTTGCCACACAGTGTCAGTGTCCCAAAGTTGTAATTCTCATTTTCAATATGGCAGTGTTTCCCATTAATTGCCAAGACTGTGACAACTCGCCAACGTCTACTTTTACCCGCCACAGTTTCATAATGACCCATAATATTTTTCTAGTTAAGCTCTAGTTTAGTGAAAGAGCCCCACAGCTCCAGCTATATCATCCTAGACTTCATTGCTTCCCAGGATTGTGAACTTAGTGCTCTGTGCCCTCCTCCTACAGGGAGGGACCCCACCTGTCTTGAAACACAGACCCCATCTCGTTTACCATGCTTTTGTGAGCATTTTTTTTTTGTGCCATGCCCAATAATACATTTACAGTAGGCCTATCATTGTTTCTTAATTATTAATGCATTAATGTGGCCATCACTGTTGCTGATGATAAAGGTAGAGCTAATTTGAACTACTTTATTTCCTTAATAAAAAGTTTTATTAGATTTTTCTTCTTCTGGGGGAGCATGCCCATGAACTCCCTATGGTCTGAGGTCAACCTGCCAGTCTCCCTAAATCCTTTATTGTATAATTCAACTACAAGTCTCTTGTATCTTCAAGAATGACATTCTTATTAAATATATTATTCTTTTGTAATGTGGTTATGTCAGCGCACAGTAGTGACCCATGAATTTAATGGGAAATGAGTAAGTAGGTCACAGTGCTCAACCATGTAGAACGGCATGGGGCAGGGCTAACATAGAGATGATGAGTGGGAACCCCCAGCAGCCTGGCTTCACTCAGCCTTACAGGGCATCTTTCACCTTCACATGTTAACACCCTACACCGCCCGCCTCTGTGACACTAACACATAATGGCTTTCTTGGCAGCTTGCCCTGCCTCCCTTTCCCTTTGGGTCTTCTCTGTATGGCCTGCTGTCAGACCTTGTGTTACTGCATCAGCAGCGAGCCACTTTTGACAGCAAACTAATATGAAGATGGATGCTTTGCCACTACCAAACACCTTGAGAGCACAGTGGCTGCATGAATGGGTGGGATCTGGGCACACAGGAACTCCAGCTGGTGTATCTCTGATGTGGGGATGATGGTCCGTAGCCTGGAGTACTTTTGGAACCATTGGAGACCAAGGGCCAGCCTCTGCTCCCACTCCAGCTCCCTCACCAACTGCTCGCGCTCCTCCACATGCCACAGGAGCTCTCTGATCAACATGTGACTGGGTACGACCCCCGACGTCTTAAGAGGTTCCACTTCGTCCTGAGGCTGCACTCTTCTTTCATGGGACCATTTCATCCAGCTGAAGAGGGGCATGGCATATAGCAGACAGTCCTGAAAAACTAAATTAAGAATTATTTGTTATTCTGGACCACGGAGCCATGATTTACCCACAGCACTGTTTTAATACAGATTAATAAACTGGAATATCTGTTGCTTTGAATGATGTGATGGTCAGCATAAAGGCAGGTACAGCAAAATTGAAAAAAATAACCTGAGAGGGAGAGTAATGTTTAAGGAATGGAGGAATACAACTTTTTTCCTGCTCCTAATGATGAGAAAAAGAAATATCCAACCTTATTTCTGACAAAATTACACTTACACTTTTGCTGACATGTTCAGCTTCAAAGTGCAATAACAAATGTGTGAGAATATCACAATTCAATTCAATAAATGTATTGCCATGTCAACAAGTTGATAGGGATTTGTCTTGGTACAACTCACAAACAAAAGTAACATGGACAGACATAAGTACAGAGAACAGACAATGTACAACAAACAACAGACAATAAACAATACCAAGCAGACAGTAGTACAATAGACCATACAAACCTCAATTCTCTGAGAGAGGACTTGTTGATTTTGTATCTATAACTGTGTGTAGCTCTATTATAATTCATTTTTCAAAGTTGACAGTGAAAGCTCACTCCGTTACCAAGCTAGCTTCTGGTCCCTGTCTGTGTGCTCCGATTGCCTTCAGTTCAAGCTAAACTTCCACCTGGGATTGGGATGGATAACGGCACTGTATGTATGGCTTCATGTATCTTAAGGTTGCAAAACAGGACTTTTCAGGTATCTGATTAGATTCCAGTAATTATAAAACTGTCAGGCTTCCAGCATGTGCAGAATCAGTTATCTTACTAATATCTGGGGGAAAAATGGGAAGGAAAGAACAGTACTTACAGGTGAAAATGCAACGCTGATATATTCAGAAATTGAGCAAAAACGAGCTTTTCACAGAGAACAGCCTCCAGCTCCTTGTCTCCATGGGTCAGTCCATGTGAACTTCATTCCCTCATTCCCGTCACTACATCCCTTGGCGTCAAATGTCACCAAAGGAGCATATCATCCGTGCGTCGGCAGTAATCCTCAAATGTCTTGGTTGTTGGAAGCTCTTTGTGTAGTTATTGTCTTGTCCCCATCGTCCCTCCCACTGCCCCCGTCATGCTGACTTTTTCCCGGCGAGTTAGTCACACTGCTAAATAAGAGCTGTCACCTCTCCTCTCTCTTCACCCCACTCTCCTCTGTGCAGCGTGCAGCTTTGTTGTAAGGTCAGCTGCTTTGTAGCGTGCACAAAATGTGCATTGGAGAGAAAGGAAGAGGGCGAGAGTGCATGTGTGTGCACAAGCCGTCGGTGTTTTCTATTTGCGCTCCTCTTAGTACTGTCAGGATTTGTGACTGCTGTTGCGCTAAAATCCTTCCCCCACTAGGAGAGAGAGAGAGGCGGACACGGCTGGGTATGTACTCCTGGCTACAGTGCTGTGGGCCTGGTCGAGCTGACCAGAGAGAAAGAGAGGCGATAGAGCCTCAAATAGGCAAAGTAGTACAAGTAGTGAAGGCAGAGCGGCTGGTATTTCCAACCATTCTTTACTTTTAATGATGGCCTCAGTGTTATTCAACTTAGAATTGGTGCTTCTATGTGATTATAAAAAAACATCTCAGTTGCTAATGTTTGCCAATGTACTGTAACACCCCTACTATTTATACTATTTATCTACTACTTGTCCATCACATATACAGTACAGAGAAGGAAAGGAAATAGATTGCTGAGAGGAGACTTGGGCAAAAGGGTTGAAATTCATTGTTTAATAGTAACCCAAACCCTAGAAAACTAAACTGCTTATCTTTGTTTGAATTTTGTTTAAGCCCATCAGGGGTTCCCAGTGAGGGCTGCCTGAAAAATGTCAACTCTGAAGGAGTGCTGCTTAAGAAAACAGAACAGACAAGGAGTGAGTATTAAAGTTTGTGTGAGCTTTTTCTAATCTCACATATACTCATACTTACAGGAATCTACTTCCGGCCCTTTAACCCTGGTTCTTGTGTTTGACTCTGTATCCTTAGGCACTGCTCCTCCTCCACTTGCCAGCTACAAGTACCCCAGCTTGCCCATAACCAAAAACAGACAGAAGGTAAAATGTACCATCCATACAGCACATACCCCAAACCTCACAGCTTAATGGTCTGAAAGTACACTCTCATGCTCCTGTAGGACTTTCTATTTTGGTCATGTTAGGGGTTTTACTGAAATTACCATTATGTCCTCAGGACACCGGTGCACTTAAGCTTTTACTTTTATGCTCAAGATTAACTCAATGTCATTTTATGTTGCAGAACATCAGCCAATTTTAAATTCACCAGTCTAAAATGTTCTGTTGTCTAATAAGGAAAAGTGTGTGTAAATGTTTGGAGCTCATGCTGTCATTTAAGCTGCAATTTCTTAATGCAGATTATTAAGTGTGGACTTCTGGTTACAAATCAGCTTAGCACACCCATCTGCTCTCAGATTTCATGACTTAATTTTGAATGTATTTTATTTCTGTGTTATGGTACAAATGGCCAAATGGAGTTTCTACTTTTGTTAACGGTGTCCCTTTTTAATTGTGCACGTTTCTATTTTTGTGTGTGTGTGTCTGTGTGCATGCTTGTGTGCGCCTGCTTCCAGCTGATTTCCCTCATAGAAAACAACTCTGTAGTTATCATTCGAGGAGCCACGGGCAGTGGCAAGACCACCCAGGTGCCACAGTACATTCTGGACCACTATAATGAGAGGAATTCTTCATGCAACATTGTGGTCACCCAACCACGCAAAATTGGGGCCACCAGCATTGCTCGTTGGGTTGCCACAGAGCGGAAGTGTACCCTGGGTAGTCTGGTGGGATATCAGGTTAGTGCAACATTTAAACAGAATACGATATACTTAAACTACAATATAGATACACACCAGCCTTTACATATGATCCTAGCTCATATTTTTTTGCTTTTAATAAAAAAGGGTTTAAAAAAAAAGTAACTCCTGTGCGAAAATCACTAACTCATCACCCTCTCTCACAATTTGTATTTGCTTTTATACATGTGTTCAAAGGCTATTGGATTTGCCGTGTTGTCAGGCTGTCGGGCCGTGTTGTACCGAACTCTGAAACAGCATGTCTAATAATATCTGTTGTCTCGGCCGCTTGGTGGAGTTAAGGATGCTGTTTCTGACAGTGAGAGCTAGGGATGTAATGACATATATTTATAATTTATCTTTGTCCAATTAGTTTTTACAGTGAAGTGTTTGACTACATGAAAAATGATTTATAATGGTTATATGGTAAGAGGCTATACAGAATGTAGGCTACCCAGACAGAGAGACAGACGGCCCCATCAACAGTCCTCCTCAGTTGATAATATGATATATCCGTGAGATTCTGAGTCAGTGCATTGAGATTCTTTTATGCTCAAAGTTGAGTCAGCGAACTAAAAAATATTTCCCTGAGGTCAAACACCAGGCAACAATGGATTTCATTACAGGTCACTGTCATCAGAAATAGTCCCATTGGCATTGCAGATATTAGTTTTTCAGACACTGGAAATAGTCCTAAAGCTACTGTAGAGGAAGCGTGTAAGAAAAAAGATTTATAGTTGTGGTCTGCTCTTTAAGTCGATCGTATAGCATCGTTCGAAAACACCAAAAGTTCCACGACACTAACCTGTTTTCAGATAAGATGGCTCATAGAATGTGATGTGAAGAAACAACAACAAACGTTTTTTGTTGTCAGTGCCAAAATAAAAGTACTTGTGGTGGATATATGAATAAAACTTTGAGTATTTGTATTACAGGTTGGACTGGAGAAGATGGCTACTGAACACACTCGGCTCATCTACATGACTACAGGAGTGCTGCTGCAAAAACTGGTCTCTGCCAAGTGCCTCACAGAGTACTCCCACATCTTTGTAGATGAGGTGCGTAAACATGAGACGGATTAATTTCTCTTTTAGCTGTGTCCTAAAAAATATACAGTATATATATTTTTGGGTTCTTATGTCATTTTGGTTCTTGGGAAAATGCAGTTCCCTCATGTTACACCATGTTTAATTCAAGTTTTTCATGTATTTAGTTCTATGCTCTGTTACTCTTGACAATTTGGTCCAAGTACTTTAATTACTCTGCGTTTGCCAAAGGTTCATGAGCGCACTGAGGAGATGGACTTTCTCCTACTGGTTTTGAGAAAACTTCTCCATTCCAACTCATGTTATGTCAAGGTAATTACAAGATCAAGTAAAATCCCTCTTTTGTACTCATTTTGCATCATCTCAACTCAAACAGGACCTGTGTTTTTTCAGATCATCCTTATGTCAGCCACTATAAACTGCAAACAATTTGCTGAGTACTTTGGCACCCCGGTTCGTGGCAAAATTAACCCAGCCTACGTGTTTGAAGTGGAGGGGACACCCTATGCCATTGAGGAGTTTTATCTGGATGACCTCCAAAAACTGTTTCCATCCGGGGTAAGAAGATGGTACATTTTTTCTGATATTATTCTCTGTACTGAAGCCAGATAATTATTGTGTGAATTTGTGTGTGTGTGTTTATCTATTAGATTGAGTCATCTCATCTAGAGGACCCGCGCGTTTCAGTGGATATGTACAGTCTTGCCATCAGTCTCATCCAGAGCTTTGATGAGATGGAGGGCAAATATTCAAAGTTAGTGTTTTAGCACACTTGACCGCTTTAACAAACGGGCAGACACGTAACGTAATGGTCACGTGTGTTTGTGTTTGAGCAGCAAAACAGAAAAAAAAGTTGGCGTGACTTCATCAGAGCGGGGCAGTGTGCTGGTTTTCCTTCCTGGCTTAAGGGAGATAAGCTACATGCAGGAGGCCTTGGCCAAGCTGGTCCACAAAAGGTGAGCTTTTGAGTGTATCTTTTGGGTGAATCTTTCGCTGTAGCTAATATCTATTTCTTCTTTGTCTGTTTTGATAGCTTCCTGTGTATCTGTAATAATGATCAGAATATGCTTCTCTAAAGTTCATTGTGTTGCTGCCGTTCAGATTGCAGGTTTATCCTCTCCACTCCACTGTGACTCTTGAGGAGCAGAATGGTGTGTTTCTGTTCCCTGTTCCTGGATACAGGAAGGTAAAGCCCATTTTTCTTAATCTCTCTCACATGAGTTCTTAGTACCAGCCGTGCTGATGATCTCCTCACCTTAACAGGTCATCCTTTCTACCAACATCGCTGAGAGTTCGGTGACTGTTCCAGACGTCAAATATGGTGATATTGATCAGCTTGTTCTTATTTAGTAGCTTAAAGTGGCAGTCCATAATGCTGGCCTGCAGTTACATCTACCGCCAAAGAGGCCGCTAGAAGCCAAGTATCTCAAATCTTACGGACTGCCACTTTAATCCGTGTTTTATAATAAAGTATTACAAAATCTTAATGGGTATTGATGTTTTTTGTCACAGTGATTGATTTCTGCCTGGCCCGTCGCTTGGTCTGTGATCCAGATACCAATTATCAGTCTCTGCGTCTCACCTGGGCATCCAAAACAAACTGCAACCAGCGTCGAGGTACAATACTTTCAGCACGGATATCGGTATCGGTTCACATCTGTTCTTTTACACCTATTTGCTCTCTCTGTCAGGTAGGGCTGGTCGAGTGTCTAAGGGCTACTGTTACCGTCTTGTTACCAAAGAGTTCTGGAGGAATGAAATCCCAGACTACATGATCCCTGAGATGCTGGTGAGAGAATGTGCAAAAGATCTGAGATGTTTTACATTTCTTTGACCCTAATTAGACACTCTTAGTGTCTCTCCAGCCTGCCTTGATGTCATGTCCATGTTCTTGGTTCCTAAGTGTGTTCCTCACCTCATTGTGTTCTGATTTTCAGTTTTGTCCCTTTTTGGTATTATTTTTTTTTCACTTTTATATCTTGAAGCCTGCTTCCTCAGTTTTTGTTCCCTGGAAGATATGCTTTATATCTTGTAATTAAAGCTCACTTTCTGATTAATTTCACTTGCTTGCCTCCTTTTTTTGAATTTTGGTCCTTTTTGTATTCATCATCCGTGACATACTGTTTACTTTCCTCTCAGCTTGCACCGTTGACCACCATCATGCTGAAGGTGAAGCTGCTGGACATGGGGGATCCCCGATCTGTCCTTTCCACGGCCCTCTCACCCCCCAACCTTGGAGAAATTGTGAGGACAGTGCTCCAACTCAAAGAAGTAAATATGTGCGGATTGATGATTTTCTCTGTGAGAGATGTTAATATCAAGTCATGTCTGCATGAATGTGTGGCTGTAATGATGTAATTGGGCATGCAGCTGACCACACAGCTCTGTCACTGGGTATTACACCAGGAGTTCTTTGTGTCAGCCAGTGTTTGCTTAAGTCTGTTCGGTGATAGGAATGAAGGGCAGTGTTACTGTAAGTCATTATATCTTTGTGTAAGTGTATGATAAATCTGGTATATATTTTTCTTCTATACCATTTTTCTTCTTTCAAAACCAGGTAAAACCTATTGTCTTGATAACAGCTGGATGTTTAATTTTCTAGATGGGTGCACTATCTGTGAAAACTGATGGCAGCGGTCACAACGACGATGGTGAGCTAACATTCCTGGGCCGAGTGCTGGCCAACTTGCCTGTGGACCTGTACCTTGGGAAGATGATTGTCCTGGGTCACATCTTTGGCTGCCTGGATGAGTGCCTCATCATTGGTCAGTCTGTCTTTATGCTTGCAGTTACAGCATATGCACATTTTTACCGTTGTATAGACAAACGACATATCAATCTGTCATGACTGCACTCTTGAAAATGTGTACGGAACGACAACATAAATAATGGCGTAATGTGTTTTTGTGGGCTGTTTGCACGATAACATCTTCTCTTATCCTCAGCTGCCTCGCACTCTCTGAAGAGTTTCATTGCCATACCGTCCATGCAGCAGTTTGCCGGCCAGAGGTGAGTCACATCCAGCAGCTGTACTGATTTAAAGACTGCCAGTAAAGATGAAGTTATTTGGAACATTATATTGTCTAGTAAATATATTGATTATTGACTCGGTCAAGTAGCATTACATTTTTTTGTGGCTAATAATATTCCTTAGAGATAGGGTGTGGAGCTCCGTCACACGGGGGGAGCTCGGAGTAGAGCCGCTGCTCCTCCACATCGAGAGGAGCCAGTTGAGGTGGCTCGGGCATCTGCATCGGATGCCCCCTGGACGCCTCCCTCGGGAGGTGTTCCAGGCATGCCCCACCGGGAGGAGACCCCGAGGAAGACCCAGGACACGCTGGAGTGACTATGTCACCCGGCTGGCCTGGGAACGCCTTGGGGTCCTCCCGGAGGAGCTAGGGGAAGTGTCCGGGGAGAGGGAAGTCTGGGCGTCCCTGCTCAGGCAGCTGCCCCCGCGACCCGGTATCGGATAAGCGGAAGGAAATGGATGGATGGATGGATGGATAATATTCCTTGTTGATAATCTCTGGACATCCAAAATACTGAAAAACAAAAACAGAAACGGTGTAAAAACATCTTTTATAATAATAATATAACACACAAACCTGCAACATGTTTTTGTTCTACATACCAGCCAGAAACATATTGGTTGTATGTATTGTACATTTTTTTCTTTGTGCACTGAACAATATGTGTTATTCCAGGAGCAAGTTGGCCTTTGCCCATGACACACCAAGTGATTCCATAGCTTTTGTCAATGCCTTCAAGGTAATGTGTTTTTATGCAGGTCAGCAACAAGTTGTAGTGTCAAATGGAGTTACGCATTTGCCTGATGGTTGTTATTTTTAAAACCCTTCGCTATTGTCTCTTACTATCAGGCATGGCAGTCATCCAAAAAGAAAGGACAGCTGAGACACCCAAAGGTGAACAAAACAACAACCAAACATGCACTCACTGAAACAACATACACACAGAAATATTTTACATGTTGAATATAAGAATAGTCTGCTGCTGTTGTACAGAGCCACCTCTGGACCCTGCAGTTATCCGTATTAAATAATAATACAACAAAAAAAAAGTATAGACATACAGAAATGGGTCGTATTGATAATTAATAAACATAACAACATGCAACATGCATGTGCCAGAATGCACTCAACCCTTAGATTACACCAACACACACGGGCAGAAGTTCATTCATAACTGTTTATTCACTTTCCCCTCCATGAGTGAAAAGTGTCTGCCTATGTTAACATTTAAACTATTAACCAAAGCAAAAAAAAAAAATCAGTTCAACACTCTCTTCTGTATTTGTTCTTGAAGTATACGTTTTCTTTGTCTTTGCTGTTTCTCCTCTTAGGACGAGTTGGACTGGGGAAAGGAGAACTTTATTCAAATCAAGAGGATCAGGGAGGTACAGAGATGAAGTAGAGCGCCCATCAACCACATTACATTACAAAGTCACATTATCTTCGTCATCACCATTCCTAGTCTTAACATTGAACAACAGGCCTTAATCCTGTTTGTAGTCATGTGTTATGAAGAATGACTGACAAGTCCTGGTTTTTGAGAGGCTTTACTGGAGTTGCTTTTTAGCTGGATAATTATTATAGCTCAGTTGACTGGGAAAAATGCCCTTCCATCTTCAGCTTATATTTTTTTAATCAAGCCATAACATATCGTGGCTCCAACCTTAGAAATAATTGACTGTCCAGGTTGCAGAGCTGTATTTGGACCTGAGGAAGCGTGTGTCCCAGTTCAACATGCATGTGCAGGAATGCACTCAACCCTTGGATTACACCAACGCACACAGGCAGAAGTTCATCCTTCAGGTTAGAATCAGTGCTGCACAATCGTCAGTAAAAATATTCAGCAACTGAATATACAAACGGTTTATAAATATCAGTTTGATTTGGGTTGCACCTCTCTGTCTTAGGTGGTCATCGCTGGTGCCCACTACCCCAAATACTTTGTCCAGGGAGAAATCGATGACAACCTGGCCTCCAGAGAGTTGAGTGGCTTCAACCCCAGAACAACAGTGATGGTATGACTCATAGTGTCGAGTATAGGGATGCTCCGATATCAGGCCAATACTGACTGAAGTAGCTGGATTGGGTATCCGTGACATTAGGGCTGATCTAATCAATGCTATGTTAATATACTATATACTAGGGATGGGAATCACAGAGTAAGTTGGTATTTAGACTGAACAAGTTGGATTGGTGCATCCCTAGTTGAGAGCCAAGAATTGATTACTGTTCAAAATTTGTATTGACTGACACTTTTTTGGTGTGTAATGACCATCAGAACACTTATGGGCCTTGTACTGCTATGGTCTTTTAGCCTTATCATGTAGAAAGGAGGGATATTTTGAAATAATACCAGACCACCTTGTTGTTTTCAGCTGAGGAGACTCCCACCCTACTCTTTCCTGTATTACAAGCAGCTGCAGTCTCTGTTCCGCCTGTGTGGACAAGTCAAAGCCATTTCCTTTGAGAACTCCAGGTATTGAAATCCACCATTGTAAATCATCACCTTTTTTTAACCATTTTATCTAAAGAATAATATGAACATTCATAATTGGTGTGTGTGTGTGTGTGTGTGTGTTTGTTTGTTTTCTTTGTTTGTTTGTGTGTTTTCTCAGAGCATATGTGGAGTTCTACAGGACGTCCCAAGACTCAGGGGTGCTGCCTGAGGTGTTGCTTGCCCTCCTCCTGGCACAGCAAAGTTCTCCCATGGAGCTGTCTGTCATCCCCATCGAACACATAGAAATCTCTGCTGGCTCTAGAAACATAGCACACATGAAATCTGCACGGTATGGCACTATTTACTTATTATGGTATGGTAACAAACTATGATCCCAGATTTTTTTTACAAATTAGCATCAATATATAGTTATAATGTCCTTTTTGATCCGTTTATTGCAATTAAATCACAACAAAATTGTTTGTTTTGGGTTCTCTACTGTTGTAGTAAACCAGTTGATGTGTGGCTCCTTATTACAGAGAAAACAGCTCATTTAAATTCACAATAAATAGACAATTTCAATTCAATATTATTTATAGTGTCAAAACAAAAGTTATCTCAACACACTTTTCACATAGAGCAGGGCTAGAACACGCTCATGACTTAAAGTCAATTCATTTCAAAGTCCCTACATCACCCCAGAGCACGCGTTGCAGCGCAACAGTGGTGAGAAAAAACTGCCTGAACAGATTTGGCTTTAGGCAGAAATATCGAACTTCAGTCAATCTCATGCTACTAACACGAGGCGAAAATTAGTTTTGGGTTTGGTGTGAACAAATTTTTTTATTTGGCATGATTCTTTTAAGCTCCACCCAAACCAAAGGAACTGGAATCAAGCCCCTATATTGACAAGTATCTACCCCTAAGTACACCTATCTGTTAGCAACACAAAGAGGCTCTGTTCCAATACTGAGCCTAGTCTAATAAAATAAATACTTGTGGAAACATTGGGTCAATTTCCATCATCACTAGTAAACTAAATAGACTTTAATCAACTTTAAGTTACTGTGATGACCTTTTAACTAGTTATGAAACAGACTCAACATATTACTGATGCCTCTTTATGAACTACATGAGTAAACAAGACCATCAGGGAAGAAGATTGGCTATTTCTATATAGTTATTTTTATGCTTGCTGTTGCTGTCCAGGGTGAATGTGGACTTCCAGAGCCAGTCTGTCTACCCTGTGGGAGTGGTGAGTGGGACCATTGACACAAGCAAGCTACCCCCCCACCACTTGTTTGTGGTCAACATCACAGAGGTCAGCCCTTTACATTTAACCTCATCTAACAGGTCTGAGAAAGAAATGACCCATGTGTTGGGTTTCTGACTAAATGTCCACGTCTCTGATCTGTGCTTCAGGTGGTGGAGGTGGGTCATTTCTGGGGCTTCCGGGCGGACGAAGCCAGCCTGGAGAAGCAGCGCCATCTGACGGCAGAGATAAGCTCACGTGTGCTGCATCCTATCACGGTGTCGCTCTACCCAAACCTGCTGTGTCTTGCTCCGTATTCTGAGATCAATGAGCAGCACATGTACTACCGCGCCAAGATCCTGCACATGCGTGGCAATTCAGTGGAGGTGATTATCGCACATGCGCTGCAGCTCTCTGGTCCAGATGTAGTGCCCCCATTTCTCATAACATCTCCTCTCTTTTCAATGTATATTCAACTGTCTCTTATATGATGCCGTGCTAAGGATGTCACACTCCACCAACAATGTGTTTAGTGGTGCTGATCAAAGAATGAAGACTTTTTTGGGATACATTTCGAATTTCATGGTTTTATATTGCCTTTACATTGACTTTTAATGGCCTGCCTATATTTAATTGTATAGCATTAGTGATTGTTGGAGAATTATTTACTCTTTGTATTCTGATTTGCAGAATTAAGGCTCATAACCTCAGTGTTGACATCTAATTCTTATGTTACTTTATTAACTAGAGCACAGGATACGTTGTCATCCTGCAGGTGTTCTTCTTGGACTTTGGCAACACAGAAGTTGTTGCCTGCAGCAGCCTCAGGGAGCTCCCTTCTGACCTCCTGTCTCACCCATTCCAGGTAGCAATAATATGAGTGGTCAGAGAATAATTGCACAATTACTTGTTCGACTGTCCAATCTGTAAAATAACAGTAACATACAAACCCTGCTCATGGTCTCAGGCTCAGGAGTTCCAAGTTATTGGAATGCGTCCTTCAGCCCAGTCCATCATCCTGGGGAACAAGTGGAGCAGCCGTGCCCGTGAGCGCTTCATCACACTTGTGAAGGGCCATTCGCTCATCGTGTCGCTGTACTCCATGCTCCATGGTGTTGTCCGCGTGGAGCTGTTCGTCAACACGGAGACAACAAACACCAGTGTGGTAGACATCTTGGTGGAAGAAGAACATGCTGTGAAGGTTGAAGAGAGCTTTGATTCCCAGGTGACGTAACGGATGGGAGCTGACATTGTGTGTGTGTGTCAGAGAGAGCGAGCGCAGTGGCTGTGGTCAGCCTGGATTAACATCAGTTACAGTGTCCTCCAAAGTTTAACAGCATCCATAGAAACTCCTTTAACCAGACCTGCAGCATATTCCACTTGATTGCAACCCAAATGCTTTGTATGTCCAATCCATAGTTTGGCAGAATATAGCCAATGCCATGTCGTGTTTGTTCTAACAACACTGCTTATACAGTGACACTTTGCAATGTCACTATGTGTACCTGCAGTACTGATTTTTCCCCAGCAGATGCTGTGGTTGGACGCCATGAGCAGCATTTATTATGTGGCAATGAAGATAAAAGCATGAGTCATGACATGTATTGGGGTTTTGGGTCCCAGCTGACTGTAAGCACTAGACAGTGTCTCAATCATGCTAGCCCAGATTCAGGAAGGTCCATACAAATCCTGTGTGCCCTTAGATGTCTTATTATTGTGTGCTCTTGCAGCAAAACCATGAGGCACTGATGTCCCTGTACAAGGACATGGAAAGTGGTACATACGTTCCCAGCACTGCCAGCAGCTCCTGGAAAGATCGCAACAAAGAGAATAAGCAACTCATTGACGACCTGCTGGCCCGCTTTTCCAAGAGCCGCCAGTCCCAATCCAAGATGAAGGTAACATACACTGTGGTTTATACATTTAAAGAAAATCAGTAACATGGATAAAAACATAATTATTTATTATTATTATTATTATTATTATTATTATTAAAGAGAGAGCCTTAAGATTAAAAATAAATTTAAAATAATAATTGTGTTGTGATCTGATCACACCACAGGTTTGTCTGCATGGACCGTACAGTCCTTATAAGATAAACTTCCACAGCTTCAGCCACAAGACCTTCTACAAGTAAGGAATTACATACACAATAACCAAATGAAACTTAAATTTTATGAATTCCCACCCATCCTTTCATTGCTCATGTGTGGGTCCTCCTGCAGGGCAGTGTGCATCGAGAGGAACAGCATCAACTCGTTGACCCTGAATGAGAACCCTCACTACCAACATCAGAGGATGCTGGTGGCTGGGACCGTGTCAGTCAACGCCACAGGTGCCGTATACATCATCTCCTTGTAAACGACCTCAGGGCCATGCATTAACAGCTTCAAGCTCAAAAGCCCCCATGTAACTTTATACTTCTAGTCCACTACATCTTAGCTTGTACTTCATTTAATGTATTTGATATTAGTTACTCTACTTTCCAGATTCAGAATCTTAATGCAAAATATAATTAAGACATCTTTAAAAACCATCATGTATTATTAAGAATATAGAGTTGTTCAAATTAGTGCCACCTTAACACATTAATTCATCAATAATTATAATCCGCTGATATAGGCCTACCTTAAATACATTAGTTTTTTCCAATTAGAAGTCCTACGTACAAAAGCTATTAGCATCAAAATATACTTAATGTACCAAAGTGCTCATTATGTAGAGTACTTTACACTGTGCTCTGGTAAACAATTTAATCATTAACACATCGGTTGTAAAATATGAATGGTGATGACATAGCAAAAATGTCACACTTGCAAAGCATGGTAAATGAGACGTGGTCTGTGTTTCCAGACGGGTCGGGTGGGTGTGTGACTTTGCTGCAGTCTGCGTACTGAGGACACTCCACCCCGGCTAACAGTCCCGCTGGGAACATGAGGCTGGGAAGCTGACATGGCAGGAGCCGCTAGTCACTATCACTTTCAGAGCTCACTACTGAGGAGGAAATGTGCCCGCAGAGCGCCAGCCAGCCCACCTATTGAGACGCGTTAAATATTTTTAGTTCATTATGAAATGGTGGGACAAAAAATAGATTTTGCAGGCCGCCACAGTCTGGGTAATTAATGAGAACGACTGCAGAGGATTTAGTCTCTAGAAGCTCATTGTTATGGTTGAGAACTTCAGTAGAAGGCAGCTGTTTTTCTGTTATATACCCACTCTTCACTACCTGCCTAGCACAACTTAGTTAGCGACTAGCACTGGTGTAGATAATGGAGCATCCAACAGGCTAAAGACCCAGATATTTTTCTCAACTCAATAGGAATACTAACGGTTATGGTTATGATAAACCAGATTTTTTCTTCTCCATTTAAATATGAAAAACTTTTGCAGTTTTAGATGTGTGGTTGTGTTGCAGGAACACGTATTCTACTGAGAGACACCTCCATCATGCCAGACATCCCCGGATTACCTGCACTCCTAACCATGCTCTTCACCCCCATCATGGAGTTACGGTGAGTCAAACCCACAGACTCATCACTGCACACATTTCAGCATAATCCACACATTATGTTAATATATTCCCCCCCGTTTTTGTAGCACCGATGCAGAGAGGACCTGCTACACTGGCGCCCTCTGTGGCCTGGGCATGAACACTCAAACTCAAGAGGGCGTCCTACCTGAGCATGACATCGAACTCACCTTTGACATGAAATTTGATGTTGAAGACATCACTGAGGTAACAACTGTCCCCAGAGAGTCTTGTGACTGACAGCAGTAATGAAGTAGGCAGGAATACAGACTGGTTGACAGGTTGAATGTTGGCGTTTGACAGGGGATTTGTACCGTGACTCCCCAAGATTGTTATTCTGTTATTCTGTTTTCCCCTTATGCTTTGTGATAATAAAAAAAAAAATCACAGTTGGGTTGCAGCACTTCCTTTTCCCTGAAGTAGTAAGTGGTGCCTGAAAAACATGCATTTAAACTGGGTTTCTCCTAGGTATTACTGAGATAGGGCGACAAATTCTTAGTTTGTTTTTTTGTTCGTCAGCTATTAATACATATCTAAAATAAAATGTTGGTAATAAAGTCAAGTACATATTGTACCTTGGGATATTGGCACTGGTGTGCTATGGATTGATAACCCTGGGTCTTGTGTCTATTATATACGACTATAATATCCAATTCTATGCTAATGCTTTGATGCCGATATTACATTATGTATCATTCTCTTTTGTATATTAGTTCTGTGTTTTCTTTCTTTCTCAGATAAATGCTTTGAGAGTGGCTATAAACCGTCTGGTGTGTGAAGGGCCCAGTGGCACTATGCATCTGGGGCCCGACAGGATCAACCACCTGCAGGAGGACTGTCGGGACCGCCTCACAAGGTCACTTACACACACTCACAGAAATCAGTAATAACTTAGAAGTTTGATCAATGTCTATGCAATTATTGATCTGTTTATACTACGTAATGCAGGCTGTTCTCCAAGTCACCGCCGAGGGAAGCTGTCACTCCAGCGTACTACGAGAAAACGAATAAGTGGAACCAGGTATGGTACACGTTTGAGCTGAAGCATCAATATTTCATGTGATGATGCTTCACATTTTAGTAATGCATGATTTAAAGTATTGGCGTGTTGAATGTGCAGGTGGATCCTGCTGTGAGAATGGATATTATCGAGCCTGGAGGAGGAAAGACCAGAGCTGTTCTCTTCCAGCTGCATCCCGTCACACTC
This sequence comes from Chelidonichthys spinosus, assembly GCA_029853015.1. Taxonomy (NCBI): domain Eukaryota; kingdom Metazoa; phylum Chordata; class Actinopteri; order Perciformes; family Triglidae; genus Chelidonichthys; species Chelidonichthys spinosus. The sequence goes on along the minus strand of CM056833.1, from coordinate 11,033,816 downwards.
CTCAGCAGCTAAAAAGTCACTCTACTTCTTGCATTTGTGCTGGAATCGATTCTAATTTTGTTCTATAAGCAGTCATGCAGAATTATGAGGAGTACATTTTTTTTCATGTTCAGCACAGCAAAATCCTCGATCCTTTGTTTGCAGCTGCTACAAGAGTTTTCCCTGTTTGAATAAGTTGCTGCTAATAAGAAATGTAAAAGTTAATTGATGGGAATCATTCTGTATAGTTTTTGTAATCGCATTTCAGCAGTAGACCATTAAAAACAGTTAGCAACAGATGAGGCGATCAGTAGTCTTCATTCAAACTAAATTGCATTGTGACCCTAGCATCAAGTTAAATATATCTCCACAGCACACACACACACACACACACTAAACTACTATGAGATGAGAATTCATTGGCTTGTATTTATAGCTCATCATTCCAGGTCTCCCATCCAAAGTGTTATCACATCAAACTTAGCTGTGGTGTCACACACAAACTCAACGTGGCTCTCTTGAAGGCGTCTTACGAATGTGAACTCCTAAGTAAAGTGGCCGAGGAGATGTTATACATCAAGGTACATTTATTTTTCTTATTCATGTAATTAAATACATAGTGTAAGTGCAAATAGTTAAAGAGTCCAGGGTCTAAGCAACTACAGAGTATAGTTGAACATAGTACAAAGTTGGACAGTTATTCAAACAAGCTAAATATCACTAGATACTCCTTGTCTTCATAGTAGTTGTACAACAGTACCTTAAACATGAGCCTGTGTGTGTTGTTCCTTATGGTTATACAAAAGCAAAAACCCTACAATTACCACATCTAAGACGCATATTGTTAAATTATGTTGTGCTTGGAAACACCAAAAGGAAATCCTTTTTTCTATTTATATATATGGACATATACTGAGAACATCCTGTCTGCTAACCCAGAAACATGAAGCAGTATTTATCACTGGCAGCAGAGCACGTCTGTGGGCATTTAGCTTTTTTTGTGCTAAACCACAGCACTGCAAAGCAAAAATGTAGCGTGATTTTAAAAACTGCACAAAAGATATCAAATATTATTTACCCAAGGCTCGACTTCATGCACTTTAATAATAAGCAACACAAAAAAAGTCAGTTTCTTTTTTTGTTTTCTAGTTGTGTACTTGTCTACCTAGAAACAGGATTATGTATGTGTGACTGTGTTAGTGTTTAGACTGTTATAGACAGGGTGAAGGTTCTCCAGTGGATGCTTTTAGAGAACACCAAGATGACATTAAGCACTATGCCGCACAGATGACGACCAGGCTCTTCAACAGTGACCAAGCTGCCTGACTCTGAGCTGGACTGTCAGCTTCGTGGTGAGACAGACGGGTCTACTCTTCCTTCCTCTTGGCCCCGGGGATCTTGGCTTGGATCCTGTGCAGAGAAGACCGGCTTTAATACCACGTCTGACAAGGTACATTTTAAATTTTGTTTATGTACTCTGTCCTGGTCCTATGTCAGGTGCATAAATGTGGTGCTGGCAGTTACATTTGTTCATACAGTAAATCAAGAGTTAACTTTGAACAAAAAATATGAATGGCAAACACTCACTTCCCAACCACAGAGTTGACTTGGGTTCGTATTAGTCCCACATACTGATCAATCTGTGCCTGAAAAACAAAAAGGATAGTGTAGGTTGTAAATACCTGACAACATTTTTGGAAACTTGACTTGAGTCATGATGCTCAAATTCCTACCTGATGTTTCTCATAGACCACCGGCATGGTGAACATGGAGACCACGGCTGTACAGACACAGAGAGAGTAATGATTAATGTTTAAGTATTCTAATGTACGGTGGGAATATGTGCAAACAGGAACACACTGATGTCAGCGGGGCTGCCAGAACGGCAACAGCCGACACTTATCTAGGGTAAACTGGAAAAGTAAACAGATCATGTGCATGCTGGACGGGGAAGTAAACATTTATTAATTTTGGTTCTGGCGTATATATATATATATATATATATATATATATATATATATATATACATATACATACACACACTCTGTTCATCCAGTCCCCTGTAGATTATTGAACTCCTGACACTCAAAAGGTGTAAGTGTGTGGAAGTCAACAACAGCGTGTTGAGTCAGGCATGTAGCGAGTCAGGATGACCTCACCTAGGATGAGCAGTGTCAGGCCGTTGAAGAGAGCGCCCACGTAGGTCAGCAGCCACATCAGAACAGCAAACTGAAACACACAGACAGCATGTTTTAATTGTTGTAACATGCATATCTGACAGTGTATACATAAACCATCTCACACTACATGAAGGTGGTGCAGCATGAAGTAACTAGCGATGCTAAAATTCCAAAAAGGCGCGTTCGAGGCAAACCTTCAAAGAGTCGACGAGGTCTTGTACGAGGAACAGCCTACGGAGCTCCTTCATACAGGTGTTGGTGTACAGCAGGATTTTGTCAGCATATTTACTAATCTGGTCCTGGGATAGAGCCATTTCCACCTCCAGGTAGGCTCTGGTAACATACAGGGTCAGAAACATAGATCAGACCTTTCAGTAAGTAAATGCTGTAGACATTTCAAAAACTGAACAATCTATGATTTTGCTCACTTGAAAGGATGTCCCTCATCGGTCTTCTGCACAGCCTGGAGCACAGACTTGTAGATCCTGAAGCTGATGGTGGCAGAGAGGGCTGCCAGGGCTAAGTAGGCGCCGACACTGACCACACTGAATTGGGTCAGGGAGAAGAGGAGCAGAAGCACGCTGCTGAACACGGCCCCCGACTGCTTCACATTCCTCCAGTAGAGCAGGTCAATCGCTGGAAGGGAAGAACAGGGACAAGCAGGGTTAGGGACCGGCATGACCCGACCGCTCACTCTGTGAGAAGTAGGCGCCGGCATCCATGGACGTATCCGTTTCAAAAGTGGATCAGGCTGCTGCGCGCTACACACCACACATTTGGGTCAAATATCTGGAAGCTGTTCACAACCCAACGTCCTCTGAGATCTCCGGTTGTCACGTGATCCTGTTCTAACCCAGCTTCCTAACCTAGCTTTTGATTAGGTTAGACCGAGTTGTGGAGCTATAAGGTAGTGTGAAGGTGTCAACTTGTCCGTTCATCCGTCCGTTTCTTTACTCCTATATATAGCTCGACCTTTGAAGAAGATAATACCTGACTTGGTGCAAGAGTCTCGGTCTGTGTTGGAACACTCCGGACCAGTGGGACTTCACATCTAAATCTGACGTGTACTTATACTTAGTGGCATCTGGTCTGGTCTCATACCTATACAAACATACATTCAGGCAGAGGGAACTGTATTACACTGGATTTACACCTGCGCTGGTTCCACACAGCACAGAATTAATGATTGACCTATAGCTCGGTGAAGGCAGTAGCAGGAATAGAGCGCTATCAGCAGTTAGAAGATAACGGTTCAATGTGACCTGGCCAGACTAGGACCTCACTGGTCAGCGATGAAGGATAACGATGATTCAGTCTAATTAACCAAAACAACTAAAGTCCTCCGAACCCGTGTCACTTATACAGGAACAAACTATCAAAATATACAACATGCCTGCAGGCACTTGTGCATCTTGGAGCACCATTTTCCTTTTATTCTATCGTTTTCCTTTTCCCTCTTCTTTGGGTGGTGGGGCCTGTAATACAAAGCCACTAGCAAAGATGAGAGACAGAAGTCATAACAGAGGATTAGCCCAGTGTACCATTACAGCCGACATGGTCCTCCTCTGGCAGTCGTCTGTGTCAGTTGGAAACACAGGCCTGTTTCCATGAGAACTGTGGGTTGCTTGTATCACCTCTGCTGAACCAGTTGTCTCCACTACTGCACGTCTAACGCTACCAGGCTTCACCGTTCCCTTGTTGGTACATACACCTGGAAATCCTTCACGTGAATTTGGGCGGCAAGAAGAACCGGTTTGTTAATGCAAACTTGTGTGCCTGGGAAGAAAAGAGAATTGTGGCCGAGGTCTCTTGGGTGTCTTACTCTTCCTCTTTAGAGCTGCCCGCCTGCCTGCTCTAATTTTAGCCGTGGAGCTGTGAGCAGCATAGTGATGACGGCCATCTTTACTCTCCCTCTGAAAAGGCATCTGTGGATGCCAAGAAGGCAGGCTAAACCTGGGTGGCAGGAGAACAGATATTGTGACTCAGTGAATCTCTGCTACCCACACACTAACCTTCCTATACTGGGAAGTAACATGTTAAACCAGCCCTTTATTAGCAGCAACCCACAGTGACGTAATGTACCTGTGTGCCCCCGTCAGCCCCTCCTCACTATCAGATCAAAGACACCACTCATTCAGAAACAGTGGGGACCCAGCTGCTGCACATGCACCTCTCCCCACACACAAGCCATAGCTGCTGCTGCCTCCACCGGCAAACTGTCCACGTGGCTACAGATTTGCATGGGGATGCTCGCACACAAACACACACTTGAAAGGCACAGGTAGCAGCTAGAGCAGCTGCAACAGCACATCAACGACAGACAGCTCTGCTAGAGACAGGTGTTTGACCAGCAACAGCGAGACTGGACTTTGTGATGTGCTGCACAGGCTGCACGCAGACTGAAAGCAGCTTTTAGCTAGTGCAGTAGAAGCGGGTACTGACCTGTGGCTCCCATGGCTGAACAGGGAAAGAGGCAGCTGCTTTATCCACGGACAAAAGGAGAGCACTGAAGGGGGGAGTCCCCCCCCCCCCTGCACAGGAGGGGCGGGGCCACAGCCACACCAGCAAATCAGCATCCGCTTGCGCAGGGGGACTAAGGAAAGGAAGGGGGGGCTATGGGGTGCGGTTGCCAAATAATCACATTGCAATCCAGCACACACACACACACACTCACTCACTCTCTCTCTCTCTCTCTCTCTCTCTCTCTCTCTCTCTCTCTCTCTCTCTGTGAGCTCTTTTGTGCTCAGGCTTTAAAGCAGTCCTGCTGACACGTGACAACAGCTGCCAAGCAGTGACTGAAATAAAAGACGGCAAATCAAAAATTGGAAAATGAAACCATCTTTCTTTTTTATTTGCATCGTACGACTCCAGTGGCAAAAGATGACGCGACTGCATGTTTAACAGCACCGTTTCCAGCCATATTCAACTCCTCCGTTCAGCAGCGACGATCTGCTAAGCACCTGCCTGATGCAGTTACCATAGTTACCGTGCTCCATTTTCTTTCCACCGCTCGCTGAGAGATGGAGAGAGAGAGGGAGGAAGGGAGGGGCCGAAAGTAGAAGGGAAAGGGAGTGTGTGTGTTGGGGGGGCATTATAGAGCCTTCCTTTGGGAACACAGATTAATTTGCTCCAAATCTGGGGAATCAGCAGCCCATAATGTGTCTCCACATCCCCGAAAAATCAAGGCAGCCTCCCCCTTTATTGTGAACACAAAAGGACAATAGCAGGTTCAACACGGAGCCTCGACACTAGTCAAGAAAATGAGAACGGTGTTGTGTATAAACGGCTAACATTTTTAGAAATTTGAGTCTGATTGTTATCCGATTATTAGAATAAAATGTTCATGTGTGGTGTAGCTTGTTTAAACTACATGACAGTTGGGGTTACGTTTCAATTGTTACCCCCATTTGATTAAAACTTTATATTCATATTAAGGCAATCCAGACGCCCAGGATGTTGAACCAGAGCACAGAGGAAGTACGAGTTGATATCACTCTTGCTTCTGAACGATTAACACTATAGTGACAATGATATGATCCCCCCCCCCCCCTTTTTTTTTTTTATAGTGAAACTAGTTTAGCCTGACCTCATTAAATCACTGAAGACATCCTTGTGGCCTCAAACAAGCCATCAGCCAGAGTGAGCAAACATGCAAAGAGACTTCTGCTTCCAACAGATTTAGGACTTGAGTCTCAGACTTGGAACCTGATCTAAGGGGTGATACATTTAGATTTGGGTGTGATATAACAATTATGAATGTTTTTTTTTAATATAAGTTTGTATGAGTTACTCACTTGATACATGGACATTTGCTAGACCTGATGTAGACAGAGATATCTCAGCAATCAGGGAGCTTGTCAAAGAGAAATATACACAAGGGGCCCTTTCAGGTGTAAGTTTGCTTATTCTATCAGACCTCTCAATAGCATTGAACTTACTTGAATAGATGTATGCATGCATCAATATCACTAGCTGTGAGGAAGTCGTACTGTGATTGCTTTCTTTCTGAACTATCCCAAAGTTTATCTCTCAAAGACAAACGTACAACCGCTAAAATAAATTTGAGTCTTCCTAAATGCAAGTTATACATGACCAGTTTGTCATCTTGATCCCTGTTTGAATTAATCACGCATTCCTCAGTTTTGGATGCATCACTGTTTGATCATTCTTGAGTAGCGTGCTGGCAGTGAGTCAATACTGTGCATGTGCAATGACAATGACTAAACATAAAAATGCCTATAGCTTTAAGGTGATGTGCAAACATTAAACTGCCGAAAATAAATCTTCTCAATTTCATCCTTTGCTGTACAAAACTGCATCAGCTTCTGTGTTCCTCCCTTGAATGATGACTCAGTAGAATAATGATATTTGTCATCAACTTTTACAAAGCAGACCATCCACAATCAGTGACTGTCACGGTCTCTTTTGAATACAATAAGCAGACCATTCTATTGCATTTACACTGCTGTAAGCTAAACCAAAAAAAAAAATGGCTGATAATAAATCACAACCAGTGTGGAGGAAGGGACGCCATTTTCTCTCTTGGTCCCCCATGCTATGCAAACAGACAGACGGAGGATGCTCTACTCCAGCCCAGTCTCTGCAAGGTGCCATGACAGCCAAGGAGATAGGGCTGATGTAATCGGGATGGGTGTGCCCCTGGTTACCATGGAGACAGTCTGTCAATACCGCCCGGATGCTCTCGCTGCCTCGTTCCAGAAAAACAGAGCATGCAACATATAAAACCGGCTCCCCTGCACGATTGAAACGTGGGAAGGCTGACGACAACGACACGCCTTAGTCCTCAACACAATGCCGGTGTCCATATTAGCAAGCACCCAAAACAGATGGCACATTCATGTGCATACGCTTATTTTCCAAAACACCCACCAGGGTTTAACCAGACGCACACACATGCAGCAGAAAAGATCTGTCAGGGCGTGTCCGTGGGAAAGGAGGTGCTGTTTGAGTCCTCTACAAATACAGTCAGAAGACAAATGTACACATGCAAAGCACACATACACACATTGAAAAAATACACGCCTACAGTGTGATGAATATTTCACCTACATGCAGCGATAACAGTCGCTCTCTCACAGCCACAAAACACAGACAGACTAATGAGCAGATGAGAATAATCAGTAGTACCCTGGCCTTTCCAGCCGCTCCAGGAGATTTCCTTCTTGGTGATGTCTGCAGTGGCCTGCATGCTGGTGATCAGTTATGTCCCTGTTCTCTTTAGCTTTATGGTCTCCGTTTTCCTCTTTGTCTCCCTCTTCAGTAGAACTGATTCACTCACTCATCCCAGAAAGGCATGAATGGTTAAAAAAAATGGATGCGAGAGATAGGCTGAGATGGTAGAGAGGGGAAAAAGGGAGGGAGGGAGGAAAGGTTTCCAAGGTGCTGCCGGCTCGTGGAGCTCGCAGACTGATGCTGTGAAGCAGCGCCGGCTAAAAAAGAAGGAGCGGCGAAAGTGCGTATGCGTGTGTGTGTGTGTGTGTGTGTGTGTGCTGGGGGAGGGGGGCAAATTGTAAACATCATACCACAGTTGCTGCTGCAGCAAACCATCCGTGCAATGATTAAAGGCCTAGGGGGGTGAGACGGTGGGTGATGGTTGTTGGAGACTAAGCTTTTTTTTTTTTAAAGGAAGGTAAACTGGCTTTCACAATAAAAGCTGGCTAGTGGGTACAAGCAGTTGGGAGGTTATCCCTCATATACCAGTCATATACTTTCAAGCATGCCACCCTTGCTTTTCATGTAGCTTGTTAAGATTTCTTTCAGTGTAATTCTGCAGAACAATATGTATTGGTACAATAATTAATATAGGCTATAACTATGGCATATTACCACATTCTGTGCATTGAAATAGCCTGATGTCACGTTGCACATCAGACAGGGTGCAAAAACAGCTAGCTGGCTAACATCCAGGTTCATTATTCTTTATTTGAACGGTACATTTTATAAGGTTGTAGCCAGAGAGTAGCTGTTTCACTATGAATTAAAGTGGCTTTAATAATTTATCACGATGGACACTGTGCATTACAGCCCAATGTTCCTTGTTTAGTGCCCTCAGGATACGTTTGTGGTTTACAATTTCCTGTCTAGAACATTTGTCATGTGGAGGAGACCTAGGACTGAAAGAGACCTGGGACTGAAAAAGCAATGTAGGATGCTTAAAAAAACAGCACAGTCACTGTATTGTAAGCACTGAGCAGAAAACAAATCCTTTATAGTTACGTCATATATCAATCCAATCAAAGCCATTAGTCCCCTCTGTCCCCCCTGCAGACAACCACACCTCACACCTTCTGCTCACTGCAGCCTTGACAGGCTTCGATGCCAAAACCAACCAAGGGGAAAGGAGAAAAAAAAAAACAGATTCCCTGAACCAGACTGAACATGCTCCCCCATCACTGTTGCTATGGCAACTGATGTGGAAGCAGCACAGACTGATGAAAACAATACCTGCTGTACCTCAACGTCACAGCAATGACAAAGGTGCACTACGCCATCTAGTGGTAGACAAGTTCCTGTGACCTGCTTTTGAGCATTTCCAGAACCTTCTTCTGATCCAAGTAAACAAAACAAGGCTAATCTGTTATTTATGATTTGATCACACCAGCTTCTATATATGTCAAATTTTTTAACTGACTCAATCGTCCTACTCGACCAGAGAATGTCAGTAGCTGGGTGTTTCAGGACACCGAAGCAACATTCATTAAGATGATTTTTTTTCAGCCCTGTAACTGTGAGAACGCCTTCCAAGCCCCTAAGTAGGAGTGTGCCCCAGTTTTGACTTCATAGGATTATGTAAACCCACTGTTTACAAGGGTAGAGAGAACAGCCAATAGAAGTCAAAATACCAGCCCCAACCCCAAATGTGCAGCTTAGACGGCATTAACTGACAATGTCTGACTCTAGTCACGGAGTGATGTATGAATCCAAACACTGTCAAGATGCAGAAAGGGTGTTTTCACTCAGCATCAGCAATTCTGTTTTTTAGAGAGCAATGTTTACACGTTTAGTCAGGGTGGCTCTAGAGTTTCCGTTATCATGCATTATCATAACCGTGAATAAATGCACCCTCACTCTGCTTTTTCCCCTCTCAGATGTACCACCAGGGGGAAGCAGACATCACACATGTACAACACGTCCGACCCACCCAGGCCCAGACACACACTCGGCAGTGGATCATCCCATTTCTCTCAGCGATCCTGTTGACATTCCGGGCCTTGTCAACAAAACAGTGCCGAAGCACGCCATGCAGGTATTTACCACAAGGTAAACAAACACAAGTTCACAATTAATGACTTGATTAGAACGATGCCGTCAATCATTTTCAGTTTTTTAGTTCAACAGCTTTCATCCCTGATTTAAATGGACGTGCGATAGCTGTTTCATTCGGCCATGAAGACACATCAGCGTATGCAGCGCTACCTGTTCCACAGCCCTATTTCTGGAAAGCCAATACCCGAGATAGCAGCTTTTAAGCCAAGGTGAATGCACTGCAACAATGAAAAGATTAGAGACATGTTTTCTGAAATCCTATTACTTCCACAGAAAGGCAGTAACAATGTGTATTCTAACATTTTTCTGCAGTGGTTTTACTTAATAAAATACCACATACTGGGAAAAAGAGAAAATCAATTATTTTTAGACAGACCTTTTTGTTTATCAAAGCCCTGCAGCATGATGGGGGCAGCAGGCTTCCCCAGGTCTCCTTTGCCCTCATTGGTGTGCTTGTGCATGTTGTCCTGGTGGGGCTTCTCTGGTCGCACCTCTGGGGGCACGGCAGCAGTGGGTGGCTTGGGCTTGCTGGGGCGATCCTCCTCTGTTTTCTCTGGGGTCTTGGCCTTTTCTGTGATCTGGGGCTCGACTGGCATCGCCTCAGCCGTACTGCGGGGCGGCACGGCACTGGGAACCAGGGGCGAGGGAGGGCTGACTCCCTGTTTGGGGCCACTGAAGCCCTGCTCTCTCTTTGGGCTCTCTTCAGATGCAGACTCAATGAAGAGATCACTGTCGAGCTCTGCTTCCCTCTCCTCTCTTAGAATGCTGTAGGCTGTGGGTGGAGCATGGTTGCCTGCAAGGCCGAAACCACTCTTGGTGACTGGGGGATTGTCAAAGGGATTGTTAGGCTGGCTGAAAATGTCCTTGCTTTTAGGCGGCTGGACAAATGGGTTGCTAGTGGCCTTTGGAGGCTCCTCAGACACTAGCTCAATCTCTGAGTCTCCAGACTCTGCACTGCTGCCATCGTGCTCCCGGTTGCCTGCCTTTGTGCTGGGACTGCTTTTGGAAGCTGCAGACTTTGTTGCATCAGCCTTGAACATGTCGTGGGAAGGGAATTCTTTTTCTGTTCACAAAGAAATGCAGAGAGGTCATTCATGTCTTCATTCACACTACAAATTCAGCATCTGCACACACAACGAAAAGCTACTTAAAGAAATAACACAATCTTCTAACTGCATACTGATCCTTAATCATTTATCATCGTGTGTGTGTGTGTGTGTGTGTGTGTGTGTGTGTGTGTGTGTGTGTGCGTGCTGTGCGGGCTGTGCCTACGTGTTGGTGAAGCATTGGGAGTGGAAGCAGGGCTGTCATCCTCTGGCTCTGATAACGTCACGGTGGGAACCCCCTGTAAGCCCACGCTGAGGACGTTTTCACGTTCAGACACACTGACTGGAGTGGGGTGTGGCGGCAGCTCAGTCTTAGCAGTCGGAGGCTGGGACTCAGTCAAGGTGATCTTCACCGGACTGGCCGTCTGCGGGGTGCCACCCATGTTCCTGTAGGAGCGGTAGTCCGACAGCTCTTCGTCAGATGGGTCCTCCACGTAGGGGAAAGAGTGGGAGCCCAGTGCTGGACCCAGGTTTTCCTCTTCCTCCTCATCCCTCTGGAGGTTTTTATCCATGTAGCCGCCTGAAGACTCGCGATCAGTTAAGCCTGTGTCCACCAGGCTGTGCTGGTCCTGGCGTTCATCCCCGTGGCTGATGTCCATGTAGTTGTAAGATTCTGTCTTATCTGAGCCAAACAGAGATTTTGGCATGTCATCAACCAGGTTGGAAGTCATCTTGGTGCTGGAGCTAAAGCTATAGGTGTCACTAGAGAAGGGATCCAGGGCAGAGGAGCCAGAGGAGGGCTTGGACGGTTTCAGGTCGTCCGACAGGTAGGAGGCTTCTTGACCCGATGCGAAGCTCTGATTTGACATCAGGGAAGTGTAGACATCACCATCATCACTCATAGGCTTCCTGGACAGGCTGGATATGGGATCATCTACAGAGATTGAGAGGAAGAGGGAGATTTGAAACTCAGGAAACTGATCATGCAAAATGACAGCAAGTCTCTGCGTCACACAAATCAAATCCAATAAGCTTGTGCCTGAGCTGTTTGATTAGTGAAAACATCCACTCAAACAAGACTACGCTTCAGCTGGTGCCGCTGCCTGGGAGAGGGGCTGTGGCACTGTGAGGGCAGCGCAGTCAGACGGGGTGCTGGGCTGTGAGGATCAGTGAGGCAGCAGTAACAGAGGGTACTTGTACCCACTGTGGGACAAAGGGGGATTGTTCATACCCCCCCAAAAAAACACAACCGGAGTCTGTTCTAAATCATGCAAGCAAAGGGGTTTCTCTAGTCTCATCTCTGCTCTGTAATCACTAGAATCCTGCATCTCCCCTGACAAATCAGTGTGATGAAAACAAACTCACACATGGAATATGAACAACATACTGTATATACAGGCTTCCCTCTCCAGATTATACAATGCTAAAGCTAGGCTGCGTTAGGTTTACAAAAGTAACATTTCAAACACAGCATGCATCTCTGTGGTATTCAAGACGCATGCAAAACCAGAAACAATGCTAATTACAGTGATGCTGCAATTGTAGAGCTGATGGTGTTTTCAACTACAGTTAATAATGCAAAACCAGCATATGCTAGCTGTGAATTTGTGTGTGCTCTGCTGTAAAATATCACCCAACATCTCACTGAATAATTTGTTACAGTGCTGCCGCGTGAAGGATCCTCACATAACATGACTTGCAAAACAGGAAGAGACGCACTTAATGGGGAATGGTTATTTCAAGTTATGGGGTCAGAAGTCAAGGTCAAGTCGAGTATTCTGATTTCTTCGACTTCCTCTTGAAGTCCACCAGTAAACACACACTCACACACAAAAACACGAGCATACGTACAGTACTCGCACACTACACACTAGCACAAATCTGACACTAATGTTTGTATTTTGCTGTGTACAAGTCAGAGTTTATACTTCCACAAACTGAGCTCCTCCTGCTCTATAGCCCTGCTTCTCCCAGGACAGCGGTGGTGCTATAAATAGGCTGGATCCAGCTGCTGGGTTAGATGAGGGGGGAAGATTTAAAATAGCAGCCTTAGGGGTTAGCTCTGGAGGATGCAGACTGACTGACAGAAGACCCAACAGGTCAGGACGTCCTGTCCCTCCCTTCGCTTCCTCTAAAAAGCCCCGCCACCCTTCCCTTCTGCTGTCCTTCCTACTGCTGCTCCCTCATCGTCATTAACAATACATCATACCGCAGTACAATGTGGCATAAACACGACACACCCATGCTGGGACATAGAGGGAGAGCTGACGTGATATGCAGGGAAAAACCAAAGCAGGCCCACACTCTTGAGCTTTTGGATCCAATAGACTGAAATGTCTTGTAGATCAACATCTGAACCGGCTATGCAACATGGATGGGCACAGCTGCTCAGCCACGTTCAGTTCAGTGACATGAATGCCCTTGATGTACTGCTAAAGCCAACGAATAATCCTCTTAGTGTGCTACCATCGCATAGGCCCCATCAGCTATCACCCAGGCAACATCATAATCTAACTCTTTCACGGTACAAATACCTACTGTGCAGATGTGGGAAGCACTCACAGCCGCTACAAACTGTGAAGAGATGTGATCTCTGGAGCTGTGAACTGCTTGTAATCCTGTTGACTGTAGGCAACACCCCCCCCCCCTCCCGTTTCTCTGTCACCCTTGCCACGTACCAACACAGAGAAACTCACAGTTGCGTGAGGCATCTGTAATGATAAAGAGGCTGGTGTTTGGCTTTAAATGCCACGAGGGGCAGCCAAGCCGGGCAGCTACTTGACAAAGTTTGTGTGTTGGGATTGAGGGCATTTTGAATCTCTTGATATGGCTTAGCACCCAGACACTGGCAAAAGAAAAACAACCCACAAGGCCGAAACAAATGCTTTGCTGCACTCAGATGGGATTGGATGTGACAACAGAGGAATTCTCAGCTCACACTCGAGCCACACAACATAATCATGCCACTGAAAGGATGGTGCAGTTAAATAAATAAGTCCTTGGGACAGTCCTTTTGTTGTCCTCTGTGCAGCCAGTGAAGCCCCGAAACTAATGCAGTCTGACAATCTGTGCTACGCCAGGGCATGGGCTCCTAATTATCAGGCTACAGACAAAAACATGTGAGCACGGATGATATCAAAAGAGCTGGAGTTGCAAAATGAATATATTACCGTGTTGAAATTAAGGGTTTACTGAGCTGCATGTGGGAGTGTGTGCAGCAGGGTTCCTTCCCTTGAAGTGATCCACTACAGTTATTCAACATGGAATAAAATTAATGTGGAAAAAAGAAAAGGATTTTAAAACTGATGAAAATGTTTTGCATATGACAGCTGTGTTTGCTTGGAAATCATGTTGTCTCACTCCTTGCAGCCAGTGATTCAGAGCAAAGAAAGAACAGAATGGTGACAATTCAAAGGAACGATCTCTGTCAATCTGTGCAAACACACTCCATCATTATCATTGGTAGTTCAGCTTTACTTTTTAAACGTCTGAACTGTAATGATTCCATTACTCTGTCTGTGACCCTCTTTAGGGTGGTGTTTCCTTTCAGGAGTTCTCTTTCCCTCCGTGACCTTGTGGAAAACAATCCATCAAGACGCTAACTTACTGTGCTCTGCCATCTGTGCCTTTTACGTTCAATAATAGGCTGGAGCTTTATTATTTTAGGGATAAATTGTCCCCTTTGCTGGGAACTACACAAAACTTACTGTTTATAATGATAAAAACAAACGTGTTTTTTTTTTTTTTGGAACATGAAACATGGAAGACTGAGTTGGCTGTGCACATATTATGGGTCATGTATTTCGAGCTAGTTATACTACTTAGGGAAAGTTGGAGATGAGGGAAAAAAATAACATTTATCAGTATTTAATTTCTTTCTCTTTTTACTTGTTAATGTATTTAGAAATGTTCACCTAAATGTTATTTGAAAGTTTAATATTCGATTTCTATATCAAGTCCCCTACTTATTTGTCACACTTTAACTGACGCAACAGTCCGACTCTTAATGATCTCTGGCTTTTCAAAGCTTTGGTTATGACATTTCTGTTCATAATGTATTGATTACAATATCCTTGGCTGAACAAATACACGACTATTAGTCACTAAATGTTCCACTTTAAAGATGAAGATAATGGAGAGCCAAAGACAGTCTATACCAAGAGCTGAGGTACAACAAAACTATTAGCAGGGGTCGATAAGAGAACAGCTGTTCTGAGGGATTCTACTGCCCTGAGGTGTATTGATCCGAAACAACGAGGACCTACAATTACTGTAAGAAACATCAGAGTATCCGCTAATCTTAAAAAAAATCACTGAAGGCCACACAGGACAAATGTTGTTATTCCAGTCGCCCATTGTCAAAGATCAATCAATGAGGCCGTTTAAATAAAATCTGTCCCCATTCACATACAAGTCATGGTATGGACAGTACCTGTCTTCCACTGTATTGATTGTGTTTTTCTTGCTCGGATGGAGCTTAATGGATGAACAGAGGGGATGTGGGAGGATTCAGACCGAGTGTCTGCAACCTGTCTGCTTTTGGTCAAAGCTGTCAATTCAGTGTGACTTTGGATTGGCATTTCACTTTCATTGTACAGACAGAACTTGGCACCAAAGAGTACAGAAGTATGCAGGAAGGCATGTGTAGACTACAATAACCAACACGGAAATCGAATGGACTATACTGTTTAAAAGCGTCTCTGCTGAGAGTAGCTCGAATCCCATGAGGGGTTCTGCAATATTCGGCGATGAGGCAGGACAGCTGGACTGAGGCAGGAAGATTGTGAACATAGAATCATATTTCACATGCTGGCTCTTAATTGTCTTCAGGGTAAACACAGGGGATGAAAAGATGATGATTAAATAATACAATGATAGCAGTAATGCTTTGCTTTTTGGCTCCTGCGGTATAGAGTTGTTGGGGCGGGGTCTGTCGCTTTTATCTGGCCTGTTATAACTCAGCATGAGTTAATTGGTTGTGGAGACGGATGAAGATGAATGAGATCGAAAAACCTGGCAGGTAACACGTGGGTGGAGTACTCTCAATTATGTGGAAGCTATGGTATATTTGACACCCTTTAAGCTTTATTTTATTATGAAAGGTGCTGGAAAACATATTTTCAACCACAATAGCTAACAGAAATACCTGCAAACACTGCAATAACTAAGTGCTTTGGTCGGAGTCAAAGGTGTTCTTTTTATTTCTGTTTTTCCTTGACAGTCCATCCATTTGAACTATCAGCCTTCCCATCACAACCTCGCCTCTCTTGCCATTACACTACTCCCCCCCTCCTCCTCTTCCCCCTCCACCCATGTATTATCTTGCATCTTTATCAGCTAGTCTGAAAAGGCCTAGCACTGCTCTGCCCCCTGGGAACGGGAGCTAAAGGCACAAATGCACTGTGCTGGCTTATGCAGCCCAGCGGAGTCCTAAGTGCTTTCTCTATCTAACAGATACGGCAAAAGAGCCAGACATATGCTGCCTCATCCTTGTCACTGGTGATATGCTGAAATAGAGAAGGAATCGAGTCTAATCCACCTATCAGGGACTGGATTGGGTGGGAGGACGTTTCTCGTGACTGATGCACTTTGATATGTGGTGAAGTGACTAACATAATGCACTATAATGAGTTTCAAATATTGGAAAATCAAAACATTTGTGTATAACAAAGAACTGTTGTTTTATTTTATGCCAGACAGCATGGGAGGCTATTAGACAAAATGTGTGAAAAAGCACACAAGATGCAGCAATATCTTCAACAACCTTCTTACTCGTGTCTCTTTAAACCGTCACAGGATAGGACACTTTTGAGGATAAAATGTTATACTGCCCGGCACTTTCTGTGATACACGGCTAAGGTTCCCTTCCCTAGTAATTTAATACAGCTGAGATCAGCATTATCGGTGTCCTGTGGGTAGATCACTGTTGTGAACAAGATTTGACAGGCATGGATCAATTTCCTAGAGGCAATTCGAGACCTATTGAAGAGATGGTATTTCACAGTTCACACTGTTCAAGGCCAGACTATTTTCTGCCTTCAAAATCAAAAAAGTTTCCAAAACTTGAAATTATACTATTATCCAAAAGCACGGCAGAGAAGAAAAGTTTGTAACAGCGGGGGTCGTTGGGAGGGATGAATAGACTATAACAAGTGTGGTCAAGAGGAAAATGTCCAGTCTGCCCTGAGATCTGATCTGTTCCCACCAAGATCATAAGTGACAGAGCGGATTATTTCACTGGTATGGACACGGCTCAGCAGGCGTCACAGCAATAAGAGACGGCTATTCTTTCCATATCTAGGAATCAAAACATAATCTGTGTGTGTCTGTCTGCACCTACAGAAGCTGTAGCTCGTCTGACACACTGTTGTGAATGTAGAATAGAGCATGGGCTTTGTTTTCTTTTTATAGTCCGTCATTTCATATATTTTACATGCAGTCTGCTTTAAAAGGATCATTTTTAACTTGTATAAGTTATGTTAATTTCGCAATGCCTCTTTTCATTTGCAACACTTTTAGCTTTGGATGTTTTCAATCTACTTTTGTGCTAAATGTTGTGCCTCAAAGGAAAAGTATAATTTATGCATTTAAAAAAATGCTCTTGAACTGAATGGATATTAAAAACAAACCCCTCTTTTTGGTTGTTTTGGACCAGCAGCAGCCAGCAGAGAAAGGCCTGAGCAGCAGAGAGAGGAAACTAGTCGGCGTTAAAAAAAAAAAAAACATTATCTCATGAATTCTTCAGTGAATTCGTGAATGAAAGTGCAAGGCTCTAGTTTTGCTAGCCACGCGAATAGTGAGCTCTGTTCTTTCAGGATTAAAAATAGCATGAGCTGAGCTGTGCTGAGGAGAGTGACGGACTTAGACCTGAGGTCTGCATGATGTTCCCACAAAAACCACTGCCTCCAGCATCCAGCACGATAATAACTATATCATTACCAATATATTACCGAAAAACCTAGGAATCCTGTCATCATGCAGTCTCCTTGTCTATAAACTATCGGATTTTTTCTTGCAATCTATGTTTAACTCCTCCACCACAGCATATCAAGAACATAATAGGTATTTGAACCTGCACGTGGCAGCTAGTACAACAGTGAACGTTTATCGGCCATTTAAAGTTCAACAGGCTTTTATTTGCATGCTGCATCCCATCTATATCCTCCCTTAGAGTAGACTAACGGCGAAAACAACGGGTCATATTCATGTTTCATAAGCTCTAACCAAGTCAGGATGCATTCACTTCTGAAGATCATTCCCCTTAGCATATCAATGTTGTGACAGATGATTTACTATCACCTTAATGGGCTACCATAAATTAGTGAAATGTCGAGAGTTAACTGCCATAACTGTCCGCTTTACCTGTAGATGCAGTTTCCATAGCAACGGGAGGCCTTTTCCCGTCGTCCTGGAAAGGATGAAATTGTTGATCCAGGTCGCCCACCACCTCGCCGCCTCTCGGCTTAAATTCTTCACGTAGCTCGTCGAACCTTGTCGGCGTGTTTCCAAACAGGCCGTTCCTCTCGTAGTCATCCCCAAACCACCTCCCCTCCGAGCCAAGCTCCTCACCGGGCTGAGCAGACATGCTTTTTTTCCTGTTGTCGGACAGAAGATATACTAGCTAACGTTACAGCGCTTCTTCTTCTTCTTCTTCGTCCTCTCTCTACCGGGGCTGTTGCTGTAAATGAGCGCTGGCAACCCTTTTTGCGCTAGAACGGGTGACGGAGACACACACACACACACACAACAACGCAGCTCCTGGCCGGCGTCTGTCAGCTGAGCCTGGGGTTTGTATACGCCACAGATGAGACGGTGCGGTCGGTCGGGGAGCAAGAGGAGCGAGGTTGATTGTTTTAGTTCACGGCTCCTACGGTGACGTCATGGTGTCCGCGAGGCTCAGGGCTGGCACTTTATTTGGAGCAGAGTCAAATACGAAAGGCATTTTCGGCGTATTAATGAAGCCAAGTCTTTGACATTGACTGGCTGAATGACAGCTAGATGATGCTTGGTGAAGGGAAACAAGCTACAATACTGTTACGTACAGATGAGTCCGGGGAATTGGACACATAATAAAGATATTCCAGGGTAAATAATACGAACTGAATGTGCTATGAATAGCTAGGATTTGTGTATTTATTATTTATAAGTGTGCACACACAAAAACAAAGCAAAAATATATGTATTTTGTGGTTTTGTGAAAAAGTATATTGTACTGTGGCGCCCTCATGTGGTAGCTCCAGGTATGATCAGGACCGCTGAAGTTTCAACATGGCTCCTTAGCAACCACACGCTCCTGCCCGGACTCAGACTGGTTGCCATCGCCAAACATTGCTGAGCTCAGACGGCCCATTAAGTTTTGACCTCAGAAGTGTTATCGTCCTGGAAATTAGTATTATTTTATATCTGCCATGTAAGGTTGAATACAAAATATAAAACTTAAAATTGGCATTTAAGATACCAACCGAACTGGCAGTTCTTATCCACCTGCGCGTGTCGTTAGCTAGCTGGTAAGTAAACATCACTTAAAAAGCGAAGTTAGCATTAATACGAGGCGACATTTAGCATGTCTGCTTACGTGCTAACCTCAGCTATTTGTCGCCACA
Organism: Chelidonichthys spinosus; assembly: GCA_029853015.1. Lineage (NCBI taxonomy): Eukaryota > Metazoa > Chordata > Actinopteri > Perciformes > Triglidae > Chelidonichthys > Chelidonichthys spinosus. The sequence goes on along the minus strand of CM056833.1, from coordinate 11,014,721 downwards.
CACGCTATCTGGCAGACTAATATCCACGAAGACCATTTTGTCCCCACTTCAGTTAATTTCAAAACAGAAAAGTTAAAGTTATGACACAGAAACAAAAGCAGCGCGGTGACGAGGAGGTGGTCAAAGAGCTGGTGAGTACGGGATTCACATTTATTTCACTAAGATGTTAAATTGTTTGTACAGTTATCATTGTGACGTTAACAGCTTCCAACGACTGAAGTCATTAGCTGAAATTCTGCGACTACCTTCCCCTGCTTTTCCATGTTCTCTTCAACAGTGCATTGCCAATGGGGTCTCCTATGAAAACATTGCACAAGAAGGAAGCAACGTCAGCTCCTTGGAGATCTTTTTCTTTGGTTTCCCCCGCATGGCTGGGCTGTCCTTCTTCCCAAGGCTCTGCCAGTTAACCATAGCGGGCCAGAATATAAGATTCATCGAAGGACTTGAATGCTGTCCTCTGCTTCGGGAGCTCTGGGTTGTTCAGTGCCATCTGACAGTAGGTTTGATAGTGTTTTTCACACACACACACACACACACACACACACACACACACATATATATATATATGAATAAAGACAATAACATGTCCCATTTTTTTTATTTTGCAGGGAATATCTGGACTACAGAATTGTCTACAACTAGAGAAACTTTACCTTCATGATAATCAGATCTGTGAAATAAAGTATTTAGAATTGCAGATCAACCTAGAAGTCTTGTGGCTCAACAACAACTGCATAACTCAGATAAAGGTTTGAACTGCATCTGTCTGCCTGTTTATCATACATTATACAATATGTAACTGTGAGTTTTATTTCAGAATTTCTATTGACTTGCCTCTCAAAAATGATATTTTTACACAATATAGCACAGTATATGACGGCATGTTATGTCGAAATAGCATGCTTCCAATTTTGATCAGTTGTCTGTTATGTGTGTGTGTGTGTGTGTGTGTTTATCTTTTTCTTCTAAAGGGCTTGAACACGCTTCAAAACCTCAAAGAACTAAATCTTGCTGACAACAATATTGAAAAGATTGGTAGGTTTGATAGATTCCTCTGTATTTTTGGTTCGAAGTTTGATTGTGAAAAAAATAATCAGCAAATCATTTTAAACTTCTTGAAGGGCACAGCCTTGATGCTAATAACAGCCTTCAGAATCTGAATCTGTCTGGAAACAAGATCAACTCCTTTAAGGTAAGGACAGACATATGTTATTGACATTTCTTCTGCAAAAATCTGTCCTACATATTTGTAAAATCTTATTAAAATACTTAGTCTTTTAAGGGCTATTCATCATTTTTCTGACATATTGGGGTCAGGTCAGATTTTCAATTAATTCCACAATTGCTGGCTACACAATAAGGTCAGTAAAATTTAAATTGATGTCATTCACGATTCAATCATATAGATTAATCACTGCATCTATTTTTTTTTAACTCTTAAAAGACTACATAAGACTTTGATATGCAGGTTTGTGTTAGACAGTAATACATTCGAGACATATACTCCAGCTGACAAAGTAATTGCATTACACTGAAGCATTTTCTTGTTCAAGGTCATTCTGATTGGCCGTTTTGTGGCTCTAGCTTTAATTGGATGATTAACACCTCGATCATATTCTTAAAAAACCACCTTTAATTCCCTTTACGGAATGCAATTATTCTCATTCACTGTACTGGGAGCCCAATATATTCTAACTGCTGTGAAATCAAAGAAAAATTCTTTGTCTTTACAATGTGACATTTCCTATCAGCTGATGTGTGGTGACGAGTATGGGGGGTGAAAAGAAATGTAAATTTCCCAAAGGCAGTGTTTGGCTTATTGTTGCATGTATTTAATATTTAAATTGCATGTTTTATTTAACAAGACACAAGCAGTTCATTAAGCACTAATTAATATTGTTTTTTTGGCCATAATAGATGTGTTTTTAGAGCACAACCTAGCCTTAAAATGATGAGAAACCCTAATGAACTAGCCTGTGTGTTCGGTTGTTATTTTTGGTGTAACAGGAGCTGACCCTGCTTGCCCGCTTACCCCAGCTAAGAGAACTAGCACTGAAGGACCCCACATCAACCCCAAACCCAGTGTGTCTGCTGTGTAACTATGCCACGCATGTACTGTACCACATGCCAGACCTCCAGTGTCTTGACACCTTTGATGTCTCGAGCAAGCAAGTGAAGGAAACAGCTGAGGTATTGAGAAGACCAGCAGGACCTCTGTTTTTCACCAACAAAGCTCACCTCAACTCTGTTTGATTTATGCCGATTTCTAATGAGTTGCAATGAGACCTAATAACACTTCTTTTTAATTTCCCTAAGCTAGTTTCAGAGATATTAGGGAAAAAAATTACATCACACATTTGTTTTGTATTTGGTTGTTATACACTGGAGCTACAAATAATACGTAACATGAGTCAAATATTAAAATCCAAGACACAATTTGTAATACATTTATTTAATTCAATTTTTTTTCTGTATTATGCATCACATTTACACATTTCCCTTTAATTTCCACATTTAATATCATCAGAAACCTTACACTGTAATATATAATTAGGTTTTGTCGGTTCACTTAAAATAATGAATTACTTTTATTATTTGTTTCATCTTTGTGTTTCCCCTCCAATAGTCCACAGTAATGAAGAAAATGATGTACTACAACATGCGTGTACGTACTGCTCGGAGGAACCTGGCAGAGATCCGACTCAGTCTGATAGAGAAGAGGAAAACTATTTTACAGTTACCTGGAGAATGCATCAGAACACTGAATTACACCCTCAAGAGTGTATGTACATTATTATTTTAGCTTTAAGAACATCATCATTCAGCTGTAATCTCCAGCTTCAAGTTGTTGTTCAAAGTTAAGGGAGCTGTTTTCATGTATACCTAGCTTGAACGGGAGCTGTCCACGGTGCCAGCTAGTAAGAAGTCTGCCTGCATGGAGGACGCATCGACCCACCTGGCTGAAGGTTCAACTGACAGAAGTGATCCCGCCCCGGACATCAGTCGTGACCCTGCCACGGAGAACAAAATACTCAGCAAGATTGAAGCGCTGCAGGAGAGGCTGGTGCTATGGATGAGGAGGCTGGATGAGTCCGTACATTTGATACAAAGATAATTTGTCTTTGCTTCACAGAAGCATACTGTACATGTTCCTACATTCAAACATTTGATGAATAAAAAGTAATGCTCCCTCTTCTGTATTCAGGATTGAAGCCTGGTATGAACGGGATTTGACACAAGCCACGAACACCATGGAATACACTATCCAGTTTCTATTGATGGAGCTAGAAAGTGTTGGAAATATTCGTTGGGAAGAGGGCTGCTCCACAGACCCTTGGTATGTACTTGGTACAGTATGATCAAATGCAATTCCAATGATTTTCAATTCACGGAGGACAAATCAGAGGCAGACTTCACTTTGACTCATCTGTATGACATATCTGTATTATGTACCCAACAGGTTTACTTCTTGTTGCGACCTCCTGCATTCCCGCTTCTCGCATTCAGACTTTAAGTTTTACAACATTGCTGACATTAGGATCAGTAGAGTCGTCCGCATCCACAACAGTGCTTTGAGGCTGCGCTTTGAGGACAAACTTCACGCCCTTCAAGCCAGCGAGGAGTCTGCTGCCTCGTCACAGTGAGTTCATCCATACTGTAGTGAAATTGAATGATAATTGAGTTTTTAACCACTATTTTTAACCCTATCGTCCCCATCACTGTAACAGTAACAGACCGTCCCCTATTAGAATTTGTAACTAATTAAACATTTTCAAGCAGGAATTCCAGACGTCAGCTGGATCACTTGTTCTACATAGCTGACCCCGAAAAAAATAGCGAGAAAGAAGAACTTTTATGCATTGTAGAGGAAGGCTTCAAGACTGCCGTACAATATAAGGTGGGTTTACTTCTGTCCACTACAACTCACAATCCCATCACCCACAAGTTATTCCTCTGAGCACTGAGGGAACAGATTCAGCTAGTTAGTCATATATTAGTACAGCATTTACAAAAATGCATTTCTACAAGTTATATTTGACTATTAAGCAGAATGCAATTAATTATAGAAGGATGGAACCCTGAAGTCTGAAATGATAACATTTAAAGTCTTAACTGGGAGCCCTTTAGTGTATAGAAATAACTATATATGAGCAAGGCAACAGAAAAAGATCTGTAATTTTTTTTATCTTGTTTTCACATGAACTCCAAATAGTGATTTTTATTTTTGTTGATGGTTTGAACTAGGCATTGGGAAGAGAGGGTGCAATACCTTTATCCAATAGCCTGATCGTGACTGAACAGCCCAGAATTGAACACACACTACGCCAGGCCAACAGTACGGACACAATCCACTTCAGGCACGGTGAGTCAGTTTTACTCACAGTATTATCTTCCCCTTAGCTGTGACTATTGTTTTTTTTCTCTAAAATGTTAATGTTTTTTGCCTGTAGGTCAGATTATTGTTTCCAAAGTGTTTGTGGGCCACAGCATGCCCATCAAAGAGGGAGACCCGGTGGACAGAAGCAGATATCCTAGAGTCTACTCCGTTTACCGCAACGTGGACACTAAAAACAGAACTGCAAAAAGTGAAGGTATGTCGCATATCAAACGAAAATAATTCTTTTTCAGTCAGCATTCATACAAAGTGTTTGCATCTCTGTATTTTTTCCATTCAGTGAGACCCAACTCAACCAAAACACACGCGGGTCCAGAGTGCAGTCCCAGACGAAGACAGTGGTTTGTGTTCGACCATGAGCTTGTCCTGCCTGAGTACATCATTTATTTTGAATATTTGACCACCAGGGTAACTAATTGTTATTGTTTGGAAACATGCTTCACATGCTATATGATTCATTAATCATTCTTGGACCAGTTCTGTTCTTTCATTTAAATGCTTGTGATATGTTGTTGATAGGCTCAAGAACAACCAGATGATAATCCATCCAACAACATCATCCTAGACAGGGAAGTCCTCAACATGGATCCTGTGCTGAAACCGCCCCCCAAGTTATTAAGTTTGGATGACAAAATTCTGTTAACGGTGGCCAAATCCAATGTCCTCAGTCAAATCACTGTAAGTATTCAGTCTTTTCAACCCACAACTTGAATTTTGAAGCCATTTCATGCAATCACGATAATCTTCAGTGTGTTGAATGTCCAGGTGCTGAACCTTCATGGAAACAGTCTGAGTAAAATAAAGGAGATTTCCTGCCTCACAGCTCTGCGGCATCTTACCATCAGCTTCAATGAGTTCACACACTTGGATGACTTTTCTCACATGGTAAAAGTAATAGGAAATATTGATTTTCAGATTAAACGAATGAGCGTGTCTGAAGTCAAATGAAAGCAGTATTTTCATAGTGAATTGTCTTTTTAATATGGGTGACATAAAACAGAGTGACTGTGTTATGCACCATGGAATGAAGTTGAAACATTTAACATTTCTGTTACCTAAAGCCCAACCTTGAGTTTTTGGATGCTAGCTGCAATCACATCGTAACCCTGGATGGTCTGAAGGGTTTGGGACGGCTCAAACAGCTCGACCTGCGCTGGAACGCATTGACCAAGGCCAGAGAGGATACGGCTGTGCTGAGAAAACACGCACCTGCTCTGCTGAAGCTCGACAGCCGGTACAACCCCTGGACCAGGGTGCGAGTTGCTATCAAATAAGAAATATGTGGTACTTGGAACAATAAGGAGTGATTATACAGTGATGCTATTTTCCTTTTTTCAGTCCAAAGCGGTTCGAATGACCATACTGGGCCGTCTAACAACCCTCACACACCTGGACGATATGATGGTAGCGGAGGACGAGGCTGCTTGTGCTGTTCAGATGGTTGCTGGATCCATAATTAACGAGGTTGGCTGTTTTTTCTTCATTTGAATGATGACTTATTTGGTAAAAAATAAGCATTAACATGCTCCATTGAAGGAAGCAGCACGTGAACATCTAAGTGTATATTTCAGGACGACTGTAATTCAATCAGACCTGTTGACACTCTGCTCGCAGGCATCTCTTCTGGCTCACTCGTGTGCCGACAGTGACCGTCCCCGCAGTCTCAGCCTGCTGTCAACAGCCCAGCTCCTATGTCCTCTCAGTCCTGCTCCCTCGCGTCTCACCCGAGCGCTGGAGCCTGACTGGACTCAAAAGGTGAGCTCCAGACATGTAGGTTTCTCCCTAAAAGTGTGATTTTGCTTTTTAGGTACTCATTTTTCTTGTTTCTAAGTTTTTTTTGTTGTTGGAATATTTAGAATCTTAAGCTAAGGTTTCAAGCTTTGGACATCTGTCATCATTTCTACATTTTAATGTATTTGTGGCCCTAAATATTGACCAGATCACTGCACTGAACCTTGATAACCAGAGGATTTCCAAAATGAGCCATCTGAGTAAGCTGGTCAACCTTCGCTGGGCTTCCTTTAATAATAATGACATTTCTAAAGTGGAGGGTCTTGACAACTGCTTGAACCTGGAGCAGCTTTCCCTGAAAAACAACAGCATAACCACACTCAAAGGTTAGTCACACAGTCAACCTGACTAAGAAGTTGGAATTACAGCATTGAGATACACCTACTCAAATCTAGCTGTTATTTCTGTCTGTCTTTGCCCTCTGTTTCTTCAGGACTATCAAAACTGCATTGCCTGAGTCATCTGAGTGTAGATGGGAATCAGCTAGCTAGTCTGGAAGCCACAGTCCTAGATCAGCTGGCAAACCTGTCCTTTTTGTCCATGGAGAACAACTGTATCGGTTCACTGCACGGCATCCAGAGAGTTCGCTCCCTTCGAGAGCTCTACATCGGCAACAACCACATTTCTACATCACGAGACATCTACTATCTGAAGGCAAATGGGAGAGAAATAAGGACAGTAGGTTTCAGGTTTCTCCACCATTTTCCATGCATATTGTCTGAGCACATGGGTTCTTCTTTTATTTCTTTCAGGGATTGACAAACCTGATCATTCTGGATCTTTATGGGAATCCTTTATTGGAGAAATTCGAGAGCTATCGGATTTATGTCGTTTTTCACCTCCCCTCCTTAAAAGCTCTGGATGGCATTGCAGTGGTACGTATCGACAACAGAAAACAGTCAAAACGTTCAGATGTTGTAGCTTTAATGACATCATTACATCCCGTGTTTTGTGTTTGCTGTTGTTTTCTCTAGGAGGCGACTGAGTGTGAAAGTGCAAAGGATATGTTTGGAGGAAGACTAACTTCCGACATGGTAACAGAGAAGCTGGGCCACTCAAACTACACAGACATCAAGTACCTCTGCCTGCAGTTGAGCTCCATTAGGTAATAGCACAGCCAAACAAACATATACACACAACACACCAAAAAAATGTGCATGATTATAGAAATGTACATTTGAAACACAAGGCTAAAAAACTGGTTTTGTTCCCCCCCCCCCCCACAGAGTTGTTGATCTGTCTCCAGCAGACCTGTTCTCTAGCCTGCGCAGTGTCAACTTGGACCACAACAACCTTACCTCTTTCTCTGGCCTCATCTACCTGCCCAACATCAAAGTAAATAAATCAAATAAATATAAGTAATTTATGAGTTAATATAAATAATTTCCAGTGTTTTCTTTCCAGGCTCTGTGTTTGAACTACAACCACATTGAGTCCATCCTGCCCAAACAGAAGAATCAGTCTCCTCTAACAAACAAACAGATGCTGTACAGCAAAGTTCACTCCAGTGGTTACGGCCAACAGAGCTCGTCCAAATTCAAAGGGTAACGAAGTTTGTATTTCAATAATTCCTGCATTTTTACTTGCAATGTGCGATGACTGAATTATGAACTTCAGCTGAATTTGTAGACTGTCTCCATTAGGGGGCAGCAGTGACCATCCAATATCTCTTGACAGTCAGTGTTTTTGTCACCGCCGTTGCCTATAAACCTTAATAAAAAAGAGTTTTTTTCAGGGTGTTGATTTGATTTAAAACAATGTTATATTTTCCACGCTCAATATTTCAATATTTTAAAATGTATATTTTCAGTGTCATGGGATTCATTCATATGGGAATAATGATATAATCTTCAAATCTCATTGTCCTTTAATAGAAACGCCTGACTGCCCTGACTATGATTGCCTTTAGGTGGTCTGTGTGTGTGAGGTCTGGCCAGGCAGCTGGAGGGAGATAGAGTTGTTCATTTAACCACAGAGGTTTCAACTGTCATTCTGTGACTTTGTTTAAGGGAAACTGGGGCCACTGGCAGTCTGGAGCCACTGATGGGCAGCCTGGAGGTGCTGCATTTGAGTCACAATGGCATCTCCAATATGGCCAATCTGCAGCTCAGCAGGCTCACCAATCTTAAAGCACTCTTCCTTCAAGGTATGCATGTATGGTTGGTGTACCACCCCTCCCTCACAAAGCCTGTTAAAAGTGCAGTGTATTGAGCCTGTGAAAAGGCAAGCACTGAGAGCAAAGTCTCCCATAGACCGGAGGCCAGGTGGGAAATGAGACCGAAAGAAAAGAATGACTGACTTTCTTTCAAATGCTTTTGATGGCTTTTGATTGAGTTTATCTTTGTCAGGGTGATTTGTCCCACAAAGCCGACCTTCCTTACATTCTTCCTTTTTGCTTCGAAACCTTTCGAAGCTGTCTCTTTAATTTCACTGCTTTTTACACTGGGTTACCCTACAAATACCTAACAAATGTTTCTTTTGCCTTTAAACGCTGCCTTTTATATTGTTTAGAGCGTTCCACTCTTATTTTCTTTATATAAATATAAGCATTTTTCAGATATCCCCCCTGGTTTTGATGATGTTTTCTCTCTCCATAGGTAATGAGATCAGCCAGGTGGAAGGATTGGAGGGGCTTCACCAGCTCAGAGAGCTTGTCTTAGACAGGAACCGGATCAAAGCTCTGGCCAATGACTCTTTCATTGCCCAGAATGTCCTGCTAGAACTGCACCTAGCAGAAAACCGGATCCGGGAGCTCAACCATCTACATCCTTTGACTGAGCTTCGCAAGCTCTACCTTGGCATGAACAAGCTGCAGGTATCCTCATGCAGCAGCCGTAGTCTCCTCAAATGCAAAATAACCTTATATTATGATTTTTATAAACATCGGCAAGTTTTTCATTGAAACGGCCTTAATGACCCGCACCACAGTGATTTCCTGAGGTGACCACCAAGGTCGTTGAAGCTTTTGTGCAGTTTATGTTTTACTACACGATTTTACTGATTGGTTCATATGAAAAACATGTCATATGTTTAAGAATGTATTTTATTCATCGTGCAGCAGTATTACTTTTTCCCTGCATTTGCAAAGTAAGACATGAAGTATAGTAATCATGAGTCATTACCACCCCACTGTGGCATGCGAGGGGTAGCATTAAGGAGAATCAAGTTTGATTGAAGGTCAGGAACGTGTGTATGAAGAAAGAAGGGGACAATCAGGGCAACGTGTAATCAGCCTCTCAGTCTGCATCTGCTTCTCACCCGGGGAGTGGGATTTGCAATTTTGTTTCTAGTTCCTTCTTCCCTTCACGTCCTTAATGTGTCCACGCATTCAATTAAGATATGAAATACAGCAATCATCCCAGCATAATAGTTCTCACAGTGGGGTGGGGGGGGATTTGAATCACATCCAAGTGCAACTATAAACCTGGGAATGAGAGAAAACAACCCCATGACCTGTTGCATGCCCAAACTCTCATGAGATTAATGAGAGCTCACACATGTAATCTCTCCCATCAGCTGCTTCCATCCTTCCTACACCAAAATTATGAAAGGTCCATCTCTAATGCAAATCTCTCCACGATGAACACAGTGTAGGCTGCAACCAGTGGGAAAGGAAAGTGAGATGAGGGGGTAGTGAATGACCAAGACTTTAATGTTTGTTTCTTTACTTTTCATAGGAAATCACAGAGCTTGACAAACTAGGAGGTCTTTCTTCGCTGACGGAGCTTTCTGTTGTTGGCAATCCTGTAAGTGTTAAACACAATTTGATGATGTTATTAAAAAAAAATTTAGATTTTCGTATGATGAGCCTTGCCTAGTGATGTGAATCTACTAGCTGTCAGGGTATTTTGAATGCTTTCACTTGCAAACAAATTATCAAAAGCACACTCACAGGCTCCATTTCTCACTCGAACAATCCAAAACATGATCCCAATGTAACTCTGTTTCCAAATTAAGCGATTACATGATGGGCCATCTGCTGTCCCTCAAACTGGCCGGCATCAGAGACAAATCCCTTGACCAAATGGCAGGGCGCTATTGGCCTGGTTACATCACCCATCTGGAGCTCATGGAACAGGCCTGAGCAGAGCCGGCAGCCCAGGGCCTCCCTACCGTCCACTGGGCAATGCTCAGCTGTGGTCGCCTCTGTTCTGCCGGACACCATCCCCCTTCTCTTCCCACAGTGGGGGTTAATCCTGCCAGGGGGTAGAGACCAACAGCCACCCTGGAGACAATACCTCCTGCTGTTGACGGCATGAGATTGCTACTTCACCCATGTTCCCTCGGCAAAGTCTGTCCCCTCCTCTCCAGTGTACATCCATTGGCACACACTCCTTACTTAATCACAGCAGCAGGGTCCTATAGCAACATTAAGTTTAATGATGGGACAGGCTGAACCTGCACCCTCACCACAGGGTGCCCTCAGCTGGGAGCTAACTGCTGCTGTCAGCTGGGTCAGCTGTTTGGAATATGATAACTGCATTGGGAGCCACATAGCATCATATTTAGGCCAGATGTATCAGGGCAAGCTTCACTGATAATCCACAGTTAAAATCGCTGCTCTTTTTAATTTATCAGTGGGTTTTTTGATCAAACAGATGCTTTTTTTTTCTTCTTCCAGATGGCCAAAACTTCGCTCCACAGACCAGCGATAGTGCTTTGTCTGTCCCAGTTGCAGGTCCTAGATGGAGTGATGGTCACCCTGGAGGAAAGGACCAGGGCTGAACTCCTCAGTGCTGATCCATCTGTGAGAACTATACATGCATTGTCACTCAGAAACACTCACACTCATAATGTATATGCACACACAGGGTCGTAGCTACCATTGAAGACAGAAAGGTTTTTTGTAGTATGCAGCATTTTTAATTTGTTTTTGTTTAAATGTGACTACTTTAAGGACAACAAAATAACAATAACTAAGGCTTCAGCATTTATCCTGCACAACTCTTTTCCTGGTAGTGAGGCAAAGCATTGGAGATACGTGTGACCTTGGTTCTTAGCACGTTTGTAGGATTAAGAATAGGGTTTGTTTGCAGGAAAGGAATCTTTCATTCCAACACTCTCAGTATACAGTACTTCCCTCTTTGTATGAACTACATATTAACAAAAACTATGGCTGTTTTAAAAGCTCATTATGCACCTTATCGAGAAAGATGCAGCCCAACTGAACGAATAAAAATGTCAACAGCTGAATTTAAGCCAACAAAAAAGGGGAAGAGCTTGGATCAAACTCTTTCAGTGTGACTGATTTGATGTTCATGTAATGAGAGACCAAAGCAGTAATTCTCCTGCAGCTCTGAATTAAAAGCAGCCTAAGCCTACTGGCATCATCCTGCTGATTAGATGAAATGTGCCCGGCCGATAATGCACCAGTGGATTTACCCCCTATTAGCCAGGTCAACACGACCCCCTCTGCTTGTTAATCGTAGATGTGGAAATGACAGAGTAGAGGTCCCGGGTTTTCTCATTAAAAACACAAACTCAAACCTCCCCTATTGACTCTCATAACTGCCATCATGGTTGTCGCTGCTAATATACGCCTGTTCCACTGCTTCTGTTTGAGTTTGAACATTGTTATTGATGAGTAGTAATGACTATATCCCTACTAGATGCTTTCATATGTGGAACAATAAGCAATCCATGAACCAATCTCCTGCTGAGTGTATAGGAGGAATGGACACAGTGCAGTGGCAGTAGTGGCCATAGGAAGGTAGCGAGAAGGGAAACAATTAGGATCGGATGTCAGTAGGTCAAAGACATTGAGCTGGCCCTGGAGTCGCACATTATCTGAATATCTGCGTATGTTTTTTTTATAATCCTGTCCTCAAGTATTTCTTTCTATCTTATCTTCCTGCTCTCGTTTTAATATTTCTCTTAAAGGCATGCTGCCAATGCCCTGGAGCTTCTCTTCCTACCACAGACATAAACCTCCCTGACCTGCTACCTCTCATGCCTCGAAACATCCCTCTAAGAGCAGTGACTATAAGCGGAGGACTGCAGAACTTTATGCATGGGCACGATATCCTGCCAAGTAATGTGGATGAAACTCAATCCCATTGCACATACAAGTGTGAGTGTGACATTTCTCCTCTTGAAGATCATTTCTTGGTGAATATAATTATGCATAACAACAAGATTTGGATTGAAACAGACTGTTCTTCATGTTATATACAGTAAAAACATTTATACAGACAGGCTCCCTCATGTGGCTTCTGCAAATGTATTTATTTATTATAAATAATATATTTTTATTTTATAAAATCTCCTGCGACCCACATTTGGGAATGACTGCTCTCACCCACACCCTTGTTTTAATTCCCAATTCAGACAAGAAGCAAAGGAATGGTAATGCTGTTCGTAGTGGCCTCGGTGACATTCCCTTTAGACATATTCGAAGAACAGGAAGCAACCTGCCACCCACAGGTCTCCTTCATGATGGGAACAGATTCATTGTCAAGTACCCCAGCCAGGAGCAAGACGGCAGGTTGGTTAATCCCAAAATCAAGAGATACGTTTGTGCTTCTTTAAAATGTGAGAGATATGTTGTAATACACATTGTTATTTTCCAGATTTCCAAATGGAGGCAAACCTCCACCCATGTAGCGGCGAAGGAGTGGAGCCCACACTGGTGAAAAGTGAACACATGCCATGTGGTGCGGTCGTATATCATAGTGTTTTATGGCATCATAACTTGAAGGTGATGTTTTTGTAAGTGTGCCTTTAATCTATATGAGCATTACATGTCAAGTATAGGTGCATATTTAATGAGGGGAAAAGCCAGAACATTGGGCAATTCAAGTGCTTTTACTTTTTAAATAAATAACATTATGTAAACCTTTAGATATATTTTGCTATTTGCTAAACAATAATAATCTCTGCCACTCTTTGAATTTTAGTGTGAACTAAAACATGCTTGGGGTTAAAGAAAATTAGGCTACTTGAATGTTGCTACCCTTTCAAATGCATTTAGAATAACTGTGACCTTATTTTTTTTATCCACATATGTGGCTCACTAACCATGGTAATCTGAGGATGAGAGGTTTTGGTGTCATTTCTACTGCTATTCCATCCTTGGCCCCAAACAAGTGAAAAAACACCCACAGATGTAAGGGCGTGTGAGGCTTCCATGCTGCTTCCATGGGGTCAAATGCATCCCCAACAAGTGGATAATCCAGCTTTAGCACACCTCTCTGTGGACAATAATCTGCAGTCACTCAGATAAAGATGTAATCTTGAATGAGGTCCAAATGGATTGCAGAGATTGTCAGTTTCATCATGTTAGCCTCTTTTCGAAAAGCCCACCACAGTTTCGACTAATAGGCAAATCTCATGTGTTGTAACTGGAAATGAACCTACTCCACTTGATATTGATGTTAACTCTGCTGAACATGAGATTATAATCCTTCCTCTCTTCCTATGATTTTAATCTGGAGTCCTGTAGTTAACACCACACCAGCCTGAGCCTGAAATGAGGAGGATATAGTCTATATTATTTGATCTAAAACTTTTTCATTCTGGGACCTCTAAACTGATCATCAAAATGATTTAGATAGGGCATCTCTTTTCATCAATCAAGCATAAATGTTATATAGCAGGGAAAGAACACTATTCTGTGCAAACTGTTATTTATCTTTCGACACAATTTCTTATAAAGTTAAATTATTGTCTTAATTAACCTGAGGTTTTTTTTGTTTATCAAAATGCCTTTGCCTTGAAAGAGACACAACAACCCCACATAATTACAGAATATTATGCTGAATTTGCAGTTCAATTCCAATATGTCCGATAAAATGCATTTAATATAGAAAGAGGGAAAAAAACAGATGTGTATAGATACATTTACATGCACTTTTTATAATGACATAAACAATTGAACAAAAAAAAAAGAATCAAACAAAACAACAAATCAAAGCAAAAAACAAATGAACAAAAAGTAAAAACAGGACACCCCACCCATTGGTACTTCTCCCAAGAAGCAGTAACATTTTCTTGTCATATTTCTTCCACAAACGTGAGTTGTGGACTTTGAGGGTCAGTGGCGTTAATGTGGCCACTAGGTGTCCTTAGAGCTCCATTAGCTCTCCCTTATAGACACTGCTAATCAGTCCTCAATTTATTTAGCACTTGCCCCGTAGGTAGTAATTTATCGGCTGAAGGCAGTTACGTGTGTATGCTTTAATTTTGTGTTTCCTGCCTGTATGGCCTTTGCTGAACATGCCAGGCAACAGTGGAAAGCTCTCACCAAACCAGCTCCTCTAATGCATGTACTTAACTTCACTTAATTTGTGTTAATTCCCAGCATTAAGCGGGGCTAATGACTGTGCAAGTGGGTGCACTGTCATTACCTTGCTCTGCCTGACATCAAATGGCAGCTGATGGACTCGCATAAAAAAAAACCCATCTAATGCACAGATTTGGGAGCTCAGGGAGAGCTCTCTAATGCATTAGGTATTGCAAAGGATAATTACACACTTTATATTTGTGTACAGTATGTGCAGTATGGATACGTTAGAAATATATGTTTTGATGCAATTGCATGTCTATGGGTAGTGTAAGTTTCTAGTGGGCATACCACTTCATACAGTATTCTTCACTTTGCATATCTGTCAGTATTTTTAACATTAAAATGACATTAGCATAAAGATTGTGAATAATTCATCAGTCCTGAGTGAACCCAGATGCACTCCTCCCTCTGTCTATCTCTCTCCCTCTCCTCCCTCCTCCATGTGAGTGGACCACATGGTTCGTAGCTGGTTTAATGGGATGGAATGTGACAGGTTATGTTTTCATCTGCCTGATATGGAGCCTGGTTTGGAGCGGGAGGGAACAAGAGCGCGAGAGAGGGAGACAGGGAGAGTGTGGAGAGGGGAAAGTGAATTGGTCTCCACAGTTGTAGTCTGGATTCATAATTAGGCA
This sequence comes from Chelidonichthys spinosus, assembly GCA_029853015.1. Classification (NCBI taxonomy): domain Eukaryota; kingdom Metazoa; phylum Chordata; class Actinopteri; order Perciformes; family Triglidae; genus Chelidonichthys; species Chelidonichthys spinosus. The sequence goes on along the minus strand of CM056833.1, from coordinate 10,999,618 downwards.
TGTTTTTGCTTGTTTCAAATCAGTTATAGATGATGCTCTTCCTCCCATCCCCACCAACACACACACACAGACACACACACAAACACATGCTCTGTATGGGGCTATTACTTCTAGTCCACTAACTCCCTACATTTGCTGTGTCTGTGCATTCGGAGCACCATTTGTCCAAGACTCTGTGAATAATTGCTGAATGGACCATGTTTTCGCTGCTATCTACTCAGGTTCCAGTGTTGGCTGATGTTGTGGGTGAATTGAGAGGGATGAGGACATTGATTGATGTTTGATAGATAGTGCAGCATGTTGTGCAATAGTTGTCAAAGCATTATGTGCAGTAATGGATGAACAACATTAAACTCCATGAGCATTACACATTCACCAGCTTGTATTAACTTTATAAGTGCTTCAGTAGAGGTTACAATTGCATCAACATCATCACTTGACTTGGAATTGCTGTTAAAAAAAAAAATCTCCACATTTGGCTGCCGATGACAAACAAATTCAGATAATGAAAATATAGATTATTTTTTTCACAAGGTGCACATTATGTCTCTGAATGCATTTTTCATCCCCATAAATACATCCTCTATTCAAAAACAATCTTGCCATTTTGCCTCTCTTAAAATCTGTCACTGAGTTATTGTTGTCACTTGTCATTTCCCTGTAATTTGTTTTCTGTGAGGCTCCCTAGAATGAGGAGTGAATGCGGAGAGAGAGAGAGAGAGGAAATACAGATAAAAGAATGTAGTAAGAGTGACAATTAGACTGAAAAGGAAAATGCTTTTATTTTGTGTAGATATTTTGGTTGAGAGCATTAAATGTTAACTGCTTTTCATTTCTAGACTTACGTGTGATTTATCACATTATTGAACTTGTGTGTCATTTATCACACCATTTCAATCAAACAGCATGTGTGGTTATAATGGTGAAAAACAATGTAACCAAACAAGTGACAAATATCCAATTTCCTTGTAAATGTAACGCAAATCAATTTTCAGACCATCGTCATATGTTCTGCTTTGTGGAGATTGTAGCCAATTTGGTATCGGCCCTTTTGATTTTATGGTATTCACTTGTGCTTCTACCATAATGACTCTTAAGTCTTAACTCAAGTTGATATTTATGGCAGCTATGACAAAAATGGACTAATGGTTTTGAATAAATGGTGCTATGGGAGGATTACAAGGCGCAATACATGTTGTCGTGACTGATGGGCTTTTCTTTTGTTATTGTTTATTGTGTCCTACACAGAGCAGAAATTGCTTTTTCAAGATGACAAGGAAACACAACGTCCTGCTCACCCTTATCCCCTCAGTCTTGGCGAAGAATAACAACAACAATTTAATCTCCTTGCCTCTGGATTATCTTCTTTCTTTGTGTTGATATTGTGGCCCTTTTGTTGATCACTTCATGATCCTTCTTTTCTCTCTAAGCAAATCTACATTTTGGAGATACTGCAATCACCTTCAGTATATTGAAATAATAAAATACTTGTAGGATTTGCTCTTTTAGTATTAAGAACACGATGACAAGGATTTAGCATGTAATATTAAAATTTCTAATCCTATGTCATATTTTGGGGTCGATTAAGTGCATTAGAATCAGGCTACTGGCAAGTGAGAGGTTAAAAAATATTCAGGAGAAGGAGGATAAACAAGCCCTTAATGTGTAATTTAATGTAATTATTGTTGCAAACAGCCAGGGATGGTCTTTTCATTGTTCAGTGGGAAGCAAGTTGAAATGATAAAATCCGTTATTTACTGCATTTTTCAGTTGACTCAGCATTCATGTAGCTTTGTCAATTTTTCCCGATAATACAGTTTCAAATAAAGCTGGTCGGCACAGTTCCACTCACAAAATAGGACAATTACCTATATCTAGTACCTATATAATATTGACAATTGTCGAGGTTTTATGATATTCAGTCAGAGAGTGCGAGAGAGAGACTACAAAAGACAACACTGTTTGTGTTTTAATGCTGTGGGTTGTTGAAGGGGCGGGTTGGGTGCTGTGGGGGTGGGGCTTGTGCCTTTAAATCCAATCACAGCACGTGCTTTCCAATTCTCTCTACTCCCATTGGTTACAATCTGTCTGTGTATTATGCCTATGTTACTCGGCTTTGTAGCGGTTAGCTCGCTGCTAATGTTAATGTTGGCGATTTCCACCTGCTTCCCCACAATTCTACCTATATCGTCACATAATACGCTGAACTTACCTGCACCTTGTCATTCTGCTTTTAACGGTAAGTCTGTCTCACACCAGTGTCAACGCAGGTTGCTAACCTGCTGTTATTTACCTGTTTGTACTCACAGCTAACAGTTAGTCAAGCTGAAAAGACTTGCTGGCATCGCTAGCTAACAGAAATAAAACAGCTAGCTAACGTAAACCGACGAGAGCAGCCTCAGGGAGGTCCTGAATAAAATAGTTTTAGCTTATTACCTGGGTTGGTTTTATAAGTTATACGACTTACTGGAAATGCCTGGGTACTAGCTTCTCAAACAGGTTAGCCCACGTTAGCGCATCCATGGCTACTGGTTCTGTGGTGTGTTTTCATGGCAACTGCAGCTGTTGCTCTTTTGTTTGTGTGTTTGATATTATTTTGTGCTATACATTATAAACCGTGACATGTCGGCGTTCCGTCCACTTTTAATAGAGCTTTATTTTAAGTGCTAATTACAAATTCAGAAGATAAGTTAACTCAGAGTTGCAGGGATGCCCTGACAACAATATGTTATCAGATTGATGAAGAAATTAGTCGGTGCCAAAATGCCTATCCTGTAAACGGCTTTACAATTATGTTTACGATTTATTTAGGAGAAAAAAATAAACAAGCAATAATAATACACATTTATTCTGTTATAATAATAATCAATTATTGCTAATTACCATTCATCCCCTGGTTGAAGTGACCCCATTTACTATTCAAACTATGACAGCTGTAAAAAGTGTATTGGGAGAAGTTCCATAATCATCCAAATGTATGCAAAATGCCTGCAAAGTAATATATTGCTGTTTAAAAGTTGTATTATCTACTACTTATTTAACTTCAGTTTGTGTAACATTACTGCATGTGAGGCACAGATTGTTTGACAATGATATATTGTATTAGAATTATTTCTCCTTATTTCTCCTTTACCTACTAACTGAAGATGTGCTTCATTGCAGACGGCTTCAATGTCTGCGGGATGATGAATGGACCTCCTACTTCAGCTGTGTGGAGATGACCTGCCACCCCTTCGGGAATGGTCAGAATGGGGCCAGATGTGCCCCTTCTTAATGAGTACAAGCAGGAGTTCTTCTGGAAGCGCTTCCCCCAGACATTGTTGGGGGGTCCACGCTTTAAGTTGGGCTACTGTGCCCCACCATATGTCTATGTGAATCAGGTAGTGTTGTTTTTGACACCATGGCTTTTGGGGGGTATTGGTACTCTGCTCTGCCAGCTGCAGCTGCTTCAGGAGCTCCATGCCACAGTGCTCTCTGGTGTGCTTATGTTTGGGACTGCAGTGGGTGTCCAGGCCCTGGCAATGTATGCTGTTCGGAGGAGTGGCACAGTGGAGAGACTAGGTGTTCCCAATATCCTGGTTGATGAAGAGGAAGTGGAATTCACCCACTGTGTCAGCCCAGAGACGGTTCGTTTTATTGCCCCAGGGAAGCGGTTTGGACTGAATGTGGTGCTGCATACAGTACTCGCTGGGGTGCTCTGTGGCTTTGGGACATGGTACGTGTTCCTTGGCAGATTGACTGCTCTCTATGGGAGCATTGGCATATCCCTGGTCGTCTTTGTCCTGAGTTGGGTGACCCTGTGTATAGCTGAGTATTCCCTCATTGTAAATACAGCCACAGAGACGGCCACTTTCCAGGCACAGGACACTTATGAGATCACTCCACTCACTCGGCCCCTCTACATTTTTATTTTCATTGCTGTGGACTTGGCTGACAGGTGAGCATCAGCAACGCAGTTGAATGTTTATGTCTTCTTATAGAATGCTACTGTATTTTACTATGCTTGCTGCAATATTGCTTCTCACAGCCTTGCTCTGATATAGGTTCTCAGGCCCCGTCCCTGAGCTCCAACTGGCCAGCCAGGTTCTCCATGTGCTGTTCCTCTTCCTACCTCTGCTGTGGGCGCTCGGTATTCTACCTCCCCTGGATGCCCTGCTCCTCTGGGGCATGGAGCAGGCTCTTGTCTTTGGCTTAGGAGGCTCACCCATGTCCAGCAACCTCAGGTACATATTGAAAGAGCATGCCTTAGCTTTCATCAGACGATTTACACTAGAAAATCAACAACCACAGCGTTCTTGCAAATCACACCAGTGGATCCCTTTGCCTCAAGATTAATATAAAGAAACTCTGGCTCTAAGGAAAGCTATGGCTCTATTTGTAATTTCATATATCTAGTACTCTGTGTGTGTCTGTGCAAGTTAAATATTTAGATAAGTCATATTGTCAAGCAAATCAAATTTACCTCAAAGTTTTTTTGGTCATAATTAACCATTTAGCTTGGATTTCAGACATAGTATTTCATCAGATGGCATTTATTTTAATTGCTTCCCTGCACATTATCGAAAATGTCCAAACTACATATAAATCCAAACATATTGTGTGCCTGACATTTGGATATCAACAACAAACCAGTAGCATGTTTTTTTTTTTTTTTTTACAGAAGCAAAATAAATACACAATTTTGTTTATTCACATTATGTATTATATGGGAAACGAGTTCTCATCAGATTTTACTGGACCCATTGAAATGACAAGTGTGTATCATCAGCCATGTCTTATTGTGTGTCCGATGTCCCACAGGCTGCTGTTGATGTTCGGTATATCTGCCAGCGTAGCTGTGTGTAATTACTTCATCCCATCAACACTGGGTGTGGTTCTCTTCTCCATCTCTACGGGATTTCTGCTGAGCCTGGACCTCAGCCATGTTGGCACACTCTGCAGAGGTCCCACGGCAGCCTTTGGGGACCCTGGATTTCGCAGAGGGGCATCGGCACCTCCGCCTCACAGTTCCTTTGGCTGGAATCTGGGCTGGAGGGAGCTGTTGCTCTATATTACAATGTTTCTGGTGGCGATGGCAGAGGCAGGGCTGTTGCATCATTTCCTCGGCCCAGCTCAGTCCCAGAGCTTGGTTACGGGACCCCAGGCTCCTGTCAGCTACCTCCTCCTTGTACTCTTCTGCCTCTGTTGGGCTCTCAGAGAGATCCAGGGGGCCTATATGTTTGGAGGGGTTTTCCTCAATCCCCTGTATCCTAAAGGCATGTCCAGTGTGCAGACTTTTAAACAGAGGAACAGAGGATTATACATTGCTGCAGCAATCAGAAGAGTCCTTCTTTATCTTGGTGAGCTTGTTATTTTGTGTATTTTAAGGATTATGTTATCCAATCTTAACATCTTTCTCGTGCGAAAACAACAGTAAATATGTGAATGTGTTTTTGACCTGCACATAACGGTGTGTTTTACTTTACAGTGTCTCCATTTGCAATGATTGCTTTCCTGTCTATGGACAAATCTCTGCAGCTGCTCCACAGGGCTTCCCTCAGTGTGGGATTCACACGAGCTTTCAGAGTGGTATGGTCACACTCACTCTTGCTCAACATATAAGTGTCAAAATGAACATTGCACGCAGAAAATGGATATTACAGTAAATACCTTCTTTTTAATGTAATTAATCAGATTCTTAGTAAAGCAAAGAAATCACAGATCTTTGTTTTAAATTAAACCGAAAAGCATGAGAATGTAAAACATGTCTTCTTGGTGCCTCGCACAATTTTCTTTTTTTCCCTTTAAAATAAACAGTGATTAATTCCAGGTTTGCTTGATTTTATGCTCAGGTTGCTTTTTGTTGCTGTGCAGGTGTGGCAGAATTCAGAGGATGCTCTGCTGCAGATGGTGGTGGTGGTCTTGGTACAGCTTGCAGCTGGAAACAACATGCTGCCTGGGTGGGACAACTTGGGCACAGGAGTTCAGCTTATTTTGGTAAGGTCTACACTAATGTTCCTCTTATTTTTACCACACATGAGATCCATCTACATTGTATATCATATCTGCAGGCTTACATCTGAACCAAACAGTGCTGCCACATCTCTCAAATGTATAAAGTATATGCTATAGCTGTGAACAGAACACTGAACTGTTGTCATGCATGGGATACTTTTTGTCTGAAGCATTTATACCATAATGGGCCTATCTTTTCGTAACATAGAACATCATCATGGGTACCGATTTACTTTTTGAACATTTTCCATAACACAAGTACAGATTAAAAAAATGGCCACTTTTGATGTATGCCAGTCCAATTTAATGTTAACCAATTAACAGATCTGCCACAAGATGATAGTGTAGATTGTTTTTCTGTTTACACTCTCAAGAGATATGTTAATATAGCTCTTATATGTTAAGTTGCTTCAATGCCAGTATCAGAAATACCTCTGATATAGCCTTAAATGTTAAATCGGGTATCAGCAAGCATGCAAGTCTATGCACCAACCCAATATCCCGTTATCATAACATTTATCAACTAATTTATGCAACACATGACCAACAGCACATGTCACTCGCTATCTGATCTGTACAACTTTCCTGATCTACACTGCATGTCCAACTTCCAACAGAGATGAGAAAGAAGCATGATGGCTCACTTGTTAGATACTTTCATTATCAGCTCAGGAAAACACAATCGTTGCACTACTTTTTTATGCTGTTACACTACTATTGTTTTGCTATACTGCACATTATGCAGAACTGAACATTATGATCCGGCAACGCTTTTGTATTATATTTGCGTTTGCATCTACAGGTGTACCTTATAAAGTGGCCACTGAGAATATACATTAATAATATTGCAGTAAAACAAGTAAAAACACACAAATCACTCATACATATGGTATATTACACAGATATCAGCTGATAATAACTGATGACAGGTCAGTAGATCAGTGCTATTGCATGTTTGCCTGTGTGCTTCTGATCCAGGTGGGCCTCCTGATTGATAGACTGACCCAGTTCCTCGCCAAGCTAAAGTTCACCCTGACTGTGTTGGTGACATCTTGGACAGAGAAGAAGCAGCGGCGTCAGTCGGCTGGAACCCTCTTGGCTCTGAATGCCTCCCTATGCCCACTGCTGCTGCTGGTGGTAACCCTGTCTGCCCTGCTCTCTGCCCCTCTGCTGCCCCTCTTCACCCTGCCCATCTTCCTGGTGGGGTTCCCCAGGCCTCAGCGCAGTTGGCCAGGCCCCGTAGGTACCGCTTGTCCCTGCCCGGACTCAATCTTCTACCAGCAGATGAGCGGAAGTCTGGCCTCTGCTCTGAGGACGGCCTTTGCAAGAGGATCACTGGGTTAGTTGTCCATGCTTGACATGTTTTCTATTTTTTAATCTTTCTTAATGTTACAGACATTACATTGAGACCATTCAGGTATTTTAATCAGATTTGAATAATGCTGTACATTTTACTTTATTTTATTTACTTATTTTAAAAAAGTAAATAAAAAAATCGGTGAATAGCTCACAAATATTTTTGGTGTAATAATAATAATATTAAATTTCTTACATACTCAAAATATAAGTATGGAGGTGGAGAGTGAGTCTGTAACCATAAAAGTGTGACATAACGGGTTTATTACTGGATTATTGACGCAATATTATCATATGTGTATTATAAACATGGTATCAATATTTCATTTATTCTTTTAAATGTCACACTTATAGTCAATACCAATACATCACAACACCCCTAACGTACAATATAATTGCAGTGACTGAACATCCCTATGGGTGAAGTAGGGGCAGTTTGTAGATCAGAGCCTACTGAACCGTCACCTCGTATGGTTTAATAGTAAGAGGAATGCTGTTGTGAGCAGCTCTTTTGGAATTACTGGCAGTAATGCAAGCTTGCATGATCCAGTTGAGTTTGCTGTGAAGTGACCCAAAAAAAATAGCTCTGATCTGTATTCATTACATCCAAATCTTTCCACACCATTAACCGCGTAATACTCTTAGGCCAAACGGAGCTGCTGCTAGAATTTTGTTCTATGCTCCATCAGAAGGGGGCAGGAGGAGAAAACAGTTCAAGTAGAGATCATTATTTATGGATTGATGATTCAAAATTGAATAAAGCTGCGGAGGTGATGTCATCACTCAATCTTGGGATGCTGAAGCTGCGATGTATAATTCAGAATACGTGCTTGTTTGGTTGATGCTCACAGTCTAGCGATGGCAGTTTGTAGTGTTCTCTCGCTTTGCTCACACTGGGGGCCGTGGAGCAGTGAGCGGGAAAGGAGTCTGCCCAGCTTGTCACTTCCCATCATGAGGTAGCGACTGGGACTATTCCGAGATGTCGTTATGGGACATGGCATTATTCTTGAGCCAAGCAAGCACTTGTCAACTTAAAACAAAAGCCTCCATCACCTTGCCATTTCTTTTCATCTGCGCTGAAATAAACGTCTGTCGTCTGCCCGCATTGTATAAAGGAGTGAAGTTTCAGAGACTAATGGAAAGCTAAGGCTAGCAAAATATGTAATATTTAGATCTCTGTGCAGTCAGCCAGTTAAAAAGGTATCATGACCTTCCTGTACAACTGTGATGATACACGTCTCCCTGCAGCTCATCCAGCAGCCATGTTATCCATATAGTCAGAAGAGGGATGCTCAGCTGATGCAAGATGAAAGGAATGTGCACCATTACTTATGTGCGTTACATGATGCATCTCTTTACATGTTCACTGAATGGATGGCTGATGATCTCCCCGTCCCCCTGTAGGTTCTTTAGCCCCAGGCTCTCATTTTCTTGGGCGCTTTCAGGACCGTATGGTCTGGATAATGATCCTGGAGAGAGGATATGGCTACTGTACAGTCAACATTAAGGTACTGTATCTTACTGTTTTGTCCATAGAGAATCACTGCATTGTCATGAAAACACAAGATTAAATAGTGCCATATGGTTTGTTACAGGGTCTGGAGCTGCAGGAGACATCTTGCCATACAGTGGAGGCACGGAGGGTGGATGAAGTGTTTGAGGCAGCTTTTGAGCGGCCTGAGCGGCTTGGTTTCACCCAGGGCTTTAACCTGCACTGGGGGAACGCCCTCACCCCTTGTGCTGCCCTTGCGGTGCAAGTCTACTCCGATGCCCGAAATGTGCTCTCTGGCATCATTGACTCGCATGACAACTTAAGAAAACTTCAAGACGACTTTCTTAAAGCACTGGTCTGGTTGCTCCTCCGCTACTGTGTGCAGAAGCATAAAGGATTTCTATGGCGTAATGAAGAAGGGCCAGCCGTTGGAGGCAGGAAGTCCCAGTCTTCCCAGTTGGCCCAGACCACTTGTAACCAGCCACCTGAGGCTGTCATGGTGAAATCAAACGTGTCTTCTCTCAGGATCAGACAGGACAGCTCCAGTTTGACCTCCTTTGGTGATTGGTCAGATGAGGATGACTTATTTGGACCTCAACCAGCCAGGCGGACAGTGGCATTAGTAACCGCAGAGGCCCAGCCTGGACACACAGTGCTGCAGACAGGGGCCTCTCTACCAGGCTCTGTGGAGATGGACAGTCTTTTTGAAAACTTGGCTCTTTCTGCCCTACAGCCACTGCAGCCTCTGGGTCTGGGCATTGGAATGCCAGCAGTGGATAAAGGCTGTAACTCGGAGGTCTTCAGAGAGAGTCCCGGCTCTCTCCCTCAACTGAACTTCAGCTGCCCCCAATCGGAATTGTTCAACGTACCGACGGGGTGGAGGACTGCCCCTTTGCTACCATCCCGCTTGCTGCAGCTCAGGCCTTTGTTTCCTGAAGACTGGTTTCGATTCACCTTGGGGCATTTTGGGCCTGCTGTGCAGGTCGAGACCTCAGAGGACATGACCAAAGCCCTGAAGGAGGATGAAGCCTTGAAAGAGCTGCATGCGCAGGTTGCACTTTCATGTCTGATCTCACTGGGGGCAGAGTCTGCCTTCACCAGTCCCAGTTATGTCTACAGACTCTATTGTGGAGATATACCATGGACGGAAGGCCTCGACTGGCTCTCCTCGAGTAAAGAACTTTACCAGCTCGCACTTCGGGCTTTCAGGTAAAGTTATCAGTTAAGAGTTTCTAGGTTTTGTTAAATGATTACTAGATCAGCATTATTTGTCAGGGGAAAAAAAACGTTTTTATATTCTTGAATTGTGTGTCTATGTTTTTTCTTTGCCTTCAGGTTCAGTTTCAAGTTGCTGTTTGATCAGGCAAGTCTGGGGCCCATGGAGTCCCCAGAAGAATTGTTCAGCACCTTGGAGGAATATGAAAGGGATTGGTACATTGGCCTGGTGACAGAGAAAGGCTGGCATGACAGTGTCCTTCAGGAGAAACCCTTCCTTTTTTCTTTAGGACATGACCTTGCAATGGTAATTACTGCATCAGCTGACTCAACTACAAAATATGAAAGTAGATCTGTGAATACAGCTTATTGTTATCGACTCTTATAACACTGAGTGCATTTAATATTGCCCTTTTAAGCCAATCTCAGTGAAATGTGTTTTTCATCTCTATAATTTACTGTCTTTGTTCACAGGGTACCTACACAGGGCGAGTCCTGTCCCTGCAGGAACAACTGGTGCAGGTGGGTCGTCTGAATGGAGAGGGGGTACGAGGCCAGTGGGCAAACCTTTCCTGGGAGCTCCTTTATGCTACTAATGATGACGAGGAGCGTTACAGCATCCAGGCTCACCCCTTCATGCTAAGGAACCTAACTGTTCAAGCAGCTGATCCCCCTCTAGGATATCCCATTTATTCCTCCGCCCCCCTCCACTTCCCCTGCCTCTGACCTGTGGCTTCTCCTGCCCTTTCTGCTGAACATACTCTGGAGGTAGGATGATGTTTTTCAGTCGGTACTACCACAGCAAAATAGTCATTTCATATTAGGAGATTTATGTGGCGCTAAAGAAAGCTTTTGAAATGACTCGCATGAGATCAGAGAACTCATTTCTGTTGGGAACCTACGTTGTTTTTCACATTAATTTGACTTTTCTGGGGCTTCATGTCCTGCACCACAGAGGAAGAGATAGTGGCATCACCACTGTACTCTTGTACAAGTTGCAAAATGTGGTTGAAAGATTTTAACTGACAATGTGGACTACCTCCTAGAACGGCACATTAATGAAGAAAGAATCCCGGATAGATTTCCACTGAAGCACATACGTTTTGTGGTTTGTTTATTAATGTTTGTGCTTGAAACGAAGTGAATACATTTGCCCACCTCCCCTCTAGATGAAACCTGCTGAATACCTCTGGTCTTATTGTAGTTTTTAGGTTTTCACAATTTTCAGGTGATCCCCCTTTAAGAATTTTAATGTTTTGTTAAGATATCAAGGATGTGCCTTGAGTGTGTCTTCCTGTACGTGTAAGGTGTTTAGTGCTATTGTTTTGTTTACAATTCACTTGTTTACAATCTAGAATGAGGTAAATGCATTTGTCCATATTATCTTGTACATATTGTTGATTTGTATGTGTATCTGTATATACTTATAATAAAATAGCTTGGCAGAAGCACTTTTGTTATGTTTCACTCAACAAACTTGCAGTACAGAACATTGATCGTAACTAAATTTTATGAGGCAATCACAACGTTAGTGGTCGTGCTTCGTTACATGGAATACATCCTCATAAATTCATGAGAGCTTTTGGACAGAAATTCATATAATCTGAAGAAGCTGAATATGTCAATAAATGATTTACTTTACATTTGAGATGAAAGCATAATGGAAGAAAAATGTACCTATTTTTATCAGACCCCACCATGATCCGGGAAGAGAGCTCTAAGCTTCCAAAGCAGTTGTGTTGTTAAACGTTTTCCTTCGATATGAAGACAAAGTTACCAACATTTTCATCTAGTATCACTTTCCAGGCTGAGCATCAGGAATGTATGCATTTCCACAAGAGGATGTGATTCTCAGGAGGTCTTGGCCTTTGTGAAGTATGCAGCATCCGCATCCTGTAAAAGAAAGAGACTGTTACCACTTTTTGACAATTAAAAATTTAATCAAAAATATTATTTAAGACCTAGTATTGATTTTTTTTTTTTTTTTTTTTTTAACATCCGTCCACTTTTAAGAAGGTACAATTGTTATATTTCCAAAATCTCTGTAAATTTTCCAACCCTTTGCAACCATAGTCAAATGCATAACCGTGACATTGCCCGAACCCCAGTGACTTTATTGTTTGGGAAAACTGTAAATTTTGTCTTTTGTCTCAAAAGGATATGTCACAGACCTTACTGCAGTATAAGCCTGTGACGCTCCAATGTCTGGCCAGTAAGACATGACCTTTCTTCACAGCCCTCAGCTGTCACTGCCCAGCAGAGGCCAGCAGGCACCTTGGTCAGTCAGTCAGCACCAAGGGGAAGTAGTCATTCTCACTGTCCTACCCTGGCCACCATCGTCTTCTTATTAAACTCAAGCAAGGTCAGTAACAGCTGAGGCCCGCCAGCTGTTAAGACACAGCTCTGCAATGTGTCTGCCACTTTCTGCTTTATCCAAGTATTTTCAGTCATTGGATGCAGTGAGAATCCCCCAGTCCCAGCTCTAATGGAGTACGGGCAACTATACAGAATGCAATACAAGGCCAAACGTACAGAAACAACAAACTGGCTAGGGTGAGCCATTTATCTGAATTTGACCAGGTGTATACATCTTAAATATGAGAAATTATTTTTCAATACCACAGGGGATGTTTTTAAAGGTCCTATGCATCCAAACGGGTGTCTCCACTTACAAGAAATCTAGACTATGTGGCTGATTAGCATTAAGTATATATTAGTGACCGAGCAAACTCCCAGCATAGTTGCACACAACTTTAAAAGTATAAGCTTATTGTCATGTCTGTATGGTAAATATGTCACTGGCTTAGCACAAAGACTGGACCGAAGAAAACGGCTACCCTGGCTCTGTCCAAAGGTAAAATACACCCAATCCATCCAAGAAAAAATGTAAAACATCTAGCCAATGCATTGGTTTAATATGCACCATATTGACTTTGTAAACATGTAAAAGCAGATTATATACCTACCAGACCAGCTTTGAAATTTCGCACCCTTTTGCTGCCCAACACGTTTGTCATGTACCAGGCCAAAGTGGGAGCATACTGCCAGACATAGTAAAACAGGAGGAACGGCTGCTGGGCAATCCACATTTCCTTGACCCCGTTGGCTATTCCCACCAGCACTAAACGCACACAGCGACCTGTTGGCATCTTGTGTACCTGGTTACCGGCTGCAGCCACAGGCTTAGGTCATGGAAGGAAAACCACACGTTTCGTCATATCACACACAAGTATAAATACAGGATTGCTATTTTAAAAAATCAACGGCTCTATTACAAATACCTTGTGCAGTTCCTCTGTGAAGGCATTGTGGACAATCTGTGATTGCACAGGCCCTGGACACACTGTGCTGATGAGTATGTTTGGAAAGTCAGTCAGCTCGGTTCGAAGGGAATTAAAGAAACCCTGTAGACGATACAGTAACCATCAACAACAGGGTGTATACAAGCTCGAACAGCTATTCACGTGTAGAAGTATTTATTTCACATTAAGACCTAATAAATAAATAAACCAACCTGCTCCTCTGGGTTAAAATTAATCATTTCTTAAAAAAAAAAAAAGTAAATCGACAACTTGCTGATAGAAACTGTCTGAGGACAATGAAATCCTAGAAAATAAATAATGTTATGCTACTATTGTAGCTCTGGTTCAAACAGTTGCTGTCTGTATTCCCTTCACCTGAAGAGCATGTTTGCTGGCAGCGTATCCTGTTGACAGGGGTGCCCCGGCAAGGCCGACTACACTGCTGATAGTCACAATGCTCCCAGTGCCTCGCTGCGTCATGTGAGGCAGCACCTGCTTGGTGAGGGAGACCGTACCCAGGAAGTTGAGCTCCATCAAGGCCTGATACACATCGACACTGGTCTCCAAGCACAGAGAGCGCTGGCTTCGGCCGCCATTGTTAATTAGGACATCAATCTGAAAAGGAAAAGCAGACAAAAATGGAGAGTCGGAAAACCCCATGGTTTGAATTTGAATTAATTTTAAGTTACAATGTCAAGAGAACAGTAAAGTAAAAAGCCTGATTGAGTTGTTAATCAAATCGACATGTTGCAATCATGATGAAAGCACATTGTATTATAAAAGAGCAAATATAGTGACCTTACATGTCCAAAGTACTGAATGGCAGCTTGTGTTTTTTCCTCATGTGATGTCCTCTCCAACAAATCGAGTGGAAGAACATGAATATCTCCATCCTGGAGGTCGGAGCACTCTTGAGGAATAAATAACGTCACAAGTGAGTAAGCCTCAATTAAAGTTCTACTGCAAAGTAATGTTATTACTCTGCGGTGTTGAAATAAAAAATAAAAAAAGTTTAATCACCTCACCTAAACAGCAACGTTTCACCCTATTTAGCTCATCCTCACGTCGAGCAGACAGGATGAGACGTGAGCCACACCTTGCTAGCTGCTTGGCCAGCTCCTCTCCAATTCCACTGGAGGCTCCAGTGATCCACACCACCAACCCTTTGAGCTTATTCTCTGGTTAACAAAAAACAACGGTCATCAGTTCATGCAATATGCTAGGTCTGAGATTACTCCATGTCAACACGAGCCTAGCTTTAAAAAAGAAGAAGAAGAACGTGGATTGGACCACCATTGGTTCTGGTCTTCCCCGAGGACTTGAGAAACATTTACAGAAAATAGATTTGCTTTATTACATATTTTTTTGCTTTAATAACTCCCTGGAAGCAAAGGTCATTGTTCTGTTTTGTCGTTGACCTAGTTGTGGAAAGTACAATTTACTTTTATCCACTTTATAAACGTCACACTGCATTTACCTTTGCATTATTCTTTCTTTTCTTTTCTTTTTTTTACTGCTACTTCGACCTAAGTAAAATAAATATAATATAATAAATGCCTTTTCCTTGTGACTACCCCGAACTGGAAAACTTTAACTGCATATAAAAAGTGGAGTTTGACCTTTGACGAGCTCAGATGGAGCATCATGTGAGTGAGAGAGGCTAATTCTTGTTTAACGATTTACTTTGTGCGACTATAACACTGCAGTCAAGCCAGCCTCCATTCGGAAAACCCCGGTCAAGCTAGCCCCCAGTCATTCTGTGGTGCCTGTTTATACTACATATTACGGTAATGCAGTCCAAGAACAGAATTCAGAATAAAAGCACAGACCTATGAACGCAATTTGCAATTTCAGTCTGTTCATTAATTGTTTAAGCGATTGAACTATTATTTCATTGATTGATTGATTGATTTATTGATTGATTGATTTTGCATTTAAGGAATTCATTTATTGATTATTCACGTAAATCATTTTACCAGCCTCATTCTGATCACATTTAAGCCTTAGCAGTTGGAGGCCATGGCAATTAATCTGTGTGAATAATTAGTCCAACATAAAAATAAACACAATATCAGGAGCTTCTGATGAGGAATTTCAAAATAAAAGCCAATTTAATGGTCAAATATTTTCAATATATCCATTTGAATTCAGCTTGACATTACAAAGAAACTACCGGTTTCCACAGATTGATTTCACTTCAGACTGATAGTGGTCGACCTCACAGACTCACTCATATAATATCAGGAAGTTCTGATGTGGTTTTTCAAAATAGAAGTCCTCTGAAATGTCAGATATTGTCAATATTTTCCTCAAATTCAGATTTACATTAAAAGGAAACTTCCTGTTGTCACAGACTGATTTCACTTTAGACTGATAGTGGTCGACCTCAGAGACTTACTCACGTGATATCAGGAAGTTCTGATGTGGTTTTTCAAAATTAAAGCCCTTTGAAATTTGAAATATTTTCAATATTTCTCTTAGAATTCAGATTGATCGTGGGAGGAAACTTCCTGTTTCCACAGACTGATTTCACTTCAGACTGATAGTGGTCCACCTCAGAGACTCACCCATGTAATATCAGGAAGTTCTGATGTGGTTTTCCACAATTAAAGCCCTCAGAAATGTCAGATATTGTCAATATTTAGATATGAATTCAGATGGATATTAAAAGGAAACTTCCTCTTTTCACAGACTGATTTCAATTCAGACTGATAGTGGTCGACCTCAGAGACTCACTCATGTAATATCAGGCACTTCTGATTTGGTTTTACAAAATAAGAGCCCTCAGAAATGTCAGATATTGTCAGTATTTAGATATGAATTCAGATGGATATTAAAAGGAAACTTCCTGTTTCCACAGACTGATTTCACTTCAGACTGATAGTGGTCGACCCCAGAGACACACCCATGTAATATCAGGAAGTTCTGATGTGTTTTTTCACAATTAAAGCCCTCAGAAATGACAGATATTGTCAGTATTTAGATATGAATTCAGATGGATATTAAAAGGAAACTTCCTGTTTCCACAGACTGATTTCACTTCAGACTGATAGTGGTCGACCTCAGAGACTCACCCATGTAATATCAGGAAGTTCTGATGTGTTTTTTCACAATTAAAGCCCTCAGAAATGACAGATATTGTCAGTATTTAGATATGAATTCAGATGGATATTAAAAGGAAACTTCCTGTTTCCACAGACTGATTTCACTTCAGACTGATAGTGGTCCACCTCAGAGACTCACCCATGTAATATCAGGAAGTTCTGATGTGGTTTTTCACAATTAAAGCCCTCAGAAATGTCAGATATTGTCAATATTTAGATATGAATTCAGATGGATATTAAAAGGAAACTTCCTCTTTCCACAGACTGATTTCAATTCAGACTGATAGTGGTCGACCTCAGAGACTCACCCATGTAATATCAGGCACTACTGATGTGGTTTTTCAAAATTAAAGCCCTCAGAAATGTCAGATATTGTCAATATTTAGATATGAATTCAGATGGATATTAAAAGAAAACTTCCTGTTTCCACAGACTGATTTCATTTCAGACTGATAGTGGTCGACCCCAGAGACTCACTCATGTAATTTCAGGAAGTTCTGATGTGTTATTTCAAAATTAAAGCCCTTTGAAATTTGAAATATTTTCAATATTTTTCTTTGAATTCAGATTGATTTTGGGAGGAAACTTCCTGTTTCCACAGACTGATTTCACTTCAAACTGATAGTGGTCGACCTCAGAGACTCACCCATGTGATATCAGGAAGTTCTGATGTGGTTTTTCAAAATTAAAGCCCCCTGAAATGTCAAATATTTTCAAGATTTCTCTTTGAATTCAGATTGATCTTGGGAGGAAACTTCCTGTTTCCACAGACTGATTTCAATTCAGACTGGTAGTGGTCGACCTCAGAGACTCACCCATGTAATATCAGGAAGTTCTGATGTGGTTTTTCAAAATTAAAGCCCTTTGAAATTTGAAATATTTTCAATATTTCTCTTAGAATTCAGATTGATCGTGGGAGGAAACTTCCTGTTTCCACAGACTGATTTCACTTCAAACTGATAGTGGTCGACCCCAGAGACTCACTCATGTAATTTCAGGAAGTTCTGATGTGGTTTTTCGAAATTAAAGCCCCCTGAAATGTCAAATAGTTTCAATATTTCTCTTTGAATTCAGATTGATCTTGGGAGGAAACTTCCTGTTTCCATGGACTGATTTCACTTCAGACTGATAGTGGTCGACCTCAGAGACTCACTCATGTAATATCAGGAGGTTCTGTTGTGGTTTTTCAAAATTAAAGCCCACTAATATCTTGATTAGTCAATTTGCAAAGCTTTTTTCTACATAGACAAATGGGATCATACTCCATAAATACTGTTTTTATATTGTGACAGGGACCCTGATAGGATGTATTAAATGTCAGTTTGATGCCTTACATGTGACCTTGTTCTAATACCAGTCAAAAAAGCTCAAGATTTATTAATAACACTTATAATATTAATCCTGCTATCAGTATTATCATATAATGTAATACTAAAGCAAATTACATTTTTAAAAAAGGCCAGATACAAAAAATTAAAGTCACCATAACTAATAGTAAATAATAAGAAAAAAAATACATTCCCTCTGAAAACTGAACAGGCAAAAATGTATGTATGGCAATAATTTATTGTCATAAAAAAATAACTACAGTAGTTGACCACAGCAGAACATGCTGTCTTTGGTCTGTCTTTCGCATGCTGTCACATGCTACATAAAGGCACATTACTTAAAGGTTCACACATATATATACACAAGTGTGCCAATATAGAACTTAACATATACACATACTATTTACACATATATTATCACATGTGTGTTTTACATTGAGTTTACTTTGGCTGGTTGAGAAGGAAAATGAACCGCCGCTGACAACACAAAAATGTTTAAATATGTGCAAGTTGTGACAAAATAAATAAAGTGAAAAAATAAATTGTTCAATGAAAAGAGGAGAAAAAACTCTATAATATTTTCAAAAATAAAATGAAAAATACAATTACCACGTTATGATTTCAATTTTTTCTCCGTTAATGAGCTATCACAAAAGTGACTTAAGTTCTTTACAGGCACAAGGAGCAATCCCAGCTCTCTGCCCTGGCCTTTTCAAGGGCTGCGGTGTTCATTCCTAGGCACTGTTCGCGGTACCATCGTTGGCATGTTTCGCATTGTATCTACAAAATGAAAAGATCGTTATCTCAAAGATGATTCTCATAATACTCTCACAAATATAGACCTGTCAGTAATTCAGAAAAATGTTGCCAACATAACTACAGTGTCTGTATCCTTTCTTTAAGTCAGTGGTGCAGCCAAATACTGACAACACACATTTCTTTATTCATACAATACATATGAATATTATCTATCAGTCTGAAGTGAAATCAGTCTGTGGAAACAGGAAGTTTCCTCCCACAATCAATCTGAGTTCAAAGAGAAATATTGAAAATATTTGACATTTCAGGGAGCTTTAATTTTGAAAAACCACATCAGAACTTCCTGATATTACATGGGTGAGTCTCTGAGGCCGACCACTATCAGTCTGAAGTGAAATCAGTCTGTGGAAACAGGAAGTTTCCTTTTAATATCCATCTGAATTCATATCTAAATACTGACAATATCTGTCATTTCTGAGGGCTTTAATTGTGAAAAACCACATCAGAACTTCCTGATATTACATGGGTGTGTCTCTGAGGTCGACCACTATCAGTCTGAAGTGAAATCAGTCTGTGGAAACAGGAAGTTTTCTTTTAATATCCATCTGAATTCATATCTAAATATTGACAATATCTGACATTTCTGAGGGCTTTAATTTTGAAAAACCACATCAGTAGTGCCTGATATTACATGGGTGAGTCTCTGAGGTCGACCACTATCAGTCTGAATTGAAATCAGTCTGTGGAAAGAGGAAGTTTCTTTTTAATATCCATCTGAATTCATATCTAAATACTGACAATATCTGTAATTTCTGAGGGCTTTAATTGTGAAAAACCACATCAGAACTTCCTGATATTACATGGGTGTGTCTCTGAGGTCGACCACTATCAGTCTGAAGTGAAATCAGTCTGTGGAAACAGGAAGTTTCCTCCCACGATCAATCTGAATTCTAAGAGAAATATTGAAAATATTTCAAATTTCAAAGGGCTTTAATTTTGAAAAACCACATCAGAACTTCCTGATATTACATGGGTGAGTCTCTGAGGCCGACCACTATCAGTCTGAAGTGAAATCAGTCTGTGGAAACAAGAAGTTTCCTTTTAATATCCATATGAATTCATATCTAAATACTGACAATATCTGTCATTTCTGAGGGCTTTAATTGTGAAAAACCACATCAGAACTTCCTGATATTACATGGGTGTGTCTCTGAGGTCGACCACTATCAGTCTGAAGTGAAATCAGTCTGTGGAAACAGGAAGTTTCCTCCCACGATCAATCTGAATTCTAAGAGAAATATTGAAAATATTTCAAAGGGCTTTAATTTTGAAAAACCACATCAGAACTTCCTGATATCACGTGAGTAAGTCTCTGAGGTCGACCACTATCAGTCTAAAGTGAAATCAGTCTGTGACAACAGGAAGTTTCCTTTTAATGTAAATCTGAATTTGAGGAAAATATTGACAATATCTGACATTTCAGAGGACTTCTATTTTGAAAAACCACATCAGAACTTCCTGATATTATATGAGTGAGTCTGTGAGGTCGACCACTATCAGTCTGAAGTGAAATCAATCTGTGGAAACCGGTAGTTTCTTTGTAATGTCAAGCTGAATTCAAATGGATATATTGAAAATATTTGACCATTAAATTGGCTTTTATTTTGAAATTCCTCATCAGAAGCTCCTGATATTGTGTTTATTTTTATGTTGGACTAATTATTCACACAGATTAATTGCCATGGCCTCCAACTGCTAAGGCTTAAATGTGATCAGAATGAGGCTGGTAAAATGATTTACGTGAATAATCAATAAATGAATTCCTTAAATGCAAAATCAATCAATCAATAAATCAATCAATCAATCAATGAAATAATAGTTCAATCGCTTAAACAATTAATGAACAGACTGAAATTGCAAATTGCGTTCATAGGTCTGTGCTTTTATTCTGAATTCTGTTCTTGGACTGCATTACCGTAATATGTAGTATAAACAGGCACCACAGAATGACTGGGGGCTAGCTTGACCGGGGTTTTCCGAGTGGAGGCTGGCTTGACTGCAGTACGATAACTCATTGAGAGCTTATGTGGCAATAGAAACCTTGTCGCTGACTGCCCCCATCTTATCACGAAACGGATACAGTTCCTGTTTTTTTAATACATATATATATTTTTATAAAGACGAGGTAAATCCCAAGGACTCAATAAGACACGTGAAGACTGGTTTAGACTCACCTGGCCTGTGTCCGAACACGCTGGACCACAGCAGAGTAAAGTCTGCATCCGCAAAAATGAAACCCAGGAAGTGGACGAGTAGATAAAGTGGTAGAAAACACCACAGTGCAGACACAATGCAGCAGTCCATTTAAAGAAAGCGAATGAATAGCGTTTAGACTGTCTTCTTTCAATCAAGCGTCTCCACCAAAACAAAACAGCAGCAGAAGGATATAAACGTCACTTCCGCTTGGATATTTTCAAAATATAGGCACATGTCAATTTTGGGAGAAGCGCCTCGCAAAGCCAGATTATATATAATGATATATATATATATATATATAATATATATTATATATATTATTATATATATATATATTATATATATATATATATATATATATATATATATATATATTTATATATATATATATGTAAACGACAAAACCCAACAATGACCTTTGCTTCCAGGGAGTTATTAAAGCAAAAAAAAAAAAAAAAAAAAAAAATGTAATAAAGCAAATATTTTCTGTAAATGTTTCTCATGTCCCCAGGGAAGACCAGCACCAATGGTGGTCCAATCCACATTTTTCCTTTCTTTTTTTTTTATCTAGCTTTTAATTACATGGGCATAGAGTCTTCACTCTTCAGTTTGCAGAAGTCATCCTCTTTTTTTTCCTCTGCGGTAAATGTCAGCTTTTTGCAATAATGAACTTCAACAGTTACAAAGTGTTACTCTGACATGTGTTGGTTCTCTAAAAGTGATTGCTGTTTCCAAACACAATTCACGGTCAGAACAGAGATGGAAACCAAAATAAATCAAGCTCGACCTAACTTTGTTAAAATGTGCAGCAATGCAATACACAAAATATCATGTAACCAAGAGTGAGATGGGAAAAAATTGTCCAAAGCCTCTAATCTCACAATAATGGTCAACAGAGAATGAACAGGAGACTCTAAAAGGGTGGCCGTGACATTGGGCTCTACTAAGAGAGTTACAGATGATAGAATCCTGAATATATCAAGAAGGGAAATTGCAAAATAAGAATTTCATTGCTCAGAGTGAACTATTTTTCTACTGTGTTTGTGACAATAAAATCTTGAATCTCGAATAGTCTGAAGGCTTAATGGACCTAAAGACTAAAAGAGATCCTGAATCACTTTCTCTATATTGAACTAAGTGAACAAAATATCAGTCAAATTACTGCTTGTGCCATTAGCAAAATTATTTTTGTTGTGTGGCAGCGCTTATTATTTTAGGCACTTTTTTTGCCATTTGAGTCTGCAGCATAGGGATGTATCTAATTCTTAATTTTGCACTTTTCCCACTTATTCCCAAAGGTTCCAGACTGTGATATTTCCACTTACAATGTTCTATTGTTATGTCACAAATGTCCCTGTCTTGTGTTTTTTCTTAATGCACAAGGGATAAGAGAAATAATCAAAATTTGGCATCGATCTTTGGCTTATGTCTTGTTCCCTAGCAACCTCCATACACTCAAGCAGGACTATGTCCTATCTAATGCAGAATATAGTAACCAAAGAAGTCCAGGATACCAACTAAGTATTCTTTCCTTCAATAATCCTCCAATTATTCAGGCATTATGGAAATCATAAAGCTTCATATACAGGAATGATATATCCTCTTTTTCTAAATGGGAATTATTTAAACTTGAATATTTTTTAAATATACCACTTCCAAATGATGATGATACAATAATATTGCATTACGGTATCTTCCTTCATATTTCAATCATGCACTTACTAATGAAGAGAAGCCAATATCTGTTTTTTAAAAGCTTTTTCGTAGGCAAGTTGGACTATTATTTTAAAAATGTTTAAAAAAAAACTCTACAGGGATGATGTCATGTTTTCGAGTACGCAACCTGCAACATCCGGGTCCTGCCTCTGTGATTCTCTGCCATGGAGGTATTACCGCGTTCAAAGATGGCGCTCCATTTATTTCAACGAAACTCCCTCATTGGACGCGTTTAGTCCATGGAAGTATAATTAGACCATCCTATTACAGGTCGAGTCGGAGATTTCCTGTTGGTTCCCCCGCACACACGAATGAATTTAAATCATTTAATCACGCGACTCATCTAGTTTTTCCAAATGGTATGGGACTAAATGGATGGAATTCTGAAAATGTAGAAAAAATAATTTGCGAGGGGATTGTGGCGATCAAAAAAAAAAAAAAAATCATTCACCATTTTACAGCTGCTTCTTTTCAACGATTGTGTATGGGGAAATGGGCCAGTGTGCATCACGTGATAATCCCGGAAGTTGTAATTACGCAAGGCAGCCACTACGCCAAAATCGCTTCAGCGCATTGTCGTTCCTGGGGGCTCGCTCGGTCCTCCTCGGAAGCTAACGTTAGCCAGCAAGCTGTCAAGCTGTCTAGTGGAGAGGCTGGGACAGACGTTTCAGCTTCCCCTGGCTTGGCCACACAAAGATCCGGCCCAAAAATTCCCAAGAAAATCCGTAAGAATATACTTTAGCTCTTCCGCTGAGATAATGTAATGCTTCACGGGCGACCGCAAAGAGGGACCTCCGCACTTTAACCATTTATATGCACTGAGTTTTAAGTGACGATTTCTCATTGCTAGCCAACTGGCAAGCTAGCTTAGCTAAACCGCCGCAAACCACCTAGTTTCGTCGGTGTATTCTCTGTGAACTGAGGCCAGCCAGTCATTGTAACTGTCGCAGTTCAGTTGCTGTCAACTGGTATTTTGGATTTGGGGTAAGTCATTTACATGTTTACTCTTAAGCCAGCAACTGTTGAAGAACGTTGGGCAGCTAGCTTTCCTAGCCGTGTTAGCATATAACGCTAGCGATAATACGTTAGCAAGGCCGAGGGCTCTCCTTAACATAACGTTAGCAAACCATGGCAGAGGGAGGCCTGTCAAAGTTAGCTATGATGTACAAGGGTCAAGGCCCAGAAGTAGCCAAGGCTGTTTGTTTATTTGGGTTGTGGTCTGAACTTGCTACAGAGCTAACTTTTCAATTAATCTAACAGTAAAGTCGAGCGTTAACCCTAATGAGCAGGTTCCCGATGTAAATAGGCGTATCACAGCGTTAGCTTAAACGTTATGTTTGTCAAATCTTCTGAAATTGTTTTGTGGTGGTTATCGAGTAACTGGTCGTTTAGCTAGCGTTAGCTCTACAGGCATGTAACCATAGCTTTTATTAAGATTACCGCTAGTAGCTAGTCTGGTGAAGCGTTATTTCTTTCGAAGGTCAGAGATGCTGCCCAGCGGTGTAACGTTATTCAAAATACACTTAAATAACATTCTGCATTACACTCACTGCATATACTGTTAAATTTGATTAGGCAGTGTTTTATGGGCGTTTCAAACTGATCCACACCAGCAGGGTTTCCAATATGCAGCCAAAATGTGTACACGGGTCTACTATTTTTAGAAAAGTGCAGGGGGCCTAAACTGGGACCCAATATGCTAATCTATTACCACAAATGGATGGTACACGTGCTATTTGTTTTAAACCCATCTTAAGCACTAGATCTACAGTTTGTATATTTTAGGTGAAATTATTCTGTTCCCCCCCCCCTATAAAATATACCTTTTGAATATTGACTCAGAAACTTCATATTTCTACAAAGTCCACAAATTATTGGCTTTATTAGAAAACACCACATTTCTGTCATAGCTTGTAAATACATGCAATTCTTTTAATTTGTGTTACAGGTCTTAATAGGGACACAATGGGTGCATTTCTGGACAAACCAAAGATGGAAAAATACAATTCCCGTGGTGAGGGCAACACCCTTAGGTATGGGCTGAGTAGCATGCAGGGATGGCGGGTAGAGATGGAAGATGCACACACAGCAGTAATTGGTCTGCCCCATGGTCTTGACCCCTGGTCATTCTTTGCTGTTTATGATGGGCACGCTGGCTCTCAGGTGGCCAAGTACTGCTGTGAGCACCTGCTGGAGCACATCACCAGCAACTCAGATTTCCAGAGTGCTCTACAGGAGAATCCCTCTGTGGATAGCGTGAAGAATGGGATCCGCACAGGATTCCTGCAGATTGATGAACACATGCGAACCATATCTGAGAAAAAGCATGGCGTGGACCGCAGTGGTTCCACTGCTGTGGGAGTGATGATTGCGCCGACCCATACCTACTTTATAAACTGTGGTGACTCACGGGGACTCCTCAGCCGGGGCGGAGCTGTGCACTTCTTCACACAGGATCACAAACCCAGCAACCCTTTGGAGAAGGAAAGGATCCAGAATGCCGGTGGCTCAGTCATGATCCAGCGAGTAAATGGGTCCCTCGCTGTGTCTCGGGCCTTGGGAGACTTCGACTATAAGTGTGTGCACGGAAAAGGTCCAACAGAGCAGCTTGTGTCTCCTGAGCCCGAAGTTTATGCAATAGAGAGATGCGAAGGGGAAGATGAATTTATTGTACTAGCTTGTGATGGCATCTGGGATGTCATGGCCAATGAAGAACTGTGTGACTTTGTCAGGTCAAGGTTAGCGGTGACAGATGATCTTGAAAGAGTCAGCAATGAAATTGTTGACACCTGCTTGTACAAGGTATGTCCACAAAACCTACATTGATGTGTTGTTATATACTTGTCTGTTATCGTGTCATAGATAATATGCATGACCCCCTGTTTTTGTTCTTTATTTTTCCACAGGGAAGCCGAGATAATATGAGTGTTGTGTTAATCTGCTTTCCTGGAGCACCAAAGGTATCTCCAGAAGCAGTGAAACGGGAGGCTGAGCTGGATAAATATCTGGAGGGCAGAGTAGAAGGTAGGAGAGAGAAATTAGCCAAGGAAACATCTAAAACTCTGAAAGAAAGCAGCTGTTTTCATTGAATTCCCTTATGGTCAGAGAGCATCTCCAGTGACCAGGAAGGATGCAATTTGGAAAAAAGGCAAACACTAGACTGAGTATTGAAATGTTTTTGTAATCTGCTATAGACTTATTATAGATAACCGCTGGGGATTATTAAATATGTGAACCGTTTTAATTAGATCACACATAATATCTCAGGTTTATCATAAATATTTGGAACACCTGTATCAGTAGTTTACGGTGTTCTTTGCATTATCATAAAAATAGGAATTGGTTTGAAAGATTTGAAGGACAAATTCTCATTATATTTAAATCCAAAAAATAGCTCCATCGAGAATGGTTTATTTATTGAATCGTGACCCTCTGAATCGTAATCGAATATCTGAGGTGACTGACGATTCACAGACTTCACATTGAGTCTCTTGAGTGAGATACTGGCATTGCCTTTGATCTGTTCTGTCAGGGGAAAAAAAAATATATATATATATATATATATATATATATATAATATGACGCCTGACATTCACTCTGTCAGTTGAGAAGAAGCAAGGAACTCATGACATTTACTCATTTTGTCTTCTTGCAATTCACAACCCATGTTCTACAAAAAATGAAATTCTTTAATTTTTGTCACCAAACTCCTTCCACATTTTTCAACATAGAAACTTGATTCAATCAGAAATGTTCAGCCATTGCTTTTCCCCAGTCATACCTTTTTTCATGCTATGGAAATATTCAATGTTTTCCACAACATTTCACAACTTTAAAACTTTTTTCAAATATTCAACTTTCTTGAAATGCCCTTCTTACATTTTTTAAATACATGTATTGATTGGATTGTTCAGTGCTAGAGTGGGGGAGCCAACGTTAAGGTGTGTTAACGCCAGTGTTGAGATTCTCCTCCTCACTGATGTCCTGATGTTGCTAAATCACAAATGGAGGAAAAATATTGTATCCTTCAGTGGCCACCCAGAGCTCTACAATAGTACCTACGTATTAGTATAGAGACCAGACGAAACTGTGGAAAGAATAGACGCTCAATGGTACGAACAAGGTCGCTGTTGCTGTATTTATTTATGATTGATAAAACGTTGATGTCTACATGGAGGTAAGCACTCCCTCCTCTCCAGTACGTCTAGTCTGATTGATGGGAATAAACACAAACTATGCAGCAAACAAGTAACACAAGCTGAAAATGTGCTTTGTGTTTGGTGTGAACACACCTTTAAAGTATCATATGCCATCACCATGGTAATCTTAGCTTGTTGACTCAAAAGTTGGAATGACCAACAGCAGAAAAGTCTGTTTAAAATTATCTTCAAATTGCTTCTATTCTCTTTCAAAGAATGTTGCCTTGGAAGCAAACTGACTTAAGCATTTGGTCATAGGAGCCTGAAAGTGAGAGGATCTCCAACCAACTGCTGCACAGGCACTTACCTACCAAACATTTCGGGAAGATGGCAAACTTAACCAGTTTTCTAACTTGCTCCCATTTTCAGAAAGATAAAGCTGATTGAGATGAGCTATTTAGTGTAGTTAAACAAACGCCAGATACTCACAGGCAAATGACATTTCCCTATCATACATCCTTTTCATGGATTAACCATAATATTCAACTTTTCAGTGACATTCATGGAAATTAAACCCATTACCGCTTTTGTCCAACCATTCCCAATGCTTCAATTTCTTCATACAGATTATTCATCATGCAGTGTTGTGTAACCTTTTCAAAAAAATATCTCTTCATTAATACACTGTTGGTATTCTTTAACTTTTCAATGACATTCAATACAAATCAAACCCATTCCCACTTTTTCAACTATTCTTACTACTTCATCGTCTTCATACAGATTACAGCCAGCAGTGCAGTGTAGCATCAGCTTTTAAAAGAAATCCTCATATTTTATACACTATTGGTATTATTCAACTTTTCAACATTAATAATTCAACCCATTCCCACTTTTCCAACTATTCCTTCTATTGCACCTTCTTTTTACACGTTTAAGCCAGAAAATCTGTGTATCGTCAGCTTTTCAACAGTCCTTGGAATATCCCAAATGTAATTCAACTTTTAAAACAAGCAATTCAGCGTTGCGTGAGCCTGTCGACAAACCTTGAAATATTCCACATATTTCATACATTATTGGTATTATTCAACTTTTAAAGCCACCACTTCAGTGTAGTGTCAGCTTTTCAGCATCCACTATTCACAACACATTGTCTTTTCTACTTAGATGTATTGTTCAGTATATTTTCATCAATTCATCTTGAGTCTAATATTTGAAAAACACAACTATCAATTACATTTACTTGTTTGAGCAATGAACTTAAGTCAGCTAGCCATCAACAGGCAAATACTTACTAATGTAAGGTGTTTTTGAAAGATCGAGAGACCTGTTTTCAAATCGGAGGTCATGAAGAAGAATCAAGGGGAGCAACAGAGGAATAATAAAACACTTATATAGCGCATTTCTTAACAATATTAAAATGTGCTTCACAATAGAAAATAAAACCAAAGGATGCCGATATAATGAGAATAAGGACACAAGAACAGAGTTTGTAAAGACAAGATAAATTGGATCAGATATTTTTTTAAGACAATGTAAAATTAGCTACGGACTTTCATGTGTTGGAGTTAAGCTTTAATAGCAAAACCCTGATCACCTTTTGGGCGGCAGGGAGGAAGGCAGGAAGACATGCAGTACCATTGATGTTGTGTATACCGAGAAAATATTCAATTTAAAATACATTATGTATTACATCAGTGAAGTGTAATAGTATTAAGTGCAATATAAATGGTAAATCTTGTATCAATTCAGTATGATCAAAACTCAACCCTACTCTAACTTCTATGCACGGGAAAATTAAAAAAAAAAAAAATTTCACTATGGTATGTTCTTGTGCACATATACATATTTCTCTTGTGAGATTATCTAAAATATTATTTATTCCCCAACAGAGATTATAAAAAAACAGGGGGATGAAGGTGTCCCGGATTTGGTCCATGTTATGAGGACGTTAGCATCTGAGAGCATCCCTAACCTCCCTCCTGGAGGAGAGCTGGCAAGCAAGTGAGTGAGCTTTGTTGTTAGAATTGATGACGTTTTTCTTTTAGACAGTGATTGTCATTTTAATAACTTTAATAAAAACTAACGTCTAATATTTGTGTCCTATTTCTTCCCCTCAGACGAAGTGTTATTGAAGCAGTGTACAACAAACTCAACCCCTACCGAAGTGATGACACAGTAAGTATTCCAGCTTCTCCCTGTAGGTTTGCTTGGCTTGGAGCATGCATGTTTTTTGACGTGTGACCAGCAAATGTCAACCAATTTTATGGATGTCATTAGTACTAAACATCAAACAAGGAAATATGCTTATTGCCTAGTCTGATTTACCCAAAATGCAGCTATTTTGCACTAATTTAGCAATGACATAGTTAACCGTCTATGGGTTCTCTTTGCATTCTATCTGGTTTATGTTTTGAAAAAAAAAAAAGAGAATCGATTAAAGCACAATTTATGGGGTTTTTATATCACAGTTTTCTTTATACACCAGCAGAAAATTATCTGATCGTTCCCTTTTTACAAAGTCTTAGTAACGCATTTTGACGAAGGTGGGTCCTCTGCCAAAAAGGCTCAGTTTCATACGACATGAGCTGATTTCACTAATTGGTGTTCTTTTAAGAGGGAAGAGCTAATTAGTTAATAAGTTAAATTGTCTGGTATTTGTATGGGTGGAATAAAAACCTGCACTCTCTCACATACTGGTTTAAAAAGGGAACATTCTCATCATTCCTTCATATACAAACAGACCGCAAATCTATTGCCCTCGTCCACTCAAATATCGTGCTTTTGAGTTTTAATCTCATAAGCTTGACAATGAAATTTGGCACTTTGTTTCAGTGTTTCGCGTTTCTATAAAGATGTACTATTAAAAATAATTTCTCACATTGAGTTATTTCGGAAATGAGGGTACCTTCAGAAATCCATCGGGCCCCTTTGGCTTCCTCGGCATTATGAGGTGCAGTCTGAATACATAATAGGCTAAACTGACACAAAGCTTTCCATAGAGGAAGATAAATTAGGTTCTTTAGAATATTTGCAAATATATTCAAAGTGACTCATAGAAATACTATACAGTATTTGTTACTATATTCAACCTTTTGAGTGAGTTATTTGAGCCACCTTTGGCGGCATTTGCAATTTCAGTGTTGCTAGGACACATTTTTATCGTCTTTGCCCATCTGGATATTATCCACTTGTTTGAAGATTTACTCCAGCTTGGTCAAGCAGGACACGAGGTGGAGGCTTTGAACCGTTGAAACACATTGAAATTAAAATTAGAGGTTTGGTGTGGCCGTCAAAGGATTTCAATTCTTGTTCTGAAGCCAGTCTGATGTTGATTTTTGCCGGAAACGTAAGGTTGGGATGTGACACTATATTGTTGCACAGTTTTTGTAACGGATGAAAATATGATATGAAATTGTGAAGCTAAAAAAAAGATAATAAAATACAAACGCATTAATTGTGGCTAAAGGTGAAACAAATGTGACATGTTCTTAACAGCCAAACCAAAATTGTATAAATTGTATTTTTGGGCATCACACCACATAAAATGTGAGGTGACGGTACCCCCTCTCTGATACTGTCAGAACCATGCTTGGTGGCACATAGTACTATGGCTGAAGAGTTTTGTGGTATTTTCATGAGGCCACAGAAAAGAGACCAAAAGTGGTTAAAAAGAAAAAAAGTAAAATACAGAAAAGGTCAGGGATATGTCATTAAGGCAGTGTAATTTATCACATTATTAAGTAAAATTGTTGTGGTTTGTTAACTGGGTCATAGTTATTCTGGCAGAAGTTGTGTATGCCACACCGTGTTACTAAAATCCTTCTAAAGGATGCCAGAAGTAGTCATGAACGCAGTGACTGCATAGAGTGGTAGGTGTCAATAGGTCGGCCCAATTCTATTTTGCGTTTCTTTGTGTGTTATCTCTGACTCACCTTGGAGATTCTGCAGTAGGCATTTTTGCATTACGGGTAAGGGTAATGGCACTTACGCTTTAACAACTTCTAGTATTATGTCCTTAAATTCATATAAATAAATATATATATATATATTTGTTTTTATTATTTATATATATATATATATATATATATATATATATATATATATATACATACATACATGCATACATACATACAATTTTAAAAAGGGCAAAACATCCCTTTCTGCTTTAATGTCACCTCTGTTGTTCAGCTTTTTAACAAAACTGTGCAACTCCATCAAGCAATTACACTTTTGGCAGTTTTGATTGTTTGTATCAAGGGAAAACATTAGTCAGAAGGCCTCACTAATAATAATGGCTATTCCTTTCCATAAAAATCACAGCATTATAAGAGACTAAAAAAGGTAGGAATGATAACAATAATGAACAAAGAATGTATTTTATCCATGAAGAAAAGTTTATACAAATTGTTACCTGGACAAGAAATTAAGTTTACTTGACACCACATTGCATGACTTAATATGTAAAGATAATTTAGTCAGAATTGTTTTAAGGTTGTAGTGACATTCTGAATTAATAGGTTGGTTGGTTGCAAACGGCTCACTCATTGTACCCAGATAATGTCACTGCATGCATAAACATTATCGGGTCATCATCAGGTTTTTTGCCCATGATCAAAGTCTGTTGATATTGGTAATGGGTGTCTGCCGATACCAAGGCCGATCTGAAATGTATGGCCTTCTGAACGAGTGTGTGGCCATTCAGAAGAAATGAGCAGGGTGATAGTTTGGCCCCCAGAGGTGCTGCTTACACCATTGTTGAGAATCATTCAGTTTGGTTGTAACTTTGTTATATCAAGCAGCAAAGGTGAACTGCAGTCAATGAACCGTTGCCTGTAAAGGCCTGCTGCAGATGACATGTCCCATATTTTAGCAGTACAAAGAGAAATTGTCTCACGTGTTTTGTCACATCTGATTGGCCCATATAGAGAGCACCAATCATATTTTTTCCTACGAATAAGGGCTGACAGTTGCACCCTTAGATAACAGGTTTAGCCTACTAAATCTGGCTCACTTTATCTTTCACAAGCAATTTGCTCCAAATACTGGTGCAAAACGATTACCTTGATATGATGTAAAGTTTAGCTGGGACAGCTCCTGAAATTGATATGTGATCAGATGGCTCATTTTTACTAAAGATCTGCAAAAACACTCGACTTCTTCCCTGACAGATTCATTAGTGTCTGATTATGATTCTTAGGATTGCCTTTTAAACATGATTCTTGGTGATGCTAGGTGGTGCTAAAATAACATGGCATTTACAACACGTATTTGCTGCTTATTCTTCCTCCCTGCATCATTAATAGACATTTTTCGTTGAAGAATAGCCACTAACACATTTTCACTACACACATTTTCCTATAAATTATTCACATTAAAAGTCCCCATTTATTTTGATATTTAAAAGCTTTTATTTTGAAGTGGCAAAATCAGGAAATGTTGGGTTTTCATCAGCAGTAACCTGACTGACAGTGGGGTCTCAGCTGTGCACTAGCCCGGTCTTCTTGTG
This sequence comes from Chelidonichthys spinosus, assembly GCA_029853015.1. Lineage (NCBI taxonomy): Eukaryota > Metazoa > Chordata > Actinopteri > Perciformes > Triglidae > Chelidonichthys > Chelidonichthys spinosus. Next base: position 10,967,451 of record CM056833.1, on the reverse strand, counting down.
TGGGAGGGGGAGAAGGTGTGAGACGTACGTTTGATAAATTGTCCAGATTGTGCCCACATGCTGTCCTCACCTCGCTGAGCCAGACAATCTCAGTAAGCGGCCTGACTGATCGGATTCCAATGCAAGCACCATTCGATCTTGGAGCGTCCAGACAGATAGATCAAGAACAATTGTAAAGTTTGAAGTAGAAGCAAGTCTGCTTTATCATTTGGTTGGCATCATGTATTTTAGACTGATTCCAGTTTTAGGACGGTTCATTTTTGTTTTTATCCGTTTTTGGTTGTCTTGAGGTCCTTTTGAATACATCATATCCTGAGCTAAATGAGTCACATAGGGGCATAGAGTTAATAAATTCCAGCTGATTTTTCACCTTTTCCAGTTTGACTAGCTTGTATGTGTTGTTGTCATATTCATAAACAGGGCTTCCATATTTTCAGGGTCATCGGTAGCCAGTATAGTGTTTATAGTGTAAACCTGAATCATATACTTAAAATATTTTGTTTACCATTATTATTAGAGACAGCATTTATATCCTTATGGGATTATGCTTTATTGCGGCATCATGTAGTAGCCTGGCAATATATCTGGTCAAATGTATCAAAATACATGTACTCCATTATAACCAACCCTTATTACGAAAGTGTACATTTAATCAACCACTGATCATTAGATTTGCATTGTTTATGCAACAATTTACAAATGTTACTTATGGTTTACTGTTTGGCTGAAAGTGTTCTAATGATTACTATACTTGCAGTCAAAAATCTAAAAAATAAATAAATTGGGGGGAAATAATGGTTTTAATGCACAAGAATCTCTGTAAAATCCTGGATCATTTATATTCTGTCAGTTTGTGTCATAGATGCTTAAACCTGTCCAGCTCTCATGGATGTAGAGCCAGTCTGAAGGGTTTTTCCTTCCTCTCCTCTCTTATCAAGGACTCTGCGTCCACAGACGACATGTGGTAACACAACCTCCTACCACTCACACAGCATAGAGTTTACAAACCACCATCCTCTCAAGACCCACAGCAGCTCAGCTCAGCAGTCTGTTTCTCCGTCACTCTGAGCTTTTGGTTTCTAAGAAGGGAATTTCATGGGAGGAGGAGGAGGAAGAAGAAGAGTTGCATGCACACAAACCTGGAATAGTGCAGCACCAGTCCACTCTGGAGTTCAGGATCCCCACCGTCTTGTCTCCTTTTTTATGTTCACCCACTTTAATACTCTCCTCTAAAGTAAACAATAACAAGTGAGTCCCCGAGGTTTTCTTTCTTTTTGTTAAATAATCGGCTTAAGTAGTAAGATTTTTTTTTTTGCTGTAATTAATTTGATTCACATTTCCTTATGTGTGTTTGTATATTTCTGTTTTTGTGAAGTGCAATTGTCCTGTACAAACAGCCTGTATTTAATGCAGCTTGATTTTAAGTTAAAAAATGAAAGAAATGAAAAAGAGAACCTTTTATGCACTATCTGCCTTTTCCTGCTCTTCTGGAATTGTAACAAATGTCTATTCAGTGAATATTACTGCTTGTCCTCCAGGCACAATGTCTCTGTGCTTTGAATTTTCTTCTTTTTTTTCTCTTTTCTTTCTTCTCTTTTTTTTTTTTTAGTTAGTCTATGCTCCTTTAAAAAAAAAACGGGTAAATTGTATAGTTGACAGCACAGTAAGCTCTCTATATCAAACCATTTAAATCTAATTATTTTTTCCCCTGTGCTTTTTTTTTATTGTATTTTATTTTTGTAAGTGGTTTTCTCTACATGCTCAATAATAATGGCAAAGTGTTCCTCGGTTATTTTGGAGGTTTGTAGTGAAAAATCTTTTTTTTTTTTTTCCATCTTTTCAAAGCATCTGATGAAAAAAGACCCCTGTGAACATGTTTGTCTGTGCAAATAGATACTTGCAAGTGTGCGTGGGTGCTTGTGTGTATGTACGTGCGCACTTGTGTCAGTATAAAGGCAGATCTGTACGTGCAACGCTAATTTAAATTTGCTATGGTGGTTCAGACAACAGACCAGGCTGGAGTTAAAGGGAATCGCTCTCCCAACGCTTACCCATTCTGTCCTTTTTTCAGCCAATGTTCCATATCAACCCAACATAAGCTTTCACTACTTCTTATTCCAAAAAGCTTTGGATAACAGAGTTTACATGCTGTTACGCTATTTGAACAACTTCAAGCTATATATCAGAACTATACAGTAACCTGAGATGACACAAGTGTTCAATTTAACCCATTGTGTACAATGCATTGCAGCTAGTCAAGTCTAGACTAGTTTACACATCTATTGTGTCATATTTAAATATCAATTTCTAAACACGCATCGTTACCACTGCCCACTGTGGATGCCATATGATTTATACTCACTTGTTTCAGCTTTATGACAGCCTATGCCAAGTTTATTTTTCATGAGATTCAGTTTTTGTATGTGGTACAGATAGATTTTTAGCTTCTACCTTCAACATCTGGTAATTTGACTGATGTGAACAGTTTAATCACTGACTATTTTAGAGAAACTCAACCATTATTGGTCTGATAGGACAAACCGCTGACTCTAAAACTTACAAGGTTATTTTTTATTCTTCACATGGTCTTTAATTGGACATTCAAACCAAGAACAAATTTGCTTACTGCAATGAGTTCTCGTGGTTGTATAGCACCTTTTTATTCCCATTGGATTTGCTCTGCCTCCACCACGGCACCACAAGCCAGAGCACAATACAGTTTGCTGCTATAGTGTATGAACTGTTTTTTTTTTTTTTTTTTTGTTTTTTTTTAGTTCCCCGTCTGAAAATGATTCCCTAACTAAATCTATCTTAAATACACACACCAATGGTAGATATATTTCTTGAAGAGAAATTGTTTTGTTTCAGATTTATTTTCTGCCAATTGTTTGGTCTAAAATTGCATTGTTGGAAATTTATGTATGTATATATTTTTGACTTAAACTTCCAAGGAATAAATCATGTCGCTTGAGTTAGTTTTTGCTATGGACAAAATGTGATTCTGGTTCATCTTGGGTTGGCTGGTTAAATGTTTGTGTGTTCTGGCAAACCAAGGTTTCCCCTTAATCACGTTGGTGTCCCTCCCATCTACACTGAGGGTTTGAACTCTTTCCTTTATATTATACACAATAATGATGTACTAAATGTAAGTCTTCATTTATCTAAATGACAATCCTAATTATTTCACCACATTTAGGTTTGTGGTGGTAGCAATTCATTAAAACCTTAACAAACTTTAAACCTAAATGATACAGCTGTCTAATGTTTTTTTTTTTTTTTTTTTTTTTGGCAATAAGGCCAAAGACACTCCATTTTTTAATTGCGATACCTATATCACACAAAGTAACATAAAAGAGAACCGAACTGTAACCCTGTAAATAATGTTAAGCTATTAGAGAGTGATAGCAACTTTATTTGGAGATGCTATTGCAGGTACTTTGGAGTTTTAAAACACTGGTGTGCTGTAGAGACATGTTTTGTTAAGTGGGTCCTCGCATTGGTAACATGGCTACAAGGTTAAAGAGTGCAGGGGGCAGTCATTTGTATATCAGCAGTTGACAGAAGACATACGACTGTGTGCTGATGTAAAAAAAAAAAAAAAAAAAAGTGCAGATTGCAAAAACAGAAAAAAAGCCAGTGAAAAATCTTTTGTGATGTATGAGATAGCATTGAACGTGTTTGTTTGGCCTTAAAGATACACAATGCATTGTTGAATGTAAACCTGTGTGTTTACAGTGGAAACTCCACAGGGTTCCTAAACAGTCATCTGACAAATAATCATAATAAAGTAGATTTATTTTGTGCGTGTTGGCATGAAAATGTGGTTCTACTGAATATACCCTTTCTTAAAAAGAAAAGCAGAAAACAATAATGCAACAAAAAATGACAGAACCGTAAAAACATTTGGTTTAAAATTACAGTATTGTATTTCTACCACACTACTGACTAATACCTACTGTGCTAACATGTAAGATGAGAACTCTTCAGTTTATTCAGTATGTTTGAGGGGAAAAAACTTAATGTGTATGAAATTGCCTTTTATTTAGATGGGCAGTTCTAGTTTGCAAAGCACTGCTTGTAGTGCACTAAATATCTCTCTTTTCAAACCGTTTTCATCACCGAGCTGCTAATTGCAAACCTGGTAGGTGTTGGTAAATCTTAAAGCAACATTTCATGGAATTTTTCTTCACACTTCGATAAGGAACAAATAATATTTCTCTGCATCTTCACCCCACACCTGGACTGTCCTGTGTTGCCCTAGAGATTTACAATTCAGGATGTGGCCCTTTAATGATGCTGGTTAATTACCCATTTATACAACAAGCCACAGAATGAAAAATGTAGAAATTAGCTTTTTAATATTCCAAAATTGCTGTAGCTGAAACGCCAGCAGATATTGACAGTGGCTTTGCTGTGACTTTTCACATCTTGGCGTTTTGTTTTAAATATTGTAGAATGTCCACTGCATCCCTATGAGTCCCCCCATCCCTAGCAAAAAGAAAAAAAGAACAAAAACATATCCCCAGTGTCTATTCTCTAGTCTCATGTTTTAATTTTTCATTAACTGAAATACCTCATAGCATTAATAGGATGTGTTTTTGTCTGTTATCTAGATTTAAACTGTTCTGCAAGCAGTTCACATGTGGAGACTTTAATGATAGCAGATTGGTTTTTGTGGTTGTCCACCAGAACTTATGATTTGAACACTGATCTATACGTGGAATAAGCCTGTGCTCATGTACAGTATTTGACTGAATTGTGCTTATATTATCAAAACAAGTAAGGATCCAAGTGGCTACTGCAAATGAAAACTTATTTTAGTAACACTATTGGCCTTGTAGAATATGTTGACCCCTAAAATGTCCTTAAATGCTCACTTGTGTAATTTCCCCAATTTGTCAACTTGTGCGATGCTCAAATAACTCAAATCTAGAATTGTACCGAGAGTTCAGGGTTTTAGTGTGAGAAGTGACTAAATGACAAAAGTCATATGCACTTATCATCTGTATGATTCGCTTTATTTATTTTTTTTTTTTAATTGTTATTGTAGAAAAAAAGATTATAAAGCTATTTACAGAGTTACCTTTGGTTGCCTGGAATGCATCCTGTATATTCTTGTATGGAGGACGACCTGGCAGATGTTGAAGAGATTTTAAATGCTTGCGCCCTATTGTACAAATTGATGTACCTCAGTTGTGGCGTTTACTGTGTGACCCTTAGCAGTTGTAGTTTATTTGTCCCCTCACAGGGCGACCTGAGCCTCACTTTGCTGACCTTTTTCAGCTGATAAATAAGCTCACCGATTTGCCTTACCCAATCTCATGTTGCCCCCCTCCCCCCCTAAAAGTACTTGTTCAAGAAAACACTATAAGGAGAAGTAATGCTGCTGACATTACACTCGTATAGATTCAAAGCTGTCCCCATGTTAGGGTACTTAAGCTATTGACAAAGTTACTTTGTCCTGGTTGTCACATGGTACAACTTTTCAACCATCTCTAGTTTGTATGCTATTTTTATTTTCCCATGTTACCTTATTGAATCTCGGTCTTTAAAGCTTATTTACCTTTTTCACTGCAGATGATGTCATCCTCTAACTAATGCAAGTGTTTTAACATGGTAACCTCGTAGGCATTCAAAATGTGCATACATATATTCATGTCTGCTATATTTATGATTACATTCAAGAATAGCTTTAGAGTGCTGTAGATAAGTATTGTCAATGTTGATTCAAATGCTTCTCAGAGGCCTCTGTGAGTGATTTTACAAAGTTCGATAATTGTATATTTTGTATTATGTTCTAGCTCCAAAGGAATGGCAGAAAAAAAGAAAATGTTTAAAAAAGCTTTGTTCCCTGAACTAAATTGTACTACTTGTGTTGTCGATTGAACAAATTGCATTCCTTGCTTGTGAATTGATGCATTTCTCCCCCTGCTCCATACATTTTTTCCCCTTCTTTCCCTCCTTTCTTTCATTTTTTAGCCTTTGAAGTTTGAATAAAATTTCTAGTTTGCAGAATGTATTACTAAATAAATGGGTTGTCATCTTGTACATCTTATTTCATCACTTTGTTTCTGTTTGGGCCCATTGCACAAGCGAAACTTTCTCTGATTGTTAAGAAACAAAACTCGACAGATGGAAACAGCTCTTAAAGGAAAGGCTACATTGTATTACTCCGGAGTGTGTCTACTGTAAAAGCCAGGACTGAATGGAGGTTCTGAAATCCAAACATGCTTCTTAGTATCAGTTAATATTATCTATTGGAAAAATGATTTTGCTTTGCACCATCCTGCCACTTAATCATGCACTACAGTATGCTTAAGACTGTAGAGCCTCTGCTTAGTGATGCTTATTACCCAGTAGGCCATGCAGCGGGCTTTTATTTTGGCGTCACACGACTCCAGACAGTTAAAATGTTAAAACGTAGAAGGGAGTGTACTGTAAATTACTGGCAGGCTCTCCTCATGTTTTATCATTACATTGGAGTCACAGAGCTAAGCATAGGATGTTCCATCTAACAATACTTAGAGCTGTTCTGAAGGTTTCTTCAGAATCCTTGAAGACTCGTTTTACATCCGCATGAGAAAGTATTTTTTTTTTTTTCATGGTAAAACGTGTTCAACCTGTTTCTCAAATGGCACCTTTTTTTCCTAATTGAAAGAAGGGTTCCTAGAAATGATACATGTCCTTGCTGCAAGTTGTAAAACTAAAATGTATTCCCGGTTCCATTGGTATATATTCCAGTATTCTATGCTTTATGCAATATAAAGGATTCAAATTTGAAGGACGGTTGACGTTTCGGGCTGCTGGTATCAGGAAGTATAGAAACCTGGTGTTAACAGAATGTTTTCTCATCCACATGTTAGAAGGGTTCAGAATAGTTTTTGCGTATTAACAAACATTGACAACTAATTATGTTTGTGTAATGATGAAAACATTAGAGGCATGAAAAGGGGCTATCATGTCACACATCTCTGCCTCGGTTTGCTTTTGAGTTAGCAAGACTTTTCACTGGTGCATGTTTTTGAAACGGATGAGCTTTCTAAAGTACAGCGGCGGCGTTGATCATCTGGTCGTCGGGAGTTCTGTTTGTCTCCCTGCCTATTCTGTCCGTGTATGGTGAGTGCTTGTCAGGGGTTTGAGCTCTGAGGAGGGGTCAGGGCGGTCCACAGCCACTGGGATTAAGAACCGTAGGAGGGATTACTTCAAATGTCAACATAATGTCATGAGCTGTGTTGAAGGTCAAACGTTCAAACGGTGCTCAGTGGCGAGCAGTTAATAGATCAGGTACAATTTGGATTGTTGTGGCTCCTGTGATGAGTAGACTACCATGTTAAAACAAGCTATTTTTGGAGATGTTTTTGTGCGTTCTTTAAAGAAACTGCAGCAGGGTTAGATGTGTTATATAGTTTGGAGTTTGTTTTTGCTACTCCAGCGGCTGTTGATGTTGCTGTGCCAATATTTAAGGGTCTATTTTACAGATTTTATTTAACCTTTTACGTTTTTTCTCATTGAGTGGTTATGTTTATTAGATATGAAACAAAATGTCTCCTTTGCTTTAGCTTTCTTTTTACTGAATGTCTGAATGATCAATGCAAAAACAGTAATTAAGAAGCCTGCAGGCCAGAGGGGGGCAGTGTTAATAGCTGAGACAGCTGAGAAACACCAGCCATAGCTTTCACACTGAGAGAATAGTCCTGAAAGTTAATGAATGGAAACAGTCATTAAGTAGACATTGATGACAGCTTTTATTTGCATCAAATATCATAATTCAACACTTTTGAGCTGTTAAGTCATAACATCCTAAGTATTGTGCCATCCTCACTTTCATTTTTAGCCTTCTGTTGCATTGGGGCCCTTTTCTATTGGCTACTGCTGTGTTAGGGTTTATTTGTTCTGACCCACCTCACCACTAAATTCTGAATAATCACAACTGTTGTCTAAAACAAGCTTGCTTTTTTTAAGCACGTACATCCCTCGTGGAGGCACTTGGACGTTAGAACTGCACAAAATGTGACTCATTAGATCCCAGGCCACCTGTGCCCTTCTAATGAATCATGCTGCCCTTATATTCCCCCGTATAAAAAAAAAAAGAAAGAAAAGAAAAGCGGCCACATCGGCAGAGGCCATCATCAAATGGAGCTGGCTTGTCATCTGCCGCCATTGTTTAGCGCATGTCATGCTCTGCTTCTCATGGCGGAAAAACCCATTTGAGCTTGACTAATGCAGCCATGCAGACGCAGCAGTAAGAGGTGGGGGTGGTGGGGCACACCACATACTCTGTGTGGATGGTCTCTCTCGCACTAAGGTCACTGAGCTCCACATTTGCTAATTTGCTTTGGAGTGCACTATGAGCCAGATTTTTCAGGGTTGCTCAGTAAACAGGAGGGACATTTTTTGATCGAGTAAAGCGCAGGGCATCAGGGGAAGGGATGTCTTTGCCGGGTGTTGCAGCTTGATGTGCTTCTTCTATCTCCCGCACCACTACCCGCCATGCTTTCCTTCTCCATATCCTCTTTACTGTGAGTGTTCTTGTTGCCCGAGGTCAGTTTGTCACAGAGAACACAAGCTTTTCTCACTTGGTTGCAGCGATTCAATGATTGGTGTGTACAAACAAGCATATCAAGCAGGGTTGACATGTACCCACCTCCCCTCCCTCCCCCATCACGCCCTCCTCTCTCCTACGGACATCCAGTATGTCCTTCCTGCTCTCTCTCTCTGTCTCTCACTTACACTTGGTGGGAGTGAGCGTCCCCTTGCATGGAGGTGTGTTACACAAGCTGCTGCCCTGGGAATCCCGGGCCAGCTCATTATCCCGCACCCCTGAGACAAAGCTCACTGTAAATTAGGACATCAACCGATGCAGGCTTGTTAGAGAGCCACAGATACACTCATTAGCATCAGCACCTTTACTCGTTAGAGCCTGTATCAGCGTTCGCTTCCACCACCACCACCACCACGTTGTGTCCTGACATTTCTCTGCACTGAATGGAAGATTTAGGATTAATGTCAACTCCAGCCACCAGGTCAACACTGTTATGGCTCTGATTGATCGGCGGTGGCGGGAAGCTGTGGAATTTGTTGACAGCTGCCCACTATCCCCACCACTCTTATCCATATTTCATTGGGACGAAGGGGAGAAAAATCCCTGTCTCAGAATAACTTGTCTGGCAAGTGACTCGTTGTGTGTCAAGGCTACAGGGGATGGACTAAATAACTGAAACCACATGATGGTTTTTAGTACAACAGTATGTTTTTTTTTGTTGATTCTAAGGTATATATGAAACGTTATGGTCATTTTCTAAAGGGATGGAGCAGTAATGTGGGCAGGCTTTGTATGTTTCTTTACATTGTCCTGGAAACAGATTGTGTCTGAATGTCAGACAGACAAAGAGGCACTCTGCCAATACCACACATCAAAGCCAGTTAAATCGTTGTATACAGCTCAGCCTATAATAAATGCTGCATATTGTCTTCTGTGGCTCTTGAAGGGCTTTTCAAAGTTTAAAAAAAAAAGAACCCTAATGGTGGTCACGATGGTCCAACAAAAGATGTTAATACAGTTATTCTGGGAAATCTAGGATCCAGTGTTTTCAACCGTGTGTCATAGAAATTACCTTTTTATATCTTCCTGAATGGTTTTACATTGTGCTTACAAATGTTATCACTGCTTGGATTATGTTCACAGAATTTTTTTCAATGAATGAATGGCTACAGGGTGGGCATACAAAGTGCAGCACTTTAACTCCAGAGACCGGGATTTGGTTCCTGAGTCCTTTGTGTGGTTAGGTTGAGACAACAAAAACACTTTGTAAAGGGAAATACTCTGATTTTGTTAAATGTTGATAATCACCTTGTGGTTTGTGATTCAAGTCACAAACTTTTTCCGAAGAAATGCTTTTTTCACCAAACCATAACTGCTTATTATGACCCTAGAGATAACCCTAAAACGTTTAAATATACTGTATGATATTGTAAGATATTGTATTGTATTATGCAAGTTGGATAAGTTGGCTATTTTGGCAGAAAACAAATAAAGAAACTGCATAATTTATAGGAGATTGTTGGTTTTCTGCATTTTTTTCATCTATCTCTCGCATGTCCCCAACTTTATAACGTGCAATATTGAAATCACTGTAGTTGCCCTTTAAATTGAACAATATATTCCTCATAGCTGCCTGTGTCATTGGAAATAACACCTGAATTGCTTGTTCATGACTTACAAACTGCAAAACTGTGTCATGTGGCTAGAGAAATAAATTTCTGAACTCTATTAGGGAAAAAAGAAGCATGGAGATGCTTGGCAACACTAAAAAACATTTAATGTTGTATTTACTTAGACATATCACAAAGTACAGCCTCGACAATGGTCTTTGAGGTGTCAACAAAACCCTGCAGAGTTCACCACTAGTCTGGATGGAATTGGGTTTTGTGTGTAAAACATAGGTTAAATACCCAGTTAATGATTACTTCTTGATGGTTAAGCACTGCTCATACACTGCTTGTTCTGTACCTTCGATGCCGTCTTCTGTCAATCCATACCAGCAATTTTCTTCCTTACTCTGTTCATTTAAGACCAACTATTGTTCTTCACTGTGAAAATGTATTGATGCGACTGCTAGCAAATAGTTTTTCTTTTGTACCTGCACAGCCTTTTCTCGTTTCCAGCATGCTCTCTTGTCTGCCATTATGCTGTGGTGAGATGGAAACTGTCTGTAGGTGTCTTTTCATCATGTTCTTCTTCAGTGCGGCCTCAACCATTTATGGCCTTTTTCTTCTTTTTTTTTGTTGTAAATAATAATGTCACAAGTCAAATAAATTGTATTTATGTAGTCCAGTATCAGGAATCACACATTTGTCTCGGGCTGCTTTACAATCTGTGCAGCATACAACACCCTCTGTCTTTTCCAACCCTTGCTTTGGATAAAGAAACCCTTTTAATGGGGGAAGAAAATGGAAGCAACCTCGGGAAGAGCAACATAGGGATCCCAGGACTGACGGGCTTGCAGTAGATGTTGTGTGTTCAGAATAGACCACAAGGCGTTGATCTCCTTTTTTTTCCGTAGCGATCTGTCTTTTTCATCTCTTCTGCATGCTGTCTGACATCTGGTAGCATGCAGCCTCTGGGAGATTGAGTCATTCCCCCTGCATGCCGTCACTTCACTTTATCAGTATCTTTAAACTTCACTTCATCTGCATCCTGCTCTTCTCCTCCCCAGGACCCAGACATCCTCTTCTTCCGTGGTTTCAGCTAAATCAAGAACTAGTCAGAGGATGTCAAGCAAGCATGTGTTACATTTTTTTGTCCATCGCCATATGAATGAAGCTACTCTCACTTCATCATTTCTTAAATGAGGTATTCATCCATGGGCACGTCTCATAAACCCAACTAGTCATTCATCATTTGATCCCCTTTGACTATTTTTAAGACAACTTATCCACACCAGTCATTGCATAACATCATTCCAAACAGTGGCCTTACCTCGTTACCTCGTCCTCTATTATGTAGCTCCATTCATCTGATCATACTAATGCTAAATATTATGGAGGACAAGTAGCAGCCAGTTAGACAAATCCGTTAAAAAACAAACAAACACTGAGAAGAAGTAGGCCAGTTATGGTGTATGACTTCAGAATGTTCATAGTTCAGTGTTCATAATGCCTCTTGGCCACTCGTTGAGTACAAAGAAATACTTTTACAGCCAAAATACATTTTGGCTTTAAAAGATACATGCATACTCAGCCGACCTACCCTGTATGAATAAAGATTAGGTAAAATATATATATATATATATATAAAGACATTTATGTTTTCTGCAAAGCAGACGTTTGAGTTATTAAAGGGACAGGTCACCCAATACAAATTTAAATACAGATTTTGCCTCTTACCTGTAGTTCTATTTATCAATTTAGATTGTTTAGGTTTGAGTTTTTGGCTGTAGAGATGTCTGCCTTAAGTAGGAACTAGTTCTAGCCAGTTCTGGCTGGATACTGTGCTCACAATAAGGTCTGTGGATTATCTTGAGTAACCCATTCATGGTTTCTGGAAAGAGACGTTACTGTCGAGCTTTTCAAATTGAGCACCAAAAGTCGAGTGCCATGTAGCTCAATTATATTGGACAAAAGGAAGACACCTCTACGGCTGATGTCTCCAAAACATATATAATGGGACTATAAGGCAGATTGATAAATAGCAATACAGGTAAGGCCAAATCAATATATATTTTTGATTTAGGGTGAACTGTTCTTTCAAATACGGTGTTATTAGATGTGGTGACGATACTTGCTTCCCAAGGCTCAGTTGGAGGCAAGCTGAGTCGAACAAACCTGTGAAATTCACCTCAACTAAAAGGAAATTATATAAGATACCATCATCATGACCTAGAATTAGGGAAACAACACCTGCAGTGAAAGTTTTGCCCCCATACCCCTCAAACCATTTGTTTTATTCCATATTCTGACTTTCATGTCTGACCTTGAATCATCCAATGATGTGTATGAAGGTGCACAGGAGTTCCTCTGGTGTTCATATATTTTACTGTATCATGGCTCCAAAGAACTAATACTTGGAATATCTATATGAGACGTATTGGATTAAGCCTCTGCTGCTATAAAGCTTTATTTATTTGTCTTCACAGGGCCTTTGTTTCTAATTACATTGTGTATATTTCTCCCCCTTTCTTTGTACAACACACCCCAGAAGCAGTAAATCCCATCAAAAGAACCAAGCCAGCAGATAACATTTGGTGCGACTCTAGTTTGCCGCAGGGCACTATTGAAAAGTCATTACTGTATCTTTCCTATGACCGTGTATCTGATCTCCATGTGTATGAATTCTGTTTGTAATCATGTTCCATGTTAACAGGCATTAAGCAAGGCTTTACGTCGAGTTTGTCAACGCCTTCCATTCATGCTGTTATTATGTTTGAGAGGAATCAAGTGGGTTGTGCTTCTCAGTTTTTTCCTGGTCCATCGCACAACTCTATAGGGGCTTTTATTATTTACTGACCTCCCTTCACGACTCATAACTGAGCCGTCTGTGGTAAACAAGGGTGCTGATCAAAGTTGCTGGTGCTAGTAATGAATCTCTCAAAAGAACAAGTGTTTTTCTTCCTGCTGTGTGACCACAGATTATTACACAGCCTGAAGATCAGAATTTAAGTCCAAAAGCACAAAACACTGTATTGTATATCTGGAGGCCATGTTTGTGCCTTGATTGATAGGAACATCTCAAGTACCTTGAGACTTAACATCGTTGTGTGTGAAATGTGTGTCCACCAATAAAACCTTATACACAGCTCTATTCTATGTTGTGTTATGTGAAAGCCATTGTGTTGCCGCGTGTTAATAGTGAATTAAGATGACGTCTCCTCCAAGCTGTTAAGTGCCTTTAGTGTCTTTATCCTATATTATTATCTACTACTATGTTTTTCCTCCTGCAGTCATTCTCATATAACACAGTGCAATGTACATTGTACTGTGTGTTTGTGCTTTTATTGTTTAAGTACAAATATTAAGTCTGAAGAATTTCAGCGTATCGGTTTTCCCAATTCATTAAGGTTTGCATGTATATGCTTCTATACACCATGCAGCATATTCCACGAAAACTTTATATTCACACAGCCATCAACTCCAGCTTCATATATCATATATCATACAAAATACTTGAGTTTTTATTTAATTACTGCACATTACCAAATGTGTCAGTTTTTTTTATAGTTTCAATAGTTTGGGTATGGTTTTGTTCGATATTTTGATGAAACAAAAAAAGCCCCTATTTGAATCCACATTTTCCTCTATTTTGTCTTAACATATAATGAAAAATTACATAATTTCATTAAAGTACATTCAGTTTCTTTAGTGAAATCAGGCTCCAGCCAAGCCATTGATACCAGGAAATCTTTATGTTAGAAGAGACCAAAAAGTAACCGCACTGCCGGCTATGAAATTGTTAAATTACCGAGCCTTTCAATCTATATAGTTTTGAGCAGTCTGAGTGGTAAGGTCAGAGTGTTTGTAGTTTGTGGCCTTGTGATGGTAGGTTGTATAACATGTCATTCTCTAATACACAAAGAGTTTGATTAAGTAGTAGAGTTTTGCTTTTGAACTTTATGCCTATATGCTGCCAATACGCTCAAGAGTTAATACATTTTTTCAATAACAATGCAGATATTGGAGGAATTTCTATTTCTTTTGTGAATAACTTGCATTCACTTTTGCGCTGACATTGCTATGGGAGAATATTTGATATATATTTTTTAAATCGTCAGTCCAGTTCAGGTTTAGTTCTGTTGCATAATTCATTAGGTAAGTAAGGGGAAGAAACTTCACATTTGTGTGATTTTTAAACTATATTTCAATGTTTTAAAGTTGTTCCTTTGTTACATTTAACTGAATACAATAAAAGTCTGACAGAGTTATTATTACATTTTAAAAATCTGGTCCTTGAGTCAGTAAATGTTTGTTTATTTATTATTATTGTGTTATATTTTGTATTCAATTAAAATCATCTGCATTTATAAGCCATATGATTCTATCAGACATTTACTTTTTTACGTATGTTTCTGGAAATTAAACTCAAATGCAATGTAAAAGGGTTCGGATGTGGTTATGAACCTGTATTGTCCCTCTGTATTCTTGGTATAATAAGATGGGTTCATGGGGGGGCGGCCTGTGTTGGCAAGAAATTCACCACCATTCAGCCACCCACCAAACAGCACAAACGGCCCTTTTTCTCTCCGCAGCAACAGCCATTAAGACATCTTATGACTTTCCTGCCTAAACCAGGAATTATTTTCAGCTTGTCAATGACAATCACTTTAATTTTGAAAGGGTCTCCTCATTCACCACTATCCGTGTGAGAAAACTACTATTTTGGGACTGTGCCTCAGTTGTATAAAGACACACATGTTAGTTATTGCTCTGTCTGGGCCTTACACACAAACACAATTTATCAACAGGTGTGGGAGGACATTTTTTTCCGCAAAGGATGTTACATTTGGAGTGTGTGGGGTAAGTGTGAGAGAACAAAAGTCGCTGGCAAGCGGCATTCAGCCTGCAGGAGGATTTCCTCGCTCAGCAGAGGAAAGAAGAGAGGGAAGCCTTGATACAGCTGGTTATGCAGAAGCATATATAAAGCTGAATTAACTGCACGTCTTTGCTCCTCAATAGATGTGGAGATTTGACAATTATCAATAAAGCTTGAAGTAATTTGCAAGAGAATCAGTTTGAATTAACCCTTGTATTTAATCTTCACCTTCACTGCCTGTTTTCATGTATAAAGTTAGTCGTGCTTTTTAAAGATACTTTTACAGGTTCAGTAGCACTAAGCCTATTGTAGGCTGCCTCTTAAAGGCTACATAACTTCTCTTTTACAATGAATGATGGCTACAAAGGGAAACATTAAAGTACTGCATATGCCCTGAAAACCATTCAGGTGGCATCTTAAAATGTACTTTGTACTGTAAGGAAGGATTAAAGATGCAGCTTTGGGCTTGCTAAGGTGTGACTTGAATTGCGACGGTAGATAATGGGGGAGGCAGATGAAGCCATATTAGTGGTATGTTGATTTGTACTGGTTTTGCTTTAATCTCTTTGATACCTTTCATTTGAGAGTTGGGATGCTTGGCCTTGCCATCAGCAATATTTTATATATTTTTTTCCAACATCATGCTTCAATCCCCTTGAAGAATGTTTTATGTAAAATATGCTTTTTGTACCCTGGAAAGACATTTAATCAAGATTAACCTTGGTATTTTAGTAGCCAGTGGTCTAGCTTTGTGAGGGTTCCTAATGGAAGACAATTAAGCACTACCTGCTCTTGTGGGGGGAAAAAAAAGAATATTTATAGCGGTAGTTTTGGCAGGTTTTTAAAAGGACTTGCCAGGGAAAATTATACATTGTATTATTTATTCGTGAAAAGATCATGAAGCATGTTGAACAGCCCGACCTATAGTCTGTACATTGACTTTTCTGCTACATTTAAGATTTTACAAAGCTTTCTTTGCATTATGAAAATAAGGTCATACAAATAACCTGACATTTTTCAGTTAGCTCTAGTTATCTTTTTTTTCCTCTTTAATAAATGGTTTAATGCAAAAATCGGAACTGGAGGGAATTTCATTTATGCCAAAGTTAGTGGTGATTAATAATTTATTTGCTAATTAAGGTTGGCCTTTATTAAGACTTTGTTCAACCTCAAACATCATGTGTCACACAGGCTTCATGTTAAGAGCTCAGCAAAACAATTAAATAATGATAATAATAAAAACACATGTAGTGACCCTAACAACAAAATTGTCTCTGTTTTGTCCTGAATACTTCACCTTTAAAACAAACAACAACAAAAACAACTTTAACCAGTACTTATAGCAGCCATTAGCCTGCTGGAAATGTGGCAGCGGGGGAGCACTGCTCTTGTGAAGGTTCATTCATGGTTTTCAGAGCATGGCAGACTCGAGTATCCTCAAATTGTCCGCTAAGAAAGTGCCGAGAAAATAGTTTTCCTGGGTGGTCCGACTCATTAATACACTCCGCACTTCTTGATTTACGGCTCACAGTTCAACTGCTGCTAATTAACGTGAAACACGTAAAGAAAAAAAAGGAAGAGGGAAACAGAGAGGTGGGAGGAGGAGGCCTTGAGTTTCCTCCACAAAACTTAAGTCGGGATGAACCTGCCCTCCACATCAAGGTAGGACACCAGAAACGATTTAAATTTACAGAGCGGGCCCCAAAACAGTGTATCTGGTTATGGGCTTAGCATGTAGCTTTTAGCTATTTTAATGCTAATGCTAGGCTCTGGTCGGGCCTGCTTGAAGTGCAAATTAAACTGACGCAGGGAATTACATTAACCAGTTTGAATGACATGGCATCGTTTAATTTTTGCCTTTAGAAATACCGTATAACATACTTAGGCTATTATGATTTAATTCAGTGACTTATTGAGAAGGAAATAAAAGGCAAAATGCAAAACCAGTACCGGTATGCTAATTACCTCCGTAAACAAAGCGACGCCGCTATAAAGGCTAGCAAACGTCTTTGTAAGCACCTAACTGTTTTTTAATCAAACTGACCTTTAACATTAAACATTATTCCCCTCAGCTTCGCTCTCTCTGTAGTTTGGTTTAATTATATGCACGTACATGACGATTATGTACGAATGAAAGTATGTGATGAAACGCAAGCCTGTTTATACATCATAAACGGATAGGTTTTGTATTTCTTAAGTGTGACAATAGTCAGTATGGCCTTTAAATAGTGTTCAAGGACGTCATAGAAATGCGTCGTCTAATGTTAAATAAAAAGGCCCATGAGTGCTGATTGAATGAGCCAGATGTAGTCAAAGTGAATTATTCTATATTAAATTATTATTAATTTGTTTGTTCATGCTCTTTTGGTTTTACATGCTGTGTCTCAAGGTTTTAATTAAGTCTTTTGCTTAAATTACATCCTCAAAATAAAACAAATACGTTGCAGCCATTTGAGTTACTCTGAGGACAGGATTCCACTGAAATCAAATGTTTTAATAAACTTCACAACAGCAATGACAACAACAACACCTTAAAGAAAGGCAGACAGGAACTCATTAAATACTGAAGCACACATTTGTATAATGTTGTCTTTTGAGAGGAGACCTGCAGCTACATGTCTAAAAGTGGACAATTCATTAGGTTGTTATACTCCTTCCAGCCTGCTAGTGACTGGTTGAAAGTGTATCTGTCTACAGTGGCCACTGTTTTTTATTTTAGCGTGGTGTCTCAGTGTGCATAAAGGGAATATTTTCTTTTTGTTTGCTTTCGTCCCTAGGCAGCTTCCTGTTGAGGTTGTGCACGGTACCCTGTGACCTTGTCAAAAGCAATCACCGTGGTAACACAGGGCTATAGTTTTCCTCTCATCTTAAGACATAATCTCTTTAATTGGTGTCAAAGTTGGGTCCTTATGGTGAAAGTCCTGAAAATACCCACACAGACAGACACGCTCACTTGTTGACACTTAAGAAAAAAGCCATTGAAACAGGCTCTTGTCAATGTGGTGCTGAAACTTGTTAATCTATAGTGGGAGGTGGGGGTGTCACAGCAGGCCCTCTAGCCACCCCAGTCTGACAGGGTCCTTCGACTTAAGTCAGTCTCGTCTGACCTCTCAGACTATCCAACCCTTTCTCTTTATACCTGCTCAGTCCCAATAACTCAGACCAAGGTAAAATGACAGACGTTTTGCTTTGTGTTTCACAGTTATTATAATTTGAGGAAGAAATTTATCTCATCGTGTGAAATGGCCTTGTATCATTTGGTCCAAATTAGGGTTGGGCTTAAACAAGCGTTTATTTTCCTCAATGATTCATCTACTAATTATTTATTTGTTTGATTGACTGATTAATCATTCTAGTCTATAAAACTGTTAATTTTTAATTTCCCATAGCCATGTCACTTTTTCAAATAGCTTTTTTTTCTTCTAACAATCAGTGCAAAACCCAAAGTCATTCAATTAGTATTGTTTTGTTTTGCTGCTTGAAAAACCTTGTGTGAAAAAAAGAATGGATCATCGAACGTGTGCCTGATACATTTGATGTCAATTGACAAATTGATTAATTACTTAATAATCTATACAGATTTGTTATTTGTTAATCAGTATTTTGCTATATTTTACAACCAAGCATGTTTATTAATTTTTAAGATCGCTGGTGGAATAAAACGATTGTAGATAATGTTGCAAAGCAGTGAACCGGACTGCTTACAGGTATTTTATAAAGTATTTCATTTGTCAGGTATTTAATTAACTGGAAGAGGAAACCAAGTCAGGTAAATGCTTAAATATATACAGTTTAATACAACAGTCTTGCCTTCATGAATATACTTTTTTTTTCTGTTTTAAAGAGGTGTGGATTCAACTGTATGATCATTTTGGAGGGTGCAGGATATATTTAGTCTCCCATCAATTATTTAAATGCAGCGGTCGAAATATTAGAAACACCTCTTAGTGTAACAAAATACAATTGAACA
The DNA here is from genome assembly GCA_029853015.1 of Chelidonichthys spinosus. Lineage (NCBI taxonomy): Eukaryota > Metazoa > Chordata > Actinopteri > Perciformes > Triglidae > Chelidonichthys > Chelidonichthys spinosus. Next base: position 10,948,456 of record CM056833.1, on the reverse strand, counting down.
CGACACAAACCACAGCCTCCATAATGACTATAAAATTATATATAAAACGGCACTATGAAACAGTTTCTCATTATAATATTCAATCAGTAGTGCAGGACTGTAGTATTCGACTGGATAGCCTTTAGCTAACAGGATTTTATCCACCGTTTTATCTCTCCATCCCCTGGTTGACATATTTGTTATATATGAAGATAATCAGGAGGACAGCAGTGAATGCAGGCAAATATTTATCACTGCCTGATGTGATAATGAAAACATGCTGGTTCTCACAAGCTATATGATTCTATAAATGCTATGAGATTTAGTAACATGAGCCAGGATCATGAGTGTCTCTGACATTGGACCTGCAGATAAAGGTGCTGTTGTTTGTTGGGGGAGGCCACGGATCACTGTAAAGGTCACATGAGTCGACCTTCCACCCAGGCCTCCTAGACTAAAACCTAAAGATTACACTTGTAATATCAGCGAGGTCAACCCAGTTACTTCTCACCGGTGACCTCTCGGCAGACTCGCGCTTTATCAAGGGGTTTCCTGGGAACGACATGGAAAATGGGACACTGACTTAAACCAATTGAATCACTGAATAGGTGTAGGGAGGGAGGGTGATGGGACACCTTGTTGGATTCAAAGACATATCAGCTTCTGACATAAATCATATGTAACATGACAGAAATCGCCAAAGAAAGGTCACATTGAAGTTATCAAAGAAGGTTTTGGTAGGCTATTTTATTTACAAGGCACAACATGTAACATAGGGCAACCTCTCAAACTATAATTAAACCAACTGGTCGGCCTTCAGCTTTGAGAATGTATAAATGTTCTCTTTTCCAGGCGTACACATTCACCTGAATGCTCCTCACCTTTGCCACAGGAAAGCAGTGAGGAGAAAAAGGGGAAAGCCAGATGAATGTAGAAAACACACATTAATAAACCTGGAAATTGGGGGGCTAAAAAGTGCAAATAATCACTGGATGTGAATGTGTCTGTTGAAGCACTCTTTTGGGTGCTCGCCTGATGCTCCCACTAATGGTCTGTTTCACTGAAGTAGCACCAGGAATGCTAACCTTCTCAATGCTTCACAACTCGGGGCAAGCATGGCAGCACTCCCATTTGTGTATGTGTGTGCGCCTGTGTGTGCCTATCTGTCATTATCCTTTCTCAAGGGGAAAAAAACCCTCATTCTAGTATACTCTCCCATCCTGTAATGAACAGGGTCTACATATTTATGTTTTTGCCAGCGAACACTTGAAACACAAGAGGGGTTAAAGTAAAGAGTGGCGAGGTCTTTGGACCATTTTCAATATTTCCCCCCCCTGCGCCCCATAGGGCAAGTGAGGGATTGCTGCTTTACAATGATCAGGTGACCAGAGGAAAATAGTGTGGCCTTAACAAGCCCAAATTAAAAAAGAACATCATTTTCATTATGCAGTCAAACACAATTACAAGCAAATGTTTTCTCTGTGGAGCTGCCCCTGCTTTCAGGGTCTTTGTCCCTCACTCCTAGTGTGTGCAGAGAAAGGCCCCGGTGGTCAATGGGCAGCTGAGTGGCGTGTTCAGCGGAGGCCCACATCCTTAGCCCCCAGTGCAGAATGCGTTTTGTTAGAAGAGCAGCCATACATTCTGAGCAGATTTGTTGAATTAGAGAGCGCAGCGGGAGACGGGAAAGCGGGGGGTAAGTGATGGGGAGGACTTGTTGCTAGGTGACTGACATACAACTGCAGCATGCCAGTTTTCAGAGCTTGGCACCCCTTGTCTGTTTTCCTTTTTAATTTAGTTTTCTTCCTTATCACCACTGTCCCCCTCCACCTCCCATCCCTGCTCCACACTGCCGTCAATTCACTTGTCTAGCTCCTCTCGTTGCTGAAGTGTAGATAATAAAATGAAGAGAAAATAGACAAAACAGGGTGAATCATGGAGGATTCTACAGTACACCTCTAGCATCTACTAACCTAGTCATCAGCTTTTCAACCATGTCAATACTTTAACACCTTGCTTAGTGTTGTGGGAAAAGAAAAATGCTTTTATAAGGAAAGTAAAGGTGGAATACTCCTTTCGAATGTGCTTGTTAGTATAGAATCTGACATAAAGCATTAACCTCATGGAGACACTTTGCGCTATCAGCAATAAAAAAAGTATTTTCCTGGGGCCGGTAAGTGACACACAAGGACAGGCAGGATTTCTCTGAACCCCCACCTCCCTGCAGGCATTGCTGCTTGGGAGATTTGGCATTTGAAATACTGATATTTTCAAATTTAATCAAAGTGATCACCATGTGTATTCTGAAATTCCTTGTTCCAATCAAAATTCAGTCAATAACTAAAGCCCAAATTTTTCTGATCGCCTCAGAATTATTCTGAGCAAACACTTGGCTATCTCCTCATTCAAAAGGTGTGTCGTCCATCTCCTGACTGCCTGACTTAGCAGTCTGACCACTTACCTTGTCAACCCTGTCACTGCATGCAGCCACACCGACCCTTTCACATTTCCATCTGCAGACAGAAGTTAAGAGTAAGGTGGAAATGGAGGGGGAAGAGTTTTAAGGAGTCTAATTTCCATAAATATTTATACTGCGTAAAGGTGGAGGAATATTTTTCTGCTTTGTAGTAGACTAATACATTTAAGCTTCCTAATCTCAAATATTGATTAACAGTAGGTTTACATTAAGAATGACAGAATTAAGAATGACAAAGATGTTCTTGCATGATAGGCTGATGCTTAATAGTGTATGTTTGATTAATGTGCAGCACTTCTGTTTTCGAGAGTGTGAGTAAATAAAAAGAAATGACTCTTGCCTGCTGGTTCTGTCGATTGTGGAGAGGCATTACCCGCACACTTCGTCTCTCCATTTGTTTGAAAATGTATTACACTTTCAGAATTAGACTTTTTTTTTCTTCTTCCCAGTCATCTTTGAACATCACGTATTCATTCCGTGCCAGCGTAGGGCGTATAGAGATTCAGGGTCAGTGGGATTTTTGATTTCCCCCTCGGTGTCGCATTTATTTGAAGCTCTGTCTGAAGGTCAAAACCAAATACACCCAAACGAAAAAGCCATTGTTGATCCGTTTCTCCACCTCGTGCCTCCCTATTCCTTTTCACCAAGAAAGCATCTTTCTTTCTTTGTGCTGCTGGGGCTTATGAGACTATCAGGGCACACCTGTGCCCTGAGGAAAATTCCCTTGCTCTCTCTAAAGCTGTATTATTCAGCACAAGGCCATGACAGTCAGTGTTTCTAAAAGCAGTTGGAAGATTGCAAATGGTGATGCTAAAAACTGTCAGGAACCCACCAAGGTACAAAAAGATAGAAGGATCCTATACACAATGGCTCCCTTTTATATGTGTTAGGCCAACAAATTGTCTGGAATAAGATACAGGCTTCACATTTGATAGCAAAATAACCCTTGATGCAGCTTCCATAGGCTAAAGAAATGGAGCACCTTGTGTTTTACGGAGAAGATATGTTGTTTTTTATTTAATAAGTAATGATGTCATACTACAGTCATTATGCCAGTTATTTATCTGGATTTTAAAATATTTTAATTTATTTATGATAAAAAAAAATATGTCAGCAGTTAAATATGTATATGGATTGATGTGGATAACTCATGATCATTGTCACATGATAAATATTTGAATAAAATATTAAATCAATGATATATATTAAATTTGACGTATCCATTAATAATACATACATACAATTTATATCACGTTTTTTATTCCCTTGACTTTCTTTGTTTGATTTTATTCATTTATAAAAATGACCAGTTTCTGTAGCAGCTTGCGTTGGATTTTCTTTTACATTCATTGACACATTTTGTGTTTAAATGATGCAGGTTTTAATCGTGATTAAATCTTTTGTATTTATCTTTGGTCGGCTTGTGTCCAGCCGTGTATGATTAGGTGTGTATGTGTAGCAAAGGAAGAGCAACAGCAATTGATCATCTCAGATCAAACTAAAGCCTTCATGGTCTTGTGTGTTTTAGCTGATTGGATTAGCAGACACATCTCTTTAGCCAGGCTTCATACGACTTCAAGCTTAGATATGTGATGCTACCGTCCGTGTTGATGTGCTGCAGTGTGCCAAGCTATTTGGCAGGAGTTTAATGAGACTGAATGCCGAGGAGAGCACAAACAAACTTGCATCAAATTATTTAACGATAACAGGACTTGTTTGTTCAGGATTTATAGCTGACTTCTCTATAGTTTTTTTTTTTTTTTTACCTTGGAGCAACTGAAAGTGAAATGTTAATTGCACCAAGCTTGGACTGGTTTCAGCGTATGAGTGAGCGCTTCCATATCACCATCTCCACAGCTGCCCTCAACACAGGCTTACAGCCAGAACTCGTATTGATCATATCCTCTCCTTTTCTGTGATATAATTTTTGCATCTTTAGAAAATCCACTGCTGACTTTTGGTGTCTTACAGCTTGCTCATTTACATTGACCTGAATCCTCAGCATGTCTGTTAAGTAGAATGATTTAATCTTCCCTGGCAGGAGCACCCAGAGCACCCCTCTGCTTACTCTCTAAACATGCATTTTTAATCAGTATATTAAGATGTCACATAACAGTCTGAGCTCATCACCAGTGCCGCTGGCCATAGCAGATATGGATTCAGCTATTTAGAGCAATATTAGTTTCCAGCTGCTCTATTAGAGTGTAATGCCTGATTAAGGATCTGTATAATGTATTTTCCTTATATGAGGAAATCAGGAGCAATAGTGTCTATCCAGGTACAAATAAGATGTAATCTTTGTGTATTTTTAAATGGTATTGCAGGATTTACTGTGTGCCAGAGAAGAGCAGGGACCAGGGTGGAAATCATTTGACTCATCTTCTCAAGGTTCCTGAAGTCTCCACAGGGCCTTGTCCTTGTGGCACAAGACTGCTGATGCCACACAGTGCACTGAGAGGGCTGCGCATAGATAAATATTTGAGTATGTGTGAGTGGCGAAAGCGAGATGACTCTCAGCCTGTCAGTTGTGTTTGGAGTCGTGGCATCAAGCAGGGACCTGCTCAGTGACACCGGGTAACTCAAGCAATGACATGAACCCATACACATACACAAAAAAACTTTCTCTCTCTGCACTCCATCAGCCTCACTCACCCCTGCGATGTGTATCACACACACACACACGCACGCACAGATAGCCCTGTCAGCTAACTCCTGTCAGAGGCATCACCCTCTAGGTACAGTGGTGAGCTTTGTGCACACAGTGATCAGGCAGCTCAACAGCTCTGCCTTCTCCTGCCTCTACCTAGACAACTCCCTTCATCCTAATGAGCTCTGTCAGAATGGCATTTGACATAAGCCATCAATAAAGCACAGCTGACAGACATTTAGATTGCGGAAATCCAGGATATCCCTGGCTGCTGCCCCTCGTAGTGGAAACAACTTCTCAAAAATCTGGGTTTGTGCTTCATTTGCAATTAGAAGATAGGATATTAAAGTTTTGACCTGATACTGACTGTCTTTGACATAATCCTTAATATACAATTTCAGCCAAATCTGTAAGCAGTTTTCACTCTGACGCATTGCAGTTTTCTGCTAATTTAAAAATAAGATGCTCTTAATAGAACACCAAATTTGCAAACGTATATATATATATACGCCAATGAAAAGGTATATTTTCAATTGGCATGGAGTGTAATTGTGCTGCATTTTACCTTAGGGCTTTTCTCGGGGGGAGCCTCGTCGTACCTCAAAGATTGCTTTTCTTTAGTTTAATATGGAAACTAATCAACTTAAAGGAGTCTTTTTGATTCTTATAGTATAGTAGTGTGTGATGAGTGCATCATTTGCTATAAAGTAATTCTGAGCTCAGCATGAAGTCACTGCGCTACAAGGGTCTCGGTATGAATCGTTCCCCGGACAATATGCACACAGTTCAGGCTGTCGTTTTTCTTTTTTCCCTCCTCTGTCAATTTTCCTAAAGATGAATGGGTAGGTATTACAGGAAAAAAAACACAAACACATAACATTAATATAGCTTGCTTTTTATGTATAATACAAGAAAGGTAGCTGTTTTTCTACTCTCATAAAACACATTCAATTGCACACATCCGAGGGAGAAAGGTCACCATTGTGAAAGCTGTGATAGTGCGGACAAAAGAGCAAAGTCTGTTGCTAGAAAAGACATTTATTGACAGTCTGTATGTGTGTGTGACTATGGAGCTCAGGCTCTTAGACAATGTGAAGTGGAGGTGAGGCCCAGGCAGCATGGCTGCGGCATTGTGACCTATGCCCTGACTCACGCATCATGTAGCTCCCTGGCGCCAGAGGACCTTCTGACCGTGATGAGTTTTGACTCCTGTCACCTTTGGGTGTCGTCAAGATCCTCTGACATGGAATTTTTTCTTTCTTTTTTGATAGGATGCTTTTCTGCAGCCTAAAATGCTCTACGGGTGACCACTGTACCCACCAGTGAAGATTACAGAGGAGACACCAAGTAGGCTTTCTAGACAGAATCGAGACACCAGGAAACAAAAACAGGTTTGCCGTTGTCACACGCAGGCAGAATAGTCGTATAACTCATAGAGGCTTATTCTTTAGAAAACGCTGACAGTACGCAGACAATAATGGTATTACAAACTCAGACAGAACTGTTGATGCGCTGGTATCATAATAGACCTACATGTTAGGGTCTTTGAAATCTTGTGTATCGCAAGCCTTCCTTTTTGTAAAGTGTGTTCGTTAGTGTATAAGATAGAAAAAGAGACCGAGATAGTGTGTGGGTGTTTGCAGAGGAAGGTTTAAAGACCAAGAATTCAATCAACCCACCTGTTTTGACAGTGCCTGTAGCTGTGTCAACAATTCACCGAGGAGAGTTTTTTAATTCGTTTTTGTTGCATTGCATCTCACACAGTACTCAGGTTTGACAAGTGGACCATTGTGTCCGATTTTAACAACAACAAAAAAAAAACCTCCATCCGTTTGCATCCATTCACTATAGCGCTCTACAGGTGCAGCTGAATGTGACTGTAGACAAGGATGTTTTGTATGTGGAAAAAAAAAATCACTTACTGCTGTGTTCAATTTCAAGCATGCTGTATATGGCTGCACGTAAACACGGAGGATTTACTGTTCATAATTACCAGGTTGGCATTTTAGCTCTTAACAGCCAAATGCTGCCTCGCACATACAATCACTTTGTTGTGCAAGTGCTATAGGTGATGCATGCATTTGTTCATTTGCAATTTCTGCTCTCTTGCTCTGCCTCTTACACAAACACTCACAAGCACAGGTAATATATAGCCTGGCCACGAGCAACATGCACTCTCTCTAGTTCCATTTAGCCCAGAAATTGACTGCATTCAAGAGGGGAATGGATGTAATAATTGCACACCCCCTGTAACATGCTCTGTAAATGTGTTTTTGAAAAAGAAGAAAAGAAAGGGGTAGGTTTCAAGGTATTGCTAATGGCTTTCTCCCAAGGATTCTTGGTTCACTCTCACTGTATTGTTTTTTTTTTTTTTTCTTTTTCTTTTTTTTTGTGGCAGCCCGATATACTTCTCTCACTTACATTTGCAACCTGCGGGGAAGGTGAAACCTTCAATATAGGATCTCACTTTTATACTACATCACAATAGCAGGATTGAATGAAGTTGAATTTACAAACTGGATAGATTGATAAAGTCTTGTAATATGCAGGAGCACTACAGACATTTATACGTCGGCACATCTCTTTGATAAAAGTGTAATGGCACCCCTGCTTTTGTTTTGCCTCTATATGTTCTGCACTGCTCTGTAAGTTAAAATAGTCTTTTCATAGCAGCATTGAGAATGGACAGGCCAGTAAATATTCAGTGCTGTTGTCAATATCAGTTTTGAAATGGGCATTATGGTATTACATATTCACCATAGTAGCTTGAATTGGCTTAGTGGATATAAGGTCAAATATCACGTGCACTGATTATAATAACCGTAGTCTGTGCTGTGTAGTATATGCCCTGTGAAACAAAAGCTTGGGGGAGGAGTATGTGTGTCAGGGCAGGGCTGCCCATGTGTGTGTGCGCCCCCACACTGACTGCTGCAGTGTACGTTGGCTCCTCTCTATCCGTGTCAGCAGGGCTGTGTGACTGAGAGGCACTGGATTACGTACACTGGGGGCCAACGGGTCAGTGGATAAGAAGTCTTCTCTGTTACCGCAAATCCACAGATTAAACGCAGTGTCGAGAGCTAGTGCTGCCCCCGGGGCAAGTGGGTCTGAAACCACATTTCTCAGAGAGCTTTGGCGTAACCATCCTGTCACTGTGTAGCCACGAGGCAATGTCTTCTCTTTAAGTCCCACTGAATAAGCCTGGCCTTTAAATACATCCGGGTCATCTGGGGGTTATGGTGGTGTGTTGCTGACATGATATCTTAATTGGAAAGTTAATCCTTCTCGCTGGGACAGCTGACTAAGTTAAAACAGTCTGTCGTGCACAGAGAAGTCAACAAAGCACTGAACGTAGTAAGGCATGCATCCTCCATATTTGCTAAGCAGAAGTGCCTCCCCCCCTCCTCCAGGCAACTAACTGCAGACATTAGCATTGTGTGTGGCACTATTTTACATCACTACCCGCCTTCTTGATGCTGTGTAAGTGCTCGGTGCCTACACACACAGATCAGAGGATATTTATACTAATGGAGAATGTTAACATTAAGATGATATCATTCGTTGCATGTTCAGATTGGCTTAACTGTGATGTTTGGAGTGAGTGCTCTGATGTGCATGCATGGTTGTGTAGAATGATTGAGAGACAGAAAGGTATTGTAGGTCTGTGTATGATAGTGGCAGGATGGCTGTTGATGACAGGCTCTCGTAGCGTCTCATCTGCCGCGGTGATCCGAGGGAATCTGGGTCATTTCCAGCCTGTTCACATGTAACTATTCCCCAGTCTTTCCCTCCCGCTGCCCAGGGCAAGCTACGGCCCAGCTACATGCTAATGATTGCACATAGTAAATGCACTTGTCTCATACATTTTGAGGAAACTGAACGGTGGTCTGCAGCAGGGTGCCCAAACACCTCTGTGCTGTATCAATCCTCTCTTCACCTTGTAGTCCTCTTTGTGTTGCCTTTTGTCACTGAGCTTCAGAAAGGAATGTGTATCAAGATTTTTCTCTCTGGAAATAATCTTCTTCAATTGTTCAATGGGGTGAAGGATCTGTATCAGTTGGCATAACAGACATGGCAGCTAGAAGCTGCTGGTTGTGTCCATGAGAGCCTTAGATATTCCACCCATTTCTTACCATTGTAATGTACATTTACCTACGTCTGCATAATGATAAACAGAGATCTAATGTTATTTTACCCTAATTTATATTTTAATATATTTTAGGGGATTAAATGTTAATGGATATCAATTGAGAAAACACTCTCCTTTCATGAAAGGTCCATTTAGTAGGTCTACTCGAGCTTTCAATCATATCGCATGAACTTTAACACCAGCTGGAGTTTGTAAGTGATTATGGAATAGAATCTTTCCATTTTTCCAAAACCTTTAAAGACTTCTATATGTTGCCTTTTAAATGATTATGTTAAGAAACCTTATGGTCCGCATGTCAATCATCTGTAAAAGGGTTTACAAAATAACAGGACAACCTGACATTAAAGACATAAATGCAGTTCAGTGCGCTGACCCTGCAACAAGTGTTGAATTTAATTTTTTCAGGTCAGTTTGAGTTGTGCTGGCCTGGGTTGTATTGTCAGACGTTCCTGTTATTTTGCCCACATTTTGTCTGTCACTATAAGTCTTGTTCACCTGAGCTGCACACGAAGCCTCCAGGCATTTTAGTGGGATGAAGTGGTTACAACTATATTTAAATGAGGCAATCTTTATGGGGATAGAACAAAACCGACAGTAGTCTTTTAAATATCAACAGGTCTAATATAGACTCTTACAACCACATGAAAATCTGTTTTGACAGAGGACTGGCTGCAGGGATGCCAGCGGGATCCATGAAACAAATAGCTTAAACAAAAGAGGGGAAACAAAGATGTGTTTGAATGAGTTCCAGTGTCTTGCGCTGCTGAATGTGCGGAGATATTGGTGTCAGGAGGCCTACTATCTCCTGACACAGTGACATAGGCCTGGACACGTTGGGTTACAGTACACCACTTCGGCTTAGTAGGCCTATATTTAAAATGTCATATAATATTTATAATTTCATATGGATGGTGAAATGATAGCTGCATTGAATGCAGAATGAGGTGGAGGCATGCAAACCATTTTAAAAAAGATACAATAATTGGTGAATAAAAAGGCTTTTTCTTGCGGGGTTTCCCATATATGGATCTGGCACTTGCTTATTAGCGCAGTGATACGAAAACACGAATTCACAATGAGAAAAAAAAAATCGTGTCCTTTTCCCCTTCTATGAATATTTTAACAGCGCCTCGAAGCTAGACGTGTTGCTTACAGAGCATAGTCTACAATTGTTATTTCCAGCCCTCCGTTTAAGAGATCCAAAACTCGCCTATATTTTATTGATGCGCGCTTCCTCGAAAAAGTATTGCAGTCCTTGTAAATTTAGTTTGGGACAGGCAGCCTGCAGGAATAAAATATTTACAGACAGCTAAATATTTCAGACCAGCACCTTGTCAGTCGCCCAACGGAATTTACTTCCACTGCTGCATCTGATGGCGGTCGTATTCTTTATTTACCAATATTTAGCGCTTGGTGTAATAATATGGTCGAATGAATGGCGACACCTAGACAGAATCGTCGGAATCTGCTCCTTGTTAGTGGCCGCATATACCTGCAAATTGGTAATTTCATAAAGATGAGGCGTCTTATTTATTTGTCAAAGCAGAGCTGTTTCTGGCGTTCATCGTCGCGAAGAGATTATATGCAAATATGCATCCTCGTTATTTATTTATTTTTTTTATATATAAACATGCAATAATGATGCTTTCTGCAGTAAACCAGCAAGAACAGCTTCCTGTGCAGAAGGCATTTCATAACCCCGCATCAAGTCTATAATTCATGCAAAAAGAGCCTGAAGGGGATTCAGCTCGAGTGGGTGGTGTGTCTGTGCGTGTGCGTGCGCGTGCGTGCGAGAGAGACAGAGGGGGAACGGAGTGAGTGAGTGACTGTGTGGGGTGTGTGTGCGTGTGGGTGGGTGTGTGTGGGTGGGGGGTGATCTGTGAAAATAATATCAGGCTTTTCCGTCAGAATGAACTTTACTACTGTATCCAGCCATGAAATAATCTGACCCGACACTTCAAACCATCTGCGCTATCTATCCGACCTCTTATTTACGAAATCAGCCTGCGCACAAAACGGAGTGTGTCTGATACTAAAGCCGAATAGCCTGGCAGGGCCATGATAATCCTATATAAACAAATATCACGTTTATTCCCTGCTATGCTTTGCAGCCATCACAGAAGCAGCCGCCCCGTTGCTGATGCCGCACTGATACAAGCACACTGTAAATAATAGGCAGATACTGTATAAGCTACTGTATGAGCTCCAGTCTGCTGGTATCACGCACACACGCACGCACACAATCCCAGCGTCAATATAAAAGCAATCAGTTACCCTGTGTTTTTTTAAAAAAGAGCATTTATCCCCCCCCCCCCTCAAAAAAGAGCATGCACCATCATAACTTATTCTCTGATATAATTGTATTATAGTTAATAAATTAGCACCTTTTGTGTAGTGCAGGGAGCCTCGACTAAATTTGGTCAAGGTTGCGAAACTGAGTTGGCTGCAAATTCACAGTCCAGTTAAAAAAAAAAAAAGCCCACATTGACCATTTCTTCTTTTATTTGAATGATTTCCACGATTCAACATCGATATGAGCCTTAAAGAGTATTGCACGTAAAACGGTATTCCTATTTTAAAGACATGAAGACATGCATTCAGATTGTTTATAAACATTTAGCCACGTGGTGATATAGGAACATAAGGCTATTATAAGCAGATGTGAGGTCACTTTGAAAGCCACAGTTTGTGCTTAAAACAGTATATAATAACCATCTGTGTTAATATGCCAGTGTCTAACATTTAATATGATCTATGCTGGGTTTTGGAGCAGGGCAGCTATTTCAGCGGGGACGTGTCTTTTTGCTGTGCCGTCTGAAGCTCGTTTCAAGAGCTCTAAAGAGAGACTGAGCTGAGCGTGTTTGCCTGCTTTGGCACTTGACTATATAGACTGAAGAGACTTTCTTTAACACAAAGGCAGGGGGGCTTGGAAAGCACGACGGGGCAGCTAAACGTTTGTAGACGCGAAGCAAAAAGGTCAAAATGTTTATATTATTTTTTGAAAAAGGAGGCGCTGAGATCTCCTTTCCGCCTGATTGGCCGAACTTGACAGTGATTGACGTGCATCCATGGCAACCGGGCAGCCAATCTGCCAAGTCCAATAGGAAATCATCGGAGGGGGTTTGACTGTCTTTTTCTCCCCCTTTAAAAAATACATCTCGGCTGCGGCTTTAATTCGTTCGTAGGCTACTTTCAATCCCAGCCTACCTTGACAAATACATCGCGGCTCCGGCTTTAATTTACTCGCACCTTCAGCCCTTTGCCTGCCAAGTTTGCCCAGCCCGAGGATGCGTTAGCCGGCCCCGCGCAGCATCGTTCCTCCTCCGCGGCGCTTGGTGTCTGCGTCTTTCACGGCTGGTCAGACGATTGGTTCGGCAACTTTGGGATTGCCTTGTTTTTTTGGGGGGCGCTCAGACTGCCTCGGCGCACGGGAAGCAGAAGCGGGAGGACTCGACGCGGAGGGAGCGAGCGAGAGAGAGAGAGAGAGAGGCGAAAGGAGGGGGAGAGGGAAACACGGGAGAAGCCTCCATGTTTCAGCTGCCCATCTTGAATTTCAGCCCCCAGCAGGTCGCCGGGGTCTGCGAGACTCTGGAGGAGAGCGGGGATGTCGAGCGTCTCGGCCGTTTCCTCTGGTCGCTGCCCGTCGCGCCGGCGGCCTGCGAGGTCCTCAACAAGAACGAGTCGGTGCTGAGGGCCCGGGCCGTCGTCGCCTTCCACACGGGCAATTTCCGTGAACTCTACCACATCCTGGAGAACCACAAGTTCACCAAAGAGTCGCACACGAAGCTGCAGGCGCTGTGGCTCGAAGCTCACTACCAGGAGGCTGAGAAGCTGCGGGGACGCCCGCTGGGACCGGTGGACAAATACAGGGTGCGGAAGAAGTTCCCCCTACCCAGAACCATATGGGATGGAGAGCAGAAAACCCACTGCTTCAAGGAGAGGACCCGGCACTTGTTACGAGAATGGTATTTGCAGGATCCCTACCCGAATCCCAGTAAAAAGAGGGAGCTTGCACAGGCTACAGGACTTACACCCACACAAGTAGGAAACTGGTTCAAAAACCGCAGACAAAGAGACAGAGCAGCGGCTGCGAAGAACAGGTGAGCTATGCATATTTTGGATGTTTTCTTATTGTGGTGGGGGCAACAGAAAAAAACAACGTGTTTCGCCATTGAAATTAAAAAAAAAAAACAACAACAAAAAACATCCTGCATCCTAGCTCGATGTGTGCATTATATGATTCAATAACGTTTCGGTTTAATATTGCAAAACAGGCCGGACCCCACTGTGGTTGGAGCTATCCAGCCTCACATAATTTATATTAGATTCAGAATCGTGTTATCCTACAATCGGTGGGCATAATTCTAATTTCTATTCTATACATTCTAATAAATGCTGCTCGCAGTGTCTGTAATTACATATTCTTATGGGCTTCAAATGCCGAAAATTGCCAGCCCACAGTGGTGATAATAAAAAATGACGGTTTCCTATAGTTATTGTAGATTATTTGAATAGATGTTTACCTCTGTGTAAATGGTTGAATTGTAATGATTTAAATGAACATAATACTGGATAACAGCATTTGCTTACATGAAAAGGACGCTCTATTCACGTGTTATTTTCTGCCTATTTGATTGCTTAGCCAAAGCATATTTATTATATATAATGACGATAATATCATATCTTAAATTTAATTAGCAAAAAAAGCTAGATAATAAATGGTGTGATTTCCCATTAAAAAAAATATCTAAGCCAATCTGTAGGCCCGTATTGTGTGGGTTTATTGGTTATGTTTAATGTAGCTGAAAGCTGAAAGCTATTTTTCAGCCCAGAATACTCGGTACGAAGTCTGGTGAATGAAATCGATCTATTTGTATTCTAGTTTAGCCTGCAGTACAATACAGCCTACCACTATAGTGCTATTTGTCTTCATATGGGATTTGTCCAACCATGCAAACTGCAAAAAATGTCAAATTTGCGTTAATTAAATGCCATATTGTGTGTTGGGTTTTTTTTTAAGTAAAGAAAGAAAAGTAGTGTTTTGAGATAGTAGCCTTCCATTAGTTTCACTCCTCGTTGTTTCAGTATTTGTTCACACACTCTAAAAAATAGATAAAACAGCAAAAATGAGGTCCATTAAATAAAATAAAATAACCCTCCGTTTGAAAAATATCTGTTATAAATAGATTTCCTCATTTAACCCCAAATTGTTTTATGAGGGAAAAAAAGTATCTTTAATGTAGAGACTAAACTGTGTGAACACTAGACGTGTTTATGTCATGTCCCGTCCCTCCTTGTCTTCTGCACAGACTCCAGCAGCAGGTCCTGTCCGGCGGCTCGGTTCGCTCCCTGGCGGACGAGGACGGCACCGTGGACCGCCTGGGGAACTCGTCCAGTCCGGAGGCCAGTCTGTCCAGCAAAGCAGCCGCCTCGGCCATCTCCATCACCTCCAGCGACAGTGAATGTGACATCTGACGGGCAGATCAAGGGTGTTGATGAGTTAAAGGGGGATGCGAGAGAAAGACAATCCAATAAAACAAGTCATAGTGCCTGCATTGAGTAAAAAAACACACAGCCACACACACGCACACACACTGATATTTGACGGGTGCCAAAACTCGAGGGGATCTGTGATCTGCGGCGGACTGCCTCTTTTTTCCTTTTAAGCCTACATTTTTTTATGTTTGCGTTTTACCCACGTGTGGATAACTGAACTCAATACGGACGAAACATATTTGACGGACTAATAAACCAACGCCCCGAGATGAGAAGTCAAAAAAAAAAAAAAAGAAGAGAAAATGACAACAAAAAAACGGGGATGAAGGCATCCGAGCGCCTAACCTGCTGTTCTCTGTGGGTATTTCATGTTGAAAAAGAACTGTGATATTTTTACTTTACCTTCAAAGTTTTATAAATAATGTTTATTTGCCTATTTAAAAAAAAAAAACGATCTGCTCTGTCTCTACGAATTTCATATTAATTTGCTTGGTGTTTTTAATACTTACCTTGTACACAGGTGGACCTGTTGAGCATGCGCGCTTTAGTGAATAATGTGTTTCAGTAAAAGGAAAAAAAAGGAAAAAAAAGGTAAAGATAACTTAATAAAAATAATTGTTGATCAAGAGAGTATAGCGTTTAGTGTTATTTTTATTGCTGTGTGGGGAGGAAACGTGATGCCTAGAATTGTAAAATATTTATATTCTTATATAAAAATCCTCTTCGGTTTTCGCGAGGAGCAAACTTTTTGTGGCTCTGACACGACGGTGCTATATTCCCCGACACGTCGGAGAGCGAGGCCTAATTGGCCAACATGCTTTGCGTCGTGTAATGCAGGGTGACAGCGAGAGGTCACGGAGAGGCCGACTCGCTAACCCGGATGATCTGCGCGAGAGATCAGGGAGATCAAAACACAGCAGATTGTCGAAATGGGCCTTATTCTGCCCGCGCAGCAGCACAGACAATGTAGGAAGGAGCTCCTCCATTCTCCCCGAGACGGACTTTACTTTGCATGGTGCAAAAATACATCCCTTAAAGTGACATAACGTGACAGACATGGCCAAAAATATTAATATAAACACTGGATTTGTGTAGCATTAATGCACACATGCAGTGCAACCTTAAAAGTCCACAATCTGTTCTTTGTTGTTTTTTATTTTATTTGAATTGACTACATGTTTATTTAAATCTGGCAGTTGTTCACACTTAAACAAATGAATCCCTATTTATTTATTTTTACTGCAGTGGGGTAAACATACTATAATACGTAATATTGTTTTGTTGGAATACATCTGCAAGCATACTACCAACCGGGAATGATTCTCTTCCAGGTTGAAAATATAGCTAAGGGCAGCATATTCTACTAAACATTTTACCGCATTAAAAGAGTTAAATCGGACTAAAGCTGAAGTTAAAGTTGAGCTTTTCCAACTGATGAGACAGACACCTGGTTTCGTCCAATTTGCCATTAATTAGGCTACAGTAACTTCTGAAGCAGACAAAGGCCTTTCAGCTCCAACAACACAGAAGCTAAATGTGTATGGAGAGAGGAAACAAGTGAAGGGAAATAAATGGGGTTGGAGGGGAGGGGGGTGGGTGTTCTTTTTTTTTTTTCTTCTTCTTCTTCTTTTTTTTGTTGCTGCTCCTCTTTCAAACCACGGAGACAAAATGGCTGAATATTTCCGTTTCTATTGAAAATAAGGACGACCGGGGGACGAGATGAAAAAGTCTTTCTCGCAGTCAATACGGTTGTCAAACTGGTCAGTGGTAATCAGTGCTAATGATGGGTCTGGGGTCCCCCGCTCGGACAAAAGGGGCCCTGCTGCTGTTTTGTAAAGGGAAGCGACCGCGGGTCCCCGTGCAAAGAAAAGCCTCCTGTGAGGGGTAGTCTGGGGCCACGGAAATCACAACTTCTCTAGTGGGGCGCGCGCGTGCGCGTGCGCCAGCTTGAGCTCATGGCTTGGCCCTATCAAAAGGGATTTAATTACCAGTTGATTGTTTCTCGACTCTTCGGCGCAGCGCATATGCGCCAGTGATGACGTAGATTTACTGAACACAGTCCGTTCTGCGTCTCATCCTGTATTCGGGCCAGAGCCTCGGCGAGTGGGCCATTTCAGCTCCAGCGTATTCTGACGAGTTAAGGGTTCTCAGTGGATAAGTGAGGTTAACTTGCACACAAGTAGGGGCTCTGTCAGCTTTGGTCGCGTGTTGAAGGGCGGGCTGCAGCCTTGACTATACGTCTGTATTGTTGCTCAATGTGTCAACGTCGCTCAGCCTGCAGACGCTGTGAAGTGCGCTAGTTTGTCACGATAAGTGACAGCGCGGGGAGGCCTAGCACTGTAGAGCATCTGTATTAGCAACTGGTATTTTAATCACACCTCCAACTGTTTAAATAGCTGCTCACATAATTAAGTAATACCTGCTATTGATATGCTAATCCTCATATATTTTTATCACATGGAGAATGTTTCATTAAATGATAAAAGAAACAGCCTGATTTAAACAAAAAAAAAAACAGCAAACATCTTATAAGATTGAGACGTACAAATTAAATGAAGGGAGGACCTTAAAGCATCACTTCCATTGAAAGTACAAAGTGCCTGTCTGTCCAAACAGGATTTGTATTTCTAAGGACGTGATATTCTATAAAGCAGAATCTCTCAAACCAGAAGAGAGGAATTTAAACTAGCTATTTGGTGACACACGGTATAAAAATGTCTCACCAGTCTCCGCAGGCAGAAACGCTCCAACTGTCTCCTCTCCAAACTGTGAGGATGGAGGTGACCAAACCAAACCTACACATTATAATTATTTATAATAACCAGCATCCCTTCAACGCCTGTCTGTCTAAAACATAGACACACAGAAAACAATCCTTTTCAAATTGATGGACAAACTCAACGAGACGTTCAACAGCGTGTCCAACTTCAGCCAAACGGCCGGCGATTCAAACACCTGTAGGCTTAATTGTAATGGAGGCTCAACTTTTGACTTCCGGGCTGCACAGTGATTTACTCGAGCACTGCACTGCTTTATTCCTTTTCTTTACAACACTGTGAAATCCACAAATTGTAGTTATTTTGCAGATCCAGATTAAAATACACTCAGTGACCACTTTATTTGGGTGCACCTGCACAGTCCAATAAAATTCAGTACAATTGTTCTGCCACAAAACCTATAATGTCTTTGTTGACACTGTCATGTGTTTTTTATTAATCGCGTGATTTAGCATTGAGGTCACAGTTAGTGACTTTCATATTTCTTATATTCTGCATCCCCCGTTTATGTAAACGGAGAGGACAAACAATTTGAAACACCTTTCAATATATTCCAGTCCAGTACAACAACACCCTTTACCTCAATAATACAAATATATACAATACAATGCAATATACTGTACAGTTGTAGTGACCATTGAGTGTATAATAAATAAATTATCTTATATTATTATATATTAGGCTACTTGACAGCATACACGTTCAGTCAAGCAGTTAACATCTGCAACTTGAGAATGCCTAATGCCTACACTAAATGCTTGTTCCATCACTGGATGGATCCCCTCTGTTGACCCTGACCTTTGCTTTGCTTTGTCCTTATATCAAGGCTGTTGCATGAAGAGGACAAATACATATTGTGCATAATCATAATAATCATAATAAGAAATAATATTCATTATATGTAAAAATAGTGCAGCAGTGTAGGGCAAACAGTGATACTGTCACGCCGTCACATTTTCCCCTCTCAACACGCCTGCTGAAGTGGTCGAGGTCACTCAGCAGGGGAAACTTGTCCTTTTCAGCAGGGCTCCCCCCCCTCCCCATCCGCCTTCTTCCTTTTCAACCAAAGCACTCTCCATCCCATCCGCACTTCAACAACTACTTCTTTTTTTAACCCCCGTTGCTTGTTGTTTACAAGGTTAAACCTGAACTCACGGCGTGATCTTTTGAAAAAAGGAAAAACTAGCCATCAAAATAGTTTGTTCAGGGGACCAAATAAATCAGCGGCGGGGCGTTTTTCTCTTCTTTTTTCCTCCCTGCTCATTGTGCGAAAGGCCATGGATTGACATCAAAATATTCATTTGAAAAACCGCTCTTTTCCCATCAGTGTTTCCCAACCTTGGAAATGCAGCTATTTCGAGGCTTTTGTGTACGTTATTGTAACCTGGCCAATGTTTTTCTTTCCATCAGAGATGTTTTCTTCTCAAAGAATAAGAAACTATCTCATATATGGTGCACGTGTGTGTGTGTGCTATATCTTCTGAAGGACTCGTTGAATACTGAAACATGGAAACTGCAGACAAGGGACGCCCCCTGGTGGTCATGCTGTATTGCACGTGGGATCCTAGAAGTTTATCAAGCACTTACAGTAGCTTTCCTAATCATTTCAAACCGGAAACCGCTCAAATAAAGCTACACATCACATGATATTATTATATTTCATCCAAGCAGGCAATTCACTAAACATATTCGGAATAATGAATTGTGATTGTAAAAGATAAATTCCTTTAAAATTCCTGGAAACAATCCTGAAGGACATGCCCCAATTATTTAAAGATGGGGTTTGACATAATGCATGTCCCAGGCTTCAGTTGAATGAAAATTGAGAAAGTCATATTCCATAGAAGTTAAATTTAGGGCCATGAATTCACACTATAGGATACTTTCAGCACCACGGACAGAGACAGATTTCACCTCATTCATCAATAATTAGTGCAGTGATCAGAATTATATTATTGCTGTTTTCTGGATTATGATTATACTTCTCTCTCTCTCTCTCTCTCTCTCTCTCTCTCTATATATATATATATATATATATACTTACTTACTTATATACTTAATGGAGTTCACATCTTCTGCAACTTAAACGTACCTCTGAAATTGCCTGTCCCCATTTAGTTCTGCTTGAAATCGTGTGCATGTGCTCCGAGACGAGCCATGCTTTGTTTCGGCAGGCGGACCAATCAATGAATCGATACATCGCTCCAACCTTGGCTCATCTGCTTCGCTCACAAATCCGCCGTTTGTTAGCAGATACAATGCAGACAATGTGAGGCAATTATGTGAAGTCAGCCAGCGCTCACATCATCAGGCTGCTCTGCTCACACAAAGAGGGCTAATGTCAGCGAGGATCAGCCGCCTGTTATTGGAGCTCCAAGTGGCCTTTGTTTTGACAGGCGCTGGTGACAAAATATGAGATGAACAAATGATCCAGTAGGCTGGATTGTAGATATTTGATGAAGCTGCATGCTGGAGGTCAAATGCCACCGAGACCGGAGGCTCTTTGAGAAAGTAGATCTTTAAATTTGATTAGAAAACATGTCAATACAGTGTAGCAATGCTACCGTTGTGTAACAGGTCTTTGTTCACCTTTCAATGTTACAATATTAATGGCTTTACCATTGTGAACAATGTAGTTCATCCATATTCAGGGCCAGATTAAACCACTAGGGGGCCCCAGAGTTTAAAAACTCTTGGGATGACTAGTTTCCGTCGCAGTCCCATCCCTGTCCCCAAGTTAATGTGCTATACTTTCTTAAAGCAGAGATGCACGTAGTAATATGAAGTATTACAGTTACTGATCATACATTTTACATGTCGCAGTACGAAAAGAAGAAGTGTAAATTAGATTAACAAATCGACTTTCACATACTGTCATGTTTTACTGGGACACTTGAATACAACGGAGCCATTGTAAATGCTAGTAAACACTTGGATTAGGGTTACATTTTGACACAGGGCCCTTTTACAAGACTGGGCCTCAAGATTAGGTTACTGTGAAATGCAGTACACCAACATTTAGTTTATATCGTGCCAGAGTGCTACATTTTGTCAAACAAATGTGCAAATAATCAAAATAACCACACATTTTGGGGGTTTTGGGGAACCCTGAGGATCGTGGGCCTGAAGCAATTGTTTTGACCAGATGTTGCGGTAACTTAACTATTTGTAAGACTCAACTTGCATTTCATTTCATAATGATTTTCCATCAACATGATATACTATTTTACACTGAGGGCAAATTACAACCTAAGCTTGCCAAGAAAGGAATTACTGCTGTGTATTTCTGTCAAGTCAGTGAGTGAATATTCGGCCACTAGATGGCGACAGTGACTAAAGAACGAGACCTTTTTTTTTGTAGGAGCCTACTTATCTATTTTATGCAGATATGAGTGGAGTCTCTCAGTTAAAATATGTTTTTACTGTGTTTAATGAATCAACATGTATTTTTCCTGAACTGAAACACTGGCTAAACTTGTAAGTATTTAATGCTCTATGTGGGTTTACATAAAAAAATAGATGTATAAATAATATAACACTTTAATAAAGTAAACCTTTATACAGTGATATTTTGTTTTGTTTTATTTTTCATAAATTGGGCTATATTAAGGATCAATTGCATAAATTATTTTAAAAATTAAAATGTTTTTTTCTTCACTAATCTCAAAAATATGATATCTACCAAAATGTGATGAGATTCCTCTTCATGCTGTTTTTACATACTTTTATTCTTTATTTAATCTTTATTATTTCATCAGTTATTTATTTTAAGTATATTATATTATATTATTTTCATAAAAATACTTAGCAAAAATGTAAGTTTAAATTCAATGCCCAGCTATCTCTCACTCGAATAAGCACCGTGACCAATGTTTTCGATGAACAAAAGTTTTTTTTACCAAACATATACATATATATTTATGTGTATAAGTAAATATATACTTATATAAGTAGACCTCATTTAAGTATGATATATACTTGCATAAGTCCATCTGACTTTTATTAGTTTCTTTAATAAAAAAAAGGTTTCTTACAATGATCATTGTGTGTACTGTGTAGTGTCTATACTATACCTGTAGTACTGACGCTTGCCACAAGATGGTGGTCAAGATTCATAGTAAAGAGGAAATGACTCAGCAGAGTTTTGTATTCTTGTGTCATATATGTCAATGAAAAGCCTCACATAGTCAACAAAACATTTAATGACTGCTTTTATTAAGAAATAAATAAAAGTGATAATGGCGTGAGAGGACAAAGTTTATATTTCTTTTTTTCTTATTTCAGGTCTCTTTTTTTGCTCCATTTAATAAGAGAATAGTTAACCCTTATATTGAACTGTAATGCATGTATAGAAATATATAGACAACTGTATATATACAGACTATAGGTACACCACAAGTAAATTTGGACCCGAGTGTAAATGAGCGTACAGCATTACTGAGTGGAGGGTGTGAACGTACATGTGTAAGAAAGTGTTGAGGGAGGGCAAGGGCGCTAGTTGGGATTTTTAAGGGTCTATATTTAAACTCTCTGGTCTCCAGTTTCTGCAGCTGTCGCCAAGTTTAAGTTCAGCACCTTGAGCCTTTCTCAGTCATGCTCTTGGGTCATAGTTATAAACCTGCCAAACTCTGAGACAGAGGGAGTGAAGCAGAGACCCTCGTCTGCTCTTCATGTGTCCCGGAGCTTCAGAACATCCAAATAGTCCCAGCGACACTGAACTGCAATACCTGCCTAATCATCAGCTCATCCTTCCGTTACACACGGCCACTCTACCAACATCACTTTTTAATGCATCACACTATGCCACAATATTACTGCACTTCTTTTAAAATGCTTGGCTGACTTGTTTACTGTTTATAGGATTAGTTTCTTAGTTTTCATTCCCATACGATTATATTATCAGTGATTCAGAAAGGAGTGGACACTGCTTCTTAAACATGTATCATAGCATTAAATAATAATTATAGTAGAATAGGAAATTGCAAGCAACCCCAAGGTTACTCAATGTCACACGATTCTTCTAATACCTTTGTAGTCATGTCATATAATATTTATTCCAGTAAACCTGTCCACTAGCAATTCTTTATTTAGGATATTGTATAGGCAATGTCACACACAAAGCTTATCATTGCTGATAAAAACAATAGGACGTTCCTGTAATCTCAATTAGTGTATGAAACTAGCTTCCTGGTTTAAGGTTTTACTGCCATTGCTGTGCGATTGTAAGTGCCACTAAATACTGTTGTGTAGTGAATAATACTATCTACTATAATCTGCACGTCACAGTCGGTACTGTAGCTCAGCCGTCTGGGCAGACCAGGATCACTATACATTATATAAACTTTTAGTGTCTTTATCCTGTGTTATGCCTACTTTCACGAGTAGCACTGAATCGGTTTCATATGCTGTTTACATTTTGTTTTATTTAGTTTGATTTGTGTGTCTGCATGCTCACGTTTTACGTCGGTTTGAATCAGTTTGGCTTTGTTTTGTCTTGTTGGATACATTAAATAGTGTGTTTAGTCCCTTTCTGACAGAATAAAACCAAACCACTGTGTCAGAATTGTATGTTTTGCACTTTTACAACATTTACATTCCCAATTAAAAGCAATATAAAATGCATAAGTGCTGGTGAATATGAGCTAAAAATTTGGGAATTTCATTGTCCCCCCCTTATGTATTTTATCTGATTTACTACATTTATGTATGTGTGTTTTTGTAAATGTTATACAGAACTATTCCACTTTACTATTTGGGCTTTTTAAATCTTCAAACTCACTATGTGTGATTGTTTAAAATCATCCTTGTGTGGGTGTTACTTTGAAAAGAGAGGTGAACATTATGAGGTGAACTATCTTCATTTACTTTAAAAAAAAGCATTCCATTAAAGTCAGCGTGCTGAATGTAGCTGTTAAAAAGTATGTCACTAACTGATCTGCTTCTTCTCTGCAGGTTTCTCCAGGTTTGCCTCTTCTGCAGGCAGCGGCAGTCTGTTTGAAGACACGCAGCAGGAGGATGATGAGAAGGCTTCTGCTTTTCTGCTGCTTCTTTGATGGGTGAGCGGATTTACATCAATGTTTCTCCAACTGTTTTCCAAAATGCAACCTGAATAAAGACATTTCAGTCATTTTGTGGGAGCGAGATGACAACAGACAACTCTTCTGTGAGTTATTATAGCCGCCACTTAACATAAACACGTCTCACACATACAACGAAGATGCTACTAATTTAGCACTCCAGCCTGTACTTTGTAAGTAGTAAAACAATCATTCATTATGCAGACAGGCCAGATGGATGGATAGGTATATAGATGCATGGACTGACAGACCCTGTGTCTGCTGAAGTACCGCCTACTGTCCAGTGGCAGCTCTGTGCCTAATAACAGAGCTTAGCTGGCATACCAGAGCCGGTGGCACATTGGTGGAGTGGTAACTCAGAGAGAGCCTGGTAATTACCACCGGCCGCTGACACCATGTTGCAAATGCACCAGTCAGCACTGAGACGGGAGCATTTCCCCTCCTCTCTCATGCTGGTGTCCAGCCATGGCAGAAAGAGATGGAAGTATGATCATGGTCTGCTTCATTAATACAAATCCGTGTGTGGCAGTGAAGTCTGTTATTTCGTCCCTGATCTTTCTCCCTCTGCCTTGGGTACACTCGCCTGGGCCATAAGCACTGAACGAGGAGTCTTAAAGGCTTTCTCTCAGGAGAGGCCTGCTGGAAAACATACTGCAGGGCCGGAATGGGAAGTTTATTTTGCTTGGTGCATGAATATCTGTGGGATGTGGGGCTCCGAGCACAGAGGGCTGCAGGAGCACTCCAGTTTCATCACTGCGGCACCCGCTTCCTCTTTCACCGTCTGAGGAAATAATTTCGGTTCATCCCCCCGACTGCATCCTGATAACTCCTAATTCCTTGCTCATCTTAATTTCATGGCTTCTCGTCTCTCCTTCCCCTCTGTGTATCTCTTTCCCTGTTCTCCTGTCATCCGCAGGCTAAAATCGGCCCAGCAGCAGCTTTTCTCTGGGCCTTTTGTCCCTGCTCAGGGAGACGTTTGGCACACAGAGGATCGTGTTACAACTTTCATTTCCTGAATATTTTCCCTTTTTTTTGTGGAACCAAGAAGGGTATTTCATCCTCCTGCTCTGCAGCGTGAAGATGAAGGGTGAGGGGAGCGCGATGGCGGCTCAGATTCAGGCTGCTGTCACTCCAACGACGGCAAACAAATAAAGTACAAACTGCACATAGCTGCAGGGTCCTGGTGGAGGGTAGCAGGGGTGTGGTTTGGGCACAGCGGGGTTGTGGATCATGTGTGTGAAGCAGGGGGGCTTGGTTACTTGAGCTATTTGTGAGCCCCAGGATAGGTGAGGTGATGCCCTTTGGGAGTGCGAGGTATATTTCATTATCCCATATCCCATACCACTTCCTCTTGTTGTGTCTGCCACCCCTGCCCCTCCCCAAAACCCCCTTGAGCCCGGAGCAGTGATGTGTCTCTGTTTAGACTCGTGGATCTTTCTTGGCTGGATACGGAAGCAGAACAACAAGCAGTATAGTGGTAACAGTCTGCAGAATTATCAATTATTTATCCTATTGTGAAATAATGTGCATAATATGATACCAAACCCAGTCGTTATGGCTCTAGTTATGTCTGGCTCCTTAAAAGACGCCATCAAGGCTATTTTATGTTCGCTACCTACCTACATAACAAATCTCTGGATACAGTAGAATATATGACCGGGGCTGGAAGAGAAATTGAGATGCCTTTTTTAAATGCTTTATTAAGTCAGTGAACTCACTTTAAAGGTTGAGGTTGACATTATACTATATTTTTCTTATTGTGAACAATGAGGAAAGACCTAAACCAACAATGTCTCAGTCCATTGCTACTTTGGGTTTCATACCTGTGACAAATATATAGTTTTACTTTTTAAAATCATTGCATTTTTTATTGAATGTTACTCAAACAGATGGAAATAGTGAATTTGGTTGGGACTACTTTCTGCCTTGAATGAATCAGTGATAATTTATTCCATCAGAATGATGTTTTTGGGAATGACTCAAACTAAATGACCACCCAGTGCAACTGATGTATTTTTAAAGGCTTTTGAACTACAGTTAAGGTTTATGACACAGATATATTTGGCTTTGGCTACACAGACAATACATGTGAGTGGAATCAATTCCTTTTTTAATTTAAAACTGAATTAGAAATCTTTGTAATGAATCCTCTAAAAATGACAGAGATAAAACAACTGCCTCTTTTCAAAAATGTAAATTAGTTATTTAACTGACGAATACATTTTAAATTAACTTTACACTTGTAATAAACCATGAATACTTCAGTTTACATTAGACACAGCAGCACTCGTTTACCACTGTTTCTGCATCTTGCTTTTAAGTATTATACATCTCCTGATACCCGTAAATACTCACAGAACACCATTTGTGTATTAATGCACGTCAGAAAATAGTGCACTATTTATCCCTGTTTGAAGGAATGTTTGCTAATTACTTCAGTGACCAGCTAGTAGGAGAATTATAGAACCTTAAACTACATATTTGTGACACTTAAAATATTTACTTCAGTAGGAACCAATAGGCAGAGAGCCGCAAGAGCCTACATTGTTAGTTTATGTATTCTTTGACAATAAGAAATGTAGAATTACATCAACCATAACCTTTAAGAATGGAAAAAGGGATTCCTCCTTCTCTAAATTGTAATTTTCCTTGAGGACATTTCAATAAAGATTTCCTTGATTGTTACTTTGTCTCTCCTTCATCAGTTATCTATCGCATCACCAAGAAATATTTAAGTCATGTTGGATATATTATATTATATAAAGTTTAAATTAAACTGTTATACGCTTTTTGAAAGACGGTAACTAACTAAGAAAGTCTGTGTATCAAAAAACCCATCCCAGACTGAAGTCACTTTCCCGATCAAATATATGAGACTAATGCTACTATCATCTTTCGCTCCGAGCTCCAAAAATATACATATCTGATTCTTCGCAACCAGAGCTGTTTTTTGTCTCTGGAAGAGAATGTTATATGATCCTGTGCCTTCTGGCCACATTTTTTATACAAGTCCTCTTTCATAGACATTACACACGTCTTATCTTGTCCTTTGTCTTTCCCTCTTGTAACGTATTACAAAAATGTCCCTCTTTCATCAGGTAATGTATATGATGCTCTCCTTCATTTGACACACAACATGCTATTTAACACCCTAATAGGTGGGGATCGTCTGCAGAGTCTCCTCCTCCTCGTGTCTGAACCCTGGGTCATGCATCACTCATCCGACTGGGAGAAAGAGATAAATATTTCTTTCAGCTCCGTCACATATGAGCTTCCTGTCGGACGAAGGGCTTCCTACTCTTTGGCTCGCAGCTCCCACATCAGTGTAATTAACATTTCTTAGGCAGTGTACTATAATCCCTCTGATCTCTGTACACTTATGTCATAGAAATGTAGCAGATGCCTGCCACTGCCATCTAGAAAATGTTAGACTTATTTTTCTAGTTTGATTTCCTCAGAAACACTCACTCCAAGTATGGTAAATGTGAGTGTGCCCAAGCCCACACACACACACACACACACACACACACACACACACACACTGCGTCTGCCTCTGGGTACGTCCAGGCAGGAACATTGTCAGATCCATGCATCATTGGTAAGAAAATCTCTCTACCCCCCCACCACACACCCCCGCAGCACACACACACACACCGCTGCCACCCCCGCCCCTCAGAGGCAGACCTGAAAAGATCCTTTTGTCCCTCATCACCCGCCTGCCCCCCCGCTCCCTCCTCTCCCCCGTCTCCCCCCTCCTCTCTGACACACACCCCTCATACAGCCTGTGGTTAAGGATACCTGGGACTGTCTCACACCCGACTCCTGTGTGGGGCAAAGCTAGCTGCAGGCACCAGACCGTGGAAAGGCAACTCAACCAAAAGCTCCTCATCTTTGGATTTTGTCCTGATAGGAGATGCACACATGGCTCGGACGCCAGAGAAAACATTAGGCCAGCTGAGGCCCACGGCGCAGACTCATGCAGCCTACTCTCAGTGTTTATTTGCACACGTCAGGGCCCTTCCTGCTGTTGATTTAGAGCCACTGCCACTTATACCTATGAGAAATGAAATGCCCTAATGATGACTCAGACTCTGTTTGCCATCAGCAGCTGTTGTTGCTGGCACCAGGCGTGCTACGGGCTGACGTTACCGCCAGCTTTTGTCATCCAGCCTATAGGCTGGAGCACGCCGACCATTTACACTTGTTGCATGGCTGATGAGGGGAAGACAGGGCGGCTGATACAGCAGATAGATTTACGGCTGCAGACGTCGTCCCTCCAGATTGGAGAAGTGGGGGATTGGAGCGTGATTAAAAGCACTGTCAGAGTTTCCGTGTCGGATTGATTTTAGTCTCTTGCACATCCTGAAGGTGACTCCGGTGGCCTCCCTCTGTCATGTGGCACACAGCCTGTTTAATCCTTGCTGTGTCTGTACCCGGCCGGACATGTTGTCATTAGATTAACAGGTATGAGGAGTCACTTTGGTGGCTTTGTGATCACCTGTTTGCTAATTTGTGAATATTTAGCCGCACCGTGTGCCAAGGACATGTGTTGTAGTCAAAATTCTATACGATCG
This sequence comes from Chelidonichthys spinosus, assembly GCA_029853015.1. NCBI lineage: Eukaryota > Metazoa > Chordata > Actinopteri > Perciformes > Triglidae > Chelidonichthys > Chelidonichthys spinosus. The sequence goes on along the minus strand of CM056833.1, from coordinate 10,920,286 downwards.
GCAGGACCTCTGACCTCTGCTGAATGTGACATACGGGCGATACTATTATTTATTATTTTAGGTGTTGCCTGTTATGATAAACAGTTTGATCTTAAAATCCTATGCAAGTTAAACCATTTGTTTACCATCACATTTCCTGGGCAAATTGCTCCATTATAAAAACATCCCTTTATGTTTTTAATTTGAAACTGGTCATATAATCTACATTAAGACTGCTTTATAAAGTAATGTAAAATATAAATAATCATCTACATCAATATGCATTTGTGTTTGTTTTTAGCCAGAAATTACACACACATATGTCACATTTTCTGTTGTCATCTTGAAATTACACTCTTCATATTTTAAGATTGAAGTTGAAATGCTGGATGTAATCTCACCAGTGGTGTCATACAGTAACTACGGTATGTACATTCACGTAAAACTTAAAGGTCTGGAAACCACATTCTCCACCAGCTTTTTTTATACGAGTAATGGTCCGCATATACATACTATCTTCTGCTAATTTATAGAAAAGGTTTCATTTCCTTTTCACATGAGACATTTCTGTATTTGTGTTTTTTTTCTCTCTGGTTTGAAGTGGCAGGGCAAAGAAGGACAAGGCTGCTTTTGCATATTTCATTGCACCAATCAGGATTTAGTAACATTTTCATCAATATCGGGGTTGTTTGCTCAGTTTGCAGGCTACTGTCATTAACATCTGATTAAACTACCCACAAATACCTGATGAACAAATACATTTGTGAGTCTTAAATGCTTAATAATACCCAACTGTGTTACTCCTAACTTTAACTTAATGATAAATATTTAAAACACAACCAAGTTTTCTATGTTTTTAAGATGAGTATTTCCATTATATATAATGTGATACTTTTACTCTACATTTCTGGGGAATATATACATGTTTACTGCACTGCATTTATCTGACACTTTACAGATAAGAAAACTACAATACATTGTTGTTGAAACAACCAAACAGCACATAACGTTGCTTAAGTTTGCTTCGCATCTGCACCTTTAATAATGATCCAATAGCACAATAATAAAGGACTGACAGATTTTTTCTAAATAACACTTTAAGTACGTTTTGTTGCTACATTTCTATACGTAAAATTTTGAATGCAGGACTTTTACATGATTTTGACTACTTGAGGCTAATTTTACTCACGTCATCTCTTTTCCACCACTGACTCTTACGTATAAATGTAAAGAGAAGAAGCACTGACCGAAACGCCTGATGATGGAAGGTCTGCTGAGGACATTCAGACAGACACATCACTCAAACACAACCATATGGATCTCTCTAGGTGATAGATGGGGAGCACAGGCTGTTTTTTTTAGTAGACCTGAGAGGTTCAGAGAGGGAGAGCCAGAGAGAGAGAGAGGCCTCTGTGATGCAGAATACCTCAAGGTCCCTCCACTGAAGCCGGGCGTTGCAGCCCTGCAGCCCTGCAATCTTCGCAATCAAGCAGTAATGCTAGCAGCGACTGTTTCAGATTATGCTCAGGAAATCCTCTGTGCTCTCTGCTCAAAACAATTTACCCTGACATGAGCCCAAAGAAGAGTGTAGGGGGGTGGGGGACAAGAGAGCTGTCCTCACCAGATTCCTGCTCTCAGGCCACCATATTCTCATATTCTCTCCTACAAATAATCTGTTTATTTATGCGTTATTTTTATGAGTGCCACATTGTTGTTGTTTATTCTGGGACATTATTACAATGCCCTCTATAAGAGTTGGAGTATTTGCTAATACTCTTCTTTTAGCAATGATATGTCTGTAAGCTCTTATTAATGCCCCTATAATTTGTTTTGTTTTGTTTATAGGACATCTATATTGATTTCATCAGGCAGTGAACTTGAAGCTCCTTCATAAGGGATGTTTGCCATCTCTGTGTCAGAATATTAAGAGCTGGTATATAAAGGTTGAGTGCTGGCTCTTTCCCATGGCCCGGAACCGACAGAGCAAACTCTCGGAGAGAGCAAAGAAAACACGGCAACAAAAAGCCAATGATCCGCAGCAGTTGGGCTAAAAAAAAATGACGAGAAAAAAAAAAAACCCACACACAAACATGTATTAGACCTACGGAGCAGACACGGTAATAAAGGAACCAACGCTGGTTCGCGCGCGCGCACACACGCACACACACACGCACACAACAGCCTCCTGGCAGCTGCTCGTGTTGACTCACATTTGTATAATTAAATTTCCCTTTATGACTGTGTTTGAATTCTATGTTTTGAATTACCGTTATTGTTGTTAAAAAAAACCCCAACAAGGACCCAGTAGAGCAGGTTTTAATCTTTAACAAAAAAAAAAAAAATGACTCGTAATATGTTTGATATTCATATCCCACCAGTATGAGATTGCTTGCTTGGCATTTGTTGCGTGTAAATTCTAAGCAGTTGGAAAATATATATATAATTAAATAGGTCAACAACAAAATAAACAAGAAAATTAATCTTGCCTGCAATTCCCGGTGAATTAATTGCCAGTGATTATTGTCCCGATTCATTTGGTTTGTTTGAGGGCCAGAATCTAGACATTAATGTCTATTTGTTTTTATTCTCTAAATACACAAATAAGACAGAGACCAATGTATTACTTTTGTTTTATTGGAAACTAATTACCATGACTCTAATGAAAACGTTACCTCTTAGTTTCCATCGCAGGAGGTTGCTATAATTCTTTTATCTCAACAAAATATCATAAATTAAGCATATGGGCAGTCCAGTTAAGTGTTTCGTTGAGTTTAGAGTTTCAGGTAGGTCCTGTTTGTGTGTTTTCGAGTGCAGGAGATGAGAAAAGCTCCTGTCAGTGGGGTTATACAGGTTAAGCGCATAAAGGATTTTTTTTTGTTCTAACCAAATTTAACGACAGACAAGTCAGTCTATATTATAAGGTAGGCTACTATAGTGTTATTTCATACATGTACTCAATCTGATACACTTATCAGTCTTCTTTTTTTCTGTTTTTTTGTTGTAAAATAGAATAATCTGGCGGCCTCTTTAAGAGCCCAAATCCACAAGACTGGAGGTTAGAGGTCCCAACAAGGAGTCCTGCAGTTGGTGCGGGTGTCCGTGCATGCTGTGGACCGGTGGGGGCCCCAGGCCGGACATGGGGTAAGCGGAGGCCCCGGGGTGGTTCATGTTGCCCTGAAGCAAAAGCGCTGAGTTCTGGTCGGGGCTCGGAGGTGGAGAAAACTCGTCCTCCGAGCTGGACATGAGCGACTTTCCTCCGTCTAGCGGGGACAGCTGGTTCTGTTTGTTGCCGCCTGCGTTGCTGTTTTCACTGTTCTCTCTGGAAACGACACAAAAAAGAGGAGAATGAGAGAAAAATACATTTTGCTAGATTAAATCCGTATGTTGACATGATATTTTGAAGAGCAACATAAAAGGCAGACATAATTATTATTTGCAGTAACACCAAAAATAGGCTAGTAGGCCTATTGGCCTGGAGAAAAACACACGAATCTGGGAGGTTTAGTTATTTGCTCTCCCTGTTATTTTGTATGAAATGTTTTCTCTTTATTATGATATCTCCCGATCACGTAAAAGGCTTGTTAAACCACGTGTTAATTTTACTCCTCTGTAACCCAATTTAACCTTTTAACACGTAGCGAGAAAGTACTCCAAAAATCCCATATAGCTTTTATATTTCCCAACATTATTAAACCCTACATTATCTTAATGACTGAAGCGCATGTGTTTTTTTTTACATTACATGTAACCCTAGTTTATGTTATATTGAGACTCAAGTCAACCGTGGCAGTTTCTAGAAGAAAGTCCATTATTTGTCAACAACACCACCATCACTGTTCTCACTACATGTCTGATTTAGGGGACTAGAATATCCAACATGAGAATAAAAAGAAGAAACTAGTTGAAATCAAATGATAGAATCAGAAATACAGTGTTATTTATTTTCCTTCTCTGCCACTTCCTTGCTGTGTATGAAGACCTTCAGTTCCTCATACTTTTGCTGCCACAGTTTGGCAATATTTCATTCTAAATCGACCCTTAATTTGCTCTTAAATCCTACAAAACAAATCAACATTTTAACAACAACAAGCAGCCCCGAGAATGTGCCTGTAACACGTACCTCTCCTTCGCCTCCGCGGCTCTGTCTCGCTGCCGTCTGTTTTTGAACCAGTTGCTGACCTGCGTGGTGGTCAGTCCTGTGGCCTCGGCCAGCTCTCTCTTTTCCCGCGGGGACGGGTAAGGGTTGTGCGTGTACCACTCTCTCAGGACGCCCCTGGACTTCTCCTTAAAGCAGTAGCTGGTCTCCTCGCCGTCCCATATCGTGCGGGGCAGCGGGAATTTCCTCCTCACCCGGTACTTCCCTACGGCTCCCAGCGGCCGGCCGCGCAGCTTCTCCGCCTCCACGTAGTGCGCCTTCAGCCAGAGCTGCTGCAGCTTCGGGTGGTTGTGCGGCGAAAACTGGTGGCTCTCCAGGATCTTGTAAAGCTCTCTGAAGTTCCCCCGGTGAAATGCCACCACCGCCTTGGCTTTGAGGACGCTCTCGTTCTTGTGGAGGTGATCGCATGCGGGCAGGGACCACAAGAAGCGGCCGAGCCTCTCCAGGTTTCCACCCTGCTGCAACACCTCGCAAACACACGCCACTTGCTCCTGCGTGAACCCGAATGACGGCAATATAGACATGATGTCCGAGCTCCCTCCTCCGTCCGAAATGTTGTTATCCAAAATAGCCGCCGTTTATTTGCTGTGTTTAGAGTTTCTCGTCACGACGCAATCCAGCGCGATCCGCCCGCGCAAGCACAGGCCTATAGGCTATCCACTCCACTCCGGCCCCTGATGCGCGCAGCAGATTGGGATGTTGATTGTTGGGACAATTTGTTCCTGTTGGAGATATGTCAGGCTTAAAGGGAGCCTGTGCGTTATGGTGATTGGCTCTCCCACTGCCCTGCACCGTGTACAGCAGAGCAGGACTGAGTTTGCAGCTCCGTTTCCTCCCCAGAGGCAGTGCGTCAGGGGCTGAAATAGGAGCACTCTCCCACCTCCCGCCCCCACAGTCCCTCTCCCGCTGCAGCTGAGGGAGCAGAGCAGCACCTAAACACTAATCAATTATTACAGACCTCTTCAAAAGTCTTATTAACATCTTCTGAATATACATCTTCCGCGACTATATGGGTTAACAGATTTCCCAAGTGGGTCAAACCGCACGCTGAATCTCCACGCGTTATCAGTAATCACAGTCAGTGGAGGGTAAACCCGCAAAAACACAGAGCTATTATGTGTGAGGGGAAAGTGTATACACTTTTAAACGCTGGAACACTTAGAACAGCTCACAGAATCAACCGATGGTGGAAGAAAGCAGGACAAAAAAAGTACTACAAACATCTTAATAGATTTTGTTACTTTAGTGTTTTTTGGTCCAGCTGGAGGTTTATTTACCATCCCAGCTGATCACGGTTGACGCCCACCGCCTTAATTACATGCAGATTGAACATTTTTGCTGTGTTCCCACCGTTAGAACTCCATTAATTACGGAAGCCGTTTATTTTATGAGGTGGTATAATTTAATAAGTTCCCATGATTGTTGGGTCCATGGTGCCATTACGCACGTCTTTTATATGAGAAAACTATACTACCTGCCAAACGTGTTGCAGGACAGACCAGGAAATCAGCCACACACCGTGTGTGTGTGTGTGTGTGTGTGTGTGTGTGTGTGTGTGTGTGTGTGTGTGTGTGTGTGTGTGTGTGTGTGTGTGTGTGTGTGTGTGTGTGTGTGAGTGAGTGAGTGACTGAGAGAGAGAGAGAGAGAGAGAGAGAGAGAGAGAGAGAGAGAGAGAGAGAGAGTGCAAGAGAAAGAAAGAGGGACATAAATTGGCAAAATAAATGTATACTAAGCTCTAATTCTGCTGATTTGCCAGAACACGTTTTGTTTTCACGCCGACAATTTCCTAATTTTTTAAACATTTTAGATTTGAAATACGCTCTGGAAACATAGCCTATAACTTCGCTTCTTCGTTTTGTTGTTTTATCCTTATTTCCTACATCATCACGTGTTTTTGTGGAGGTCCTTCCAGCCTGTAGCCTACATTTATATTTCAGGGATTAGACGGGCACCGCGCTGGCTCCAGTGTTTTCTGCGGGGTGAAACTCTAAACCAATCCATTAGTAAATTAGTTCTCTGCCACACTGGTTCTTGGTGGCGCAGTTGTTGGTTTGAGCCATATAGATCACATTTCTGTATCTGCACCATGAGTCTGAAACCAAACCCCCTTTCAATAAGCCTAAGTTAAGGAACAAGATTTGACCTCCAAATAATATTTAACTTGAAGAAATTCACAAGACACGTTTTGAGAAGAGGACATCTTTCCTCGAAGATTTCCCCCTATAACAAATATATGCTGAACGTTTGTTTTTGTGGCGAGAGACGTCTGAGCGAACGGAGATCTGTTCTGACCGGCCCCACCCTGAAATATCCGATATATTCTCATGTTATGGAACATATGCTACATTTAATATTGTTTCAAATGCATATGTTTACAATATTGAAAAAGGATGATTTTCGTGTTCCTTTTGTGTGCAAAAACAAAACTGCAGTTCAAACTTAAGCATGTGTCTACTTTGATCAATGTCTTATGATATGATATGTGATATTATTATTATTAGGGACAGATTATTGGCTGAATCACAACTAAAGTCACTGTTCATTTGAATCATTTTAGCAATATTTTGAGCAGGGTAAAAGACACCATGTCATAAAAATAATTAAAAACCTTCATTTTGTTCCATGTCACACTTTATATTATAAAAAAAAGGTCAAGTCCATTTTTAAAAACAGCTTAATGTTCTAATGCCATATTGCTTGATTAGATAAATCCATCTTGTAATGTAAATGAACTGTGTCTTTAGTAGACGCGCGGGCTCTCAGGCCACTTGAGCTCGGGCTCTATAGCAGCAGTCTGCTGTGTGTAAAACCTCAGTGCTTCAGTAAATGAGCTGTCTGATGAGCGGCTCTCAGGTTTCTCTAATATCTCTACCACATTGCGCCGCGCCTCCTCCTTTAACCCGAGCAGCCCGGGGGGCGAGATTATTTCAAGATGTGGACTCTCCGCCTCCAACGCGGCCACTGCTCCTCATACCCGGACAAGTAATGCAGTACTGGCCATCAGTCGTTACTCCAAGTGGGACTAGCAGGAAGCAGGGCTCCTATTCTCCTAATTCTCAGGGCTGATAAATAGAATGGACGTTCCAAGTTTTAGTTATTGCCTTTTTTTAAAAAAAACTCAAATGAGTCAGAGTGTTTCCACCACGAAAAAAACAACTTTGTCATATCTCATTAAACCGGTTTAATGGGCGCTGTGCTCGTTGGATTCTTAGATGTACTGGTGGTAGAAGAGACATTCATTACTTACGGGGGAAAGGGAATGAAATGTAACGGTGACACTCCTTGTGGGAGCAAACGAGAGAAAGGGAAAAAGTCTCGACTCAAAAGCACCAGAAAACACTTCATAAAAATGTCATCATCAAAAAAGCCCGTATTTCCTATAGGAGTTTTTTTTTTTTTTTTTTTTGGAAAATATGGAGGAAAAGTGAAACGACCACTGGCTCACTGAACAGATGGTTTGCACTCTATCTAAATCCAAAGTGCTATTTCAGCTGTATCGACTGGAACAAAGCCGATACTGTTCAAATTAAGTGAAAATTTTCTTTTTTCTCTCTTTTTTTTTCTTTGTTTTCTTTTTTGGGGATGGATATTGGTGACATTCAAGGGTATCCTCTTACTGCATTGAAAAAACATACAATACGAATTTATTTATTTATTCAAAACATAAACAAAAACAACAATGCACTCCTAAATTAAGACCCCATCATTTCTAAGTCATGCTTGTTTTTCATAAGCATTCACGTGGAAATGTATGTATTTATTGTATAGACTTAAACTCGAGCTGACTTTTTTTAAAAAAGCCCATTTAACCCTTTCGATAACATCCCGGTCATATTATATTACCAATTCAACAATACAAGCCGGAAAATGACAAAAATAAGTATTTGTATTTTTATATCAAAATCCAATATGTTTTCTTCCTGGAAAAGAAAATATGATGCATTATTACATCAACTTGTACTAACCAATAATATCTTGACATCAACCCATCAATCAATCTGCAACTTCAGAGTTAGAAGGTATTGAACTATTTGAACGATCAAATCAAATTCCTCCCAACGTTATGTCCTGTTTTACTCGGAAATACGTAACTGTAACTCTCGAAATGCTGTTTCAGCTCGACTTAAATACAGTATCACAAAATACACAATAATTAACTTGACATTTGACTACTGATCTATTGACATTCATTCATTTAATCAATCGTGGGGCGCATTATTGGCTTACACTTTGTGCTTGTAAGATGTCCTAAATGTGTCTTTAATTAAGAGTTAAAACGGTTTATTCTGTGGGGCGAAAGGCAGTAAAAATAACTTCTCTCAAAACAAAACACAACTGTTGACATGAGTGAGTTAAATGAAATTGGAGCTGCAATTATCAGCTTAACAGAGTTTCCTGTCATGTCGGAAAATTAGACCTGGTACAAGTGCACTGGGGTTAGCCCCCCCATCAAAATCATTACGCATTTCCTCAGAGGACCACCTCCACAAATATGCAATTACGGCCTCGGCCTTTTACAGTGCTGCTCTGTAAACACGCCCCGGGCGTATAGATGATTTGTTTTAGGGATTTCTTTTTTTTATTTATTTATTGTTGTTGTTGTTGCAGGGCTGGAGCAAGCAAACAAACCAGGCGGGCAAGACAAACACATAAACAAACAAAAGCAAGGATTTAAACGGGATGTACCTCGTGTTGCCTGCTGGCAGGGAGGGGGCGCCATGACAGTGCTATCATGCAAAGTCAAGATCCTCCGAGGATGAGTCGTTTTTATAGCGAATGACAACAGCAGGACTGTGTGCATGATCTCCACGGATCATGTCGAGCCTCATCTGCCACCGCTCCTGTTACAAAGTGCTGTGTTTTTTTTTTTTTTTTTCTCTCTCTCGTTGGGAAATACCATGGTGGACCTGATGCTGCCGCCCAGCTGCTGCCTCTCTGTGGGAGCATGTGTGAGCGTGTCACATTCACACATGCACACGTAAAAACCCACGACTTGTACTTTCTGTCCTCATAGACCAAAACAAAGCATCATTTACTCTGGCACATTTATTCCATAGCACACCGACGCCACCTACTCTCTACAGAGGATGAGCCAAGAGTGGGTTTTGGTTTCTGCCAGGAGGGAGAAGTCCTTTTGCGTGCCTTGGCCAGTAGTGGTGGGTCTGTGCAAGCAGGCTGGTACCCGCTGACCCCTGCCCTCTCATTAGTGGGACGTGGAGCAGTGGAGTACCGTGCTCCCCAGGTCATGTTACATATGGCTTGCAGTCTGCTGCGCCGCATTAAATGTCAGCTTTGAAACCATCTGAAAGATCAGAGGTCAGTGTTTTTAATAAGGCCAGAGTTCTGGGGGAGTTCCCTATTTTTTTTTACAGCGTACTCAAATATGTTTTTACATCGCATGTTTGAAATCGTGGACAAAATGATCCACTACTATTTAGATATGGGGATGTCCTGATTTTCACACATAAATGGAGCCGTAAAATAAAAAGTCCCCGTGCGAAATGAACTACACATCTGCCGTGAGAGAACAATTGTGCTCTTTACCTGTTTAATTTATAGGCACAATACAAAGGTGGAATTTGGCGTTTTCTGTGGCCCCCTCCCCGTGAGACCCACAGGCCATGCTGCGAATGGGATATTGTTCTGGGCTCCAACAAAGCTGTTTTCACCCTCTTCAATATTACAGGAGGAGTTACCTGATACCTAACAATCAGCTAATCCACTGCCCATGGCGACGAGGTCACCTGTGCACAGGTAACTTTATCCTGGTTGCCTGACTCTCCCTCCCTTTCCCGCTAGTCTCTCCCATTTTTCTTCTCTCTCTCTCTGTGCCTCAACAGTGAGCACGGACAAACAGCCTCTGTTTATTCAGGTCATCAGTTAGATCATATATAACTCCTCGGGCCAGGATCCGCTGAAAGGACGACTCCTATAATCCACCACAGACACGCTGTGAATAACATAAAATCCCCCGCTGTTTGTCCATTTGTCAAACTTTGTCTCCATCTTATCTCTCCTCGCTTGTTTGGTCGAGTGCCCACTGAGTGAACACGCATCAGGTTGGACATGCAATGCATTCGACAGGAGTCACAGACACTTTTCTGGAGCGAGACTCAGTGTCTGTGAGTGACAGCGCCTCAGATTCATTCTTCCACATGTTGAAGTAGTGTAGTTGTGGGGGTGGGGGGGGGGGGTTGTCCGGCCTTCGCTCAGGGAAACGGCCATTGGATTGGACGGAGCTAAAGGGAGCTGTAGACCCCCCACCCTAAAGCAGCTTTACCTCTGGAAATCTCATTGCTGTTTATTTGAATTACATGGGCTGAGATGAGAAAAGGAGGGCTAATGAACTCCAGGTTGCCAGGCATGTGCAAACGATCACCGCAGGTTTGCAGAGAGCAGCACCAGGCTTGCTGGATTACTACATGCCACTTTCCCCCAGACCCTCACAGTTTGGCTACATGGGACTTTTAAATGCCGGGAAGATGGGCTTTTTGTCTGGTATAACAATGTGTTTAAAATGTTGGTTGAAAAACTCAAAGATGATTCCTTACTTTAATCACTGCTCTTGACACACAAAAAAATATTTGTTTTATGTTTTTATAAATATAAACTTTTATTGCAGTATGGAGATTTAGAAAAATACATTCACATAATTTCAGATAACATATAATTCAAACTAAGATAAAAAAAAACAACAACAAACAAACAAAAAAAACAAATGTCCATAAGTTTTTACTATTTGCCCACAACTCATTTTTGGTATTTGATATTAAAGCACAGAGGATACTTTCATTGAAACATCCATTCAAATTGACGGGATTATGTCATAAATCCTGACAAATAAAAGTATGACTAGTCCACTTGCGTGAAGATGTGTACCGATTAAATGTGCTTGGTGTGAGTTGGCTGTGAGGCTGAAATGTGCTATTATGGTCACGTATGACAGCGAGGAATTAGGCTCCTGTTGTGAAAAGCACTGGACACACTTGACAAATGGGCTCCACATTCTCTCGTCTTTCCCTCGACTGACACCCGGCAAATGTGCCAGCGATGGCTTCGGGGCGGTAAATCTCTGAAGCTGCAATGTCTCTTCCTGCACGCCAACGCAGGAGCAGCGACAGAGCGTACTTTCAGTGTTGTTCGCGAGGAAACAAAAAGTAAAAGGCACTAGTGTCCAAAACATTATGACGCCATGCAAAGACAGAGATTATTACAATCCCTTTATAGAAAAATATGATTCATGATTACGGACATTTTGGAGAGACACATCAAAATGAAACAGGATATAGTACGGCATCGTTACATCTAGTTAACATACTATGACTTGCATGAATATAAACAACGTATGAGGAACAACGCGAGAACCTACGGCGTGACCTTTTCGATCACCATTCATACCTCGGTCTCACGGGTTGATGATGAGGCTTGAAATATGAGTTATTACTGAAGTAGTGTGCATTTGTTGAGGTGTGTTGCGCGTGACAAACCCTCCGACACGAAGGCTGTCTGAAACATGTTACATTGTAATGTCATCGTGGTAGTGCAAATGCCAGAACAGACCAATGCCATTGTGTATTCTAAGTAGCAGGAAGGCACATTCGTCTTAACTCTAGTCCAAGTTCCTTTGGTGTGATTTTAAAGCACAAAACAGGTTTTTTTGCAGTGACTTGAGAGGCGTTCAGAGGATTCGAGGTGATTACTGAAGGACACTTATTTCCTAAATCAGCAGCTTTGTGTGTTTAATGACCTTTTCTCTGTATGTGCGCAGTCCCTTAGTGAAGCTGCCGCTGTTTAACTGACCACTTTCAGAGGCTCTCTCCCTCTTCCCCCTACCGAATGACCTTTTTGGTTTGACCCATATGACGCATTTAGTTTGGAGGAACATCCTTGTCACATGACTCGAGGCATTCCAGCACCTGCTTCTGCAGATCAAATCCACTCAACAGGAAGTAGCAGGTGTTGTCTATAAAAATGCACATTTAAACACTGCTCAAACACATACAGCAACTTCTTCCGTATGTAACAGTTGTAACGTTTCATCTTATGAACGGGGCTTTTAAAACACGTCATGGACTTTAAAAACATATTTTTTATGATGAACTCATAATGCCCACCTTAGGGCTCCCCTCAGACTAGAGTGCATTGTAAAAGTCAAATGAATACAAATAATTTAACATTTAAAGAAAATGAATGGTAAAAAACAAAAAAACACACGCACACAAAAAGTAAAAAGATTCACCATATCACTGCCTGGGCAGACATGAGTGCTTCTACAAGAGAAAATAGGTTTGAGGTTAAAGGTCAGCCATGTCCTCTTCCATCTGCACTGTCTGTAGTTTGGCTAGGTCCTTCCCCTCCACGCCCTCCATCTCCCCACACATCGCCCGCACCATCTCACTCACGGCTGCTGAGCCCGAGCCGTCCACCTTGTTCGCCGAAAGGTTCATGTAGTTGCTGTTCATGCCGGGGCCCATCAGGTGCGAGGAGGGCCCCCGCACCTCGTGGCCCGCGAGGTACTCTGCGGGCTGGAGGTGGTGGCTGTTGGGGTCTGTTTGTGCCATCAGGGGCGTGCTGACTGTGAGGGTGGTGTAGACCTCGGGCTCAGGGCTGGACGAGCTGACAGTGGAGACTTCGGTGGTCGAGGACGGACCTCGACTGGAAGGATCCTCCTCTGAGTTGGGGGTGGTGTAGCTGAGCTGACCGCTAGGGTCCAGGTGGAGCCCGTGGTGGTACGAGGAGTAGACGCCTCCCTCCAGAGGTTCCTTCTTGATGGCCGGTTGGCCGACGTTGCTCATGCTGTAGAGGATTGTGCTGTGGTGCAGGGACGACATGGTCAGCTTGTCCTGCTGCTGGAAGGAGTCGTTGGAGGAACTCACTGCTACATTGTTCAGAGGCATGGTACCTGTGGTAATACAACAATGGATACATCAATACTGTACCTCCATCTACAGTTTAGGTCCCCCTCCCACTGCCGGATCCCCCGTCTCATTCCTCACAGTATCATACGTTTCGTTTACAGCAGGCCTTGGCCCCCCGAAATTGCTGTTGTGTGTCTCAGACACTTTGTGCTCTTTAAGCTCGACCCTGCGGTGCCCCAGGGAATGAGTGCAAAAGCCTGCCAGGACTCAACAGCAAGCTGCAATTTTCAGTTTTTTTTCTTATTATTCATCCTGGTGTAGATTCTCTGCTTTATGTCAAAGTAAGTGCTGTAATAGCTTATTCCCTGTTAGTGCGTTTCGTGGCCTCTGATTTCTGTTCTGCAGATCAAGAGTGCATTGGTGATGAGTGATGGTGACTTCAGGGCTTGTTTTTATTCATCTCTGGGGTTTTCAAAGGACCACCTTCTTCTGATGATGTGTGTGTGTGTGTGTGTGTGTGTGTGTGTGTGTGTGTGTGCGTGTGTGGTCCTACTCTGTGTCTTCTATCACTGATTGGCTATAAAGTTAGAATAGCAACATTTTAGCAAAGTGATACACTTTAAGGGTTCATTTGACTGCTTAACTGCATCTTTAAGGATTATTTCCCCATTTCAGACAAATATCACCCCAGCCTAGTCGAGATTAAATACAATGAGGTCAATGAACCCTAGTATTTTGTCATTGTCGGCCATAGTATATCTAAATATTAGGTCCGAGTACATAACAAGGTTATTACAACCAAACAAGTTTGTCAGTTAAAATAGCCACAAAGGTTTGTTCTTTAACCCACCTTGTTGTGTGATTGCTGAGGAAGATGAGGCAGAAGAGAGCTGCAGTGGTGGAAGACCTATGTCGCTGTTGAGTAATGAGCTGCCATCGCTGTCAGAGACCCCACTCGGTACCTGGACCAGACTGTAGCCGCCCAGCTGCAGGGCACCTGACGAGGAGCTGAACGTGAGCACAGAGGAGCCTCCGTTTTGGGCGGCCATGCTGTGAACCCCCTCCAGCTTCACCTCGGCTCCGTTCGCACAGCCGGAGTAGGAGGCGTACTGCAGGGCCGAGTCCTCGGCAGAACTGCCCAGTCCCTTCTCCTGCCCTGTCTGCATCTGCATGTCCATACCGGGGCCCCCTAGCAGCACCCCTCCAGATGGCCTCAGTGAGTTGAAGGCCAAGGGCTGAATGCCCAAATTGAGCCCGTTGAAGAGGATGTTTCCGGGTGTGTGGAGGTATGACGAGCCGCCATTGTGAAACACGGCGGAGGAGTTGTTACTGGTCACGAGATTTCCGTTGTAGTGACCGCCACTGCTGGATCCTGGGGGCAGCTTGATGTCCCCAATCTGTTGGATGACCACCCCACTGTCCATAGGCCCCGTTTGAATGGGAAGAGTCCCGTGGGTGATCACCCCATCTGAGGAGTTGGAGAGGGGTCGGGGAGACAACTCCTCCTGGCCTTTGCTCGACTCGTCCTCTGTGCTGTGGTTTCCATCAGATTCACTGTTGGGGGGGAAAAGACAAATGGTGTGTCTCAAAACAAAAGAAAACAAAAAAAGGGAATGATCGGTGGTAAACTATTGTTATAATGAGGACCATAACTAAGGACCATTTATAAGGACTTCAAGACACTTTTTAAATAATTAAAAAGATTGAAAAATATACATGTTTCTGATATGGATAGAAAGTATTTTACTCTCATTTGTGCACTCTTTGGCAGAGAGGTCACACTCTAAAGCACGATTACAACACAAATTCAATAAAGTACAATTTGTATATCGGCGTTTATTTCCTTTCCACACACAGCTTGCCAGAGTCACATTTGTTGCTGTGTTATTACACTAGCTTAGAAGAGGAGGCTGTGCTTGAGTGTAGCCCTGTTTTACCTCATGGAGAGCTGCACTGACAACAACCAACCAACGTCAACAACCGTGCAACCATTTGGCGCAATAAATTCTGGTGTGACAACCTGCCAGCACTGGTGGCATGACTAAACAAATGGCTGAGAGCATTAATTTGAATTTCAATCACAATTTAAAACGGCGGTGTAATTTAAAACCCATATTTTTCCGTTTCCATGAAGTCTTAAAACAATATAGAAGTAGTTTATTACATAATGAATGACTCTCTCTCTCTCCCTCTCTCTTTTTAAAGATTGATCCAAACAGCTGCACCCCCTCCAACACACACATACACACACACACACACACACACACACTCTAAAACGTCTCACCCCCACTTCCAGATAAGGATATAAACCAAAACACTAGTTGCTTCAAATAGGCCATGAGACTAATTGTTAAAAAAATATATATCCATATGTTATACATTTATACTAAAACCTTGTTTCTAAATAAGCGACTTAAAGGGAATCTATAATTGTGTGCGCGCGTGTGTGCGCGCGTGTTAGAGAAAGAGAGAAGGGTCACCTCCACCAGGTGTGCGTCAGCTTTGTTCACACACACACACACACACACACACACACACACACACACACACACACACACACACACACAGAGAAACATGAAAGAAGCTACACTTCTGTCTGTCTGTGTGGAGGACTATGAAACGCAAGAGCTGATCCTCTTTGGTGTGTGAGAGGGAAAAAATGACTGAATGAAAATGATTTATGTGTTGGGATGGGGACACGTGCACGCGCTACTAAGTGTGTGTGCGCGTGCGTGTTCATCTCTGACACACACACACACACACACACACACACACACACACACACACACTACAGAGAGACACGATAAAAAGAAAGTAACTGTTTAGAAATGAGCAACGTTCTCGTGTCCGACACTGGAGTGTGGAGGTTGTTATATAGTTGCTTACGGTCTCCATGCCCCTTAGCACCGACACACTTGAAACCGGATCTGAATGGCAACCGCTTCATATTTCAAAACATTAAAAGCGTGCTCCAAACCCTTTTAAGCACACTTTTATTTGTTTCTTAATCGCCGACGGTTAATGATTCACATGGTCAAGTCTTTACAAAGGAGTCTGGAGGATTATGAAATACACAGTATTGTCAGTCCGAGTGAAAAGTTGCAAACTAAAGGCGCCCTTCCACGAAGAAAACAAGCTTTAATGCTGTGTTAAAGTCCGCCTAGTTCGGTTTTAATTCGCGTTTTACGCACAACAAACTTTGGATAATTGGTTTTATATGGAGAGTGACACTAATATAGACTAGCGTGTGTTTCCTTTTGTTTCCTCACCTTTTGGATTGTGCCTCGGACGGGTTTCTGTCTCTCTGTCTCCTGTTCTTGAACCAGTTGCTGACCTGGGTCAAGGAGAGTCCTGTAATCTTGGCGAGATTTCTTTTCTCGGCAGGAGAGGGGTATCTATTCTGGTTATACAGATCCTTCAGCGCGTTCCGGGACCGCTCCTTGAAACAATACACTGTCTCCTCGCCGTCCCAAATAGTCCTGGGGAGAGGGTACTTTCTCCGGATCCGGTACTTGTCTACGGCACCCAGGGGTCTCCCCCGCGCCTTCTCCGCCTCGGTGTAGCGGGCCTTGTACCACAGATCTTGTAGAAAGGTGTGGTTGGACGGACTGAAACTGTGGTTCTCCAAAATACTGTACAGCTCCTGGTACCGAGCCTGGTGGTAAGCAACGAGGGCTTGGGCTTTCAGGATGCTTTCGTTGCCGCGTAGCAGGTCACTCTGTGGCAGGGACCACAGGAACCTGGCCAGCCGGTCCACATTGCCTCCCTGCTGCAAAGCCTCGCACACGCAAGCCACTTGCTCCGGCGAGAAAGCCAGAGAGGTGGCGGCGCTCACCAACAGCTCCGTGCGCACCGCGTCCGCGTTGCGCTCCATGGACAACTCCGCCGCGTCCAGCGCCACAAGCTTGATGCACTCCCGCTTATCCACCTCCTTCACATTTTCCCTCTTGATGTCATTTGCTGTTGTGACTTCTCCGGCAGAAGAAGAAGACATTTTTTTTTTGTTCAAACCTTCCCTGGTAAAGTCACTCCTCCCAGCTCGATCAGGTTACCTCCTCGCCATGCGAATGCGATCGGATGTCTGACAGCAGCTGTAAGTAGATATCTCTCTCCCCTTTTCCTTCCAACGTGACTTTTACTCTGCGGGGACTGGAGCTCGAAGGAGAAACACCAGGGTCTATCTGCAGGAGAGCCACGCTATTGGCTGCCCGGGGCCTCAGCAGGGAGGAGCAAGCGCGATTCAGACACGAATGTTTGGTTTCCAGCTGTCAGTCATATAACAGTATATTCCCGTGGCTCACCTGTGCAAGGTGAGTGATTTTGGGATCGTGGGAACGGGATATGCTTTGTTGTTTGTATTATCAGGAGCAGCTGAGTTAGCTGTGAGTGGAAACATCAAAGCGGTTTTATTCTCATATCGGGGGACATCCAATTAAATCGGAGACTATTGTGAGTCATTGTGTCGAACTCAAATTATTTATGACAATTTCGATTGTGATTTATAGATAATGGTGTAAATATCGCCTCCTTGTCTGTTACAAATCACTCATTGGTTCATCCCCAAATCGCATACATGAACATAAAATGTTAAGTAAAAGGCTAGGGAAACAAACATGTCTGCATTTATTCATATCCAGAGCATTCCCCAATGACATAACGTTTATGTGCTGTGATATTTATGTCCTCCAAAATGTATGAGTCGAACTTTCACATCATCTTCCATAAATATAGTTTGAAATAACATGGCAATATCTTCCAAATGAAACCAACTAATCCACCTAAGTCACATCAAAGCATTTATTAGCCATATTAGTCATTCGTCATTGTATTTATCCTGTCAAAACTTGACTTTCTTTTGCCAATAATAATTGCCAGTCGAATGTGGTACTGGAGTCTAACTTGGTGTCTGATTAATAACTGACATTTATATGTTAACAAATCATTATGATCCATACAGGCCCCGGCTTTAAGTGGGTGTGATAGAATATATATTTTTTTGAGTTATATCCTGTAACTGTTTAATTTCTATAATGTTATAATATTCCTTATACGGTTTCATCGTGCATTGTTATTTTAACTTAATAAATCACATGGCATATACACCTAACTTGAATTATTTCCCCCAAAAGTTACACATCCAACCAGAAACCGCATGATGTCAGAAGCCCTGGGGAGTAACATCTGGAGAGGTTTTTGTTTTTAATTATGGTTCAGTCCAGCCTTACATTAGATCATGGAATATATGGGGGGAATCTATAGGGTACAGCACAGAGGAGACAGTCAAACCTACAATGAGAACATTTTGTTTATTTTCTCACCATTCAATGTTTGAGTGGAAACGTGAAAATAAACCACTCAGCTTTTCTTTTCTTTTTTTTTACCCCAGACCCCCCTGGGACTTCTCGGGGACCCCTGGGTGTGCCTGCACCACAGTGTGACCACCACTGCTGTCGAGGTTATCATTAAACAGGAACACTTCTGATTAATGAGCGTTTCCCGTCGGACCACATTCGGTGTAACACAGCGGGTTCTACGAGAAGTGACGGGGGAGCTGCTAGTTGTTGACATTGTTCAAAAGCTTTTCTATATACATACATTGGGTTACACGGACAGAAATGGACGACCAGGGCTGCCCGAGATGTAAAACAACCAAATACAGGAATCCGTCGCTGAAGCTGATGGTGAACGTCTGCGGCCACACTCTGTGAGTAACCCTGTTTACACCTGACAGCTAAAGCAAAGCAGAGAGACGCTAGTTTCTCCCAAGTTTGGTGGCTTCAAACTCTGCAAAAAGACAAGAAACCCATAAACCGGGCGGGTATCTCTTATTTCCACACGTGTTAAGCTTCATATGCTTTTCTTGAATCTTAAAGTGTGTCCGTTAACGTGCAAAACGACAATGTTGTTCGAGTCCCTCGAGCTCTTAGCTAACAGCTAACGGTTTGCGGTGCTCTGTGCTAATGTGACAAATAAAGGTAAGTAGTTATTGACAGTTAAAACCCTCTCATTCTTATGAATGATGTAAAATGAATCTATTAACTGTCAGTTTTGCTAGATATTGTTAATAAACGTGATAGACTACTGTTAATAACACAACCTGCCTAGCTTATTTGTGTCCTTCTGTAAAAGCTGTTAGAGTAGTCAGTCCTGTGAAGGAGGACATTTAATTGGAAGTACACAAACATCAGCATTTCAGAGAGAAGAGTGATTGATGATGATGTGTATACATTGTGTGTGTTGTGAAGTCTTAACTACATAATGAGCACAACATTTTGCATAACAAATACATATTCATCATACACAAGGACTGCACCGCATGGCCACAGCTATGACTAATATATGCTTTTTGTGGTAAGCTGATGAATCACGTTTAAAGCTGGTTCTTATGGATCCAACCATAGTCACAAGCAGAGACAGTAATCAGTTCCAGACCATGCCGTGACCTAAGCCAAGCCATTAAAAATGCAACCTCATCGTGATTGTTTCCACCTTTTGTATTACATGTTTTTTCCTGCATCTTATAAATCAGGCTCTATGTTTCATTTGTCTACCAGGTAGTGAACTAGAAAGCTTCACTTAACACAAAGATTCATTTATTTCAAGTGTTTTTTATTGTCCACATGAACAACCATTTTTAGTTCCTAACTAATCCCCTGTGGTGGGTCAGGTCAGTTACCGCAGTTCTACTCATCACCCTGGTAGGATTCTTTATTTTGCATGAAACTGAAAAAATAAACAAATAGTACAATGCCTATTGCAAGTTACCAGAAGCAGAATTTGAAGTAATACAATTAGATAAAACAATATTAGTAAGTCTGCAAATACAGTATTTTATTTTAAAATGTTACTTGAACAATTACTCACTAGAATCTTTTCATTTGTATTGACTGGATAACCTAAGTAATTGTTCTAGCACTAGTTTACACTTTTTATTGTCACACTACGGTCACTTACGACACCCCAATGTCAGTAAACTTGTTTTCTATGCATTTTCCAATATTTAACCTTGTCATCTGTTTAAACGCCTGGTCATTTAATTGAAGGGGACATGGTTTCTGTGAGCATCATGCAGTGACAGTGGTAGCCTGATGGGAGCATCTTTTCGACCCTGTCTGTTTATTGACCGTGCCATCAGGAAGTGCCCGTGCTTTGTCATCAGGTCAGCAAGCTCATAACTCACCCCCTCTGTCTGGATGCAGGGCTACACACAGAAAATTAAAATGATTCTGCAATGAAGCAATTTGGAGTGATGTCCTAGCCCAGGTCACCTTGGATTCGTTCCTCAGACCGGGTGCAACGGTGAATTAATGCAACACTTGGAAACTGCTGTAGTCTCAAACTGTGTCAGAATTTTCATCGCTGATCATTTGGCTATGTTGATGCAGTTTCTTCAATACTGGATAAATATGGAGGTCTGTAGCATGAGCATGTTTCAACTTCAGAGGCACAGGTTTCACATTTTGGTGAAATCCATACTATAAACTCAGAAAAACAGTTCAGAAAAACTGAATAAGAAAGAATGGAAAATGAAAAAGAAAAAATAAGAAAGGAAAATGTGTACATGCACAGTATATTGGACCAAGTACAATTGGGCTTGCTGGTTGATGTTGAACATTGTACTAAAGCAATTAGTCAAATAGCTAATTGACAGAAAATTGATCTACAATTTTGAAAATCCATTAATTTCTAACACAATTATCCACCCCAAATGTTTGCTATATTGTAATCACTGAAAAATAGATGGATTGGACAAAACAAGCAATGCTTCTTCTGAATATGAGCCAAATTATTAAATTGGTTGATTCATTGAAAAAAAATCAATAGAATAAACATTTTTAAATGTAATTGTAAGTAGTACCACCACCCTGTAGTTGGACTGTCTGCACTTGTTCATTCATTTAAATAATCGTGAGCCTCAATCTTCCTTTGCCTGGTTGAGTCCAGTCTGGACTGACCAGGCGATGCAATGCAGTATCGAGCTTCTCCACCTCTAGCATGCATCTAAATTTAAACCCCACCACAGCACATTGTGTATCTCTGTCATTGGGGTTATTTGATTTGTGTTATTTATTACCTCCTTTACGCAATGACACCGGACCCACGTCCTTTGGCATTTGACACTGGGCTCAAATGATATAGCGTAGGCATACAGTGGTGAGTAGGGGTCCACATTCTGTAGTGAGGTTGACGGGGTCGACACACACCTAATTAAGTAGGAGTTAATTTCCTGTATCGGGTCATTGTATGTTCTAGGTTTGTATACAGTAATAAACTTCAGGCATGTGGGGATCTGTTTGTTTTCTCCATAGAAACCTTCAAGACATGGATGGGCATGACATACTTTTCGCTTAGTAATCAGTACAAATGACTGTGAACTTAAATAATTAAATGTATAAATCGACAATTTGGAAAATAAAGGTAATTGTTTTCTAGCTGAGAGCTCGATGAAAATGTCAATACCACCATAGCTACAGCCAGGAGATAGTTACTTTAGCATAAAGATTAGAAGCAGTGGGAAACAGCTGGCTTTGTTTTAAAATCTGCCTTTACCAGCACCTCTGACACGCTGTAAATTCTAGTTTTTTTCCAATTGAGTTGCTGCACGGATTAAAAAAAAAAAAAAAAAAAAAACAAGCTCTAACTTCTTGACAGAGCCAGACTAGATGTTTCCCCCTGTCTCCAGTCTTTATGCTAAGCTAACCACCTACCGGCTGTAGCTTTATATTTAACAGACAGACACAAAAGTGGTATTGATTAGTCTAGTCAAGAATACGAATGAGCATATTTCCCAAAATGTTGAACTATTTCTTGTAGTTGAGAACTACAAGTTCCAATGGGCATTGCTAAACAATACAGCTAAATTTCAGCTAAATTTTCAGGAACATTGTAAATTATTATTTAAAGAAATAATAAAAAATGTACCGTGGGATAAAAACTTTGGGAACCTTTCTCTCACTTTGCGTCTCTATACAGTACATCAAATCTAAGATTTATTTTTTCAAAGATCAGACAAGCCTATGCTAGCTTCCTGTGTAAGCAATCATACACTCCTGGACCTCAGCATTTTTTGACTCTGCTGCTGTAGGTATTGTAGGTCACAGGGCAGGACAGAGCAGGTTTAAATTTTACATAAAGCTGTGTCCAGACTCGGTGGTTGCTCTGTGAATATCATGAGCTTTACGGCAGAAACAAGTGAATCCAGCTCCCGAGTGTTTATAGTGCTGTTGTTGTTTTTGCTGTCTCTTGCATAGGGAAGAGGCAAAGATGCAGGCAATGTCACCAAGGGGTGGTGGTGGTGGTGGTGGTGGGGAGGCCTCTTTGCTGAGCCAGGACCCTGTTCACCCTCCTCTTACCACCCCCTTCTGTGACCTGCTGACAGCTGCAGATGGTTAGATAGCAGCTTAGAGCTCTGAGCAGGACAGGTGAGAGAGGGAGGAGTCAGGAGAACTCAGTCAGTGACAACAGCCCTAGGACACCGAGATGGCAAGCTGCTAGAGATCCCTCTGTTCAGCATGCCAAGCAACGTAGCTTTGGCAAGATATTTCTGAGTCCCCATTTGATTAAAAATTGCAACAGGCGCGCGATCTGAACGCTGTCACTTACAGAAGGCACATTACAGAAGAAAGATGGCAAATCGACTCTAAAATCTCCTCCCTCTTAGACGCTCACCTCTTTGCTCTAGAGTTACACAGGATTTCCCCTTTGGAGAGTTCTGTTGTGTGGTCCATTTATGGGGCAGGGGGCAAGCTACGCCCCACTCCTAGCCCAGTGTTGATGAATGGGCTCTTTGTGGGCCTGTGGAAACAAGCTGAATCCCTCCATCTACCTCCATATGGCCAGGCCTATACATCTCCTGTAGCCTGGGGCCATAGTGAACATCTGCCTCTTCCATGGTGCACTTGAGCAGGGACTCCTCATGCTCTGAAACACCAACTGGACACCGCAGATGTTTCTGTCTGTCATTCAGCTTTCATTTTTATTTTGTGGCTTCATCTAAGCCCAGCTAATCTTGCATGCTTGGAAGATATTCCCCAGCAATGCAAGTTATATTTTGCTTGTTGTATGCCTGTAAAAGCTTGGTGTCACACTTGGCAGGTCGGACTTGTTTGACCCATATTTGAGACGCTAGACGTAAACAGATAAACTCCTTGTCTCTGCAGTTTCTCCTTTTAACTGCTTTTTTGTTCTGATCCTGCTGATGAAGTGAAATGCCTTGCATGATGACTCTGTCATGGTTTTTCTAATAGCCTCCACCCCCAGAGAGCTTTTGATGAGGCACCAGTGTCTCGAGCCCAGTCCTTGACTTTGGAAAGAATTGACTCAACCATACCATCAAGGACATATGGTGAATAATCTGGCTTTTTCCCATCAACTTTTCTATATTTTATTATGAAAACTGTCAGTGCTCAAAAGCAGATAATGATATTTGGAAAACAGATGTTATCCATTTTTTTGAATGTAGTCACAAGTAGGAAGGTGAATTCCTGTGGAAATAAAGCTCTGCAGAGACTTAATTAAGAGTCTACTGTGCAAACGTTTATCCAGGCCCTCCATCCCATCAGGGGAGATTCAGGAACATTCCCATTGTCTTCGGTGTCCACTCTTCACTTGAGTGTGACTGATGAGCAAACGCCTACCTGCATTAAGGTGTGATTGATGGCTAAGCGCAGGGTTGTGCCTTTAGCTAGGCCTGACAGTTAGTCACGTAGTCATGTTGTCATGGTGCATGAAGTAAACCTTCCTGTTTGAACCTGGGCTTTACCTAACATTCCCCAACACTATCCGTATAATGTTTTGGCTTTTTTCTTTAGAATTGATAGCAGGTGGAGAGTCATGCTCTTTCCTGAATAGAATTATATGAGCAACTAATGTCTGCCTGGAAAAATTCATCATGACTGTGCTGTTCTGGTATTATATTTTGTCTTGGAAAGTAATTGTATCCATTAAAAAGACTTACAGTAGATCAATAACTGCCTTGATTTGCACAGTATTTAAAACTGTGGCTCTGGATAATACAGTTTACTTAATTTAGGCGCTGTGTCAGGAATAATAATGACATGTTCTGGCAAAAAATGGAGAAAGATGGGGATTGCATGTGAAAATACAGATGCTTCTTTTCACATATTAAAGTTACATTTTCAAATATATTAAAGCCTTAAGCATGAATGGCAATTAATCTTAAAATATACTAACAAAGTAAGGAATACACAAAACGCTGTCTATCTGTATTTCTTTTCCCAAAAGTAATAATCCATTCTTTATAATGATAGACTTTTGATTTTCAGAGCTGGATTTGATCATATTTTGCAACGTTGGCATGACTGAGGTCTGTTGAAATAACAATAAAGCAAATGTTTTTCCAGTGCAGACAGACACACCACTGATGGGGTGTCAGACTAATTTCCTCTTGTCTGAGAGTAGAAGGCAGCCTAATCGACATTCCAATAATAATCCCAGCCATCTTTGAGCACTTAGAGGAAATATTCATATGCCCCATTATCACCCACTGCGCCTGATGATAACTTACAGACATGAAAGAAAAATTACAAATTTGCTTTATTGTGATGAAAGTTGTATTTCATACGTGAACACATGCTTACAACTGATTCTCAGGCCTGACTGGGAGCGTCTACCTCTGGAAACACTCGACTCGGCTTGATGGTATTTTCCCGCTTTGTTTGTTGTCTTCCCAACAGATGCGAGAACTGTGTGGAGATGCTGTTTGTGCGTGGCTCGGGTAACTGTGTGCAGTGCGACACACCCCTGAGGAAGAGCAACTTCCGTGTGCAGCTCTTCGAAGACCCGACCATAGATAAGGAGGTGGAGATTCGCAAGAAGGTGCTGAAGATGTGAGTAAGGGGGACCATGAGGGAGAGGGGTGCGGCTCTGCATGTTTATGTGTCATCTCATGCCTCCTCCCACTTCTTAAGCCACCTTTGTCTTTCTCATTACACTGTTTGTTTTGTAGACAATGAGTCTCCCCTGGGGGGCTCAAACGGGAAGGCTCTTTCCCTGCCAGGTTTTTACTTCTCAGCCCCTCCCTGCCTTCCCTCTCTCCCTCTCATCTGTTCTTTAATAGCCCCTTAATTGACATCTAATGTGTGTCTATTAGGCAGTATGCAGACATGGTATTTTAGAATGGTTGATTTAATGGAGGCTATTAATGTTGGAACATATTTGCCATCATCGGGTTTTGCCGTTTGTCCCATAAGTTCTGTTGTTCTTCTGCAGATACAACAAGAGAGACTTTGACTTCCCCAGCCTGAGAGAATATAACGACTACCTGGAAAAAGTGGAGGACATAGGTAAGGGGATGCTTATTAGTGTAATGCTTACACGTTTTGACTGGCAACACACCATGGTCAGCCTCACTACTACTTCAACCCAGTGGCCAACTCTGCTGCTGCTGTTGTGCCCATGCCCTAAAACATTTCCCCCATAGATCATCATTGGAGACATCTGCATCACTCAACACCTCAAACTGCAAATAAAATGAATTATTACTCTTTGTATTCTACATTTTTAAACCACAAAGGTTTAATTTTTGCCTGTGTGCGACAGAGTAAATAGTAAAAGCGAAAGCGAAATAGTAAATGCAGAGTTTTCAAACAACAAAGTCAGTGTTTCTAGACCAGAAGACCTCAGGTGCCATAGAAAATACATTTTCCATTCAAATAAAAACACAACTGAACAGTTTAGAATATGACATTACAGTACTTTATTGGTGTGCCCACAAATTACAAAACATATTTCTGCCATCCATCCCTCTTTTATCTGTAACTGCTTATTCTATTCAGAGTAGCGGCTAGATCCGATCCCACCTGATATTGGACAAGGGCAGCGTACACCCTGGACAGGTCGTCAAGGCTGACACACAGACAGAGAACAATTCCTGCGTACATTTACACCTACGGGCATTTAGAGTCATCAATTAAACCAAGCTGCATGACTGTGTGAGGAAGCCAGAGAACCCAGAGGAAACCCACACTGAAAACTCCATATAGAAGGCCACCCTGAACCTGGGACATTTAACAACAGGCAAAAGTTCACAGTTGGCCCATGGGCTGGAGTTTGGCCACCCAAGATTTAATATTTGAAAAATGTTCCCAGTATGTTAATGAAAATCTATAGTATCTCACTTAAGTTGAGAGAAATATTGAATTACCGAATTCATTGGCAAGTCAATTTTTTAGGCTGCATCATTTCATTAAAAGGAAAATTCTTGCATATCCTTTTATACACTTAATTATTACTACTACATTTGTTATCTCTACAACTCTTTGCGTCCAGACTATAATTGAAAATCATAGTATTGTGGGAACAGGGTTATTATTTTGAAATGGGGATAATTACGCACATTTTCAGACCTGAAAAACCTGAATAGAAGCACTTCCAATGTATACTCAAGTATACCTTCCTCTTAACGCTGGTTTGTGTCTCCTCGATGTAGTGTATAACCTGACAAACAACATTGATGTGGAGAACACCAAGCTGCAGATGGAGCAGTACCAGAGGGAAAACAGAGATATCATCCAGAGGAATAAAGTTAAAATGGTATGTCTCAAGTATTTTCCCAAACATACAATACCTTCATGGATAATGATAATTAGGTGTTGAAAAACACGGGAGGGAACTTCTTTTTTTTTTTCCAGGGCAAATTCAGCCTTGTGGTCAAAGATGTGATGCAACTTTTTACAACATCCCTGTTCTCCTCAGACGCGAGAACAGGAGGAGCTGGAGGAACTCTTGTTGCTGGAGCAGCAGGGCAATGAGCAGCGGAGACTGGAGTTGCTGCAGGATGAGCAGAGGCAGCTACAAGCCAAGAGGAAGAATAAGCAGGCTCTGCTGGATGAACTGGTAAGATGCACACATGTTGCATGTACGTATGTCCACAGTCGGGCGAAGACAAAAGCAGCAACATTATCAAAGATGTTCCATATCTGACACACACATAAAGCGCACACGCTCACACACCCTCAGCCTGAGGGTTCATGGCTGTGAGATCATTAAGAGATTATTACCAGTCATTGTGCCCCAAGCTGCATTGTTCTCATTCTGTGATTCCAAAGCCTCCTGGCTCCATTGTGTTGAGCTGCTGGCTTTGGAAGTGATTGTTCCTGCAGAGCGGACTGCTGAAGGACCATCACAGATAGCAGGCTAAGCTGTATGTTTGTTTGTTTAAGGCACAGAGCCTGTTGACTGTAGGCAGATGAGATCAACCCCTACAACCCCCTCCTTCCCCCTCCCTCTGGGGAACTGTCTGACTGTTTGACATCTGTCCATCACTGTGGTCAGAAAGCTTACTGTTCTCACACCCACATACACCAACACATACATTCAGATTTCTTGTTGCTGTTGGCTGAACTACTGGTTAACTAATCAATAAAACACATCACAGGGAACTTGTTACGCCCTTCCTGATTATTGTTCTTATGCAATGTTATCATTGATACTACATTATCTGCCTGCAGGCGTATTGTTTTCTTAAATGTATTAACTTTTTTCTCATCTGGTGTCATCCAAATAAATCAAGTTAATTCACTTGTCCAAAATAAGTATAACTCACTTAAGTGAAAGCAGGAAATGTTTGCAGTCAGACGTGTTGGAAGCCATTAAATCTTATTTGTTTTTTTTTAAATGCTAAGACACCTCTAGACTGTTCTACCATTGCTGTCCGCCCCATCAAAAATGTCCTACCCTTTCAGTGAACAAATTGTCCAAGCTAGTGTTCTTAGACCTCTGTGCTTGGCAACATTCCACTTGAGAAATTGAGATGTCCGACCTTGTATTTAATGGAGGTGAAGGCGGCGCAGTGCACTTGAAGTAGCGTCCCCTGCAGTGCTACAGTTATGTTGATATGGCTTGCAATAATAATGCTGCTGATGGCCTGAAAGCACCCTATTTTGTCTGTATGTGTGTGTGTGTGTGTGTGTGGGGGTGGGGCTCTTAATGTCAGCTGCTTTTGCTGAGCACCTCCTGATGAAGCACACCTAGATTAACATTCTCATGAATTCCCGAATCCCATTTATTTCTCCAGGAGCAGTCTCAACTTCCTGCCACCATCTTGCTTGCCCAACACAAGGTCCGTGCTGCCAAGCTGGAGACCCAGATAGAGCAGCAGAAACAGGTGGTCAAACCTACCAACCTGTTTTCAACTGGAATCCATATGGTGAGTACAACAGTACTACTTTACTCAGACGAGGACCTAACACTTGTTTTTATTTTTAGCTCTTACTTTATCAGCAATGATATCTTCCTTCTTTTGACAAATGTACTTATTGTAAATCACTTTGGACAAAAGCGTCTGCTAAATGCCCTAAATGTAAATGTAGATGCTTTAAGAATAATTATATTGGAATGGGGTGCCTTTGCTTTTGGAGAAGGCAAATCATATGCAACAACCTTCATTTCAAAGCAAGTGGTTTGGTTTGGCTACATGTCCCTTTCAAGATTACAACAGATGCAGGCAACAATATTTGGCTATGCAGCTTGCAAGTATGATCTTTTTTAAGTGATCTGATTCATACTTTCATGTAGATGAAAATAATATGAACTGTATTAAACTGAAATGCCTAAATTAGAGATCATTAACATGCAAAGTGCATACCCTAGAAACAGCCATGTTGCACAGTGGATGTAACACTTATTATTCCAACTTGAGACTTGACTTGCATGAAACCACTTATAAATATCTCTGGCCCATACACAATAAACAGTATTAAAACATAAAGTAAATTCATGGTGTATCGACAAGGAGCTTATATGCTTTTGGTTTGTCAAACGGCCATTTTTACTTTTATTTGAGTGATTATTTTATTGGAGTAATTTGTTCTTTTACTTGATTAAATATTTTCAGTACCATACCCACCACTGATGAGGGGGGTCTACATTTATTCATGCAGGGGTAATGGTGGTCACAACTCGACCTTGCATGCATTTGTCAGAGGGATTTTGCTGCTTCAGGTGAAAGCAGGATGAGCACAGTGAAACATGAGAGCTTGAAGAGGCTATGTGTACCATAAATGGCACAATTGGCTATTATATTTCCAATGAGTCCATACAGGGTAATAGTGCATGGTTGTACACCTCTATCCACTGGTGGTGCGGTGGTTCTGAACAGTAACTGTCCTGGTGCAATTTTAGTTTAGTGCTTATTTAAACTTCACGTGGAGTGTTTGTTGACAATGGAGCGGTGATAACAGTCCAGACCTTCAAAGGGAGGATGTTCCTGGGTGTCTGCTGCTTCTTCAGTGTGGGAACAGGGCACTCACCCCTTCAGTCATGTCATCACATTCCTGCGGGTGAACGGTGGGACCCACAGAGACGGCATGTAGACTCAGGGCTCAGGCCGCTCTGAGCTCCCAGCTTTGTGCTCGCCGCGCCACGAGAGACCTTCCATTCGGCTAACATTCAGGTTTTTAGTCGTTTATTTTCATTTTCCTGTGATGAGATAGGCTGTGTCATCACCTCAACTCCCTCCCCAGCAACCCTCATGAGGCATGGTTGTCTTCCCACAGTTCACTGATGCATGTGAGAGATATCTGCTTAGTACTCACCTTGGCTCAAACTGGAGCGAGGTTTTGACATACACAGGCGTAGCTCGTTGAAAGGCCTTGTTCACGGAGTTGTGACGGAGTAATAATCAGCGAGACTTTACAAAAACATCAATTTACTCAAACCCCAAAGAGACAACTGGCTCATCCACCACCAGTGGAAAAGCATTGAATTAATCCAAATGGAGGATTTAGTACTCCGTCTCTCACCCCCTTGATATACAGCATGAAGTTAAACTTGCTGATGGAGAGAGAAAAAGAACGATTGTGTTGCTCTTGGCCCCGTCTGTGGCCGTTTCTCCTCGCTTTCTTCTTATTTCTCTTCATCCTCCCGTCCCCAAGCTGCTGTTGGTGTAACAGAGCTCTCACCATGCATCTGCTGTGTTGGACTGTGAGTGACTTGAGTCAGGGGAACGTGTGGGTTTGGATTTCCCTTCACTTCAGAGTCCATAAGAATGACTTCTGTTTGACTTGGTGGGGTTTCAGCACAGAGCGGTGGATTCCTGCAGATTGCTGGAATTCATTTATCTGCTAGCTTGTGGTCCCTTGTTCCAAGCAAAGTTTCAGTTTTTCTTCAGCAGAAATTAGGGGAGGCAAATGTAAAAACACATTTTTTTAAAGCTAGGTCACATTTCCATAATATGCACTTTTCACATTTAAGTTGAATTGTGCTCCTCTCCTCACTCCCAACCGTTTTGAAAATCATGTGAGATTGCTGTCCTTTTCTACGTTTTTAATCAGTTAACTGATCATCTTTAGATTTTTGATTGTTTGACAAACAAAGGCAATTTCTCATTATGACATAATAACATTTGAAAAAAAAATATATATATAGAAAGATTCATTGGCAATAAAAACACATGACCTCATGTTTTTGGTTATGTGCAAGTTCACCAGTCACAGAAGCAGAAGTTCATGGTTCCCCCTATCACCCCCTTACCCATCACCACCTGCCCCACCAGCACTTCAGCCAGCTTCGTCACCTTGGACCAAGGAGAGGTTGTCACTGGTAGAATGACAAATCTGTCGTTGAACCGTCAGATTCAAAGAATGCAAAGATGCTGATTCTTCCTCAGTCTTTATTTAAAGAGTGATCTAATATTTCTTGCAGTTGTGTCATGTTGTTTACTGGGAACATGCAAGAGGACATCTCAGCTATTCTGGCACTGCTGTTTGTCTGGGTTATCTTCCAGTATTCCGTGAAGGGGACTCTCTGAACCTGATCCTGATTATTCTGGTTGCAGTGTTAACATGTTAGTGAATAGATGCTTGAGGAAGTTAGCCGATCCTGAGGGAAAGTAGTCTCAGTCCAGGTGTGATATGAGGTGGGATGGGCCTGGTCTTGCCTCAGGAATGGTCGGAAATCACTCACTAATCCCTCACTTTGTAGGCACTCTATTGAACCAAGACACACATATTACCCTTGTGCGGGTGCACGCCAGCACACACACACACACACACACACCCACACACCCACAGATGCACACTCCCCTCACCCAGTCTGAGTAAACAGCCTTTGAAGAATAAAGTGTCTTTTTAAAATAGACGTCCGCTGATATCAAAAGAGACTCTCTGTGCAGGAGGGAGGCAGCTATTCACTGTTTAAACAGGTTGCTTGTTGTTGTCTGACACATAAGACCAGCCTCAGTGCCAAGCACGATGACAAGAGTCAGGATGACAAGAGTCACCAAGCTCTGCACCTGCTCAGAGCAAAACATGGACATGTGTTGAGGGTTATAAGCATAAAAAAATATATTTGATTTAAGCACAAGTAATTGTGTCTTTGATAGTTTTTAAGCATGCTGGCTTTGTGCATTTGTGCCAGTAAAGTTATGGTGTTTTCTAGTCTAAGAGTATATGTGTGAGGTTGGGGATTGTCCTCAGCTGCTACAGTGTCCCATTCCTAAAAGCGGTGACCGATGGGGAATCTCTCCACCTTGGGGTAGCTTTCAGCGCCATCTTAGATGAAAGGTCCTAGGTTCCAGCACTGCTGGGCCCCAATCCACTCCTCGCAGGCGGCAAAGCAGCTGACATACCTGACGAGGCCGGCATGGGCACCTAATGAAAGCAGAAGGCACACACACATAAACAAAGAGCAAATCGCACACACAGTCAGCCAAATGTGGGTGGAAAGTTTATCCCTAAACATAGATGTGTAGCTGACTGAAATAACCCAGGGTTCTTTCTGGCGTTATTCCATTCTACACTTAGGCAGTGGTATTTGACTGCCATAGAAAAAAACAAGTACATACACACTAATGGTGTGAGCTTGTTTGCTCAGGCCTGATTTACTTGGTGAAGTTGTCCTCTACAGTGACCTCTGCTCGGTAGACGTACTCGTCAGCACAGGCCGGGCTCTTCTTTACTTTACTCGCGCAGACTGGCCTAACCTGTTTTACCTGTGAGGTTGTCGCTACATACTCCCCCCAACCCCCACTCCTTCTTTTACTATCTTCTGTGTTATTTTCATTTACATTATTGATACAAAAAGAATGTTTTGCACAGATTTGTGCAGATGTTGTTTTGCTTCTATATTAAATGTTGTACATAACATTCACATACCAATGGTTTTATGTGGGAGAGTCTATAATCTCTTGCCCTGTGGCCTTTTCCTTTTTATTGGATTACTGTCATGTAGGTTGCTAGCTGCAGGGGCTTGGGGAGACGGGGGTCAGCTCAGGGGGTAAAGAGAAGCCCTGATTGGCACTAGCACATGTGGACATTCACACCTCTGCCCCTGTCCCTGGCTTGGCCCCGTTAGGTTGGCCTCAGCAACCCTTGCCCACGGGCAGGCCTGGCCCAGCCCAGCAGTAAAAGGAGTTGTCAGCTTTAGGGGCTTTGCGCTGGGGCAGCTGCCCCTGGACACGCAGTTATATTTAAACTTGTAAGGCAAGGGGAGGCACAGTGGTGGCAGCAGCTTTGACACTTGCTACTTGCTGCTCAGTGGGCAGCACAAAGCTCTTTATCCATACAGAAGCAGTGGCAGTGCCAGGGCAGAAAGTGGAAATGAGGGCTGAGGATGGGATGGCACTAGGCTAGCCCCCTAACTAGGCTCATTAATTTGATCCCCTATGCAATTCTGGTCTCTGTTTCCCTTGCACTTGTTCTCATTATCACTTTGTGCATTAGTGACAAGAGCCTCACTGCCTCTGGAGCTCTGCTGGAGGCAGCTGTGTTCCCCCCGCAAACCCTCGGGAACCATGTAAATGTATGTGGTTTTGTGTGTGTCTGTAGATGTGGTGGGGAGGTGCTGATGGAGAGGTAACTCTCTCAGCGACCTTGGTGTGTCCTGCAGAGCTGCAAAGTCAGAGGAGAGATGGGGGACTGTAGAGAGTGTGTGTGTGTGTGTGTGTGTGTGTGTGTGTGTGTGTGTGTGTGTGTGTGGTGTGTGTGTGTGTGTGTGTGTGTGTGGTGTGTGTGTGTGTGTGTGTTTCTGGTGCCATTCTTAGTGGTGACCCCTGATATGAGCTGCTGACCAATGAGCTCTTGATTAAGATTGGCATCGTGGACATTGGATATGACGTCTTTCTTCGAATAGTATAACTTTCTATTTAAATTTAGTACTGGAAGTAATACTTCAAATAATTGAGGTTCACTGACGGGTAATACAATAAACGATGTTGCATAACGGCACCAATGAAAGTGGGTTTTAAGAAGTGATTGAAAAATATCTGTCATTGTCTAGGACCATCCATCTCTTGTTTTTGGTGATATGCATCGGGGTCAGACCCCTCATACCTTTAAAGTAATGTGACTTTTATGAGAGCCCTGTCCCATAAAAGTCACATGAATGTCTGCCATATCATTCTGTCAGATGGATTTACCCTGTTGCTTTTCCAGAAGGCACTGTTAAGATGGACAGGGAAGTTTAGAAAGAGTAACGTGATGGGACATCACAAGCCAAATTCAACCCCCCCAGAAGCATAGAGTGCTTCATAGTTTTCTAAGCCAGCACACCTGTCCCCTCCACCAACAGTGACTTGACCTTTTAAAAGGATTCCACTCCTAGAAATTGAAGCTGGTATTGCTTGATCACTTTAACTATATCTGGACCCGACGTTAGATTTAGGAGGACCACAAGACTAGAAGAAGCAAGACTACACCATCTGGTCCATTGGTGATTTCCTCAAATCATCCTCTCCTGCGGTTTTATTAAGATTGATGACCCCTAGAGTTTCATTTTGGTGTCACAGGGGTATTATAACAGTCTTAAATACCAGTTAAAAACAAACTTGAAAGCATCATGAAGGCACACATAATGTTGTATAGGCAGTAAGGTGGGCCTCTGTGATGTGAAAAGCAGATGTTTGTGTTGGCTCTTTCAGCAGTGTTGTTCCAGTGGCCCCTAGTCCCTTAGACATTTCTGCTATGCTGCGCCTGGCTGGGGGTCCTCTCTCTCTCTCCACTTCTGCTGCTTTCTTTCACCGGAGCATTTGGAAAACAACATTCATATGCTGTAATTCACACAGTCTTTTAATAGGACATGACGAGTTCATGATTGAAAGCTTCAGGAGTATTATTAGGTGGAGTGGAGGATGGACCAGGTCTGATACGGCACAGATCTGCATTAGATGGCCAGTCAGACAGCTTGTCCTGCATCAAACAAGTTTAGAAAAAAAACCAGAATTAATTAATTTGCAATATTTTGTAAATATATTCAGAAGAGCAGCTCCTGTTCTTGTGTATGCATGTCTTGTGCAGTGTTTGTTCATGATGATGTGTCTGCCAGTTTTCAAGGTGCCCTTGCCGAGGAATGCAACAGAAATGTCTTTAGACAGGGGGTTGGCCCTGTTCTGTCTGTCGCTCAAAAATCTGATTTACTGCCCTTTAGCTATCTGCAACTCCAAATTTGCCTCTCTCTTTCTCTACGGCTCCAACATTGTAAAGTTCCTCTCCTGCTTCTCCCTCCACCACTTTGTCCCAGTGCGTCTCTTGGATAGGCGCAGAACGGGGATTTAAACTGTGCTGAAAACGAGACGGATGGAGAGACTGAAGGAGTGCAAGAGTGAGGGAGAGTGGCTGAGTTTGGGTTGGTTCGTCTGGGTTTCATTAGCCTGTGGTGGGGCTCCACTGTGTTGGATGACTGGATGGGACAGGATAGGGGATCACTGGCACCTTGGGGTTAAAGGTTGAATGAAAACCACATAGAAGAGTGTGTGTAGCGTTTCTGTTTGAAAGGAAAAATCTAGAGCATTTAAATTGTGTTTTAAAAATGGGGCATGCAGATAAAGGCAATAGACTGAAATAATTTTGTTCAGTTCTTGGTTCAATTAAGTGATTCATTTTACGCACAGTAAGTGACCCAACGTGGATAAATGCTACATGTTGGTCCTTTACACTCGAGTTTGATGTGACTGATATGATTTATTAAATAAAAAGAAACAAAGTAAATATCATTGAAAAGATGATACTCTTTATGTCATCAACAGCAGTTTCAAGGTAAAGCTGCCAAATACATGTTGGGTTTTGAGTAACCTTGTCACACTATTTCTTGCAGGTTCAGGCTCGTTGTGTTAAGGTAGTTGAAAGGAAATATGATTGGATTGATATAGATAAAATAACCATTCTGAAGTATATGTCATTTTATATTGTGGTAATGGTATAAACTGTATATTGTATACATTTTCTGAAAATTGCCCAAAAAATCAACTGAATAACTCTTGGAAAAATATATGGATAAAAAACAGACAGGAGTATCTTTTGTTTTGCTAATATGCTGAATTAAATAAGAAGTGGATTTGGTCACCTTGATTTCACCTTTTGGTTTGTGCTGCCGTTTTGAAGCATGACTTCAGTATTTGGGGCGTCCCCATCTTGGTTTTCTCAGACTATGCAGTCAGACTTATTTTTTTCAACTAGAGGAGTCGCCCCCTGCTGGCTTTTAGGAAGAATGCAGGTTTAAAATAATTCCACATTTCCTTCATGTTTGAAACCTGGAGGTTGCTGCTTGTGAGGCCCTTTAAGAAATGTGTGGAGGGGTGTTAATGTTTTGTCTAGCTATCCTACACACTGGCCTGGTTAGAACAATTACCACCATGTTGTGTTTGGCTCAGAAACTCTGCAACCATTGCTGTCTCAGTGTTCATCACTCGGTGCTTTTATAACTTCCAGCTCAGCTTTGGTTGCTTTATTTCCCTATGTGTGTACTTGCATGGGCCAAAGCATGTGTAAGAGCAGGCAGTCTGAGGCCATTGGGCACATGTTACTCGTTTAGTTTGGTTTGCATCAGCTCCCCTCTGTGTTCTGTTGTTTACACTCCCCCACTACTCTTTTCTTGCATTCTCCCTTATCTTTTTTCTCTCCTTTGTCTCCGAGTTCCTTTGCTACTTTCTAAAATAGTCAGTGTTTGTTTAGACATCATCTTTTTAATTCCAGGCTTGTTTCATGAGTCGTCTTCTGGTCTCATTACTTTAATGCTGGAAAAAACAAAGTGGTCTGACGCTATGTGGAAATTCCCCTTTGATGGCAGAGCCCCAAATCGAACAATTCTACAGTGTCCTCAAAATGTATCATGTTTCCTACTCCATCACCGTGGTCAAGAGCATTAGGAACTGAAGTAGCCTGACTGAAATGTCAATTTGGAGTACTTATGGATCAAAGGAGTTTTTATAAAGCTACAGG
This sequence comes from Chelidonichthys spinosus, assembly GCA_029853015.1. NCBI lineage: Eukaryota > Metazoa > Chordata > Actinopteri > Perciformes > Triglidae > Chelidonichthys > Chelidonichthys spinosus. The sequence continues at coordinate 10,884,119 of CM056833.1, read as the reverse complement.
CTTTGATACTGCAGGTCTTGTGACTGTAGGAGATCCATCACTGTAACAGTTTTGTTGAATATTTGTTGAACATTTGGGGACATTCAGATTCACCCAGGTTGGATTGTATTATATGAATCTGTGGTAAGACGATGCAAGTACCAAATAATCACTGAGTCCACAAAAGATGCACTTCCTACACACTAACACTAGCCTATCAAATGTAAGTTTAAATAATTATTTTCTCTTCTACGTTTATATATTATCCGTTTTTTTTTAATCTCCATGGAAAAGATCCATTTTCCAAAGTACATGTTCTGTCAGGAATTACATTTCCTCATCAACAACATCACAGAGCATGATGTTACCGGTATGTTCTTTTCTTCTTGATCAGACCATTGTCCCAGAAATGCCTGGGGAAAGTAAAAATGTTGTCAGACAAAACTCCTAAAGACAAACCAGTCAGTCAAGAACTTGTGGTTGTTAATGCTTCGGTTTGATTGACATTTAGCCTGTTCCTAATTGTTTTTTGTTGTTTGTGTCATCCTGACTGTGCCATAGCTGTAGATTCCAGTGTTGCTCTGCAAACTAAACTGAGACAATGAAGGTTATTGTTCTATGTTGAATGTTGTCTCTGTGGTTTTTTTTTTTTTTTTTTTAGCGTCAGACGGTGTCTCTTCTGCCTCCTCCCAAGATCGAGGAAGTTCTGTACCACTACAAGCCGCTTCAAGTTGAAACATACGGACCCCCAGTGCCTGAACTGGAGCAGCTGGGCAGACTCGGGTAAAAACTAATTACACACTCGCACATCTGCCGCAGCCAGGGACTGACTAACTACAAGTTTTAATTCCACCTTAAGATGAGCACAGTTGTCAATTGGAATGGACAATGAGGAGTCTATCATTTCCATATAAATTCTATGGAAGTTTCCTGGAAAGAACTATGGAATTTGATGCAGTTGAGTCGACTGTAGAAAAATAATTCAGCTGACTTGTAATAGCTGTTCATTGGAATTAATTTATTAAAATATATTATGGTTATACTTAGATTGTGGAGGTTTGTAATTCTCCACATAGCTACAGTTGTGTATTGTTAAGGGTTTGGTGCAGGGTTAGAGAGCTGCTAGAGTTGATCTGCTTGGAAAGCCTGGCTCGCCTCACTTGACTCTCCTCTGATTAACTGGGAGAGTGAAAGCAAATGAGGAGGAGGAGGGCTGTGCGAGATCCTGCCACAAGCCACCACAGTTCCTCTGTAGGAGTGTCCATTAACACGCACAGGAAGTGCTTTCTCGCTACGGCCCCTTTGGGCCAATCAATCCAGGACGCCATTGGTCCAGTCGAATGTAAGCTATCTATCAGGCAGCCCAGCGTCCAGCCATCTGCACTGCAACTGGTTGGCACTGAAGCCTGCCCACTTTCATTGGGTGACAGGAGCAAGACTTGGTCATACTCTTTTTGGGCAAGCGTATTGACTTTCAGCACTGCTTCATCCTGACAATAACCTTCATTTGGCTGAGATGTGCGGATTTGTACATACTGTCAGCATGTTTAGGATAAGGGTTTTCTAGTTTATTCTTCTTTATTCTTTAGACAAAAGTTGCTATTGACTTTTGTTGCACAATCTCATTTACCTAATTATCTGGAAAATCACCTACTTAAGGTGAAACGTTTTCCTTAAAGGATTGCGGTAGAGTTTAAGCAGAATAACTGGTACTTATTTACATTATGTATTCAGTGAAGTGCTGAGGTCCTACTTCTTTTAGCTAGGCTGATCAATATGCAGATGAAACACATCTCACAATTTTTGCCGCATGCTGGAGCTCAGCTCAGCGCAGGGAGGGGGGGAAGGGGGGTGGGGGGGCAGTGTCAGCAGTTCAGGGGTCCAGGAGGACCGATGCTGGAGAGGAAGGGCTCTGCCACAGAGATAAATGAGGTTCAGTTCAGTGAGGTACACCAGTCCCCCAGTGGTGCAGGCCGCAGGCAGCGACACAGACAGGCTCATTCAGACAAACCACAACTCCCAAGATGCAATGTGCTGTTAAGTAAAAGCAAGGAATTGTGCTGACACTTCTGCGCTGTTGGCAGTTTGTGATTCAGCTAAGTTTGAGATTTTGTGCATGCAAGCTCAGATGTACATAGACGATCAAGCTTGCACAAACGCATGCAGGCAGACGGTGTCCCTTAAATCCACTAAACATTTGGTGTCATAGACACTCTCACTCACCCCTATTATTGCACTCCCAGCATTTTGGCAACAATAAAAGCGGTGTGATGTGGTAGAACTTCACAGAAGTGCATGTGTGCGCGTGTGTGCGCGTGTGTGCGCGTGTGTGCGCGTGTGTGCGCGTGTGTGCGCGTGTGTGCGTGTGTGTGTGAGCGCGGTGGAGAGGGAATGCAGACAGCGTTGAGAGGTTGAAAAGGTGAGTCCCCAGTGTAAAGCATTGGCCTACAGCTCCAGTCCTATGACCTGTGAAGGGAATATGCTTGACTGTATGAGGAGATATGGATGTGCCTGAGCGTGGATCAAGTGAAAGGGGCTGTGAGGGGCCAGGTACTTATTTTAAAACACGGCTGTTTGTCTTGGTCAAGGCCCCCGGTGACAGCAGTATCGCTGGTGATTTGTCTTGGACATAGCCATCAAGAGAGACTGAAGCGTTGAGCTCACACACCCCTCACCCTGGTGGCCCCTGGGCCTCTGGGACTGGTCTTTTGCACAGGATGTCCAGTTAACGCAGGACTCACCGGAGCCTTGCTTTTATATTTTCAACTCATTCTTTTCTTCTATGCCGCTCTCTTTCTCCCGCTGTCTCAGTGTCTTTTTCGCCTTGTCCCTTTGCCCCCAAAATAACACACGGCTGCCAGGAAAAAGAGAGGCCACGCCTCTTTCACTGTCTCTCCTTCTCTGTAAGCTGTACCTGAATAAATATGGGCTGAGCTGAGTTCTTATATTAAAGACAGCTGCCTCAATACTGGAGCAGAGCAAAGGCTGCATGTTCAGGGGCCTCCGAAAGTGCCCATTCAGCTTCCACCTCAACATCTATCCCCCTTCACGCACAAATACATAATCAAAGGCTCCTCCCCTGATGTGCATAGGTGCATCTGACACGGAGGATGACAATATAGTAGGACCCCTACTGTTTGAGGTTTCTATAATGGCAGTTTAGTGCTGTCCATATTGTTGACTGGCACAAACCCAGAACTATGCGTGAGCCAGGAGAATTATGAGTAGGCTATGAATGTAACATTACAGCCTGTATTCCAAATGTCCTACCATGGCTCTTTGCTTTTATGTTGAACAGTAAAAGCCTCTAATAAACAAAATCAAAGGAGAAGTAAATACGGTTTTGGAGACGCAAACGGAAACATATGATGTTTACGTTGACATGGCTGTGATATGAATCCCAGCACAAAGCGGCCAGAGACTGAAGCGGTAGCTGTTTTAACTCACGCCGACTCTGCGCCTGCTGATGGACGTAACCCGAATGGAAGCACTTTGATACAGCAAAATATACAGCACTGGTTAAGTCATGCCTGAATTATGGTTAAAATAAGTCATTTTCTGTGCACGAGCTCACGTGCACACATGCTGACGACCTGTTGTTGTTTGCGTATGTATATGAGCATCTGGGTCTGAGTTTGTTCTCTACAAGAATGCTTTTTAAGCTCTGACTGCGTAGGCGATGAAAGACTGACTGGGATCTTGGACAAGGACAAATCATATGGGGGGAAAAACTAGGGGAAAGAGAAATTGGCTGCGGAGCGTTGAAAATTTTGACTCAAACCTCAAGTGCTGACAATGAAAGTGAGCCAGAACAGTTGTTTGTGTTGGCACAGGTCGCCCTGAAATTAGCCCATCTCTTTCTGACAGAGGTTGCTCAATGTGCTTCGCCAAATGCCAGTGTGTATAATATGAAGTTTCGCCTCCTCCCCCACACATATTGCTCTCTATAATTGGTGGAAAAAGTGAGGTTTTCTGTTGGGAGCGCTTGTCAAGCATCCGTCTCTTGTCGGTGGGGTGAAGGGGAGCAGCTGAATGAGCTGAGTGTTTAGTCTGGAGATGGTCTCCTGGGGTTACACTTCTCCACACGAGGAAGTACTCCTCAGAGCACTTTCTCCCGTGCACCAAAACAGACAGCTTGTGACTAGCTGAGGGGTTAAATAGCGATGGATAGTTCTGTACCTTTTATTCATAACCACAGAGGACAAGCAATTGTTTTTGCAATCGTCTTTCTCAGGAAACATACCCCAAATCTTCCTTTCAAGTGACTCGGTCTTTTTATGGGCATATGTGCATAAGCATGGACACACAGAAGTACATGAATCACTTGTGCACACACACATGGACATAGCTATGTTTAACGTGTGCTTAAAGGATGCCTGCTCACTGTTCTGGTTGGGAGCCAAGGGTTAATGGGTCTCTGAGTGATGCTCTCCTCCTGCGTGTGTTCTTTAGCTTTCCAAGCATCCCTTGGCGTCTACGTGTTTATGTGACTGGTGTGTATATCTGTCTGTTTGTTTGTTTGTTGGTGTGTTGGCATACACTGCATGTTAAGTGCTTTGGTGGGAGGGAGATATCCAGAACAGTCAGTGCTGCCATCACAGCCCTCAGTTCCTGGCAGCCTGCTTTGCTTGCCTCTCACTGCCTGGTTGGCCTGACTCCAGGTCTGAGCTCTCCATCTTTCCAGCTCTGGCCTAGCTGGCCAAGAGCACTACCACTGACCCTGGATTTGGCTCATGGCATTAGCAGGACCACTAGACATGGTCCATAGAGGACTCTTGAATCCATTTCTGCCATCAATACATTTTCATTCTTTCCTTCCCCTACTTTCCCCTCTGACTCTGTGATGAAAGAGCAAGTCAGCCATGATAGTTTTTTTTTCACCCAATATGCACAGCTACTCCAGAAAATTTAGTAGATACAGACATGAATCGCTTTTCCATGAATCCCAGGTTCTCTGATCCCTGCGGGGCGCATATCTGTCTGATGGGCCTGACGGGTCTGGAAGGGCCAGAGGGGGGGAAGGGTTGGGGCAGGGACAGAGTCAGTGTCAGAGGTCACTGACCACGGGGGACTTGGGGTTGCGGCACTGGGACGTCAGAGTGCTGAAACTGACGGAAGCAAAATGATGGCACCTTGGAGAGAGGGGTTTCATATTCTTGGCCTCAAATAGTCATGCACTCACACACAAACACAGCGTTGATGCTTTAGTTATGAGCTGGAGACTGGAGCGCTGGTTAGCATGACCTCAGATGAACTCCCTCAAGAGCAGTGTGCTTTGATCTACTTTTACCACTATTAGTAGTTTTTACTACTAGATAATGTCTCAAGGCATGTTTGACTCTCATTCAACCAAATTAAAATAGTCAGTGACATTGCCAAATAGTACCAATTATGGGGAAAATTGTTGATTCGGCTTTTGCATAACACTAGGGCTTTCCCACAAATACTTTGGGGTTGCCACCATTATGAAGACCTAAAGCTGAACTTGGTTTCTCAGATATCTGATACCCTCCTTTCTTCCAGACTACACACTCATTGTGCATGCCATTGTCTTGTGTTACTAGAACCAGCATAGCCAGTAACTATAGACATCAAGGCAGTGCTTCTCTGACAATATAAGTGTTTCCATAGCTTAGATCTGAAAGCTTGGGTGCAGCAGTGGGGCTCTCACATTTGGAATTTGCATAACCAAAAGAGAGTGCTTGCACAATAAAAGTGTGGAGGTTCAAGCCCCGGCTATTTGACTTGCAAACCTGTCTGTGTCAACACTAAGCCCCATCTTCACTCCCAGCATATAGCCACCGCCTTGCTTTGAGACTCAGCTTCTTGTGCTGTAGGTGCTTACTCTCCTTGTTAGTAACTAAATCAGAAACAGAGTGGAGCGTGGCCACTGTCCGACTCTCCACCAGCCCCCACCCAGGCCATTATCCCGTCTGTCTCAGTAAACAGACCATTAACAGACAGAGCTGGTGGAGGCCAGATCACTATTGTTTTCCTTCTCATATAGATCCGTGCAAATATTGATCTTCTCCTGAAGTATGCATCAAAATAAGCACGCGCTGTAGTTGGACTGGAGGCTTTTTGCTTGCGGGTGAGTCATTTCTGACCCAAAGAGCGGGCGGAAACGGAGGGAGCATTACAGAATGACAGAGTGGGGGAAACATTTGTCTTGTGTGTATTCTGGTCATCTGAAAGAGGTCTGCTTTTAGTGTTATTGTTTTCCCTCGTTGGGCTGTGTGCCAGACAGACCAGCAGTCTCCTCGCAAGATGAACCCAGTCCAGGCCAAACCAGGCCATTGCCAGCGAAGGAGACACCAGCGGATAGGGAACTCCGTGTATAATAGCGTCTCCTGCCTCCACGTTTATTTGTGTCACGCCCCGAGAGGCGACAGGGTCAACACCCAGCGGAGGGTGAGGTGATGTCTCCTGACTATTTTAACACACACTGATCTGCGTATTTGCAAAGTGGCCACGTGCTTTCTAGAGTTACATGCTTTGATTTGGACACGCATTCAGTTTGTGAATATTTTTCCACATAAACACCAACAGACCTGAACCTCTGCCTCTCCCCTGCTCTTCGCCCCCGGGGGCAAAGAGCCTAGCAATGTACAGGGGATTTAGCTGGCTCATTTTCCCCTCTTAAGAGCTGGAGAAAGAAAACAAACTTCTGTCATGTGGGGCTTGGCTGCAGGGACTTGCCACACACACCTCATGGTAGGCGGTACTTCTCCACTATGATGTATTAATTATCAACTTCCCCCTCCTGTACCTTTCCCTGCCTTTTTGTTTTCCTTCACCCCCTTCTAGTCTTTTCCCATCTTCCTCCCTAATTGAAATCCTCTCCCCAGTGCTTGAGGTGCTTCAGTAAATGATACCTGTGGAGGTGGCCCACAACCCCCCCAGGGAAACTCTATTCTTCTTCTCTGTATCGGTGCTCTTTTCCCAGAATGTTGTATGGGTGTGCCTTGTGCAAGCAGTCATTCACTGAAGAGCATATGTCCTGCCATTGTTTACGGCCCCATTTGGTAAACGATGATACTGATGTCATGTCATCATCCTCCCTCTCCAGTCTGGTTTGCTCCTCCTCCTCCCTCCAAGGGGTAGAGTTATCAATTGGCAGCTCAGGAGACGAAAGAAAGAAAGCTGCTCTCTATATCAAGTGGCTAGCAGGATGTGTGATGCCTCGCCAAGCCCCATGGCTGCTGCAGTTAGGTATGAGGCCAGTGGCCCAGACAGTCAGCCAGCCTCTACTGCCCCCATCAGGTCAGACGGAGGAGGTGCAATGCCAACTCACAAGAGAGCCCTGGATGAGTAGTGACAGGTGACACTTTGACCAGGAAGTGAAGATTGGGCACAAGTAGTACAATAGGCCTTTATCGTTAGCACCTCCAAAATGCTCTTTCGTAGACACAAATCACGTGTAACTTGTAGTCTTTATCACTGGCGCCAACAAGCTGCCTTCTTGAAGACAGCTTACAGTCAGTCAGTCACTCCACATGAGAATGTATTTCTATAAGTGTTAATGTCAAGTGTCACCCAAAGCTTCTGTTAACACTCTAAACATGTTCTCCCCTTAACTAAGTGTTAGCTACACCCACCTCCCTCTCCTCGTCTCTTTCGGGAGGCAGACTCAACCTGTCGGTGGTGATGATAAGGCACCCGATAATGGATAAGGGGGTCTGTAGGCTTGTGAGGATGTGATGTAACTGCACTGAGCCCATCTGAGACACACTCACAGAGTACAACTTGAGATAATCTGCTGGACAGTGGGTAGGCTGATGAGTGTGAAACGGCTCACACACTCGCACGTCCCAAAGGAAGCTGCATTCAATGGAAAAGAGTGTGACCTATGACCGGTGGTGATGAAAGACCTCTGTTGACAGATATAGTATACCTGTGAGAGTCCTCTGTGTTTGGCTTGTCTGCAGGGGTTTTGTTTCTGGACTGCAGCCTGGACCAATTCACACGTTGGCCACCGGCAGAACTCTGCTCCATCAGTTCGCCGTCGGTATCCATACAAACAGCCCTACCCTTAGAAAAACATGTATTCATACACATGTGAATTGTGTATACACACACATGGGGGGCATAAGCACACATCGCACATCCACACAATGCGCTCAGTGTGCTGTGTCTCTCACAGGGGTACATTTTCTCTCAGGGTAGAGTGTAGGAAGGAGGGGCAGATGGGGCAGCAGTGCTGTGAGTGAAACCGGAGCCGCCTGAGGAATGCAGGGGGTGTTTTTGACTGGAGGACTGGAGAGGAGTTTGGGGGGTAAAGGGGGGGGGTTGACTTAAGGGGTAGGATGGGTGATTAGGGGGTGACAGCTGAGTGCTGACCCCTCTATAATGACAAATCATCTGGCAGGTGTGTGGCTCTGCAACCTCCGCCCCCCCTCCAGCCCCCATCATTTCCAGGCCAGGAATCCACAACCGCTGCCCGAGCAGAGCACTAAAGGAAGACTTCCGCACATTCACATTGCCATTCAGCAGCCTCATGACTGGCCTTTCAGAAGTATGGGGTAGCCTCTGTTCAGATATAGCCTGCCCTGTGCCTGTCAGCTGCCCTCGTTGTGCACTCAACACACTAAGCTCCTTCGCTTTAATAAACATAGCTAATGAGGCTTCAGCCCTTGGACCGGTCTCAGGTATGGTAGGTTTTATTGATTTATCCTTTTAGATTTTGAACATTATCTCTCCATCTGTCTGAAAGTCAGCTTACCCTGTTTGGGTCATGAATCATGCTTACGACGAGCTGAAATTCCGAAAGTTTCTCATCATTTGCAATGCAAAAACAAATGCTGACCCTGGATCAGCAAGGGTGCTGTGAAAGCGGACAGGTGCCAAGCTGAGGCCCAGTCTCAGGTCAGGCTCTGAAGAAATAAAAACCTAAGAGCAGCTGGACTTCAGAATTTATGGATTCTCTTGGAAAGTCACATTCATTGAGATATTCCCTCACGTTTTCAGTTGAAGGAGCCAGTTTAGCTTCTTTGAACTTTTACATCTTTATGCATGAAAGAAGCCAAACCACATGCAGTAATAACTAAGTAAGTACAGTGAGCGTTGTTTAAGACGATTCAGATTGCTCCATTGTTCTGTGCGTCTGCTCTGTGGTTTGTATGTTGATTAAGTGTCTGCTTGCTGAAATAACCGTTGTAGCAAGGCTCTTTTCTTTTCCATCAAGCATGAGCTTCCACAGCTCTTCTTAATCCAATTCAAACCAACACATGGAGTCTAGACAAGAGGCCCAACGCAGCCTGCCTCTCCGTCTGATATCGGCTGTTTTCCCTCCGGACTCCCAACCTCCCAGCTTTTTCCCTGAAGAACCCAAACAGCCTCTGTTCCACAACAGCGTCGTCCATCCAAACACAAAGAGGAGCCACACATTCCCAGCTGGAAATCACGCAGAACCCCGCCGGAACATTTTGCCACTTATCTTTTCACTTTGAATTAGAGATGCGGCTGTGCTGTGTTTTCCAGGCAGCCGGAGTGGGGAATACTTTTGGGGTCCCGTCAGGAAAATCTCTGACCGTTATTAGCATTAACAGGAGACATTGCCCAGGTATTCAGAGTTCTAGACCCAAGTGGAAAAATGCCGTCGGCCAACTTGGCTCTGAATAGTTTTGATCCACATGTTTTTTTTTAATTAATTGGGTAACAGCAGATGGTATGAGTAGAGGTTGAAAAATACTGCAAACACTTGATCATCTATTATGCTTTTTTTTAAGAATAAAAACAAAAAATCTAAATGTGACACTTGCGCTGAGATGCTCATACAAAAATCTGGCAAAACACATATCACTCCTTTTGAGTGCGTCTACTCAAGGAAAATCCCCGTCATATTCCCTTGTGACAATGTGCGTCTGACACGCACAGTCATACTGTGTCATTCAGTTGTCTTCATCACCTGCACTCGTCTTTTCCCACTCCCCCCCAAGCGACATAATGGGCCAGTCAAAGTGACCCATATTTACCCAATAATACGAAGCTTTGAAAAGACCCATATCGAGTTGCAGCTAATGCTCCAGTGGGGCCGGGAGAGTGAAAGATGTTACCGGCCGAAACGGCTTGGGTTTCAGGGCCCTGCGAACAAAAGGCAGTCCAGTCCTCAGAGAGAAAGGGAGGGAGGCAGAGAGGGGATGGGGGGGGGGTGTGGAGATTGTGAGTGCACACTGAAACAGTAGCGTTGGAGGTCTCGGAGCGTCTCTCTCAGATGGATTTAATATGCGTGTGTTGTATCCTGTTTTATGATGGAAGTCAGTACAAAGAGCCTGCCTGTTTTCGTAGGAAAGTCTGCTGCAAATATTAATGCGTTTCATGTCGTTGCACGCCTTCGGTGTTGTCAAGCCACTCTTAATGTTTCATTATCAAGTACAGTCATGTGAAAAGCGTTCATCTTTCAGCTTCCTCTCAAGGCAGCCGTGAGTGTGTACACGTATGCCGCTGGCCTTTACAGGAAGATGCGGATAGGCCGCTGAGTTAATGGAGCAGAACTGAACTAACCTCAAGTGTTAGGGGTGAGCAGAGGGCAGACGGGGTTAGTTTAAGAGCAGAGGGTTTGCCATGGTGATACCCAAAGGTGATTTCACCTCATATCCTCCCTCCTCTTTTTACTTCCCACCCCCCCATCTACACCACTCACCCGCCTCCCCACTCCTTCATGTTCTCTTTTTGCTCCCTCTCTCTCTCCTTAGGGGCAGGCAGGTATAAAGTTACACAGAGCTCTCAGCTTTCTTGGAAGGAATGACCACATGAGTAGCTTGGGGATTAGATTAGCAGGAAGAGCGGACTTAGCCGGGCTGTAAATAGCCCACTTTTTTCACCATTAAAAAGGCCCAGTACAATATAATCAATAGATAGCACTCATCTGATGCAGGAAGCCATATGAGAAGACCTCCCTCAAGTGCTCTGAAGGACAGGCTACAGCAGCTTGGGCCTAATGAAGTTATTATTAATCATTGGGCCTCCTGTTTTGAACTTGTGTGTTGTTTCTCTAGTGGGTGATGAGTGGCCTTTGTGCGCGAGTCCTGATTGACATCACTTGCTGCTCTTCCTCTCACTTTTACTGCAAGACAAGGTCAACTCGTGTTAACGTTTGACTTTATTTGTTTGTGTCACGGGCACGCTCGCAAATATGTTTTATTTTCAGCTGAGGCTTTATTGTGTGTTATGAGCAAAGCACCCATCATAAAACACCAAAGCAAAATAGGATCTCTCCAGCACGCAGTCTCACCAACACCTTTTTCTCGCGGTCCATCTCTCATGCACACATACACACATGCCTCAGCTCTCTGTCTCTCTGAGCCTCCCCACAGGTGTTAGGTTACCCTGTAAAGCAGCTTGAATGGGCACAGAAATCACAGAGGGCTGTCTGTGCTCTTGATTCCCGTTTCACTTTGAAGTTTCTCCGGCTCACAGGAACAGAGGCCACAAAGCCAGACTCGTGTGAGGGCTTTAGCCCTCTCTGCCAGGACTCTGATTTCTGCAGGGTGGGAGGTGTAGGGGGAGACAGTATTGACAGGCAAGGCTACGTGTTGTCTCAGTTGCTGGAGGACTTTGCTTTTTTAGCTTTGTAGTTGAGATGCTACAAGAAAGCAGTACAGAACATGTGTGCAGCCCCCCCCCCACCCACCCACCCAATGACCACTTCTTGATGGCACAAAACATTGGAGGAAGGATTAGAGTGGATGGGGACACAGGTCAACCCCCCTCCCCCCCTATACACACAAAACTCACAAGTAGAGCAGCATCTATCACCGTGGGGACACGATGTGGAGACTAAATTAACAGCTCAACTGTTTTTCTGTCTGTGCATGAATGTGAAAATAAACAGTGACTTTTGGCTTTGCTTAAGAAGCCGAAAAAAGGGGCTTTGGCAGGATACATCTGTAAGCACTTAAAAAATAAAAGACACCCATAATACTTTAATAGAGCCATGTTGGAGAGGCTTTTAGGCACAAGGTGTTCCAGTGTTAGTGTATGGGTACGTCTGTCTTCGTTGATCTCATCAAAGGGCCAGAGGGTCATACAGAGCCAGAAAAAATAACTTCAAGTGTGGATTTAATGAAGAATAAACTTGCACTCAAGTTACACTCACAGGACATGCTTTTCTAAAGCAGCTCTCTGACTGCCAGTCAGTCACATTATTTACAAAATACCTCACTGTTGTTACTGACCAGGGCTCTGTGTGTTCTCAGGTATCTCAACCACGTGCGGTCTGCCATGCCACAGGACACAGCTGGAGGATACACCTCAGCTTTGGCATGTCATCGAGCTGTTCAAGATGCTTTCAGTGGGCTGTTTCCTCTGAGACGCTGAACACATCCAGAGCTCACACAGCACAACAGCCACTGGTTAGAAATGTGACGAAAATGACGCTGCTGCTACGGAGAGGGTAAAAGCTACTGTGGTAGATTGTGCTCTGACTGACTTCTGGTCACAGTGTAAATTACTTTTTATATTTTGTGTTATTTTTATATTTAAATAAATCACAATGAACACTGAAAAGCTGTCCAATATTTTATGTATGTATTTAAAGGTGGAGCAACTTAAGACATATGGTCAAACTGAATAATAGGCTTATAATTCTAGTATGAACAAAGGGATGTCAAGTAGTGAACTCATGATGATGCAATGCAACATCATCTTTTATAAAACAATCATGTACAATCAGTTTGTACAAAAAAAAACAAACCCCAAACAACTTCAAATTCTTGACTGCTTCCTTATATTGGCGGTTCAATGTGATGATTCCGTCGAATCTGTAGCTTCTTCACACTTCTGTCTCTTTGGAGCTGGTTCGGCTGAAGACACTGTGGAAGAACAAGTTCTGTTTAGAGGGTAAATGATCTTTGGTCCATCTGGCATCAGTGATGGTGTGAATACGCTAAGTGAGGGCAAATGAAGACTATTTACATCATTGATTAAAGGGATGGTTCAGGTGTTTTGAAGTGGGGCTGTACATTTCCTGCATGGCCTCAGTTAGGAGAAACAGACAGGATTGTCAGCACGGCAGAAAATTAAAGTACTTCTGTGGACGCGGGCAGCAGCAAAACACAGCCAACTAAAAGAAAAGTTTAGGTACTGATTACTGTTGTTACAAATGAAATATTAGGTGAGCATTTCTTTTAGGTGGCAAAAATATGCTTTGCTGGACATTGCTTTGCTCCTTTGCTGACACGCCTGTCTCTTTCTCCAAACTGGGGATGTGCCGACCGCCATGTATCATAGCTAAAGCCTCGACTATGGATGTACCTTCAACCCCACTTTATAAAACCCGAATTATCCCTTTAATCTGCTGATTATTGTAAATTGGAATCAGATACCAATTTATTGTCAAGTAGGTATTCACATTATATTAGTAAAATGTCCAAACGTTTTTCACTTTACTTTCTGACAAAGTGAAGAAGTTTAAAACATTAGTTTCAGCTCTTTTTGAGGAAGTAAACTATACTGCACAAAAATGAAGCACATTTTGGGGAAAACTGATTAAATATGGAGCAACCGAATTACCTGTAGGACAACTGACTTGTATGTTTTAATAAAGTTTGGCCTCTTATATTTAAAACTGGGGTTGTGACGGTTCCTCTGTTGCCAAACCGCTCCAACTGGTTTCTAGAATTCATGTTCATATTTGAATACTTTTTTTTTTTTTTTACCCCCAGAAGTCATTATAATTTAATTTAAGTCCACATTGTTTCATACATTAAGTCTCACCTGTCTGCTCGTGATCGCCACTGAAGAGGACCTCTTTAGGGAGTGTGAAACTCACACACATCATATCTTTGTTGGGTGCTACATTTCGCACAAAATGCACTGAGCATTCGTCCTTCAGGGGGAATCCAAGGCTGTGGGAAGCCCTCTCCAACACATCTGTCTCAGGGTTTTCATCTTTAGAGAAGCCGTAGCAGTGGACTGTGGGTAGTTTCACTTTGCAGGGAGGCTCCTGCTGCAACAGGCCTCTGAATGCATCCAGGAAGTCCAGAGCCAAGGCAGGCAGGTTCATCAATAGATGAACGCCGTCTTTTCTCTTCAGCAGCGCAGGCAGCTCCTGCTTCACAGGCCCCTGGATGAACGCTCGGCCGTCCAGGTTAAATGTCCGGACTTTCTTCTCCACCTTGTTGAGTTTGCAGTTGTGCTGCAGCCATCGGTGGGACTCCGGGTTGAGATCGTTGGCCAAGACGTTGGCGCCTGAGCGGGCAGCCGGGATGGCGAACGGTCCAACGCCAGCGAACACATCGAAGACGGTGTCGCCACGTTTCACGAGCTGCACCACGCGCTGGTGCTCCGTGCTCAGCCGAGGATTCCAGTACACACGGGAAAAATCAAACTCGTACGTCACCCCGTTTTCTTTCACCTGCAGCACAGACAGATTATCAACAGTCAGTCAGTGATGTGTGCTATGCAAGGTAAAATGTATCTTTAACATGAAATCCGAGATTCAACCTACTTTGGCGACCATGTTCTCCTCTCCAGCCAGCGTCTCCATCTTGAAGTTGCGGTAAGTGGAGTCGATCATTGTTGTCTTATTAACCACACAGGTAACACCGGGGTTTTTGTCCATGATGACTTGACCTACAAGGGAAGCAGCCGCTAAATTAGCGATGAATATGACTTTCTAGCTTCTATCTGTTGGTCCTCTTAGTTAGCTATAAGAAAATTACACATCGATAAGAACTGAAGAAGGAAAATAAAAACAAATATACTTTACAAGAGTAAGATGTTTCTTGAGAAAGTTGATACGATGACATGTATTTTCTGCAGTAACAATTTTGAGAGAACATGGTAACAAACAACTGAATCAAACTGATATATGGATGGATCAAAAATTCAAAGAAACCCCTCAATAACTGAGTAGAGAATCATAAAAACTACAGACACTTCCATTCAGTGTGAGAAGGGTATGATTTACACGCCATGACCTTCATGGTCACCTTATCTCAAAACAATGGGAGATTTTGCAGACATGGTGGACAGAGCTCTCAAAACACAAAATGATAAATATTTTTTGGAAGAATTATGTTCACCCTGCCAGTAACAGTACGACAATATCTACGGGGTTTCATTTGTCCCCCATCTGTATGCTAATTTGTAGTGAAATCCCTGTCTTGCGACGTTTGCGTCTCACCTATGAGGTTCTTGTATGGGAGCTGGTGGTCCCTCAGATTCATGTGTGCGATGTGTCCCACTCGGCTGAACCCAGAGGCCACGTCCTGACCCAGAGGGAGCACCGCCTCCAGCACCTCTTCGCTCTTGAGGTTGTGATAGGTGAGCCGCAGCTCGTAGTGCTGCAACTTCTCAGCCACACTGAACGACCTCAAAGCCTCGGCTTCAGCATCACTGAAGAAGCTCGGAGAGGACTCTCTGTGGGGGTCCAACAGGACTAAACGGAAGTCACTACTCTCCTCTTTATCTTGCACCACTCTGGGCACCCCTGGGCGCTGGATCGTCGCCTTTTTCAGGCTCTTGACCACTTTGTTTAAGACCCCAGTGGGCACCCGTAGAGCTGGGACAGTAATAGTCTGTGTGAAGGCCTCTTTGTCCAGAGAGGTCATACCCCGGACCTCTGGAGGGGGGCGGTACAGTTTAGACTCCATTGTAGGGTTCAGGGCAAAGCCAGGAAAAAGTGAGTCTGGCGGTGAGGCTGCAGACCAGAGGCTCCGGAGCACAGAGGCAGCTTGTAGTTTTCCCTCTGTTTGTTTAGACGCAAAGACTCTGCAGAGGACACTGCAATCACACAAACGTTGCGGTTATGAAGCAGAAAAGTAGAAAAAAACACATCAAACTGTGACCCGGATGTTACAATTAACACAACTGTGCAACGTAATGTAAAATAAACAGTAAATATGTTATTATTTTCGGGTAAGTTCACATTCAGAACTCACCTCAACATCCTCCGGTCTCAGACATGCTCGAGTCGCGTCATCGCTGGTCGACAAGAGCCGGTCGCTGATTGGTCAAACGAGCGTAGAGTGGCTTTTTGATTGGACGGTCTCCTTCTTGACGTATGATATGCGCCGGAAAAGAGGCGCCTGACGCGCGGTGGGTGTCGTCACACAGGGCGCATCCTACCTCTCCTGTACCGTAGTGAAACGACAGCGGATGATGATAAACGCGTGTTACATTCGCCCTGCGTCGCTTCATGCCGGTTATAAAGTGACTTCAGTGACGGGCTGCTTCTGTGTGGAGGACGGTCCGCTGTCACACCGTAGCCAACACAACTCACATTTTACTCGTGTTAATATTTACTGTATCTTTTTGTTAGTATTTTGTATTGTTATATAAAAAAATGTGGTGAAAATATGACTTCATAATTGGCTATCCCTCACAAAAGTTAATACGATACATATTGAGTTAATTGTTTGAGTTGTGGAGAAGGGATAGAACCATAATAGTGTATTCATCCTCCTACTCCTTTTCGGACATGCAATATTTATTCATGTAATTTATGAGAATTTGTTTGACATTTTGCTATATTTACTGTTTAATTTATTTTTATTCTTGTTTTGTTTTTACTTATTTGTTATATGTTGAAAATAAATACTCACTGTCTGCTCATATTTATCAACATGAATGCCAGTTAGTATGTGACTGAATGAAAATTATTGTTAAATATATGTAAGATAGGCAAACATTTACCTCGAATTATGGAAGTTGACTTTGTTAACAGTTTCACACTAGATGAAGCCAGATGAAGTTAGGTTGCAGATCTTCCACTGAACTACGAATCAGAGGAGAGCATATAGTTGGCGGTGTGAGAGAGGAGCACAAAGGGATCATCACACTCATTCCAGGTAATAACATCTATAAACCACATGCTGGGTGATTCAAATTCGTTTAACCTAGATTACCATGCAAAGTATTTACAGGATAAGTGAGTCATGAGGTACGCCACATAGTCCTCCACCATGGGGATGCTTCATGTGCCAAAAATGTGGCCACGTATACAGCAAATGGCAAAAGCAATCAGAGATGTGGTATAGGTGCATGAGTTTGGGAAATGCAGAGTAGGAGCTAAACTGAGGTGTGGAGGAGAACATAGCTCAAGCTGTGGTGGGTTGTTAAGTCAGAAAGAAAGCAGATGTGCAAGGTCTCCTAGGGTTTTATACGCTGAAGCAGTGAAGAAAGTGTCAGACAGATGCTCAGCGGGAAAAGAGAGAAACAACAGACCCTGTAAGGGTGATATGTTAGCTGTAATAAAGATATCATAATTGTGGGTAAGAAGGTATTGTTTATGGAAGATGTGATAAAGCACATACGAGCAGAAAGACTAAAGATCATAGTAAAACCAGCTGAGAACCTTGGAAGCAAACGACTCACAGTGGAGGAAATGCTAAGTGGAGGAACAATTATCTGTCAGGCGGGGGTGGCTCTTCATGATGTTAGCTATTCTAAAGTGTAATGCAAGAAGCCTGATGGAAAATAATTCAAAAGGTTTTTTTGGAAAATTTATCGGACTTACCTCACCTAATATGAATACAAGGGAGTCACAATGGGGTTTTGTTTTATGTTGTCATGCTGCAATTAGGAATGATAGGAAAGCCGGGCAAGGTGGTGGGCGTCAACATTTTGAAGAATGGGATTAGTCATAATTGAACTAATTTAGGGAAACGACGAGAATCCATAGTAATTAAAGTGTGGACAGGAAAGGACAGCTTAGTGATAGTCAATTACTTTAATCCTTTTAACAGACTACGCTCTTAGGATCGACACAAGGGAAAGTTGTATGGTGGGGAGGTTTTAATGCACACAGTACTTTGTGGGGGAGTTATAAAACAGATGCTAATGGGTCTGTAATTGTGGAATTTATGGATGGAGGGTTTAGTGTGTATTAATGATGGAAAGGGCACAAGATATAACAGTACACAGAATACACAAAGAGCAATCGATCCCACACTCACCCATTATAATTGCACATGTTAGCACTTGGAATGGAGCACGATTGGAATAGAGATACATCAAGACGGGAGTGAGAACGTCATGAAGGAAGTTAGGTAACACTGACTGGGAAGCATTCCAACAGTTAAGCGAAGTAAGGCGTGTCGAGCTTTTAGGAAAACAAATGTGGAAGAATTGAATGCAAAGTTGGTTACGACCATTATACAGACAGCAGAAAAACAAAACAATTCCAAAGAGTGCAAACATAAAAAGAGTGTGCCATGGTGGGATGACAACACAGCAATTCAGGCGAGATTGTGGAGGAAGCAGGACATATTTATGAAGTATCTATTGGGCTCTTATGGCAGCGGTCCTAGATTATGGATGGACAGCTAATATGTCTGCGGCCGAAACCAACCACAGAAGCTTGATGTTGAACAAGCTCAGCCTCTAAGAATTTATAGTGCATTTAAAACATCACCAGTATCTGCAGTGCAAGTTGAAATGGGGGAAATGCTTCTACAAATTCAGAGGTGTTGAGGTAATCAATTCAAATATCTGAGACACACCCCGCCCAAACCTGCCTTACCTTTATTTCTCTGTAGATTTAATCGAATTAATTCATTTGCTAATCTAATTGTGAATCAACCAAATCAAACAAATACTTGGAAACTTGTGAAACTGCGTTGTTTGATTATGCTTGGTGTGACTATGAGGTCAGACCTTGATCATTGCTGTGTGATTAATGCATTGTAGTGCCATTGACAGTCCAAATCTAAGGCGATAGGACCAGGGTGCCGAGGCTGCCCTTCATAACCATAAAGCGATTTTGGGAGGTTCGTTCTATAGGTCAGAGGTTACATAATGAACCGTCATCCAGTGCCTTATCCCTATTGGGAGGGGGAACTGATTATAGTTATACTGTAAACCACCGCAGAGGCTCAAGCTTATGTTGGCCTGGTGTGCAAGGATGTAGTAAAGCATATCCTACAAAGGCCATTTTACAGGTGTGTTGGGAGCATAATGAATCTGGGGCTTATAGTTTTGGGTGAAAAGGCAATGCTAAGGTGTAAAACACAACGTATTCATATTTACAAATGGTCAAAATAACTGAAGACTGGGCATTCAGGTGCTGCATCCAAACCTTTCGGTATACACAGCGTAATTGGTTGGAATAATTTTAGCATCGCAATGAAAGAAAATAATCTGAAAGTCGTCATGCAGTCAGGATGTATTGTATGACATTTTCCATGTGCTACTCAGACTGCATTATAGGGGTTTGGATATCTCCTTCCATGGGGAGGAAGAAATTGAACAGTCAGACGTATTCGCTAAACAATCATTAAAACAACAGGTAATTAACAGGCATCAAAGCAGGTTAAAACTATCATAAAGGACAGATCAAAAAGAGATGACCATTACCTATCCGAGAACAGGAGAATTTAATCAAATGCTATAGAATATATTTTATTTTGACGTTTATTGAGCAGGGACAAATGCCCTAAACATTATTTCATATAAAATAAGAAACAGATGTCATGACTACAGGATTCCAGCCAAGGCTAATTTGCAACCCCTGTCCCTGGTTAAGCCCTTACTATAAAAGCACAGGTTCAGTACTAGTGCAAAAATAGTACAAAAGTTAAAGTACACACACAGTCAAACATGTACTAATAGATTGCAAAAGGCATGATGAAGAAAGAAAGGAATTCAAGTCAGGGTTAGTCGATGGAAAACATAATAACGGGTAATGTGTTGGGATTAATCTCTTGATGAATATCTTAACAACAACAGGAATAAAGCAGAAATTTAAGGAATTTAAATGTTAATTGACTGCTGCTAAGCTCCAGTCCAGTAGATGGCGGTAACGCGCCTTTAAGTTGCTTTGCCAAGCGCCGTTAAACACCAGAGAAGAAGAAGGCGCCTGACGTGAGTTATAAACAACAATAGTCAGCAGCTGATAAGTTGATAAGAGGGCAGTTTAAAAGAGATTTAAGAGAAGATGCGCTCATAACTCTTGACGTCGTCGCCCGGACTCGAGTCTGCTTGAGTTTGACGCGAGACAGAAGAGTGTGTTTGCTGCCGTTTCGGTTCTCCAGAGTAGAAAATGAGCATCAACAGAAATGCAAACACACACTATAGTGAATACGTTGCCGGGGACGTCGAAGGGAACGAACGCACGCCGTTATTAACAAATGTAAGTATTACATCAGCATCTCGTCTTTCTGTGAAACATCAGTGTAACTGTGTGAACTTCAGGAAGAATAAGCAACAGTAGGTTTTAGGCTAAACTATCAGTAAATCAAGTTCACTGACACGTCAAAAGTGCTGTGTATGACAGAAATCACGTGCTTTTCCTGCATTCTTTAGTTTCCTCTTGCTTTCTGCCTCTGTCAGCACTTAAAGGGAAAGTCCACCCTAAAACTGAAATTGCACCATTGTATTTCAGTTATTATTTTCCACTGAGTATGCATCTCTATCCTATTTATACATTTAAATGGGAAGTCCATTGATTTAACAGATTGCACATCATGTATAGTATAACATATGTATTATGTCTCATGGCTCTGGAAGGAGCTTCCCAAAGTCTATTTACTAAGTTCCTTCATTTCATTTAGATTTAACTTTAAGAAGCACACTGTGAGCCATTTTCTGAACTTGTAGGATGTAAACTCCTCGGCTTGTTTGTTGTCAATCTCTGAACAAACACACAGCAATACGGAGGACACAACCATGGTGTCCTATGTGGGAGGTAAATCCCAATCAAGACACGTATTGATGATGATTAGTGACTGTGATGGTTTTAAGTTGGTCCATTAACACTACAGTAGTGATTTGATTGTGTGAGCTCAAAGACTTTTTGTTTGATGTTCAAAAAGTTCCATTTTACTGTGAAATACATTTGCATTTTGTCTTTCTCTCTGATGTTGAACAAAGGAATACATTCATCAGATTTATTAGCGTAATAGTGGGCTTTTTTTAATGTATAAATTAGACTTTTGAGTGTGTTAACATTACACAGTCTGAAGACATGCAGAAGCAGAGAAATGTGGATCCACGTAGACCTTTTATAAAGTTCATTCATAGTGAGTCACCTGACATAATGTAGGTGCATGATCAATGACTGATCATCAGTATCATTCATTTCCTGTTTCCATGTGTCTAAATGCCACCATTCAAGTAGCGAAAGTAGAAAGAAACACCCTTGCACTTAATTTGATGACACGGTATGTTATGTTAATGAGTTACACCTCACATTTTAAAGCATCTCTTAAATGACTTTATTATGTGAGTAAGATTAACCCCGTCACCAATCTGAAACCAAGCACAAGATATAAATACAGTAGTGAGAAATTAGAATAGGAACCAGGTGAGATGAGCAACCAGTACTTAAGTCACATTCTTCAAATCCATGTAATTGAATTTGCTGCATTGGCACCCAGTCGTCGTTTACTTCCTGTCTTCTGGTACTGTAACCCAGGGTGAATCTGATTCACCGGCCCGCAGGTCAATCCGAGCTTGTTGTGACACTGACACCAGAGTTGCCACTCGTTCTCTCCAGGATATCCCCTATTAGAGAGGTCAAGCAGTTTGGGCAGCTCCCCTTATCCTCAGCTCAGGCAGCTGTCCCACAGCTAGCAGCTCAAATCCCACCCCATCCATTCCCATTTCCATCCCCTGATCCTACATGCCACTGCACTGTTGTTTCATGACATCCATCATCGGGGCCGGCCAGCTGTTCTCTTAAAGCTCTTAGGAAAATAATCAGATTTCTTCCATCTTCACACTCGTTGTTTCATCTATTATATTTTATTCACATGTTATCTCTGATGTGTGTGCAGGGATCGGCGCCGAACAGAGCAAAAGGAGCCTCCTTCGCCTCCTCTGTGTTTAACATGATGAATGCCATCATGGGCAGCGGCATACTGGGTCTGGCTTACGCTATGGCTAGCACTGGAATACTGGGTTTTTGGTAAGAAAGCTCTCATTTCACCTTTTATCTCAATGTTGTTTACATATCTGACGGCTCATTCATTTCTAATCTATGTACTCGTCCTCTCTAGTATCCTGTTAACAGTGGTGTCCAGCCTGGCAGCGTACTCTATTCATCTTCTTCTGACACTATGTGACCAAACAGGTGAGAGACTAACAATGGATTCAAAGTCTAACTCTAACTTTTTTTTTTCTCACCCACGTCCTGGATTGTCCTCCTTAATTCACACATGATTTTATCACTTTTCAGGGAAGCTAGCTGATATGTTGCTATCTCGTTATGTCTTTAATCACTTCCTAGTTGTAATTGAATCAGCTGATGTTTAAATAATGTTTAAAAGGGTCAAAGGAACCAGAATGACACAGTAAGAGGTAACAGTGGATTATTGACGATCAATTATCACCCAGATATTGAGTTTCCCGAGGGTGGAATATCTTATCTTATTTTAATCATCTTTGAAAAGGAACTCCACCTATTTTACACATTAAAGTATGTTATCAGGTCTTGGGGAGTTCCACTGCATATGTATGGAAAGCTTTGTCTCACGTTCAGTAAGGTCTGAAGACTACATGTTTGAAAACGATGAAGGTGTGAAGTTAGGAATAAGTGACGTTTGTATCCCACTCCTCATCTCTGCTTGAGGCCAGCAGCTCAACACTGTATTAGCCCCTACTAGCATAACACACCCGAATCTATGACAGGACTGTCTGCAGTTGAGTAATTGTGGGTAATGTAGGCACCAGGGTCTGACAAGGGACTAAAAAGACCATAATTCTGGTTCTGCCAAACTGTACATGATGTAAGAGTGCAATGCTGACTGGATTGAGGGTGTGATTGTTTTTTATTCTCTCACAGGTATTAATTCATATGAAGACCTTGGAGGGAAAGCCTTACAAAAACCAGGAAAAGTAAGTTAATACGTTTTCCCTGTCAAAAAAAAAAAGGAATTCACTCACTTATGATTTCAATATGACCAGAACACTTGTTCACACTTACGGCCTTTTCTCAATTCTTTTTTAGGTTTTGGTTGGAATTTCTATCATAATCCAAAATATTGGTGGTAAGTCAGCTCCCTTTTCACTGTACAGTTATCTACATTTCTTTGACACATTGAACATAAACCGATTTTTTTTAGAGGCCATGCTGAAGAGGGTGCATAGTGCTTTATAGTCTGTTTTGGAGGCAAATAGTGCCCCCCACTGGTGATAACAAGCCTCAGTGCTCAGTTTTGGTCCCTCCTTCCTGTGAGGCTATTATTCAGATTCTCTGATAACCTTTGACCCTATAGCCGCTGTCCTCTTGGCCCCCTCCCCTGGGCCTGAAACCTGACTTCTCGTGTAATTGATCACTGATGGTAAACCCACCCAGTGTTGAGTAACCTAATGGGACCCATCCCTTTATTTCCCCACCCCCACACTTCTTCTCTCTCTCTCTCTCTCTCTCTCTCTCTCCCTCTCTCTCTCTCTCCCTCTGCCATCCATTCACCCATCCCTCGGCCACAAACTGCGCTCCTCAGACGGTGCGGAGCTAAGGTGATCGCTCCTCTGCAGTCATTAGTGGCACGGCTGAGTGGATTATTGCTGTGCCCTCTGGTATGTTTGTGGTTTTCCCAGCATGGGGCAGTATGTGTGAGAGTGTGAGAGCCAGCACTGCAGCATGCATCTGTCTACACCCCGGGCCCCTTTTATAAGAGTGCAATTAGCCCCACTCTGGGTAAACATTCATCTGTACTGCCAAAGGCTGATGGGCCAATTGACCTTAATTACTGACCAGCCCAGGGCTCTCACAGCCTGCCTGTCCCCTCACTCTTAATGAAATGAAAGTGGCTCTGTCTTATGTTGAACACACTCTGCCACTGTTCGCTGACCACACACAGAAGGTTTGCATACGTTCTCCTTTCATTTTTTACCTACATGCTTATTATTAGAATATGTTTTCCTACCACTTGGCCAATAACAATCCTTTTCCTTCACCCAAGGGTCTTTTTTCTAAAGAGATGTAAGTATTCTGAATTCCCATGAAAGTGTTGTTGTGCTTCCCTCAACCTACTGCGTGGAATTAAACCATTGCATCATGCCTGCTGTGTGATCCCTGTCAGTGTGTCTTATATGGGCTTGTTTGGTTGAAACATTTCATTTAATTTTTTTTGTGGTTCGTTTAAATAGATGGATATACTTTTTGGCTAAAACACTCGAGCAACTGCTGCTTCAGAATAACCTCATTGACAGATTTTAGTGCTTATAAATGGCATTAGTTATTCACGGAGCGAGTGTCCTTGAGTCTGTGTGGGCTCGAGGGTTATTGGAGGAATTTTCTTTTATAAACAAATACAGGATCTGAGGGATTATGGTCTAGGCTTATTTAACGGCGAGTGCAAGACCTGCCTCGGGGGCAATGAGGTCCCGGCTAACTCTGGCTCTGCCTGGCTTCACAAATTTAAATCCCTTAACATTATCTCCCTTTATGACTGACCACACACTGCAGCTGAATCCCCATTTCTGCCAGAAACTCTCACCCTTGTGCAATCCCCATCTTTCCCTTTTTCCTCCTGGTGTTTTGGGGGGCTCGTGTGACCCTCAAGAAGTGACCCCATCCCCTCTCTGATTGGCTGTCTGTCGGAAGGATATTGGAGCCCCGCGCAGGCCGATAATATCCGGTTTCCTAGTGAGGTGGAGAAAGTGGGAGAAATACCTGGATTAGCGTCAGAGATCATTATTGTTAGCATTCCTCCCCCCCCCCTCGCACTTCTCCATCCTGGCTGCTGCCCAGTCTCCAGCAGTTGGAAGATCTGTATAACGTCTGCTCCTCTGCACCGAGGGCTTTGCTGGTGATCCCCTTGAGCTGCTTGCCCCACCCATCTGCATTAACTCAGAGCCGCAGTTCCCCCTCCACCCTGCCTTCCATTTCCTCGTGCTGGAAAACACTCGCCACCCTCGCACAGCAATTTAAGGCTTGCTCGTGGCAACATGCAATCCAGTTGTTTGGTGTGATTGTGTGCTTTTCTTTGTTAATTTTGTTTAGGAAAACAGTCATTTTCTGAACCTTTTTCCCCCCTCTCTTCCCTCAGCCATGTCATCCTATCTGTTCATCCTGAAGTCCGAGCTTCCTGCAGTCATCGAGAGCCTCGTGAGCTCAGACAGCACAGGGTGGGTACATTCAGCCGCTGAAATTTGGTCCAAAATCTATGACAGCTGCTGGTAAAAAAAACCAAGCAATTCTTTTAGATTAGCTACACTATGATAACGAATGAGTCATTCCTGTTCCCATGATGTTGTAGATTATACCTTTTGGCCTTCAGATAAGTCGAAACCGACACTCGTGCACCACAAATGAGAAATGTATGAATGATGCAGTAGAAGAAGATCCCTCATCAAACCACAGTACACCACTGATGTCTGTGAGCGACTGGAGGGAAACACGTGCTGTGGGCTGTCTGGCTTGAAGCATGCCCAGAGGAAATGTATTTATGATGGAGAGCCATACATCACCCATCATGATCAGCACCGTGTCTTTCATTGGCCTGTGCGGATGAGCCTGCAGCTCACAGACAAGCCAAGAATGTAACTCCTATCACTTTATTATTGGCCACACTGGTTTAAAGCAAGAGTTGTAGCTGCTCTCGGCCCGATCCGTCAACATCTGAATCTTCCACACACAGCTGCTTTGTATTAGTGCTCTCCTTTCACCCCCAAATCTCTCGCACATGTTCCCCGGAATCAGACTGATACAAGGGGATATCAGTTTTGCCATTCTAATTACAGCTCACTGCCGAGGGAAACGAAACATATCTCTTAATGAGTGGCTTTGGGATGTTAACAGGCACATAGTTAATTCCATCAAAGCCTAAATGAGCGAGTTGTTTTATATTAAAAACGCATTTCATTTTTCTGCCTCGTTTATCCTAATATGGCGGAGCGAAAACATGCTCAATCTTTCGGTGTTAATGGGCTGTATGAGTTTCAGTTCAGTAAAAGGCCAAAGACGTGGGCTGCTGTGGATTTGAGTTTGTGCTTCACTGGTCAAATTTACGCTGATCTTCAACACTATGTGGCGATTGGCTCACACTCAGAGCTATCCTGTGTCTTATCGCAGCGTTAAATGTTCCACGTTTCATAGGTCTTCGAGGTATCCTGCGCCTTTATAGTAAGCCTCGAGCCCCCCGAGTATGGATCCTAGCGGTGGTGGAGATTTTTATACATCCTCGTGTATGCATTACATTCCGTAGAAGCGGAGAAGGGGGGTTAGCTAAGCTGCAGTCGAGTGTTTCAGCTAAACTTAGGCTAGAGTTGAAGTGATTGGACAAGAGAGTCGGGGTCAGAGCAGAGGTCCTCCCTGACATCCAGTTACAGGGCAGAAACCGTGTAGACGCAAAGGCAAATCCATCAGCGCCTATGGTAACGCCACAGCTGTGAAGCTGCCAAACAGGGGTCAGTGGGTGTTGATGTGGTCAGAGCAGGTGCTGCTGACTGTGGGAGCCCCATAAAGAGTGGTGGAGCCAGTCGCTCATGACCCCACGCTGCAGTCTAACATACAGCAGCACCGGGCAGAGCCCTTCCCACCCGACCCCGACCCCAGCGGAGCCGGCATGCCTTCCACATGTGTCACCTCACACACCGCCCCCTCCTCCCCCTGTAGCTCCCCAATCCGGAATTAACCGCCAAGGCTATCCCTCAGCAAAGGAAAATATTATTCCCCCTCTCCGAAAAAAAACCCAGCGAGTGAAATGTGGTCTCATCTGACGGAGCGACACGACGTTTGCATGTGAATTACATAATTGTTATGGTTTGCAAGGACTAAAGCCCTTAATTCGTACCACATGATGAATCTGTCGTTCTGTATTTGAGCACGAAATGGAGACAAATTTCCAGAGTCGGCCCATTTTAAGCCTCTGGAGATTCATCTCTGTCATCCCTGACGCTGCAGGACCAGGAGGAGAGGAGGATGATGGGAACTGTGGCTTAGTTTTAATAATTAATGCCCACTTGTTTTCCAGACATCCCTGGTATGAAGACGGCAGGTTGCTTCTCATCCTAGTCACAGTCTTAATTGTACTTCCTCTGTCAATGTTGACTAAAATCGGTAAGTATGTGGATCGAGGTGTCTTCATTTGCTGCCGCGGCTCGTAGGAATATCTGTTTCTTACCGGATCTTTCTCTCACTTACAGGCTTCCTAGGCTACACCAGTAGCATCGCCTTTTTCTTCATACTGTACTTCACAGTTGTGGTGAGTTGAAATAAAACACCTTCAAGACTTTTTTATTTATTTTTATTTTTAGCTTTTCTGTTGACATGTATTCTTTCTCTCCAGGTTGTGGTCAAGAAATGGTCGATCCCCTGCCCACTGCCTCACAATGTGACCACACTGTTTGGACACGTCCAGGTAACAAAAAACCCAATTCTCTTCTATTCTCATCCACTTGCATAAGATACCACAAGTTTGCCATAAATAGTCTGAACCAGACGGCCGTGGCCACAGGAGTAGAGGGTAGAGGGTTGTGTCTGGTCAACAGTGTCATTCCTGAGGGGAAGGAAGGTCGGGTGACCTTGCATCAGTCTGGAAATGACCTCTGGCCTTTTTTGGGGGAATTATACATCCCAGAGTAAAGCTTCAGACCTGGCATAATTTAGCTCCAAAGGCAGGCAGTGGAATCAAGCTTTCTAATCTAGCATCACTGCTAGAAGTCATCTCCTCTCAGAAATAACACGCTCCATTTTCTCTCCTTCTTTCTGCAGATCTCCAACTTCTCCCCATCAGAATGCACGCCCAAACTCTTTGTCGTCTCCAGTAAGGTACGTAACCAGCCTTTTCTTGCTAAGTTTGGGTCGTATACGTAGGGAACTTGGGTGAACTGTGCAGCTGCCAACCACATCTATGTTACACGTAAAAGCCATATGTACGTACATGCAGAATAACACAAAGCAGATGTTTTTTTTTATGTCCAGATGTTTGAAACTTGAAAATGTTTTGTGAGAAGTTCCTAAAAAGTCCCACTTACACAGTAACGTACTGTATATTAGTGAATACATGCACACCTGAACTCTGCAAGCTCACCGCCCAGGTGCTAATTACTGCGACACAAATCATACCGTGGCCCCTCCTGCCCACTCCCTCCTGTGTTACAGTGTAAGCTATTAATGTGTTAATGGCCGCTGTGCTCTGACTGATGTGTGTTGCAGACTGGCTTCGCCATCCCCACCATGGCCTTCTCCTTCCTGTGCCACACTGCTATCCTGCCAATCTACTGCGAACTGGACCGGTCAGAACTGCAGCCTCTCAGCTTTATTTCTACTTTTTTATTTAAGCCATTGGATGTATTCTTTACGAGCTGAGTAAACAATTCTAATCAGTGATCGTCTCCTCGTGTCTTTCAGACCATCTAAGGCCAGGATGCAGAACATCACGAATGTCAGTATCAGCCTCAGCTTCCTGCTTTACCTCATTTCTGCGCTGTTTGGCTACCTCACCTTCTATGGTAAGCCTGCGGTGATGCAACTACTTCCTGTAGCTGCTTTTCCAAGTCATATCTGTCCGCATTGTAACCTCACGCCATCCTCGTCTCCTGCTCACAGCTCATGTGGACTCTGAGTTGTTGCTCAGCTACGATACTTACATACCTCGGGACATCATGGTGATGGTGGTTCGACTGGCCATCCTGATCTCTGTGTTGCTGACGGTACCCCTGATTCAATTTCCTGTGAGTACACTGAGAATTTCTTCTAAATCTATTTCCTCATTCCTTCATTTGGATTCTTTACTCAAATCTATGAAATTACTTTAAAAGAACATTCACAAGACTCTGATGTAAAATTAAGTTTGATTTGAGTCCTTGCTTTGTATGTTTATATTATTAGTTATTATTAAGTTTATCACTTAAAAACATCAAATTGCTGATTTCAGTAGCGATAATTTTTTCTCTTTTTTTAACTGTTATTTGTGTGAGAATTTTTATAAGAGCCCGACCGATAAAGGATTTTGAAGGCCGATACCGATACAAATGTTTGCTGATTTAAAAATCCGATATTCCGATATATTGGCCGATATTCTTTATTATTTTTCTTCCAGAAACTCATAACAATACATTAACAGATTTCCCTAACATTAGTTATTTGTAGTTATTTATGAGTTTTCACTAAAATAATATGATGATGCAGTTTAAAAATAAACTTGTTTATTTTATTGTCACAACGGAACAGAGGAACATCAAAATATAATAAAGTTCTGATAAATAAAATAAAAATATAAATATAAAAATACAAACGTAAGCTATAAAACTTAAAGTCCTTTGAACAAAAACACAATAACAACAACCAAACACAAAGTTACCGAAGAAGACTGGAGACAAATTCTGTTAAGTTCTATAAGGGTGTTTCGACCGTTTTTATTATTTTTAAAATATAAATTTATCAGCCATTATAAATGCATATACCGATAGTTTGGAAAATGCCTAATATGGGCCGATAATATCGGCCCGCCGATAAATATATGTATAATTTCCTATTAAATGCACAGTTGCTCGATTTATACTTCCAACAACTTCTTCCTTCCAGTCCAAACACCAGTCCGGTTTCCTTCTCCTCCTGTCATTGACATTCTGTCCGAATCATTAACACGCTGCATGTTCTCTATGTTTATTTAGGTTAAGCTTTGTTTACTTGTGTCCTCCAGGCCCGTAAGTCTGTGATCCTGCTGCTGTTTAGAGGACGGCCCTTCTCCTGGCTGGTCCACATCATCATAACTCTAGCCATCCTGGCTACTGTGTTGCTGCTGGCCATTTTTGTTCCTGATATCAGAAATGTGTTTGGAGTCGTGGGTATGTGATGTTATTTAAATATGCGAAAGAAATTGCTATAATCTGTCTTTATGAATCCTATGATTATTAGGCCTTTTCATTTACCGACACAATCGTTTTGCTGGAAATATTCTGATCCGTTTTCAACTTCAGCAGACATTAAAAGCATCCAAGATGTCAATATTTTACAGTTATTGATTGCGGTGGCTAAAATCACAGTATCTGGTTATACATATTTAATGGTGCAGTCCTGCTCAAACAGTTGATGAAGCTGCCTGATGTCTGACTTATACAGTCGGTTGTTTATGCAATTCAAGTGACTTTCCCGTTTCTTTCTCCAGGTGCGACAACATCCACCTGCCTGTTATTTATTTTCCCGGGCATTTTCTACCTCAAGATCAACACCGGACCCCTAAGATCCTTTGACTCCATTGGGGTAACTAAACACTAATATAATCTATGAATATATCAATTTAATCATTCTCATCAATAACGATTGAATACTGTTAAATTTAAGCAACAAACACAACCCTTTTTTCCTCACTGACTACTGACTGATTTTAATTTCTATTGAACATTTCTTTAAGTTATGATCATGACTGTGTTGTTTATGCTCTGTGTCTCTAGGCTATACTTCTGGTGATCTTTGGTTTCATGATGGGGATCATCAGCTTCTCGGTCATCGTCATCGCATGGGTGCATGACTCATAACCCTGTCTGACGGCCCTTTCAGGGCAAAGCGTGCCAAAGAAACCGAAAAGTGGATAAAAAATGGGAACAGACGGCATCGACTATTTATGGTTAAATAGTTCCGAACACTTAGACTAGTGTTTTTGTTTACTGTGTCAGAACGATACGAGGAAATATCAAGCAAGTCCTTTAAGTCTACTTTTCTTCATTGTTACTTTCTGGGAGCCTTTTTATTGTGCGAGGGGATGATTATGCACCTTATGTAAACCAATGAGCTAGTATTTAAAAATTCTATTGAACAAGTCTAAACCCACATTTTTGCGGTTTACTACTTTCTCAAATTGTGTTTGTGGAACATTTTCACAGTTTTATATTCAGAATCACTTGTTTCCATGCCCTGATTTATTTAAAAAAAAATGTTGTTTTTCATTTTCTTTTAAACTTGTTTTATACCATTTAATGCACAAATTGATTTTTCCAAACCCTGCTGCTACTTGTATTCTTCACTTTTTTTTAATTATGTGA
The DNA here is from genome assembly GCA_029853015.1 of Chelidonichthys spinosus. Taxonomy (NCBI): domain Eukaryota; kingdom Metazoa; phylum Chordata; class Actinopteri; order Perciformes; family Triglidae; genus Chelidonichthys; species Chelidonichthys spinosus. Next base: position 10,853,264 of record CM056833.1, on the reverse strand, counting down.
CAATAATTGAACAGTTAATTCCAATGTACTGTATGTGGTTATAATGTAATATAATTCTTCAAATTACTGGAATTTGATAAAGGGAAATTGTTTCTGTACTGACATGTCGGCTTGCTCCTTTAACCACTAACCTGTCTTTATTAGTGTTGTGGAGAGCTCATCAATCTGGCATGTCACATTTATGGCTGTGTGTTTGATTGGCAGGCGTAGTATTGAAGCCGAGACCTGCTCCTCAGCTTTGTGCTGTGGGTTCAGCCTGCAGCTAACCACAGCCACATGCTCGGTACGTTTCTAATCATGATGCTGTTTAGATTGTCTTCATGCTGCCTCTGGAACCTTCAGCCATCTGACTGCTGCTTTTAATCTAAGGAATTAGGCAGACCGGCCCCGCCGTCCCTGCAGAAAGCAGTGGCTGCCCGCCCTTTACGCCTTAGAGAGCTTCCCCGGTCCAGGAAATATCCCATGCCTCCATCCTCCACTCTGGAACACTCACATAAAAGTGCAGCACAACTACTTTCAACACTGAATATTTGGTATTCAGTGGTGGAACTTCTCAGACCCTTTAATTTAGTAAACAACAATGTCAAAAATACTGCATTACAAGTCCTGCAACCTCTAAAAGTTAAGAAAAATGTGCCCATGTGACTCCTATATTTGTTAAATTGGGCATTATTTTGTAATACTGTTGCATCTGGTTCAATCTTCAACATTGTATTTTATAAGCTCATCATATGGTCTTCATATAAAACCCAAAAAGTAGCTCCAGCTGTCAGATTAATGTAGCCCGATAAACATTTTCAGAAATGTGGTACAGTAGAAGCTTCTACTGTCTACAATTCTAAAAAGCTCCAGTGAGCATCATCCGTTCCCATTTCTGTGGAAACAAGTTCCTTCAGAAATGAAAGCAACCTCTGACTCCTCGACACAGGTATCTATGGGAACCACTGAGCTAAACCCATTTCCAAAACAAGATTACCACCTAGTGTCTGACTGCGTTCACAGCAGTCCAGTTCCTCCTCGTTTCACATTCCTCTTTTGGTTTATGAAAGTTTAACTAGGAAGAGATAACCAGATGCTCCAATTTTCTCCCAGTTTTATCACGTGTTGGAAACCTGCACGTTAACACAGACCAGAACTGGGCTTTTTTTTGTGTTGTTGTTGTTTTTTATGGAGGTCTGACTGGAGCGCGAGTCCTCGTCTCAGGGCGAGCGTGTTTTTGTTTAGTTAAACTCACTCGCACCCTGGGCCCACGTCCAGCAGTATGACAACACCATCTCCCAGGGTTGAAAGATGGAATGAGGCGGAGGAACGACGGTGGGCTGAAATGAATCCCCCTGTTGGCAGCCTCTGCTCTCGTATTGTTCTAAGAGGAGTCGACTGTGTTCTTTGAAAATTATTTTCTGTTGTTGCAAATCCAGGATTTCTGGGTAACAGCTGAGTCTGATCCCAATGTCACTCCTTTGACCTTCACCACAGTTTGATCTGAGTTACTGTGGAACTAACTCAACTGTATATAGCGAAAAAGTCAATCTAAAAGTAAAGGATAAACTGTTGAAATAGTGAATGAAAATAGCCTTTATATGGATTAACAGTGGAAGTAGTGGTTAGGTGGGATACATGCAACCACTGGATTCACATCATCTGCACAAAGCACTCAGTTTGACTATGTGGTGAGGTGATTGCAAACCTCTACAAATGAGTAGGCTATTGGAAAAAAGCAGCGCCAAAGCAGAATTCCACTTCCTCTTCCTGTTTGTGTTTCAACAATAACATCTGATCGACATGCCTTCGTAGTGGCTGTCGGAAACCGCCGCAGCGCTGAGAACACGCACATCTGCTTTCTGTTTACCCGCATAATCTTGTTCAACAGGCATTCCTGGCTGAAAGGTGCTTCAAGGGTCTTTTCACATGAGCCTTTTAATGCTGTGGCTGCCATGATGAGTGGTTTTCCTTGTTAGTCATGGTGGCGGACTGCAACTCAGCGAACGCCATCAATATGCAAGTGTCATCACTGAAGAAGTGCTGTCCATGTAATTTATTTTTCTTTCCTCCCATTCTCTCCCTTCTCTCCGTCTACCATCATGCTGATTTTCTGCTTTTAATCGATTTCTACGCTCTATCAGTAAACATGCTTTTTGGGTCACAGTATGAGGATTCCTCGTTCTGAGGACTCTTTGAGGCGATGGCCATAGTAGGGTTCTTTCTATTGACACTCAAACTTCCTCGTGCTTTTAATGGAATCGTATTTGCAAAAGGCCCACAAACAGACTATTAGGACACTGTCAGCTAACAAGGTACGAAGCCACCAACAAACGCTCACCAGTCGGTGCTTATCTTCACTGGTCTTTATGTAGAACATCTTGACTTTGTCGTCTGCTTTCTTTGCTTTTTGGCCAGCGGGTCTCTACATTTCACGCTGCACGTGTGTAGACGAGTGATGTCCTTCACCCTGCTTCCATTGTGGATGTCGGAGCACCGCGGGCTCAACAAAACCGCCTTTCACCAAGAACGCTGCAAACCGTTTTTAACCATTGTGTGCAGCAAACATGTTGCCGTCTCGAATAGAGCGTCTCGAAACGGTGTTCAAGGGAAGAATTGCCTGACACACACGGGGGGCCGACATAATAGCAGCAACACAATGACATTAAATAGACTCCCGAGATTGCTGTCACCATAGTCACCAAGAACGCAACAAGCCTTGGAGAGAGAATGGCAGATTTTATATTGTCAGCGCAGAAACTCGAGGTCAAGGGTGAAATTACTCTTTGGTAAATCAGCAAGGGGGATGTTAGAATGTTTTAAGAAGTATTGCGGCACTAGTTGTTTTGGCAGAGGATGAGCAGGGATTCAGGCGTAGGAAGGGTACTGATGGAGGTCTAGTGGTCAGCAGCACAGCATGAGGTTCAGTCTGTGTTTTTGGGGTGGTGAGTAGGGGTGAGCTTGTCTCTGCGATCCCATCAGCCCTGGGCTGAGCTCTTAATGCGGCCCTGACGCCTTGCTGGCGCAGGGGCCACTCTGCCTCACATCTGGAGCCAATTACCCTGGAGGGGCTGTGACAGAGCCCCCCACCCCCCTCACCCTCTACGCTCTGCTCCGCTGTCCAACACAACTCCGACCACTCTCACAGTTACATTCCTCAACTTTTCATAACACCACTCTGTATTTTTGTCAGTCCCTCTTTCATCCTGCCTTACAAAGAAAAACCCACATCCTATTCATTGATCAGGATTTCTTTTTAAGGAATCAGCTTTTTAAGGAAAGGTATCCAGATGTAATGGTGATCCAGAGATTGTAGATACTCACCATGTAATCACAATGTCTTCCCCTCTCTCTCCCTGCCTCGCTTGGCCTTCTCACTACATCATGGTTGAACTTCTGCAGAATAGGACTACCTGAACCCGTGTTTTCCTGTGGTAGAGCTCTGGCAGTAAACACCACTTGTTAATATAGCACATTAAGTACCAAATCAACTTTTACAGGTGTGATTTATGGAGTGCCTCTGCTTCAACGCAGCAGAGCCCCAGGGATGTGTGTGTGTGTGTGTGTGTGTGTGTGTGTGTGTGGTTCAGCATGTAGGTTTCTGTAGAGCCTTACCTGAGGAGAGGCTGCTGTCTTGTGCCTGTAGGATGGGGGTTAGTTCTGCTGCAACCCAGTGACTGATGGATCTTATTGAGTTTGTGGTGGGGGTGTATACTGGCCCCGCAGGATTTCTCTCACCGGGGTCAAAAGAGTTGGGAATGGGCTTCTCGCCCCATTCTGGGCTATACTCTCCCTCCCCACTGCCCTGTTTGGCACCAGTGCTATGGTTCATTAGCTGCGGCTATAGGGTGTAGCTGGGCAGGGAGCCAGAGGATTGAGCTGTCCTGTGTTACACGGACATAAACTGGAGCATAGACTGAAGTGAACGTGGAAATTCTACAGGTGGCTAAAATTAAGTCGTATATAAGTACTCTGCTCTGAAATATGGGCGGCTTTTTGTAGCTGGCCTTGAGCTTGTGTGTGATAAAAATGTTGGCATCTTGAGGAGATACATCAGAAGTATTGTAAGTATGCATGCTTGTGTGTGTGTGTGTGCCTGTGTGCGTGTGTGTGTGTGTGTCTAAAGCATGCACGCGTCTCTGTGTGTACATGTACACGTGTAGCCAACAAGTCTGTGTTCTCAGTTAGGTGTCTAGAGGCATGTGAAGTTGTTTCAGACTTCTCCCATGGGTGCATAATTCAAGATTTGGCCATGACAACCACTTACAGAGAGAAAGTTACTCTGGAATGAGGAGGAAGGGATGCAGGGCTACAGAGTTGATGGACAAGGAGAAAAAAAAGAGGGGGACAAAGAAACGAAACAAATCATCCTGGACCGTAAAAATGCCACCTCTGGCTCCGGGGGTAAAACAAGGGATAAAAGTAAAATATATTGATTTTTAAAGTTGCTTTATCATAACAGAGGCAGGCAGGGGGGGAAGAGAAGGGCGGAAAATATAATTTAGCAGTCTTTTTCTGCCCTCTACTGGACAATATATAACATAATACGATATATTCATTCACCAATGGAGCTCACAACTTATGGCCTCTGTCCAGGCACAAAAATACAATTAAAATACCCTGAGTAACGTGTTGGATCACAAATAATGTAGGCAGTGAGAGTGAACATGCTAGCATGTTTACTCTGCAGCACACAGTTCAGGTGTAGTAAAATAGTTTCTCTTGAACCCATCTGGTCAGACATTTTCAAAGCTTTTAATGCTGATAGCGAGGATGTTTTCAAACTCTTGCACTGATGTGATCCACTATCTGCCTGCTTTATCATTACGACCTTCTCTGCTCAGTAAGGTCATGTCTGAGACGTTGTTTACAAGACAGTCTGTATCCCAAGGATGTGTAAGATCTGGGACCCAGGCTCTTTATTTATAACAGCTGGAGCAGGGAGATGTGGAGCGCTGACATTTGGCAGAGTGGGGTGAGAGGTCAAGTCTAACACCAATAAAGTGGAGACTTTGATCGTGGCATTTATGGATGGGGCAGGCAGAGCACCCGAGAGAGAGAGGGAGAGAGAGAGAGAGAGAGAGAGAGAGAGAGAGAGAGAGACAGAGTGAGAGAGAGAGAGAGAGAGAGAGAGAGAGAGAGAGAATTAGGAAGAAAAGAAGCAAGGGAATTCATTCATTTCACATTTTGTTGTCTATATTTACCTCAGGATTTATCTTCCATTGGCAACTAGAATTTTCTTTTGATACATTTGCTTTTTCCAATTAATTAATTAATAACATTTGAGGGATTTTTTTTATAATGTCCATCAAATTTTCCATTTAAAATATCAAAACAGACAAAAGCAGACAATCCTCAATGTTGATTGATTCATTTGATACATCATGTCAGAACAAATCAAAACCATCCAAAGACTCGTTCCAGTGTTGTGATAAGCTACTAAGTCTCCATGACATTTAACATCAACAGTCCAGATGTACTGTTGATGTTGAACTTAATTTACACATGGGTCCATATAATAATAATAATAATAATAATAATAATAATAATAATTATAATAATAATAATAATAATAATAATAATTGTTATTGTTATTATTGTTATTATTTAAGAAGAATAATAGTCATAATACTAAAAACTATATCTACCCTTTCGTTTCCAGTATGGATGAGAAGTGCTGCCTCCTGGAGGGGAAACACAATATCTCTTTATTATATTATACCCTATTTTATTTTATTAAGACATTCAGCCTAAAAATAACAGTCCTTAAACAACACGTGTTGCCCTCACATGCACTATAGGACATTACTGTATGTTATTGTTGTCCAAATACGTCAGGTATAGAAAGAAAGTAACATGAAGTTCACTATAACTGCCAATAGAGGGCGCTGTTTCGCCAATAAGCACAGTACAGGTGAAACAACTGCTCGCAAACCCTCAGCGAACAGTGATGCATCATGGTCAGCGTAGTACCAGGCTCCTTTCATTATAAACAAAACTACAAATGCAACCATGTGACAAACTAAACCAACAGTGACAGTTGTGTGCACGGCCCTTGACAGGCTTATTTTGCGGAACTTGTGCCTCCTCCTCCTCCTCCTCGGCATGTCTGTGTTGTGGCTTCCTATTTACTGAAGCTTCTTGAAACAGGTTCACACGGAGACAGCGGAGCGTTGTGGGGCTGCTGACGGGAATGTGTGCGCTGTGAGGCGGGAGGTGAGCAGGTACTCGGCGAGTCACTGCGCGTACGTGTTGACACCAAATTAGAGTGCAGAAATGATAAATATGAGTTTATGACAGCGTTTTTTTTGTTGGTCCGTCTTGAGGTGTCCGCGAGTTATTTTTTAACCTCTTCTTTTTGTTTCGTGAGTGCTTTTTACTACTTTTTTTACGAGGCTAAACTAGCTTAATGAAGATGAAGTTTAACGGTTATCTGAAGCTACGGCTCGGCGAGGCGGTCGACCTGAAACCGACCACCTTCTCCCTCCGCCACTCCGTCATCTTCAACAAAGCCGCCCCGGCCTTGGACCCCTACATGGTGGTGAAGGTGGACGACTTTAAAATCGGACAAACTCTCACCAAACAGAAAACCAACTCGCCGACGTTTAACGAGGAGTTCTGCCTGAACGTCAACGACGGGAAACAGATCGAGATGGCGGTTTTCCACGACACTCCAATCGGATATGATGACTTTGTGGCCAACTGCATCATTCAGTTTGAGGACTTCATCAAAACCTCCAACACAGGAGAGACTTTCGAGGGATGGGTGAGTTTTATGTGAACACTGTGTTCTTATCTTCATCACCCAACACCTGATTAACCTATTAGGGAGCACACCCATCCCTACCCACTATCCATCACACTGGTGTCTTGTTACATTGGTTTTGTTACTTACACTATATTTTGATGCCTATACTAACTTAATAAGACATTTAAATTAAATAAAATTTACACTGCTGCCAGAACAATACAAGACAATGCGTGTCAATGAACTTGTGCTAATTTAACAACAACTTTATTGAGGAATGTGTCCTATGTGAGTAAAATATCAATAAAGGACAAAAAAGAAGTGAATGAAAATGGAAAACCTTGTACAAGATGCGAACCTTTCCTTAACGGGGGATGTCCCCTTAAACCACAACCCCATTTCATATTCGTATTATATCTTTCTTGTTAGTTATTTCTAAATCTTTTATTCCAGATTTTAGAACAGTAGTTCCTGTCGATAGATAGAGATGGACAGATTGATGGATTGAGATTAGCCAACGCTTCTACACAGAGGAATGTTGTGCATTTCCCAGTGAGAGCTTTGAAACATGCTGAAAGGTATTTGACAGCAGTGTTGGTAAACAAAACATACTATTAAGCTCAGGGCGATGTGTGTCACTGTGAATAACGTTGTTGATGTTTTCAGGCAGAAAACAGTGTTTTCACTATTCTATGCAGAGGCTTTCTGAGGGATAACTCACACATATTCACTTCCTCATTTTTGGACAGTATGCACCTTGTCTTGCAGTCACTGGCATAGAAGCTAATACTCATTGGCAGATGCGGTCATAAACCACATTCTCCACTGCTGTAGGGAGGTGTTAATTCAGCTTGAAGTCTTTTTTTAACACAATGCAGAGTGCACGAACAGACTCGTGTCACCACAGCCTGCAGAACACTGGACCGACCTGTGCACATGAATGTATGGTGATTTAAAAGAAGAATACGGGGGAAAAAACCTACACTTAATGAGCTTAATGAGCACATGACTGTTTGAGATGAAAAAGGACCTCATGAAAGCTCAGATTAAATGTATCACATTAGTCTCACTCACACAAGCAAAATCTGCTCATTCAAACTGGAGTTTCCCTCCTCTTGCTTATTTGAATCCCTCTAGGACAAAAAGCTACTGCAGGTGTTGGTGAATGTAACCTGAACCTGTCCAGGCCTGGAGCAGACAGATACTGTACTCACATAGGACGACTATGTACCACAACACTCATCGCATGCAGAATTCTCTCACTTCTACAGACATATTCTTCTTGATTGTTCGTTTTTGTCAATTGAGCACATTTTTTCTCAGAATTGTCAAACCGTAAGTTATTAAATGCGCCATTGAAAGAAATTTACAAAGAACTTTGTCTGAAAGAAGTAAATACAAGACAAATGCTTCAATATCACATCTATATACTGTATGTAAATGCATGTGTGTTAAAGCAATGAGAAATGCATATCCTTGTATGGCTCGCAGTTTTTTAGTTATAAGTTGTTATTCTCACTTCAAGGTGCAAGCTTGAAGTTGTTACCCTGTAGATCAGAACTGTGAAGTTTTTTTTTGTGGCACAGGAGAAGTGCTGGGCTGGTGTGTTATACACGTGTAGCAGCAGCAGCAGCCGAGACTGAGGCACAAGCCGCCACACGCCCACGCTGCTGCGTTCCCACCATCTGATCGCTGCTTGAGGGCTCGCTGTAAAAAATGATCATTCTCTGTTGGCTCCGTTCCAAACGTCTCGTCTCCTGTGCACATGGTCCCGTTTGATGCACTTAGAGTTACTCAACTCCTTCTAGCTTAGAGTCACGTTATTGTCTGAGCTGACATCATCCGTCTGATGACATTTACCGTATGACATTTAGCCACACAAGGCCAGTTTCCTCTGCCTCCCACCTGTTGACACTTCATGGCACTACATTATGACATCTTTGCCTCTATCCTTTGACCTCTTTAATGTCTCTGTATGTTGGCTTTAAACAGTAGCTCTGCTGTTGGAAATGTTTCTCAGGCTTGAGTAGACTTTCTGATGAGCATTGGAACGGGTTATATATATGGTCCCTCAGGAAAAGTGTACCGCTTGCTTGACTGAAACTGGCCCCACCCTAAACACCCCCTCCCCCCTTTAAAAAAAATAAACTTCCTCCTTTAATGTGTTCTTTAAATCTACAACCTCATGCTTCATTCACCCACATCCATATAGATCACTGCTCCACCTTAATGTATTAGTAAGTTATTGGTCAATGTAACTGTTCCTCCTGTCACTTCCTAAAAATAATTAGAAATGTAATCGATGGGGGATAACATTAAGAGTCATCATTCTGTGCTAAATAATACAAGCTTAGGTCAATAGCCAATATGAGTCAACAACCCGTAACTCCTTTTATGTACATGTTGACAAGTAAATGTTTCACTGGAGGAGAGAGAAATTTTATTACAGCGCTTTAGTTCTTTTCTAGAGCTTGGCAAAAGGGAAAATACCAAAGATAGCACAGATAGAGGAAGTCTACCCAGTGGACATTTCAAACTTACCGTCTAGACTGTAGATTGAGACACAGGATATGAGCAGGTTCAGGTAACACAACAAACAAAACGGTTTGAGATGGAAGAGAAATGGACTCTTCCATACAATTACATTTTTACACCAAATGTGCCAACCAATTGGCTACAATTGACATCTACTGTGTCACTATTTTGTGGGCGGACTGTGTTTTCCATGTGGGGGTGTTTGCGTAATATAAATAGGTTCTTATTTAAGTGCACTGTGACCTGAGTTTCCATTCAGCGGTTGCTGCAGGAAGGTTCTTGTTTTGCCTGTCCATCTCTAAGAAGCATGCTCAGTCTTAAAACTGTGATACTGGTATCATCATATGACACTAGATGACCTAATGAATCTATTGGTACCAACCTGTCATACCGGCTTGTCTGGAAAGGGGCGTGAGGGAAAACTGGAATGATGATTTTTGACCTTGACCTCTCACCTCAAGACATGTGAACGTCTGCTCTCTCCTTTACAGGCATACCCACTTTATGCAAATCTTCTGCAGTGTGGGGCAAAAACCATGCAATTGTTTACATACAGTATACATGTGTTATTTTGGACTATTCTAAAAATGGTGTATTTGAATATTTCTACATCAAACAGTTTTGGAATTGCATAAATTGACCCTCGTTAAAAAATGCAATTTCTTTCTGTAATTTTGCATGGCAAATGGCCTCATTTATATAACGCTTTTGTCCAAAGCGCTTTACAACAATGACTGACATTCACCCATTCACACACCGACGGCGGAGTCATCCACGCAGGGTGACAGCCAGCTCATCGGGAGCAATTAGGGTGAGGCGTCTTGCTCAGGGACACCAGGCACTCAGCTAGGAGGAGCCGGGGATCGAACCGGCAATCTTGCGGTTGCCAGCCAACCCGCTCTACCTCCTGACCTTAACCCCCCACATGTTGCCAAATTGCTGCAACAACTAGACATAAATGAGCATGGGAATGGCCATCATATAATTTCCTCAAATGTTCTACGCCTGTATTTAACTCTCACAATTTATTCTAAAGATTTTCAGTAATTTTTATTTCTTTTTTTAGTTTACAACTTGACACACTGCTGTGTTGCATCTCAAATTATTCTTCAGGTTCCCAGCTTTAGGGTGACTTATACGACTTCTACTGTTGACCTGCTATCTCACCTTAAACATCCCTTGTAGCTCCCCCAAATAAGACAAAAACAGATCTATGTGTTAATGTGTAGGCATCATCTCTCAGCTGAACATCCGATCAACACAACCTCTTCAACCAGCCCAACCTGCCAGACCTGCTTCGTTGTCTTTCTGCCACAGTGCCGGAATTCCTCCGACATTACGTACACACTGAAGAATGCAAAGAATATGCATAACTAAAGGACCAACAATTCTTATATTTCAAATTTCAAAAGCAAGGAAAGTGCCCTGTTTCTGATTTTATTTTTTCATTGTACATTTGGGTTATATAGTTTTTTTATGAACTGGTTTTGTATAATTGTAGTGGATTTTAGCTTTTAGTTCACTTATGTTGAAAAAAAAAAAAAAACAGAAATCTTTGTGTTTTTATATAAAAATCCATTTATTCCCAGAAAACAAAAATGTGCTTACATCAATCAGCTAGTACCAACCGATTTCAACCGATAATGTCATGACATCCACTCATCAATCAATTTGCAACTTTGGCACTGGTCCAGAGTTGGAGAAGGTTGTGATCTAATCTTTTGAATGATTCAATCAAAGTCCAGCCTGCTTATCCCATTTCACTCAGAAATACGTCATGGGGTGGAAGCTACATTCTCTGGACTTTAATATCCGTCCATACTGTTTCTGATTAGCTGTTTGAGCATGTAGAAATGTAATTGTGCATTTGTGTGTCAACAGATGGACTTGGAGCCAGAGGGCAAGGTTTACATTCATATTACGCTCACGGGATCCTTCACTGATGGTAAGGCTGCTACTGTAGATTGTCATGCAGTCCAGAGTTTTTACCTACACACAGAAACATCACTCTCGCCCCTTCTCCTCTGTTTCGTTTTCACACAATCTTGGAACAGAACTAACCATACCAACTCAGTTCCTCAGTTCATTGACTTTCTAGACTGCAAAACACAAAATAGAGGTTCTAACAATAGGCCTGCATGCACGTTTGTGTGTGACTTGAGTAGGTGAGTGTGTGTCGGGTATGCTTGGTTGAGCTTATCTCCTGTGATGAGAGGAAAATTTGCTTTCTTATGGCGTCAGAGGACATAAAAATCTGCAGCTTAGATCTGAACTTGATCAAACCAGATATAACCATATAAATAACAAGAGTGGGAAGTGACCTTGCAAGTCTTTCGAAGCAGAAGTCTGGTTAGCTGGTGGCTACTTGGCCTCCGTTCAGTTCCCCTTTTTTATCTGCTGCATTCATGCCTCACTGCCTGCCAAACTTCATGAAACACTATCCTGTAATTTACATAAAGACATGATAAATGCATAAAATAATGAAAATGTTTTTCCTTTCGATGGAAACTAACAGATCATCTTTGAGATTCTTCTTTTTCTTGTTCTGCTTTCATGATTTAAGTGCTTTATGTTTTATAATATATATATATATATGTATATATATACATGTGTGTGTATATATATATATACATATAATATGTATATATATATATGTATATATATATATATATACATATATATATATATATATATATATGTATATATATGTATATGTATATATATATATATATATATATGTATATATATATGTATATGTATATATATGTATATATGTATATTATTGTTTCTGATCAATGTACAGCTTGAGCAACCGTAGTCTGTTTTCCCCTGATTTTTAATTTCAACAGCATTTAATACACTTTCAAAAGCTTCAGTTTGTTAGATACCACAACCGTACTGTCAACAATACTACTAGAGAAAAAAAACAAAGTAGTTGTGCACATGATAATGTTTTTTCAGTGTACAAAACGCGGTGTAAAGAATGTAAAGCCCCCCTTCTCACACTTCTACCGCAATTTAATCTGTTGTTTGCAGCCGAATGGCGGGGGCTCAGCAGACAGGTTTCCGTAATGCATGTGTGGTTTTTTATCTCGCAAATGGATCCACTGCACTTAATTCGAACACACACAGAGCCAAACCATGCAGATGTGCTCAAAATGATATGCACATGACTCAATACAAAGCCTTAAGGGCTATTGTTCATCCCTTTGTAAGTCGCTGTCTGTTATTCCATCTGTGTTACGTTTAGAGCCTGACCGATAAAGGATTTTGAAGGCCGATACCGATACAAATGTTTGTTGATTTAAAAATCCGATATTCCGATATATCGGCCGATTATTTATTTATTTATTTTTTATTTTAGAAAAACGTAACAAAACATTAACAGATTTCCCTAACATTAGTTATTTGTAGTTATTTATGAGTCTTCACTAAAATAATATGATAATGCAGTTTAAAAATAAACTTGTTTATTTTATTGTCATAACGGAACAGAGGAACATCAAAATATATTAACGTTCTATTAAATAAAATGTATAAAAATACAAACTTAAGATATAAAACTTAAAGTCCTTTGAACAAAAACACAATAACAACAACAACTAAACACAAAGTTACCAGTATTAAAAGACTTGGTAAGCTTCATAAATATAACTTCGAACAAGACTGGAGACAAATTCTGTTAAGTTCTATGAGGGTGTTTCGTATTCATTTATCGGCCATTATAAATGCCGATAAATGCCGATACTGATAGTTTGGAAAATGCCTAATATCAGCCGATAATATGGGCCAGCCGATATATCCGTTGGGCTCTAGTAACGTCACATCCTTCCACTCTTACATACCGTATGTCCTGTATATCGAGTGAGTGACATTTGTCATACCACAGTTGGGGTCGGATGATATAAGGAAAATAAATTGATGATGTTCTTTTGATAATGATAACACAGTATTTGTTCATGATTGGAAAATCATCTATTTTATTGTGGTTAATTTGGTAATAAACAGGGAATGTCTCACCAGGCTTTGGCAAATATTTTAACATCATTATGGGAAACATTGCTAAATATTACTGAAACAATTAATTGTTTTGTCTATTAATGTTCCGTCTATTAATGAATGCCTTTCAGACTATACCCCATTACCCCTAACCCCAGTGATAAATTTTCTAAGTCTGACCTAAACTGTTTTCATACTTGTCGTTATAATTTCAGAACAAGTAAAAAAGGTTCTTTTTGTTTTTTTTAATGTTTTCATTTGTGAAACAGGTGGAGAAAACAAATTGCTAAGATAAGTTTTGGAAGGTGAAATGTTTCTTAGGAAGTGCTGTTGTAATATTCATCATGGCCACCAGAGGATGAAGGGAACCACTACACCATGTTCTAAAACTAATGTTTTTATCATTTGCAAATCATAATACATTTCTGGCCAAAAGAAAGACATCGGATTAATGTTACATAATGTGACGTGCAAATACACAATATACCTTGTGAGAGAGAACGGAGAAATTAAAACTCACCTGGAAGAAAACATGCTTTTAGTCCTATTTAGTGTTAGGGTGCACTTCAGCCTTTTGTGGTCAAATGAGTATTAAAATAAAACAAACACTTGATTCTGGCGGGAAAAAAATAATAAAATTGTTCTCTTTTTTTTCCTAGTTTAAAAAAAAGTAATTTAGATGATCCTGGCAAAACTTTATTTTCCCTACTTGTTTCACAGATGGAAAAGAATAAAGAACTCAGAAAGATTATCCTGAAAATAATTTAATCTCCCCTCACTTGCCTCTCAGGGCTTCCGTCCCTTAATCTGAAGGTAATTTAACAAGATACAGCCCAAGTCACTTTTATGTATACGTCAAACCAAATAGTTTTTTCTGGATTCATAATATTTGAAGTTGAAATGGCAGACTTGTTAGCCAACAGTTCCCTATTTACACCTCTTTTAAGCTGAAAACGGCACCCTTTTGTGCCCGAAAACATCGCTATGAGACAGAATGATAACTAGTAGTGAATCCATTCTTAATAATGAGATATTGATTATACAGTTGCTGCTTAAAATAAATTCCATAACGAGAGAAAAATAAGCCATTCAGAATGTTTGTTTTTAAAACCTTATCATTGTTGGTATTGCATCTAGGAATTAGTGTATGGATTTCTGATTCATTGCACTTGTCGTTATCCTTTTCTTTTTTTTTAAGCACAATCTTTTGTTGTCATTTTCTCTGTCAGATGACGCCATAGTGAAAGAGAAGAATTACAAGCAATTTACGAGGAAGAGGCAGGGGGCTGTGAAACGGAAGATCCACCAGGTCAATGGACACAAGTTCATGTCCACTTTCCTCCGACAACCCACCTTCTGTTTTCACTGCAGAGAATTCATCTGGTGAGAAAGACGAAGACCAATCATTGCCGCCTGCGCGCATCTGTGTTTCCTGTGAACTGGATCTGATTTTGTCCTGTCTCTGTTTTCTAGGGGTGTTTTTGGAAAGCAGGGTTACCAGTGCCAAGGTGAGCAGACCTCCTTTTTCTCTCTGCCAGTTCCTTTTTTCCTGCATGCAGACATGAGTTTGAGTTTGAGCCTTTGTTTTCTCCAGTGTGTACCTGTGTGGTTCACAAGCGATGCCACCAGCATGTCGTCACTGCGTGTCCACGCATGAAGAAGAGAACAAAAGAGCAGGTAACAACAGTTTGACTGTCAGATAAGACACAACACTCTTCCTGTACACAGAATCAGTATGCTGTTGTTGCAAGAGCAGGATTTCTTGTTATTGATCATCAAATGTGGAACAAAGCAATCAGCGTGTCGGAAGGTTTCAGAAACTCAAGCATGTTGTTGCTGTTATTTTTTCACAGCCAAAACGGTTTGTGTCTTGGTGACAGGATGTGCAAAAGATAGCTGACCTGTTAAAGCCGCCTCCCACACACACACACACACACACACACACACACTCGCACCTCTGATTAGCACCTGCAGTGAGCAGCAGTCTTTACAGGTTCCTGTTTCAGTGTCGAGCAGGTCACTGAGCTAGAACACTACACTTTTCCATGCATGCTTTTTGTAGCTTTTTCATATATTTCTATAAATACATCTGTGCTTGTTTTAGCATTCAAACACAACATTTTTGCTCTTTTATTGCTGACCATTCTAAGTTTCTGTTCCACTGGTGTATTTGGAGAGAAGCAAATGCAGCAATAAACTGAAAGAAGTTCCCATGACTAAAATAGGAACTTAACATTTCACAATGCGCTCTATATGGCAATTTTTATGGTATCTTTATTAACCCCCAGGGGCAGAACAAATATAACAATCAATGGGCATTATAATATAAACAACATAAACAATAAATAGTACATACAGTCATGTTTAGTTATTTAAGGAGCTAGTGATGGCAGGGACAAACGTTTTTAAGTCTGTTTGTCTTGCATCTGACTGGGATTGGCCAGAATTGACTGGGCCTTTTTCAAGGACCTCTCCTACGTCATTTATGAAGTGCCTTCACACTATCACAACACCCTGCCATCTGTTTTTGCTTTTCAGCGTCAGTTACCCTCACCAACAGATAAAAGAAAAAGTAAGAGATTTGATAAAACAACGATAAAAGATTCTCATAAAAGTGCTGTCATCGTTAATACTACAGAGCTTGCAATAAATCTACATACATGCGCTGGTGAGCTTTCCTTGGTTTTGGTGACATTAATGTCTAAAAAGGATGAGTCATCAGATAAAGCACCATAAACATACACATGTCAAGACCTGACCAGCCAGCATATCAGTCCTGGATCAATGTTGTGGATTTAACCTGTCTGTTAAATTGCGCAGCTGGTTATAGTTAAAAATCAATCAAAATAAGGCACACAATTTTATTTATTTTTTCAGGATTCAAGGTTATTTGGAATGTGTGGTTGAACAGACTATTGCATCACATTGTGGTTAGTTTACACTATGTCTTCTCTCCGCAGCCCCTAAACCAAGGCTTCAGCATCAACATCCCTCACATGTTCAACATCCACAACTACAAGTCGCCCACCTTCTGTGACCACTGTGGCTCGCTGCTGTGGGGAATAGTTAGGCAGGGGCTGCACTGTAAAAGTAAGACCCATGTCAACATGGTCTCTCAAAATCTGATGTCAAATGTCTTAATTTGTCTTTTATTGAGTGTTCCTGTCTGTTGTGTGGTTTCTCTCTCCAGTCTGTAAAATGAATGTTCACATCCGCTGCAAAGGCAACGTCGCTCCCAACTGTGGGGTCAACAGTGTGGAACTGGCCAATACGCTGGCAGAGATGGGTCTACAGGCCGAAGGACTCTCTAAATGCAACTCAGGGGTACACAGGGTTTTACAGAATGAGTCAAATCAGCGTTCATTTTACCTAAATGTTGCTTCAATAAGGTGTTTTATTAGTGGTGTTTTGTTTGTTCATTTATTTATTTTTGCACTGACAGGCCAAAAATGCAGATCAGAAGAGGGCACCCACTGAAAGGAGGGAGAGTATAAGCAGTCGGCAGCAGACCCCTCGACTGGGCATCTCAGACTTCACGTTCATTCAAGTCCTTGGAAAGGGCAGTTTTGGCAAGGTGGGGATGACATGAGAGGATAAAGAGAGATGCTCTATGTAATGAAGTGATGATGGTATAGGTGCAGATGATACAGTACGGGAATATGCTTGAGAGGAATTTAATAACTATTTTCAAAATATTTTGTAACGTGTGCATATCACTTGGAATTTCCATTACTAAAATACATCTACTTAAATAGATAATTACATTCTGATAGGATTTGTATCAAGAGAGAAACTGAATTTGTGAATTCTCATCTGTTGTACTCTGGGTATGTATGTCATGTTTGCAGGTGATGCTGGCAAAACTAAACGGCAAAGGTCAAGTTTTTGCTGTCAAGGTGTTGAAGAAGGACATCATTTTGCAGGATGATGACGTGGAGTGTACCATGACAGAAAAGAGGGTTCTGTCGCTGGCCCACTGTCACCCCTACCTCACACAGTTGTACTGCTGCTTCCAGACGCCGGTCAGTACAGATTATGCACACATCCGTTCTTGTCAATTCAATATGCTTTTATTGTGAAGGCCATCTGGGCAATTTTTCATTCCAGACCAAATACCTTCTCCCTTGCCTTGAAAAATTTTTTCAGATTAAGTTGTGGCATAAAAAAATATTACTTGAAAAGAGCACCTTGAGTGTGAAACTTTGTCTTTTAGGTATTTTCATTGGAGTTAATGTGCAAAAAAAACAAAAACAAAGATAATGCAAAGATAATTTTAACATAGTTAAAATACGCCAGTTTATATGTTACTTTTCAGTATACTTAATTTCTAATATCACTTATGTATTTTTTAGAATCACATACTTGTATATTAAATAACTGTATGGTATTCATTTACATTCTCTTTACAGTTTTAATATCCTTAAGTTATTTCTCAGTGCTACAGCACTTCGGTGGTCTTGTGGCACAGTTTCCATTCTTACAGCATTGCTTTCCAATACATTCATATAAATGCAATAAACAAATACATATTGTACATGTTAGTAAATAGCATGGCATACACTTGAGAGAGATATATCATGTATTTCTCCTCACACTATTATCAGGTCCATTAATCTGGACCAGCACATATTACAGTTAGACACACTGTAGTCTATAGAGTTAGTGTTTAGTTTTTAAATTAGGACACAGCATCGTAATGTTTACATTAGTCAGCAGGTGGCAGCAGTTTCCCAGTGTTGTGACTGTCAGATTAGCCTCATTCACTCCCTCACGTCACAGAGTTGTTCTTCCTGTCACAGATAGGACACTCTTAATCTGCTTTTGTTGTTTGAACCGCCACCGACCTACTTCACCTGCGATCAAAATAGAGCAGCTCAAAGTGAAGAACTGACTCATTGACACTGCTTCCGTTGAAAGACCCACACAATCACAGAATAACCTCCGTTTCATCACTAACCCTCACTGTTGCCTTTTTTTAAGGCTTTTTCTGTGCAGGCCGTTTTATCGGGAAGGCTCCAAATAAAATTTTGAAAGATAACTATATGATTTTCCTTTTTGTTATAACTGCTGTTATAATAAGTACTCACCGTTAACTATTTCAAGTGTTATTTTCTTGCACAATTTTAACTTTTCGCCAGTGTGATTTTTGTGGATGGGTATGGAAAGAGTGGCAAGATGGGATGATGATCCTGTGGTGAGGTGGCACATGTTGTTTCTTTGGAAAATAGTTCTTCACACGACAATTAATCATCAGTGCCTCGACGTGACCATTAATCTTATCATGGCATGGCATTACCAGACATCTAGCTCATCACGTTGACAGAGATTTAGGGAAATTCTGGCAAAACACTCACAAAGGAAATTAGATTAGTTGTTACTTTAATGTTCAAGTAGGATTTTGCAAATGATTTGAATTAAAACAAAGAACCAGATTTTTGAGATAACATGGTAGCTCATGGACGACAAATGTCAATGTGACAAGCATTTAAAATTATACAACAAAATAAGAGTCAATAGAGGCCAAGAAACTGTTGTCTTGTGGATGTTAAGATTCCCTCACAGCTACATCACACACAGAGGGTCGCCAACATATCATTATTATTAATAAACGTTCTACATCTCAGGGTAAATACCATGCTGCTCTAAACCACAAAGCCTCTAAATGATGTCGGCTGTGGCTGAATCTCCTGATCACTTCAAGGCGCTTCATGAGCAGATCTCATCACATTCTCCTGCAGGTTTTTTTTCTCCAGGCTCTTATTTTCTAGATGATATAACAACCATAACCTTTAATGAGAGAAAAAAGATTTATGGGTTTCATAAAAAAATGTTTTGCCTCACTGACTTTCAGCCTTGGTTAGTTGCACAGGAATCCATTAGCCAGACATGTGAGATTTATGAAGAACAGACATGTGTCATCCTTAAAGAGCAATCTCGTCATGGGTTCTTGGACTTTATAATGTAACAAGGGAGCTTCTGTGAGGCTAGTGTAGTTCTGTGCACTACGTAAATGTCATTCAACTCTTTGCTTCCTTTTTGCAGGATCGTCTCTTCTTCGTGATGGAATTTGTGAATGGTGGCGATCTAATGTTCCACATCCAGAAGTCCAGGAAGTTTGAAGAGCCGAGAGCACGTTTCTACACAGCAGAGATCACCTCCGCTCTCATGTTCCTGCACAGCAAAGGCATCCTCTACAGGTCTGAATCAGGGAGCACAAATAACAACAGGCTTTGCTGTGCCAAGGTGTCCAGTGGTTTATGTAATAGTCTACAAAGCTTTATGTAATAGTCAACGGGAGTAAGTCTCCATCTTAACTAGATATTTTCTCTTTTAATGAGTCCTAAAAAAGCATTTTGAAGAACGTAATACTGTAGAGATTTGGTATTCTTTACCCTACCCTACCCTTGGTGGCTGAATTGTTCTCTTGTTTTAAGAAAACATACGTTGTGATTGTTGAATATCATAATACTTTATTTGTTAAAGAAGAATGCCACACATTTTAAACAGTAAGCTTAGTTTGCTAGTGCTAACACAGCCTGTCAAAAAACTTTATTAATATAATAATGGTTAGACAGAAAACCTGTTTAACAAACTAGAACTAAAGGACACTCTTAAGTTGTTCTATGGAAATTTTAGTGGCCAGCATTTTTTGGGTCTTGAGCGTGAGATTCAGGAAATTTTTTCTTGTCCTCTTATCCTGTCATCCTTGTTATTTCTCTCTTTGGCAAACGTGAATTTATTGAAGTGAAATCCAAATCTCCTTTTAAAGATGGATGTGTTAATTAGGTTTATTCAGCTGTTAGTTTCTTACTTTTCATTACACTGGAAACGTCAGTGCAGTTTTTGAAGCCATCAATCATATACTGAGTTTACCACTGTGGTTTCATCTTAGCCTCACTCTTTTGTTATCCCTTAATTATTTCTTGATTATTTATAAGTCTTCCATCAAAATTCTTCAAGCAGCTTTTGCAGTGCAGTGTCCTTATAAGATTAAAACTTAGACTTTGACTAAAACTTGGGATGTGCATCCAAATGTTCAGTGCACATTATCACAACGACAATGGAACAGCAGATTGCCACAAACCGTACTGTGGCAATCAACAATTTTTAATTTTGTGTGAACTTAAATATAATATAATTTTTATGTTTTCATATGGTTCCTATTCCAGCATTGGATATTTGACATTTTCTTTGAGGTAGAGCAGCGCGGCACCCTGCATCATGTGAGCTAAATCCTCAGTTATATTTAGTGGTCCAAGTGTTGGCATGACTGCTAGCAGCGTATAGCATGACTGAAGCTTAAGAGGCCACACGCACTTTGCATGCTACAACTAAAATAACAAGCCAAAGAGCAGCTTGCACATCAGGCCAGAGCTCACGCTGCCACCTTAAAATAAGACTGTAACTCAGTCTCTGTGTTGCATAATATGTACGTCTGCTTGCGGCTCAACATATACATATCATCTCTTTTGGCTTGATGTGAAACCATGCGTTGAAGCTTTCAGTCAAACATCTAGTTTTACTGGTACCGTCTTCCTCAAAAACGAAGTTTAAAGATGCTGTTATATAAAAATGCTGTGGTTAGTCATGGCATAAAATACATTTAGTTTTGTTGAAGACTTGATTTCAAGCTGTCTGAACCCAGGCTGGCTGACTTTTCACAATCGTTTTGTGAGAAGAGTCTGCAGGGGGTGAACACAGTATGATGAACAGCTGCTCAATGTCATGCAATGCAGGACAGAAGCCGTGCAATAAATGCTCTAGGCGGTGACTGTGCCGGAGAAGTATTGTGTTGTGGTGTCTAGCCTGCCACCATGTTAGGAGAAAAGAAAAAAAAAACATTCTCTTGCTTTAATTAGTGAAGCAAGAGACTGCTAAATTGTGAGTAGTGCACAGAGGTATAACCTTAAGTTGATGTGTGTTTGTAAAGCTTTCAGAAGGCTGTGGTAGTTTATCTAACTGTACTTTTACCGCATAAAGCCACAGCTGAAAAAAATGTCACACTAAGTGCGTCAAAGTCGTGTCAGCACTTCCTCTTTTCTTCTTTGGAAATTTTTCATATTGGTACATCTCTGTCTCTAACTCACTTATTTGTCCTCGCAGTGGACAAATAAATAATAATACAACAGCAAGTTTAGCACCTCGTTGTTGCAGATGTTCTAACTGTGGATGCCAATCTGTCTGACAGACCTACTTACTATAGAAAAAAGTTTAAGTCAGGCTTGTCTTTCCAGTGTGTTGAGGTGGGTGACTGGATGATAACAGGAGCACCAGTATCAGTAGATCATTTGTATAGTGATGTGTGAGGAGAGCCTTGTAATAAAACTGGCAGGGTTAGGGATTCATTTATCAGTGGACACATGCATCCTGAAATATATACACCAATAGTTCTGGAAAGTGCTTTGGAGCATGGAAATGAAATGAGCAGAACTGGCCATGCATCATAGATACCCACTTAAACACAAATCAATTAGCTGGAACCACAATTTTGTTATTCCTGTTGTATTAAGCCCTGACATGCTCTCTTGACGTATGCTCTCTCCTTTGGCCAGTTTGTAAGGCTGCCGGGGACAGGAACCATGAATATCTGAATCACCATTACACAATCGGCTTACGTTGGAGAAGAGCAATCCAGATTAGTCTTAACTAAACCAGTTTTGCTTAGTCAGACCATCCTGCCTGGCTCTTTTTCATTCAGAATGCCTGTGTTTCTGTATTTGTCATCCTGTTTAAGGAGATCACTCATCCTTGTTTTTTGCAGGAAGAAACAGGAAATTAAAAAAGCTGTTAAAGTCGTACACATCTCCCAAATGTTGCCGTTTCTCTTCATCATCAGCCTGTGCTATTAAGCAGTATCTTCTATCCTGCTTGAGTCAGTGTTTGTAAAATGACCTTGGTCTAAAGTTGGGTCGCCTGATCGCAGATTAGAGTTTGACACAGAGAATACACATGAGAGAATGTGGGCTCTGGAGTTAAATGACAAAGCACCACCTCACATGAACACATCTACTGATTTTACAAATTTTTTTTATTTCAATTCAATTCATATTGGCACACAATAAATATTATTTAAAAAATGGGATAATTAAACCTTCAGAGCATGGGATCAGATCTTTACTATCCGTTCCACCAGAAAAACAATAGCTCAGGTTTTGTCTCTCATGGATTTAGAAATAAAACCGACATCAGAGCACCGTTTCCCTCTCGCCAGTGGTAATCTGTTTTCATCTCTTTCTGGCTGGCATTTAATGGTGAGGAGGTTCACAGATGGCCTTCGTTTTTGTCTCCCTACAAATTTCAACCTCCTCGGCTATAATTAGAAACACCAACAGGTGCTACTGTAGACTGAGAGCACAAACTTGACCTAAAAATGTAATTTTTCATTTCTGTCTGTGTTTGCCTTGCCTTTCAGGGATCTAAAATTGGATAATGTTCTTCTTGACAAAGACGGTCACTGTAAGCTGGCCGACTTTGGCATGTGCAAAGAGGACATATTCGAAGGTGCAGCCACAGGAACTTTCTGTGGGACCCCGGATTACATTGCCCCTGAGGTGAGCTTCTACACGTGTGTTGAACAAACATTTTATACAAATACATTTTAAGACCCATAACTACTTATAATGACAGACATGTAGATTTTTTACTGACCACACATGGAGCTATTTTATATATTTCAGATTATAACATTAACAGATTGCAGCAAAGAATAAAAAAACGCATTTAGCTTCCTGCAGCCCAGGTCTTCTGAGTTCATATGAGGCAGTGCCCAGTCCCAGCCTCTCTCCATCACACCACTTCACTATAAACACACACTGTGGTCGCCGCCCGTCACGCCAAACTCCCTCCTGACTTACTGGAAGTCCGCGTACCTGTGAGGTCAGCTTGTGAAAGGCTCTGTTGACTTGACAAGGCCTGATCTCCTCATCAGAACGCGCGTTTACAGACGTGCTTGGTTTTCATAATGAGGGATTAAGTGTGTGTCCTCATGTTCAATTTTTTTCTCTGACCGAGAGTGTGTGCCATGATTCATGAAAGGCTTCTTTGTTGTCCTCAACACTTGCTCCTCAGTGTGGCCTCACAGCCAACACACAAATCCAATAAGTCTGCAACCTCACAGAGTGGTTTTAAGGCTGCTGCTCTCTATTCTGTGATGGTTAACTTTAATGGTATGCTGTGACATGTTTCCACAGATCCTGCAGGAGATGCTGTATGGGCCCTCTGTTGATTGGTGGGCTCTTGGGGTGCTCCTGTACGAGATGCTGTCGGGACACGCTCCCTTTGAGGCCGAAAATGAAGACGACCTCTTTGAATCCATCCTCAATGAAGAGATTGTTTATGCGTCTTGGCTCAGCGCAGAGGCAGTGAATCTACTCAAAGCTGTAAGTCTGCGTGTTTAAAGGGGTTAAAGCAAGGTGGCGCTATAGTTTTTGAAGACATTTACCATCCTCAGATTGCTGCTGTCTGACTTTTGGACAGTAAACAATTGCAGGAAATGTCTATGAAGCTTTTTTAAGCTAAACTAATGATAGAGGAAATCAATTGCTCACTTGACTTGTGACCAGCATTGTGGAGAAACACCAATCTTTTCTGAACATTTACCTAAAGACCAATTACCTGCATTCCTGGACAGAGTAACACGAGCCTGCTATGTGATATGTTAAGATATCAAAGGTTGGAACAGCAGGTTTGCTCTGGATTTCTGTGATCAAGGTTTGTTATGTGTCGTCCTTCAGTCTGACTGACACACTCTGACTGCAGAATGACTATGGACCGCAGCCAGCCAGCTGTTTGGCCCGGGTCTCTTACATAACTATATTAAGGCATGGTCCACTTCCCAGCCACAGCACCCAAGCTATAAATATGATGACACCTCCTCCCTCTTTGCACCCCGCTCCCCTCCTCTTGTGCTTGTTGTTATTCCAACATGCTTGAGAAAGCACAGAACCGATCTGCCCTGGTGATTTGTGTCACTGCTTACGGTGTCACACATGTAAAGATGCTTTTTGCAGTGAGGGAATTTGAATGTCTGCTGCACTATTTATACTGAAGATTGGCCAGTTGCAAAGTCCTCCTCATTCCTATAAGCAAGTTAATTTGAGAATGTTGAGAATGATTCCCTTTTTTTTTAGCAATAACTGAAGTTTCATTTTCATGGCTTGTGTAAAGATGCTTTATAAACAGGTGGGTGTTGATTATCAGATGAAACCATGGAAAAGGTCTGATAGAAATTATTACTCTTCTTTTTTTTATCCACTAGTTTAATCTATAAAATATCAGAAAACAGTATAAAATGCTCATCTCATTTCTCTGTGCCCAAAGGTGATGTCATGATTTCTTCTTTTGTTAAAAAAAACACTCCCAATCCACCTGTTTGATATACATTGATATAAAACACCACCACATTACAAAAGCTGGAAGAAGCAAATCTTTTATATATTTGCTTTTTCGATTACTTAAATGATGAATTGATTTCATCAGAAATGTTAATTAATTGATACATTTTCTGCCAGTTGACTAACTGAACAATCAACTAGAAGTTTGAGCAGTAGTATTCATTTCTGGTAGCTTTGCGGTTTTCTACTGGTGTAATGGAAAATGGCTCTTCGTGTAGAAATGCTGACGTGGCGTGTCTGGTGCTGAGTGTGGCACAGCTGACAAGTTGCCATGGAAAGATGGCATCAACTTTTGTACAAGGATTTGTGGTCTGTAGGCTCCTGAACTGATGGGCCCTGCTAGGATGTCTAGCTTTTATTATTTCCACTTTAAGAGCCTCTGGTGTGTTTGAAATTTTAACCCATTAACTACAAATCACCATCATCAAAGTCATGCTTGCAGGTGCAAAACCCCTGCACTCGACTGCATAAGCATTAAACCATAAGGTTTCTACCCTCCAAAAGTGTCTTCATCTTAACAGCAATGTGTAATCTGTCTGTGCAGGATTCAAGTCTCTGCAAGTTGATTATCATGTTGTTCTTGCATTGGTTGAGAACAAAAGACCTGCAAGCCATTTTCTTCTGAACATGTGTGTGTGTGTAATTAATGGGTTAAAGGAACTACGCAAATCCCACAGCAATTGTGTTTTAAGTGCATCCTTCCTCTTTATCTTTTCATCACCCCTTTAGTGTCATTCTTCTTAATCTGCATCCTCTAATCTTCTTACTCTACCTCTGTGAATTTACTTTTGCTGAGGCATGTGTTGTTGTTTAGGCAGTTGATAGTAAATACGTTTTGAAACTGACATATTGATCTTTCCAATGACTTCAGGTTAATCTGGCAACTGTCACTTTGGAGACCCATCAGTATGTTGTGGCCTAGTCTGAATGTCAGTGCCTTAGGTGTGCACAGACTCCTCAGCCCAGAGAGACCTGTCCAAACACATGTTATTATTTAGGTTTCCTCCCAAAGGCATCTTAAAACAAAGTTTCCTAGTTTGTTTTGTTTGGACCTGTCCCTCTGGTATCTACCACCCACCGTGTCAGAGATATAGAACACTGTTCTATTGTGTTATTGTGTACAACATCACCAGGAAGTTGAGACAACTTAGTTGCACATTCTTGAACCTAGGTGAACCCTCTTCAACTTAAGCGTCGTGGGCGGCGCCGGATAACATCCAGGGTGTGTTTTTTATTGTGTGAGTTGGGAGGCGGGGATTAACTGGATGTTATCCTGGCTGGAGTCCAGTCTTCTGAAATTCACAGACATGTTTAATTATACATCATTTTCTTTGCCTTTGTGTTGTCTTTTCTTTATAATAACCTGATTTTTTATTTCAAACTTGTTATTTAGACTTAAGTGTCTGTGAATGAATCCATCGTTTGGTTTTCACAGCTCATGACCAAAAACCCGGCCAGGCGTCTGGGCTGTGTGGCCTCAGAAGGTGGAGAGAGCGCTGTGACTGTTCACCCCTTCTTCGCTGGCATTGATTGGGAGAAGCTGAATCGTAGAGAAGTAGAGCCACCCTTCAAGCCCAGGATCGTAAGTGACGTGAATTACTTTGTTATAATGAAGACGCTCTGCAGGCATGACGTAGTGTTTGACTTGCTGATCTTGCTGCTGGTGAATAATTCTATATACTTCCCCTGCAGAAAACCCCAGAAGACGTCAATAACTTTGACCCCGATTTTACTCAGGAAGAGCCCACCCTCACACCCATTGATGACCCTCAGATCCCTTCCATCAACCAGGAGGAGTTTCGTAACTTCTCCTACACCTCGCCAGAACTGCAGGAGAGCTAAGGGCCTCCTCATGCATCTGTCAGCCATCTGCGCTCTCACTCTTTGTAGCGTCTGTGGCTTTGTCTAAGACAGTTCCCAGTGGTACTTGCAGTATGATGCTGTCACATTCCCCAGAGACATGAGGGTGCAAAGTGCCTAGGAACTGACAAGAACCGGAGCTGCACCTGATGAACTCTTAAGCACTCCTGTAATTCCCACGTAATCGGGATATGATCATCTTTTGAAAATGACATTTAGGTTTGACTGTGTCACGGCTCAGTTGGGACGCGTCCATGCAAATGTCTGTGTGGAAATGGTGTATTTGACATGTTGATATTTTGTAAACTTGTTTGACAAAGATGTACAACCTCTGAATTTTATTGTACATTTTGCTCTGAATGAATTCGCTTCCGGTTACTTCAAATGAAAAAGCACTTTTTTGGAGCATAAAGGTATGGTTTGTGTTTCACTTTTGCTCTAGCACTGCCCAGAGAAAGAGAGGAATAAAGAGCGAGCATGCCAGAGATTCCCCGAAAACTCGAGCTGCCAGTTAAAATCCTGGAAGGACTGAGTGAACAGATGAAATTTCTCAGTGATGTGACTCTTCTCTGTAAAAGAACAAAACAAATATTCACAGACCCACACACAGTCTAATGAGAGTTAAAATATAATACACAGCTACTAAGACCTACTTTCTAAGTAGGTTAAAAACTACTGCTGTCTAAGTAGCTGTGTATATTCCAGCCACACCCTGTAACAAAAACCTGGTGCATCAGTCTCGGTGATCGTCTACGTAATGTAAGCATGTTGAGGATTATACAACGTTGCGAGATCTCTGTTGTGATTCACACCAAGTGAAATCTCTAAAAGTTTGGAGATTACCCCACACATTTGTCCGGGCTGAAGAAGAATGCTAGCATTGTGTTTGACAATGATCACAATCAATTGTGAGTTGGTGTGTCAGAAGGTTTCTCAAGAGTTACAGTAATCACCCAGTTTGTTGCTCTCTGCTTACACACACACACACACTCATCCTCTCTCAACAGAGCCTTTGCAAGCTGCCAGGTCCGTGGGCAGACTGCCTGGGTAATGAGAGCTCACTCGGTGCCATTTCCAAACATGGAAATCTGATAAAAGTTATTGAATATCCTCCCTACTGAACACTTCATCCACCCTCACTGTGAGAACATAAAGGAGGAGGGGGGGAAAGAGAGGGAGAGAACATTAAACTTTAACCCTGCAGGCCGACCAACATAATGGGAACCTGTAGAGAATAAACAGGAAACCACACAGCGTCATTACTGTCACTTTTGATAGAAACGGAAAGACAGACGAGACATGAATTGTGCTTTCGGGACACTTTAGGAAGGATGAATACAGTATTGTATGTTTTCATGTTAACAATGTAGGAAAATAGAAACATTGAGAGGAATCTTAGTGTTCCCTGTGCTGAACCTGACGAAACACAAACAGCCCTGACGTTACAGAGCGGAGATGAACTCTTCCTGTTAGTTTGAGGGAGGAAGTCTTCAGGCTCCACGTCACATCAGTTTATCTCCTCAGCCCCCTATCCTGCGGAGGATTGTGTGGCTAAAGACTGTAAATGCCTGTGTGCTGTTTAATTTGAAACTAAACGCTTTGCAGAACCATGAAAGATCTAATGCAAAGTTAGGTTTACTGACAAAAACTACATTTGAGCGAGTGGATGCTTATACTGCAATCCTTGTTAACCTCATATTAACTCAAGATTCAAGAGTGAATTGATCTCAGGGATTTAACAGCAGTCAACTAATCTACTTTAATCTTTCCATAACAAAGACAGGCAGTGTATGCTACACAAAGAATGGGACGCTGGATTTAATGACTTCAGTTTTTGTTTACCCATTAAGGTGACAGCATTTGGCAGCTTTCCTCGGGTAACGCCTGAATGAGAGGAAAGATTTAGGAGCCTTGTCTCAGCCTTCATTACTGAGACTTACCGATGGCTGCCAGCAGTGTCTCTGCACCGCTAGATTGAATCAGTGTTTGACCCTGCTGTCCTGCCTGTATGATTGATAGCCCTGAAAGCAGCAACAGATAATCAAAACGACTACACAGACATCACCTAACTGATTCCCTGTATCACAGTTTTCCTTACTAGTTGTGACTTTTTGTGAATCGACAGAAAAGAGTTCCACACACCAATCAGACGATGGCTGTCATTATAATGACATTACAATCTTTCTTGTACTGTGTTAATGGTGGTGTTACACAGCCACCTCGGTGTATTTTCATAGAACTTCCAAGAGGTATTCGAAAGTTTAGTGCCACAAAAAAAAACATATATTCAAATACTAATCTCACTCCATTTGCTCTCACATAGATACATGGCAGTGTTTGGTGTCTAATGTGCTCACCTTTCTGAATTGACTAATAGCATTGTAAAAGGTGTGGCTTGTATCTGAGACAACTTCCAGAAAGTGCAGAAATTAATCACAATGACTGAATAAATATTCTACTTAGTCACATTCTGTATCATGTATTCTAAATGCATATAAAAGTCACCCTAGGCCTTCCTGGTAATGCATTTATTTGTTCTCTAGTCAAAGTCTGCAGCTCTGTCAATCGCACACAGTGACGCGTTGTGCCACCCAGCCAACAATTCTGGGAAGTGACATTTGATGTAACAACCAATATATGCTAAGTAAGAGGAGGAATAACTCAGCCAATATAGCAAAGAGGACATTTAATGATGAGTAAGTTGCTGCGAGTTGCTGGGTTGGGGATTTATTTTCCTAACATTTCTCCCTTCCAAAGGAAGAGCTGAATCACAGGCGAATAACTGCCAAACTG
Organism: Chelidonichthys spinosus; assembly: GCA_029853015.1. NCBI lineage: Eukaryota > Metazoa > Chordata > Actinopteri > Perciformes > Triglidae > Chelidonichthys > Chelidonichthys spinosus. Next base: position 10,823,957 of record CM056833.1, on the reverse strand, counting down.
GTATGGGAGGAGGAGCCTGACCGGACAGAAATGTGCAAACCACTTAAGGAAAATAACCAAAACCTTGTTCTCTTGAGTGTGAAGTGGATCTGGATAATGCTAAAACTGTATATCATGCTGGGCACTGGAGAAAATATGTTTGAAACGGTTAGTTTCTAATGGCATTGTCGATATTTAAACACCATGTTTTTACGTCACAGTGTAAAAATACCACCCTGAAATTGCATACTTTGCTTTTACAAGGTGAAAATGTGGGCCGTCTGGTAGAGTGAGGTGAAGACCAGAAAATAACACAAACCTTTCTGGGCAGAGAGGACAAAAAATGGTCTGTTTGGTAGATGAGGCACTAGATGGAAGGCACAGAGAGCACACATTTTATTCAAGTGTGTCATATTATGTGTTTTTGAATTTGCCCTTTGGAGAGGACTAAATAAAAGCACAACAGTGTTCCATAGTGCTTTCTGGGCAAACAAGGCTTTTGTCAGCAAAAGCCCTTGAACTCCTACAAATTGTTACATTTAGAAATGCAGTATGCCTGTAGAATAAGATCTAAGCGTACTGGAGGATCATGATAGGACTCATTTTGTAAAAAACAATTATATATAAATAGCACTCTAATCTGTTTAACCCTGAAATGTCGATGTTGGTTTCACAGACGTCCAGTTGAATTAAACACTATAACTTTAAAATTACAGTTATTTTTTTGTTTGGTCTGTTGCTCTACCAGGTGTGCGCGTCCTCGGTGGAGAAAACATGTGACTGCGCGTCCCCGCGAAGACAGGGGGAGGAGCGCTTCAACGCTGGAACATTGTCTCGGCAAGTAGCCTCTCTCCAGCGTGGCACTGTCTCCGATGACGAGTAGACGAATGGGATGTTTTTAACAGGCGAAAGCTTGATTTCTTTGACAAAATATACGGGGCGGAAACTCGTATGCTAAGAGCCTGAGGATTTACGGATTGATATCAGTGAATAATCGCGGGATTTTAGTTCATTTGTGGACGGGCCCCAGATACAGCTTGATACCGATAGAGACTCAACCCAGGTCCTCTCGTCCTGACATGGACACAGGAATTGTACCAGAAAAGAAAAGGTAACGTGAATGCTAACGTTAGCCAATGCTACGCAGTAGGCTATGTTGTTGTTTAAGAGCTGAATTAACAACTTTGGTCTTCGAGAAGGGTGTGCTATCTTCTCTTGATGTGACACTGTGTGCTTTATTTCAAGGTGAACAGCTACTTCGACGTGTTTGTTCGACAAAATGCGTTTGCTAGCGATTATCGTTAGCAATGTTGCTAACCTAGCTAGCAAGCTGCCACAAAACTAGAGCTATTGCCTTCAAAATTGTTTACTTACCAAGCCACATGTGACTTTATATCGTTGTTTGTTTGTTTATTTTTTTGACAAAATCGTCTTTTAAAATGTTAACTCACCAGCTAATGTTTCTGTGTTTTTAAAGTGTGTAAAACATCTCGGATGCAACACTGGCGTTGTTTACGTTTGTTTTTAATCTGACAGCTAAATATATCCAATTAACAGTAGGTTATATCATTGGTGGTGTAACTTACCGTTCGTGCTTGCTGTGTGCCAACCTTGGTAGTGTTCAGTGAAAAGCTGCCAGCGCTCATCATGTGAGCACTGCTGGAGAGTGGTGTGCGGTGTCGGATCAAATATTTAGGGTTTAGTGAAGTTGGCTGTGGTTTTAATTTCTCTTTTTTTATTTCTTCTCTGCTGGTAACGGTTGGTGGTAAAGTCAATTTAGAGAAGTAATCAGAATTTATATTGCTTGTACATTTATGCGGAAAGTTGTTGTTTAGTAACGTTGAAAGCATTCAAACCTACTTATACTATAACTATAATCACCAAATGAGTGCCAAAAGATCTTGTTAGTAGTGGCTTCTTATTAGTCTGTCTGCCCCAGGAGGTAATTGGGTTATAAAGCCTCATTCAGAGGTTCATTCAAACAAAATTGACTATATATATGACAATTAACAAAATTATACCCAGACTTTTATGTGCAAAGATTGATTTTTCCTGTTCCAGCTTGGATGTACGCTTACTGCACAGGTTTAGACGGAGGGAAAGGTGGCTGTAATGGGAACAGCAGGTGCAAGAACAACACGTCTCTGAGAATAGTCAGTCCCGAGATGAACAAAATACATGCAATAAAACTGATCAACAGATGGTCAGCAGAGTCATTACAGTAATGAAATTCCTCCAAAGAGTGTTGTCGCATATGAACAATTGGCATAGAAGAGGATGCTCTTTACCCCAATGTTTTCCTGTACACTTTCCGAACTGACTGGCACAGTGCAAATATATATATGAAAATGGAATTAAAAGGTCCCCCAAAATTTCCCAGAGTTTTGACATTTGATAACGGAAGATGTCTTTGTTTACTCAACATGGGTGCTATTTGTTCCATAGAGCTTAGGTCCTGTTTAATCCTACATGCTAAAATCCCTCTGAGCTGTTGTTAAGATCTTTTTATGGCTGTTAGTTGGCCGGAAGTTATCATCCTTAAATTTAGTTTCGAGAAATTGCCTTGGTGATGTTGTGTTGTCGTTGACTGCATCCAATTACACCATATGTTTGACTAATTTTTTGCCAATTAGAAATTTGGCACTTTGTATAGGCCTAAGTAAAGGTTCAGTATCCTGTTTTGATTCAATAAAAAAAACATATGTTAATTTTTGCTCCGAATTCTCAGAAGAAATTAATAGTTGTGTTCAGGTTTAATGCAGTTTTGTCTGGTGGCTTGGGTGTCTGTGTCATCTCTTAATCACAGGGGATTGACGTCAGTAGGAGTGGTTGCAATCAATTCCTGGCAATTTGTGGGTTCTTCTGCTCTTCATTATTAGTGTGCAGGCTGGTTAGAACTTGAAAAGGAATTGGTGTTACTTATGGGTACAGGGCAGAGGTATCGCTGTTGTTTGTGCGTGCATGTGTTTGTTGTTTTATATTTTGTGACTTGAGATAAAAATAAAGAAAATGTGCTTTGATAGTATTTATTGTTTAGTTGTTTATATTATATTGTCCATTGATTGTTGGGTTTGTTCTGCTGGCTGCACTACAAATGTCCCCTTGTGGATAATAAACATACCTTGAACCTTGCTTTAAAAAGCCAAAGCAGTTCAGCAGCGTAGACCATTTAAGTTCCAAAACTTAAATGTGAACATTTAAGGCAAAACCAAGTTTAAATTATTTTTTGGCCCTGGTAAACCCAATCCCTGCAAAATTGCATTTATAGACGAACTTAAAAGAATCACATTTATAATGCTCTGCTATTTTAGTGAATCATTTTATATTGTAATGCAAAGTAAAGGTCAGTTTCTCCAAGACAGTGTTTCAAACACTACAAAATATCCCTTTTGGCTGTTGGCAGAGAAGAAGCTTTGTAAAGGACTACACATGGAAAGCCAAATGCTTGATCAGTTGGAGGCTGTTCAATCCCCGCTGGCTGAGTCAGACGAGCCCATCCCCAATGGAGAGACTCTTTTTCTCACATTGCACTTACTGGATGTACATGGGCCAAATGTAATCCGTTGTAGTAGTCTTTGAGTTGAAGTGAATGCAAGAATGTTGAAATTAGTAAATTATTATTGTTGTTATTATTGTGTATGTGAGCTTATTTATTGGTGGTTATACTGTGAATGTGGATAAATAACATCTTGGTTTTTGCTTGAGAACTAAGCAGAGTGAAACAAAAACTTCAGTTATCACCAAGAAAACTTTAAAATTGAATATATCTTAATATAAGTACCGTCAGCACAACTGTTGATTAAGTTTACAATAAGAGTTTCCCTCTATTTATTTAATTTAAATCTACTTATCTACTAAACTGTTGCTTGATTATTCCACACCAAAAAAGGGTTTATATTGATTTTATCGTCCACTATGGTATTCTAAACATGTTGGTCATACGCTTATGACATCATACCCTGATTATGAGACTGCTATCGTATTCCAGTTTTGAGGGGGTGATCCCTACTACACTGCCTCCAAAAATGTCATGTGTTAGTGTTAACATAATGCCAAGGGTTCATTTTTCTATAAACATGTTTTACTGTCAGTGTTGCTTTGTCCTTTTCCCATATTGGGCAGTGGTTTTCCCCCGAACTGGATTATATAATAGATAAGACAGTGTTTACTGTTGCACTACACAGGACTGACAGATAGTGAGAACATTTCTCTCGCAAAATAGGTCAGTCCCTAGGAACAAGCAACACTGGTAACATTGGCTAGGCTTATATTCATCATTCACAGACAAATAAACACATGACATACATTTATATTTGGTAGCCTTAATTAACTATAAATAAACATAAACATATTTGCAGCATATTAAATCCTTTTATTTAGTTATCAATAATAAGTGTAAAAATAACTGCCAAAGCTATTGTAGCGCCTGCAGTTATATTATAAAGAAAACGATTAGACTATTTATTAGAACAAAGATATTGAAATATGCCAATACTGATATGTGGCTCATGTCTTTATTAAATACTTTTAAAGACTATGTTTCTCTCTGTTACACATGAGCATCCCTCGTACTCCTGAAAATAATGTATTATGAAGTGCTTCTCCTTATTACAGGGATTGTCAAACCAATGAGAATTTGGTCGGACATGAGCATTATCAACCAGCCCTATTGTTTCCCCATCAACCCCGATCTATTTGTTCACATCTGTTAACAACTCAAATACATTTTGTTTACATAATGCACAATGGCACTCATTCTGATGTTAAATCAAACAAGTATAATTCAATCCAGCAAAACTGGAAATGTGATTGTGTAAGCAGACGACTGCTGGGCATTTATGACCATGTGTTTTCATAGTGTTATGTAATGCTGGATTCCATGCTTGGCCTTGTTTTAGCATCAATGAATCCAATTTGTTTTCATTGAATTGTTCATATAAAAATAATAAAAGCAGCACTTCTCCCCCTTTTTTTAAATTTGAAAACGGTACAGAATGATTAAGTATCACTACTAAATAGGACACCAAAGTAAGTGTTTGTATTAGAACTGTGTCACAGCTGTATTCTTCACAATTGGATGCTGTGTAATAGAGGTTATGGTTTCCACAAAATGTGCTGTCTTTTATTATCTGTAAGTTTAAATAAACTTCCTTTACTTACTCTGGTATTGTAGTACTACACAGTGGCTTAGACACAGTAATGTTTTTCATGTTGAATGTAGGCTTGATAAATGTCTTTATTGTGGAGGTAGTCTATTGCAGTGGAATATTACAGTTGCACATCATTTGAATGGGATTTGCAAAAAGGCATGTGATACAATAGGGTGCAGCCACTACAAAAATGTGTAAACAGGCTTGTACTCATCAATCATGTAGCCTCCAGGGGCACCACAGTAACAATATGTCAGAGTTCATCTCCCATTAAATCACCAGAAGCTTAGCCAGTAGCTTATCAAGAGGACCCAGTCTCTGTACAATGGTTTGTTAATCATTTGTGATCATTTCTCCCTGTGATGATTAACTTATTTAGCCTACATGAATGCAGGTTGGAGGTGGTTGTTACAGTTGGAGCCAAAAGTTAGACTTGAAAGAGAGGAAATGTGATACAAAACAGAAGTGGTTGCATAACTCTGCAATCAGCTTTCATGGTGTCTGGATTTTCTGGCTATGCCCTGTGGGGTTGACAGAAGATGTTGTAAATATTTATCAATGGTACTTGCAAATGAGCAAACGTGGATACAGTTGTAGCTGTAATTGCAGTCTGGGTTTGAAACATGTTTATATTATAGTATACATAAACATTTTTGAGAGGAGGGGAGTTGTCTTTATATGCACCACCAAGAACCTTAGTTACACATCATTCGTGTCTGTATTTGTACCCCAGAGGAGTTTATTTTGGGCCCAAAAGCACTGCCTTTTATTCATCTATTTGCAACCATCCCAGATTATTTGACACTCAGGAGGCTGATTTTAGCCAGCTGGTCCATTTTCTTGATTGAGGTACTTGAAAAACATGGCCTTGTCCAATGCTGAAAGTACATAACAGATCGATTTCAATTAGGTGTAGCTTTCAAAGCCACAGGCTTTTGAACTGCCATCTATTTTGTTGTGAGGCTGCCTCAGTGTCGTCTAAATGTATTTGAGGTTATACGCTCATGGTTGGGAGAGAAAATGTCAGAATGTCTGCAGCACTCTACTACTAGTTGAATATTGCAGTAATGTTGCAGATTCATTCAGTCTATTTAGGACTGTAGTCAACCAACAACATCTTGGTCAACTGAAAATATACCTACACTTCACCCAATCCATTGGTTGGCACTCTACCTACCTGGAAGCCTAAATAACTTATAAATAAACATAAAAAGCTATTTGCAAAAAAAATGATAAACAGACCACGGTGCAGCTTGCCATATTCTGCCATATGATTTTACTAAAATAGAACTATGAGAGAACATGGAGAAACTTTGTTGAATAGTAGCAAAAAAAACTAAGCCTTCATTAGACTTGATCTCTTTCTCTCTCTTCCTTTCTCTTTCTACACCCACACACACACACACACACACTTTTCTTTAAGTAGCACCAGCGGTTGTCTTACCAATAAGTTTGGTCAACCAACTGACCAGAAGGCATCAGCCCTTCTATTTATGTTAGTAGCAGTGGTTGCATTAGACCTTTCGCTGTCAGCCGGGTTGTGATTTATCATTACCTGTCATTTTCATTTTCAAAGACATTTTAGATCCAATGCACTTTCTGTCAAATTCAGTGAATATCTCCCCATGGTCCACTTGCTATCCATTCTGTGTGCATGCTGAAAAAATGGTGCTCATACGAATCCCTGGGTCTATGAATGTGAAACAAGCTAAGTGGATTGGACCAAGCCACTATGCTATACCGTATGTCACTTTAATCAAACATTCAAAGCTTCTTTTGAGGATTTTGAATAAAGCTTCGACTGTCTGTTCTTACAGGTGCGAGCCTCCCTCTGGTTTGTGGCCTTATTGAAAATGTTTTTTTTGAGAAGGTTAAATGCCAATATGGATTAAAGCAGCATATTTCATTCAATCAAAACATGTGAATATGGGAAACGCTCAGTGATCCATGCACTCAGAACGCCGCTTGCGACTGCTGCAGCACGCATAGCATACGATTAATAAAGCCTATGTAACAAGTTTATAGATTATGAATTTATAAGGGCATGGAGAGAAAAGATCAGCAGAGACCGAGCTTGTGGTAATTTTAAATAAAGCAGATTATTTATTTTTTTTATTGTCCTCGGACGGACGACTTCTCATGTCCATTTTAATTTTGTTCTGAGGGCTGTTGCTACACTAGAGACTACCAGAGTCCGAATGTGGGATTTCCTGATCCTGCAAGCACTCGCTTCACTGTAAGAAAATCCCACAGGAAGCGCTCCTTCTGCACCAGTGGTGCGTCGCTTAAATGCCAAGGTTTTTTTCCATTGTGAGAAATCAATCAAATGATGTGAATAGGTTAATGATAAATTGTGTCCATTAAGGTCAGCTGTTCTTGCTCGTTTTAAAATTCTAACGGGTCCTAAGATCTTATTTATAGTGTGGTGAGAGTCCATTAGACACTAGTTGGATAACTGCCTACATAAATGATCTAATATGGTTGAGATGGTTGCAGATAGCCATGTATGAAAGTGAGTCTGATAGTGGTCCACACAGCAGCTTGCCTGTGAGCATGCTTGTTGTGGACTCCAGCAGCTGCAGACTCCCCAGTTAAAGACCAGTGGCCTACCAGACTCTCTACATGCACACTCAGTAGGGGGGATGTCAGCTCTTCTAGTGTCTATAGAGAGATCAAGACCATTTTGTTGCCATGCTTTGGCTGACCCACCACCCGTCTCACTTGACTCTCCCGCAGGGTGAGCTCGGAGCGGAGGAAGGAGAAGTCGAGGGACGCAGCGCGATGCCGGCGTGGGAAGGAGTCGGAGGTGTTCTATGAGCTGGCACAGGAGCTGCCCATGCCCCACAGCGTCAGCTCCAGCCTGGACAAGGCCTCGATAATGAGGCTCATCATCAGCTACCTGCGCATGAGAAAACTGCTCAGCACTGGTCAGTAGACAATTTTGCTAGAGCAATCTGTATCTTTATTTATTTTTTTAATAGAATGGTCCCCTGGTGATAAAACGTGCAGACCATTAGGTGTCTTGAGAGTGAATTATCTTCATAAAGTTTCCCGATAATACATGTTAATTTCTTTACTGCAATAAGCCACAATCAAAAGAATGTTGAGGATTTCATGACGGAAGCGAATGACACCCTACACAAAGTGAAAGTAAGCACAGTTTTTAGATGCAGGGGAAAACCGAAGAAAACGTGGAAAGATAGTTACTTTTTGAGTCAGATGCTTAAAGAAATTGACTCAGAAACAGATTTACTGTAGATCTCTTAGCAGATGTGTTTTCAGTGTGTCGCACTGCCCTGCCCTGCAAACATGTCTTTTCATGTCAATTTCCCTTTGTTTTCCCTTCCCTACCTTCCTTTTATTCCTCACCTGTCCTCACATGCCCTCTGTTATCTCATCCAGATGAAGCAGTGGAAGAGGAGGAAACGGAGCTTGAATCGCAGCTAAACAGCTCCTACCTAAAGGCATTGGACGGCTTTCTCATGGTGCTGTCTGAAGATGGAGATATGATCCTTCTCTCCGAGAATGTCAACAAGTGCCTCGGCCTTGCACAGGTTTGTTGTCTGATTTGATCTGCAGTGTTTTGACTTGAAAGAAGCCACGGGGTTCAAAGTTGATACACACACATACACATTAGGACTTGTATTGAGTAGGTTATAATTCGCCACACAATGTCCACCGTGAACTAAACTGCTGCATTTACATGGTTAAAGGACTTACACTCTGTTCTCACTCTATCCGTTACAGTTTGACCTGACTGGACACAGTGTGTTTGACTTCATACATCCCTGTGACCAGGAGGAGATGAGAGAGATGCTGGTGCACAAAACAGGTGAGAGACAACAACAGAGCAGTGCTGCATCATAAGACTCCACTAATGGCAGAATCTGGCACACACAAGCACTCCGTCAGGTCTACCAGTCTTCCAATTCACTCTCTGCTGGTAAATTCAGACCAGGAGGCTGTCGGAGCAAGTTATTTTCTGCACTTTAGTCCAGAGTTCAGAGTGATTAGAGTTGGCTGGTGTTGGACTTTCACTCAGGCATTACTGAACACACACTACGTCACTGTCTCAGTTCCCGTTTCGCTTGCACAACACATTTTGACTTGCTTGGTCTCTGTATTGAATTCATTTTGTATAAATGTTTAGCGAGTTCTATTAAGTTCTCTGAAATGTACTTTACAACATTATTTGTTATCAATGGATTTGAGTCCACATTTGCGTTTGCTGCCTGCCTTTTTACACACCCTGATATCTCAGCTATCCCAACGACTGGTGACTTTCTACACAACACTGCTTTACAGCTTAATGTCTCCCCAGGATGCAAATGTGAACCTTTAGTCGTTTGTTGATAAAACCTGAATGAAATGGAGGTAGAGAACATTCCTTCCTCTTTGTGTGATTTCAGGCTCCAAAAAGACCAAGGAACCGAACACAGGGCGCAGCTTCTTCCTCCGAATGAAATGCACTCTAACCAGCAGGGGACGGACCGTCAATGTCAAATCAGCTACATGGAAGGTAGGCCATAGTGGAATCAATGCTCTCTCACATATTAATGTAATTATAACTGTTGTAAGTAAGCCTTTCTACACTAGAGATGTTAGTGAGGTCAATCAAATTGCAGGAAACATTTTAATTGGAAATATATTATCCTTTGTAATTATTCTATTACTTTTAAAATAAATAAATAATGGCTCCTTAAGGGTTGTTTAATCATGTGTAATGACGACTATTGTGTTTAAGGCCACTCCACACACTCAGCCTGTAATACCTGGAAAACACTTTAAGACTTTATTCATGGCCTAAACCAGAAACATAGACACTGCATTATAGTGGATGTCTAGTGATCCAGTGATCTAATGTGCAGAGGAAATAGACCATTATTATAGTTTTAATACAAATTAAACCATCAGTGTCACATCGTAACTGAGGACAACTCACAGGCACCCAAACATTATGTGTGGACACGCAATAAAGTTTTCTTTTATGTGAAGGAAAAGAATGAAGACGATGATTGCTGCATCCTTAACAGCTGTTTTCATAATTTTGCTGTCCACATGCCCAAGACATTTATTTATTTGACTAATTGAAAACATGTATTTATTCACTTGTGATAATTATGTCAGAAAACATTTTGCACTCTGTGGAGTATTTAAATAATAACAGTCTTGTGACCCTCCTGTTGTTGGTCTTGAGGTGATGCACTGCTCAGGTCATGTCCGTGTGTACGACAAACACACTGAGAAAACTCCAAACGGGCACACCGAGCCACCCGTCCCCTACCTGGTTTTGATCTGTGACCCCATCCAACACCCCTCCAACATCGAGGTGCCTCTGGACACCAAGACCTTTCTCAGCCGCCATACGATGGACATGAAGTTCACATATTGTGACGAGAGGTGAGTTTGCCTATCTGAGTGAATATTTAGAAGCTTGACATGGATTGATTCGGATACTTAAGTCACCTGTGTAGTACATTTTATAGGCTATTATTGCCAAAGCTCCCATGAGCATGGTCATACAGAACCACCTAGTGTTCATTGTAGATACTACAGAAGCCATGTCAGTGGAGGAATTAATCTTTTTTTCTTTTTCTTTTTTTTGCTTCGCCAGGATCACTGAGCTCATGGGTTATGATCCAGAGGACCTGTTGAATCGTTCTGTGTATGAGTATTATCACGCTCTGGACTCGGACCATCTTACGAAGACTCACCACAACTGTAAGCATGAATAGCAATTTGGATTTAAACTGGTTCTTAAATACAACAAATTTCAGCTGTTATTTTTGCCAAACCTTTATTGATCTTTTCTCATTTTCCTTTTTGTTTCTGTTAGTGTTTGCAAAGGGCCAAGTCAGCACAGGCCAGTACCGGATGTTGGCCAAGAGAGGAGGCTTTGTGTGGGTGGAAACACAAGCCACTGTCATCTACAACAACAAGAACTCTCAGCCACAGTGTGTTGTCTGTGTCAACTTTGTGCTCAGGTACTACTAAGGCTTTTCAGAAGAGATTATAAATAACCACTCGGTTGTATTTTTCTTAAAATAAAATGAGATAGACATTGCAAAAAAACTCGATCTCACAGCTGCTTAACTCTGTTACAGTGGCATCCAGGAGGAGAAAATGGTTTTGTCTCTGGAGCAGATCACAGATGTGGACTCGGTGAAGAAGGAGCAGGAGGAAGAAAAGGCTGTGATCGAGAGCAGCCAGGCCGACATGTCTCCAAGCCTGCTGAAGGACGTGGAGAAGAGCCCAGAGCTGGATGTGATCAAACTGTTCACTCGGGCAGTAGAGACCCAGCCTCTGGCTAACCTATATGAACAGCTGAAGGAAGAGCCAGAGGCCCTCACCCTGCTGGCTCCAGCTGCTGGAGATGCAATCATCTCCCTGGACTTCAGCTGTCCAGGTGTGTGGCCTCATACGCACACACTTACACGTCTCTACAGCAGAAATCAAAGTTTATATCCTGGGTGACTGAACCAATCCAACCTTTGTCTTCTGGTACAGATTCTGAAATGCAGCTGCTGAAGGAGGTCCCTCTATACAATGATGTAATGCTGCCCTCCACCAGTGACGGTATGGCCCTGCCTCTTTCCCCTCTGCCGCCCAGTGAGCCTCTCTGTGTCACCACCACCAGCTCTGAAACCACCAAAGCTGAGAGTTATGCTCCAACCCCAGCCAGCACATCGACCAGCTGCAGCTCCTCAGAGGTCAGACAGTCTGTTATTATCATAGACATTTTTCTGCAGTCACTCATATGTACTGAAAAGGGGAATGATCTTTGACTTTGCTTCCGTTTAGGCCGACAGTCCGCTGGACTTTTGTCTCCCCATGGACTCAGAGATGAGTTCAGGTTTTAAACTAGACTTGGTGGAGAAGCTGTTTGCCATTGATACAGAGCCCAAGACCCCCTTCACCACACAGGTAATAGTGGAGGTACTATTGATTTCACTGCATTTATCAAGTTAATTGTAATCTAATTCAGTAAAAGACTCTGTATATGCTGATTCTTCACACATGTTTTTCTTCCTGAAGGCAATGAAAGACTTGGATCTGGATATGTTGGCTCCCTACATCCCCATGGATGATGACTTCCAGCTGCGCAGTCTGACCCCCGAAGAATCTCTATCATGTGTACCAGTCAAATCCCTTGAGAGTTCTCCAGTCCATGTCACACAAGACATCCAGAGCTATCAAAGCTCCCCATTCAGCGCACCAAGTAGTCGGGCACCTTCCCCCGCACTACTTAATGCCCCTCAGTCTGCACCTGCCAGCATCGTTGCAAGGTAAAGCCTCCCAAGTAATCCATATGTATCGCCTTATAGAGCTTTTTGACTTAGCTAATCACTATTGCTGTTCCGCAGGATCCCACAGCTGGACACAGCAGTCTCGCTCAGGACCCTGACGGTTCAGAATGCACAGCGCAAAAGAAAACTGGGTGACATAAGAGAGATTATTGGACAAGTAAGGAATTAACATCCAAGCGTGGTTTTTATAGGTTTGTAGATGCAGATGTAGAGTTTCAGTGTCTGTATTTGATGATTTTGCCAGGAAACCTTGCCCCAGGAACAAGTTGAGCAGATCAAAAAGCTGAAGGCCACAGAGTCAGGAACAATCAAGACCATACTTCTGATGCCTTCAGGTGAATAAACCCATTCATTTCTTTGTCCTGTGGCTTTATACGAAACACCAGCAGAATCATAAATCCTATATATCTTGTTCTTTCTTAGATATGGCGAGTCGGCTGCTGGGCAGCACATCCGAGGGCACCGGCTCCCTTTTCTCCCTGCCACAGCTCACCCGCTATGACTGTGAGGTCAATGCCCCCTTGCAGGGTCGTCAGTACCTGCTGCAGGGAGAGGAGCTGCTGCGCGCACTGGACCACGTCAATCCAATCTAGCTTAAATGGAAAGAGTCTGCTTACTGCTGGAATAGACTGGACACTACGATTTCTCCCCCCCTATAATGTCACTCCCTCTCCAAGACCCCTTACCTCACCCCACTGCCCCTTATTTATGTATCTGTATGAGTTTGATTATAGTCTGGCTGGTGTTTGTGCACCTTGTGATATCTGCAGCATTCCACCGTGACAAACACCATAGCAGCATCTGGGTTTTTGGTGCAAGGGATTCAAGCATCAGGAGATGTTCAATTGTTGTTTTTTTTCCTTCTTTCTCTCTTCTGAGGAGTCTCTCAGCACACGACGCCTCGACAGATGACCCTTTTCCAGCAGGTCACCACAGACCCTGGCTCTACTGCCAGCAGTGTATTGTAAGCTTCAGTCGCACAATTTATATTTTCTTAAAAACAAAAATATTACCAGCAATATATATTAAGCCTTTTTAAAAGTGGTTTTGATCGGATTTGAACTATTTTATTTTTCCTCCCATACTTGTTTGTCGTAGTTCTCGTATCTAACAAGATGTCATTAGTCCAGGTTAAGTATGAACATATTGTTTAGACCTTAGGCTTTAATGTTATCTCCATTTAATCTTTGAGATAAATGCATTTAATTGTGTAGCAGTCCAGTACATGTCACTTTATTACTTTACTGTAAGTGTGTGTTACTGTACATATACCAGGGACATTTTTATTTACTCAGTGTGGCTTCAAAGCTTTTACTCTTACTATGAAATCTGAGAGTAACCGCCTCACATTATTTGTTCGCTTCTCATCGTGGAAGATTGGCATTTTTCTCAAAACATTTTTTTTACTGTGCGTGACATTCAAAACAGTTAAGTGGGATATACATATTTTACTTGTGTGATCATTGTCATCATGTTAGCACCTATGACTTATCAAAATTTGCTCAGTTAAATTGTAGTCAATTTAATTCCATTGATTCATGCCATATTGTTAGGTCTCTCATGCTTCTTGTTGCCGTCTAACATTAAATGGCTTTAATAAAGTACATTGTTTCATGTTTCATTAACTTGCAGTTTAGTCATAGTATGTGACTAGTTTTACAACTTTGCCAAGAAGACGCCTCTTGTAGAGAAAACATTTAGTTTATTGTATTCAGAGAAACCTGAAAACCAACTGAACGGTTTATCCATTTAAGTCTTTAAGTGCTGACATTATAATTAAAGTAATCAAATACTGGAGCTCAAAGCCGTACATGAAAAACATTAAATCCTGCAGTGAGTCACTCTGTGTACTCTGGAGTCATCTGCAGTCGAAGCACCTCATGTCCTCTCTGCACCAGCATGGTGATTTTCTCACTGCTGCGGACGGCCTGGTAGATCTCCTCCGAGGTGTTCACCTTCACTCCGTTAATCTCCACCACAATGTCTCCTGGTAGCATGCCAGCTCTGAAACCAGTACGACAGTACAGTGGGTTAGCAACAACATGCTAAATCCCTTGGCAACTACTGTATGTCAACCAGGTAAAAGCACCACCTCCAAAACTGAAACAACAGGAAGAAGGATCCTCCACCAACCATCCAAGCCCATAATTACTTGATCTGCTTACCTGTTGGCCGGTGAGCCAATGATCACTCTGTGAATCAAGATGCCATGCGTCACGTCTGGGAAGGATGGGTCTCTCAACTTCAACTCTGCAATGATGCTGAAGAAAAGGCACAAAACATCTAGTTTAAGACACAGTGGTGGAGGTTCTGCTGTAACTGCACTTTTTATTAGAGCCGTTTCTGATAGTGAAGCATTTACCTTGTCGACAGTGTCAGCATCATCACACCGATGTACCGCCGCTTTGTCTCCGATTCTCCAAACCAAGAATCTTGAAGATGCACAAAAACACGTGTAATCATTTTTTCACCCACAAAAGAACATTTGGAAGCTACAGAGAATATGGATGACAGAAGGTGCGATGAGGAGGTTGGGATTCTTACTCTTTTTATTTGCCGCTTGATCAAGAAAAAGTGTCAGGCGATCGGATGGTATAGCAAAGGAGATCCCTGCAGTGACCTTCATGGTGTTGATACCGATGACTTCACCATCCTAATTAGGAGAGGTAGCAGTCAGATAGCATGTTGTGCACCATTATGTTACTTAGTCTGGCAATGTCCAGGAATGTTAATCTGCATTAAAATCCTGGAGTTCTATAGATAGTGATGATTTTTCCAGAACCAACTTAAAAAAAACCCCATTATTTATTTCTGTTATACTAATCCGTTTACATATCCTGTAACAGGCCAAATGTTGCAATTTGCATTAAAAAGATGAAGTTTCCTTCATTTAACAGTACGTTACATGAGTAACTAAAGTACGTATAACTAAAATGAACATCCTAACTCAAGCATTGGAAATCACAGAACAGGTCGGGTAACATTTGAATGTGATGACCAATATTTGAACCGCTGCTGTGACTCACCAAGTTAATCAGGGGACCTCCAGAATTTCCAAACTGCAAAAGAAATCACGTGAGTCAAAGTAAATTCTCTCCACAGGCTTATTTTTCCTCATGTATTGTTGTTCCTAACGGTCACGCCGCTCTGTCCAGTCAAAGCAACTTGTCTCCTCTTTGCACCACCGTGGTGATTTTGTGTACATATACATCCTCTAATAGAATTGCTGCAGAATACTCACATCAATGGCTGCATCAGTCTGGATGTACTCCATGTTGGAGTTGGACAGGCCCAGCTCCTTACTGCCTCTCTGTACTGAGCTGACGATTCCCGACGTGATTGTATTCCGTAGAGAGAACGGGCTTCCCATGGCGACCACAAACTCTCCTTGTCGAACATCCGACGAGCGACCGAGGCTGAGAGTGGGTAAAGGATTCTGCATGAGAGAGAAAGAGCAGCTCAACATAACATCCTCACAGCTCGCAAGTCATTCATATTATGAAAATAACAGAACTTGTGATAAATGCGTTATTTTTCTTGTTGCAATGACCTGATCATGCAAGTAGCCTGCTTTATTATAGAGACGTTGGATTAGCCTTTAGTGGTTCTATCACTGAGACACTCAAAGATGGGAAAAGAAGACCATTCATTTGCTACAGTGGGTTTCATTAGACCGTATGAATCACAACATTGTTATCCTCAGGCAAAAGATAGTCATCATTATTCAGAGCTCATACAGGAGATTTGATTTAGACTATTTAACCGACAAAAAAAAGTTTAATGGTCCGATGTATGTGACGAGCTTGACCAAGGGATTGCTTAAATTACTGCATATTGTACATTAAAGAGCACTTGAGGAGACGTATCGAAAACACCAAGATTCACGACTGCAAAATATGTTGAAATTTATATTAAATAATCACAAGAATGAAGGGCGTCTCATAAAAATGCCATAAAAATTTTGATCACATTGTAGGCTGGTGTGTGCCTCATTTGCTAATGTTTTCAATATGTCATTACAATCACTTTATTGGTGTCAACCACTTATTGTGTTGTTTTATTAACTTTTGTCATTTTGTTTTCTGTCTCTAACAGTGATGGTGTGTTGAAAGGTCGTCTCCGTGCTTCCCCGGCGATGGAAGAAAATGTGGATCCAGTGAGGTTAACAAACAAAACGGGTCCTTCGGCAGAGATTGTTGTAGTTGGTTTCTCACCCTTGTAGTGATTTTGATGGTGGCAATGTCTGCCACTGGATCGACATCTTGCACAGTGGCGTTGTACATGTCTCCGTTGGTGAGCTTCACGCGGACGCCTCTCTTGTTTGCCACGACATGAGCATTGGTGACGATGAGACCATCGCTGCTGATAATGAAACCAGAGCCATTTGAAACGGGGACTTCTCGTCCTGAAAAGGGGTGTCTGTAAAACAGGAAAAGCAGTCGATCTTATTCACCCCTTGAAGCAAAATGTATCATTTAGGTTAAACCGCACAGAGATGGAAACCAAAAACATAATTTTAGCAATTGACAAACAGGAAGCTTCAATATCATCCAGTAAACTGCTCACACTTAAAGGCCATCATCATTTGGGATAAGGCTTATTTATAGAACACTCGCATATTCACAGTTAAGTTAAAGTTAAATCACATTATCACAAATCAGTCCCAGCCCATCAACATCATGGTTATGGCAAAAGACTATCCAGTGCTAAAGTACTGAATAAGGTGATTCATTGAAAATAACCAACACATTTTATAGCCAGTTATTCTACATGGTTATTTATGGTATTATTTATGGTACAATCCTTCTTCTCCAAATACCCCCTGATCACAACCTGATAAATAATAACAGTTCCGTATTTACTCAGTTTCACATCATTAAATCAAATGATAGATTTGATTTTTCAGTTGCTGATATTAATACATTTAAGAAATGATTTGTGAGAGCTGGAATTTATACTGGACCTTTGCCAAATGCATGTGACACTAAATTATGCGACACATCAGATTCTGTGACCCAAAGGAATTCCAGCTATTTTAACTCTTTAGCAAATGCTGTTCTTGTTTTTTTAAACCACCAGAATCGTATCCCTATGGTATTTAGAGATGAATGACAAAAGCAAACACATTTACAGTGACATTTCTAAGAATTTGGTGCAACACATTTAACATACTTCCATATGGTACTTTTTCTGTCACCTCACCTGCCCACGATTTCAATGTAGACGACAGCTGGAGTGGACTTTTCGACCACATCTGCAATGAAGTTGTATCTGTACCGGGGGCTGTCCGGTTTAAAGGGAGACGCGCAGTGAGCTGACGGCACAATGAGTTCAAGAAACCTCCGGGATATCGAGACTCTTCCGTCCTTCTCCTTCTCGTCTTTTTGACTTTCCAGCAGCGCCGCGGCACACAGTCCCAAACCCACTGATACCGACTTGAACAGAGGAGAGCTGCTGTTGTCCCGACCACTTTCCCGGTCCCACTCCACCGACTGTCGCCTGTCCGGGCTTGTGTTCCCACCTGCTGCCCCGTTACATACCACAGCAGAGGACACCCGGCTCACTGTCCTCTCGGCCAAAGAGTTAAGTCCACGGCTCTGACAGCGAGTGTGTCTCCTCAATGCCGACAGAAAACACCTGCTGAGAGGAGTTGCTGCCATATTGCATCACTTTAGTTACACTGGTTCAGGAGTTGTTAAGACAGCTGAGCTAAACAACACTTTAAATCCACACATATCGCCTGAAAGAACGGTAAATTCGTATTAAGTGTAATAGTCAATACTGTTCATATACATACAACCAAACCCGTACGAATAGTTCCTGTGAATTCCAGTGATATCTGCACCTGGTAGATAATCAACGACAACTAAGAAATCACAAGCCTCAGCCGGAAGTTTGACTCTGACGCGAGTCTGCGCAGTAGGCGTCTTCTTCGTCTTCTTCTTCTGAGGTTTTTTTTTTCATCTTAGACGCGAGTTGTGGTATTACTGCCCTCCACGGGATATACAATGAAACACATATAGAAATTCAACAAATCAGAATAAATGATAAAGAATCCTTGAAAGAACAGTTGACATTAATTGTATTGTGGCGTTTGTTTGAAAAAAAAAAATCCTATTTTTTGTGTGATTTTAAATAGTCTGATTATCATCTTAGTGTCTGTAACACGGTTAAATCTTTTTGGACATTTTATTACAGCAAATGACAGATATATAGGCAATAGTGCATTATGTATACATTCTCTTATGCATGTACAGATTGCGTGAAAATGTCCCTGTTCAGTCTATACAGCACACTTGTGGTCAAACTACAGAAAAGTCAATTACAGAGACTTCAAGTAGCTTATAGTGTTTCGATGAGAATATTGATGTTGAAGAGTCCTCGATGGTCAAGTGCAAGTGAAAGGTTTGTGCAGGAGGCCGTACTCTACAGGCTGTTTGAAGAAATCTTATGTACAAATGTATCTGCTGGCTTAATGGCTCTGCTACCAATCTGCAGCTGTAGAGACATGGTTTAGTCGTCTTTGGAGGACACTGATTTGCATTATATTCAGATTGTGTTTGTATTGTGCTTTTTTTGGTATGTTATTATATGTAATGTCGTGTCTCTTTCTGGACCCTGAGTCAGTTATAACATTTTCAGTTGGTTGACTCAACTTTATTCAAATTTGCTATTATGAATGTGAAATGTAGTCACAATGATTATCATATTTGTTATATAGTAGTAGTTGGCCTATTCATGGCTAAGACATGGAAATCAGATATCAAACGATATAAAAAACAACGATTTCAAAAGAAGAGAAAATCACTTGCAGCACTCAAACCTATGACTCGAACCTTTGACCATTAATGTCAAACGTCTTTTAATAACGGTTAGTTTTGTAAAATGTTTGTAAAGGTTTGACAGAAATGTATTTAACTTTATATATTATTAGATATTTATGAGATGCATTTCATTTTCTAATGTTCCGACGTTTCCCTTTCTCGAAGGGTTAACGCTGCCTTCATGTGCTAGTCGGAAGATCCTACTTCGCACTTGAAATCGGAATTACGAAAATGTTATGTTCAAGTGCTTTGTTTTCGGGACGAATTAAACAGATGGCGGGCGTAAGGTAGCTTTGCTAGCATACTATATCCCATTAGTGATAGATATAACTATAAAAACCATTGGTCTATATCAAGCGTACATATATCACACATTAAACAGCTAATATTTATTGCAATGCAAATAAATAATTACGCACTATCCATTACTGAATATGTCATCTTCTCTGCCACGTTGAAAGGTTCTGGTCGCCCCAACTCAGGAACTCGGATATCAAAATTATCTCCGAGTTTCCCCACCCGTAACCCATGTGCAATTTTCGAGTGGAACTCGTATTTACCATAATTCCAATACCACGTGAAGGCAGCCTAAATGATGTGCGGAAGTGACGTATTTGTTTTGGCAGTACGTCACCGGATTCTAGCCAAACGCGGCAGTGATGAGGAATTTGAAATTTGCGAGCTAGCGAGCTAGCTACTAGCTTCGCTTTCGGTTGTATATTTCTCGTTTTTCTTTTTCCTTAAAAAAACATGGATTCGTATCTTAATTTATTACAACACAAAAGACGGCGCTTCGAATCCCCCGCCAAGGTGTTTGCTAAGCTAAAGTCCAAAGTGCAGAGAGAAGAAGGGTTATGGGCGAAGGAGGGGACGTTTTTAGCCAATGGCCCGCTGTGTAACGTGAGGGAGAAACACGGAGGAACTTTTAAGTCGCCCAGGAAGAGAGCAGAGAGTATCTGGATGACCGATGAGTTAAAGGAGAATCCGCGGTCTGGGTCTTATCGCAATGAAGCGCAGGCCTTGACGCTCTCACCGCTATCGAGTCCACAGAAAACCTTCGAGTATTCAGACCTGAGCAGCGCTCAAGTCTCGGCAATCGCTCCTGTGACGGAAATGGGACACGGAGGCATACCGAGAAAGAGAGCGTTCATGGAGTCAACGACGCTGTCTCACCAATCCTTCCTGGTTAACAGAAAGCAGATCCACACAGAACCACCCCATGTCAGAGACCCGGCTGCCTTCAGGGTGGTTAGCAGGACTCCAGTGAAGTTACAGCCAGTGGAAGACGACTATGTAAGCAGCGTGTTCGAGGAGAAGCGTGCTCCTCTTGACAAGCTGATGTCTCCTGCCTGTGTGTTGTCTCCCACGAGGAAGAGGGGAAAGTGGGAGCCGCTGGACTTTAACAAAGTCAGCAGGGGTTCAAAGGAGGTCAGCAATGAATCCACAAGTCAGCCAAAGGAAAGGAAAACCTCCAGTGCTGTCAGTGATGATTGCAGCACTTCTGTGGAGGATGTGGGTAATGTTAGAGGATTCTCTGTCCCCCCAACAGAGATGGACGAGGTCACTTATGAACCTGTGTTCTCGTCACCGGGACCCACTTTAATAAAACGTGAGTTATTATTGCTGCTTTGCTCAGTGAAACTATTAACCATATGTCATCATTTAGGGGAAGAAACTGACGGGTGCCTCTTTGCTGTTTTTGAACAGGGTCCTATGTTGCTCTGGAACAAATGCCTCCCATGTCCCCAGCCAAGATGTTTGCATTGATGAAGAAGAGGGAAAATAAACCAAAGCCGCAAGAAGTTCATGAAGTCAGCAGCAGCACAACGGATCCCTTCCATGCAGGTAAGTGTGATACTTGATTGGACGCTTGAATAGTTGAATCCAGCAAAGCCAAAAGGCATAGTTCTTGTTTTGGTTGATGTCATTGCTGGCATGTTGTTTATGTTTTCACACCAACCTTCTTTTCCTTAGGCAATTCCCATCAGTCCAGAGACACTCCGCCTCCCTCCACACCTCACAAAATGTTTGAGATGGAGGACATTGTTTTTAGAAGCCTTCCAGAAAACGTGGTTCCTGGCAACCGGTCCAGAGTTGAGACTGCCGACTGCCAATGGAACACCGATTCCTCTGAGGATGTCCTGAGCCCCGCTGTGCCATCGCAACCCGTCTTGCTCATAGACCCGCTTGTGCTCAATTCGCCACATATCTCCATACCGAAGAAACAAGATGCTGTGTTCAAGCGAAGGAACTGGCCCCAGAGCACCAAATACCCACGTGTGAGTAGAGTTTTTATTATTATTATTATTATTATTATTATTATTAAGACTTCTTAAAGTGTAGGCTTTGATTTAAAAGTGGGGGTGATGGGGAGATTCTTATGTTGATCAAACATGCAAAATCCAACCACTGATCAATTCAAACTTTGTATTTACAGGCACATATTAGATCAAATGGGAAATTGAAATCAACCGTAGTTTGTCTTCTTTGATCATTTTGTCTGTTGTTCCTAATTGGGCTTATGTGTTTTCCTCTTTGGCAGGAGAACGTGATTTATCTCAAAAAGTGGTTCCTGAGGGGAAGTCGCAAGGGCCTATTTGTTGATGGAATCCACCAGTAAGTGTTTCTTGAGGGGTCTTCAAATGAAACAATTCATTCAAAGTTTATTATTTTTATGTATCCTATTTCTTACTCTGCTGCTGTCCTATGAGACAGGCTTGCTTTGGGTTTTGGATGCCTTTAATCTGAACACTGGTATTTTTGACTTGTCTTTTCCACCCAGGGAGGAAAACATACCGTGGAACAGTAACATCATTGTGGATAGGGTTTCCAGTAACGTGGTTAAGACGGTCTCCCACAAGGTTTACGTCTTGGTTGGCAAGATGAACATGAGTGTTGACTCCGGTAAGCCGTATTCTGTGTGGGTGGATATTTACACTGCAAATGCAAAAGTTTGAAATGCAGTGAAGATTGCTCATGATAATATGTAAATATCAATACTGCAGGCATATACTCTTTTTCATGCATTTGTCACTTTTTGCCTGCAGGGTTACCCAAGTGGCTTTTAAAGGAGTTTGTGAATGGTTTTCCGCCAAATTGGGAGACACTTTATGAGAGCTTTATGTCAAAAAGGTAAGCCTGTTTATTCATCTTCTGTTTATTATTCTACAGATAGAATTTTTTTTTTGCTGGGGATGTTGTAAATCATACCCATACATTTTTAGCTTTTAAAAATAACTGACTTTTGGTGTGTTGCAGCGACTCCAACAAAGAAATGGAGAGCAAGACTAAGGGCAGAGGAGTCATGTCAAAGGCAAAGTCCGAGGCAACCTCCTCCATTCGTACTGCGAAGCAGCACAGGCGAAATTCTTTGAGGACACGTGAGTACAAGATAAATGCTTTAGCTAACAGAGGAACAAATAGATGCTCGGTACAAGAACATTCAAGATCATGAAAAAGATCTGTAGAAAACGCTACTTTCCCCCCAGTTGTTGTTATGTTGCACGGAGAGCTTCATGGTGGATGCAACGATCTGCTCTGTGAGGCTCAACAGAGGCAAAGTGTTTTTTTGATGTTCACAAGCACTGTGAACATGTTGAGCATCTTAGTTGAGCATGCTAACATTTACTAATAAGCACTAAAAACTAAATATTGCCGTGATGTGAATGTCATCGGTTTTGCATTTATTTGATAACGTTTTGGATGTATTAAAAGCTTGACCCGATGATTATGCTAGACATAAAATCAGGGGATCAACAAAGTTATTGGGATTTATCCTCTTGTGACCATGAATGTCTGGATCAAATTTGATGACAATCCATCCAATGGTTTTGGTGATACTTCAGCATGGACCAATAAGGTGGCAAACCGGCTGATCAATATTGCCATCTCTAGACTATTAGCATTGCTATACATGTAATGATTTTAATTCCCACACTTTTAATCTGTGGTGGTGGTGCAGCGTTGATTGACATATCCATGACAGCTGTTCTTAAGGGTTTTGTTTTGTTCTCTCCTCTTTTCCAGCTGATTCCTGTCAGGCCTCCTCGTCTCGTGTAAATGTGTCCCGAAGTGGTCGCGTGATCAAGCCACCTCTGGAATATTGGAAAGGAGGAAGAGTCATTCTGGACGCACACATGAATGTAACAATCCATGAATGTTACGATACGTCCATCTGCGTCCCTGTAAGCACCTCAAATTGAGTTTATCATTAACAATGATCCAGAATAATCATTAACTATGTTAAAAACAACGGATATTTCTGATATGTGTTCATTTCTGGATCTGACAGGAGATCTCTACAAAGATGTCTACGAGGTCGTCGCAGAAACCTGCCCGTGGGTTCCTGCCCTGCAGTGAAGGCAAATAGACGTTGGCTGCAGTTTAAATTTTGTGAGATTGGTTATGAATCGCATGCAGACAAACTGTCTTCTGTGTTTCCAGGTCGCAAGCGATTTGCCTCAGCCAGCGACAAAGAAGCATCAGTCGCATCAAGGAGGGTCAAGGCTCCACTCCGCAAATGCGCCAGTGCCAAGGTTCAGCCTGAAAAGAAGCCCTCTTATTCACCCGAACCTCCTGTGGAGACACTAAACAGTCCTGAACAGTGGTCCGGCAGACCAACAATGTCCAGCCGAAGGAGCCGAGTTACAAATACAACATTGTATGTGGACACTGTCCCTCAAAAGCAGAGTGAACCAGATAGTCCTATAACAACTAGATCGAAAAAACAAACGCATAACATCCCAAGATCTTCGGTGAGAGTCATGAGTCGCAAACAGGTTGTGCCGGCCCCAGAATCTGGTAATGATGTTATCATAGAGAAGAAGAAGCCAGGGAAAGAGGTGCACAGGAAGAGAAGCAGGAGAGTTCTTAACAAATCACGGTCAAGCTTGTTTCCATCAAGTGAGTCATCGAAGTCCTCCGACGAGATTGAGAAGGAACTGGGGACGCAAACAAAACACAAATGGAACAAATGCACCAAGTCATCGTCGCCCACAAAGCCTTTGCCAAAGTCGGCACAATCCAGCAAGAAAAAAGGCAAGGCAACCAAAGGTAACGCACCGGTTCCACAAGAGCAGGACGCAGATGAATGGACAGAGGCGGAGCTTAAGATGCTGCAAGAGTAAGTTTTGGAGACCTGCAGAGTGAGAAAGTGGCATTTTGCAGAATTAGAGTTGCATATTTCTGCATCATAACCTCATGACTCACTGGTGTGTATATATCTTTACCAGGGCTGCTTCCTACTATCCTAAGCACATGGCGGGTTACTGGGCGAAGGTGGCGAGGATGGTCGGGACGCGTTCGGCAGAAGAGTGCAACTACCAGCACACGTCCCAGGCAGCCTCCCAGACTCCCGCTAAGAAAGCCAAGAAACCTAAGAAGGAGGCGGTGGAAGCACCAAAAGATCCAGGTAGAGAAGTTATTTTTCATATAAAATAACATGTAACACAATCTGCTTTGTATAATACAATTCAGATTTGTATATATTTTTAGGTGGTAGGCTATTTAATATGGCTCTTCACATTTCTAGCTTCCCTTTTGCTCTCCAGAGATCTGAGATCTGCAATTTTCCGTCTGAGCTTTTACACCAAAGTATTTCTTTTTCAGCTTTGTTCAATTGCAAAAACTTCTCACCCCCAGATTAATATCATTGATACACTTGAGTTAGGGCATGTATGGGACCTGGCGAGTACTCCTTATAATTTAGCACAATTCAATGGGTAATTTAATTTTAGTGTGAAATTATCCATTTGTGTGATCTTTATTTAAGTTTTATTACTGGAGTGTGATGTTCTTTTGTGTATAGGGCATTTCAATTATTTACTTTTATTTTTTTTTTTTGCAATAGAGAGGAAATGGTTAAATGAAGAGATTTGACAAAATATAATCAATGCAGATCAGCCGGTGATATCTGCTCGAGTGGGAACCTTCAAGAGGAAGCAGCAGGTGCGCCAGTTCCTGGAGACCATGCCCAGAGAAGATGTTGAGGATGTTTTCAGCTCTGCGTATATGCAGAACAAACGCTATGAGGTACGTTTCATTCTGTTTTATGTATTTTCTAAAAATCTAATATTTTTGGATTATGACACCATACAAACTGATAACTGTTCCTCTCACAACTATCATGATGGACAGATGCCCTCCATGTGTCCAAGTGAGCACGACTTCACGTTGTCAGAAATGCAGCCGCTGACCCCTAAGTCGACAGGTTTCCCCGAAGTGAAGACTCCTCAGTGTTTGCATATCACCCCTGGCATGATGGGTTCTCCAAACAGGTGAAGGACGTTGTCTTCTGCATTGTAGCTTATGAGTGGGGACCCCAGTACAATAACTAACTTACTCTTTTCTTGATGTCAAAGGGACAATGATGACAAGTACGTCTATCAACTCCAGAAGAGGATGAAAAAAAATCAGTTTAACGTCTGCAAACAAGCTCCTTCTTCAAAGGTACTTTTTTATAAGCGTTCAATTCAGAGATTCTTGTTATCTTGAAATACATGGAGCTTTTTTTTATTCAATATAATATACATTTCTTTCTTTCAGAGCTTCACACCCACGCCATCAGTGAAACGAACAATGAGAAGATGCGGTAACACAGGTAGGATTCCTGAGAAATGAATAGGGCAGGGACAAAATAACAGAAGCCTCTCCTTAAAAAACCCACCCTAGACGCTACTGACATTCAAAGCTACAGACCTGTATCTCTTCTTTCATTCCTCTCTAAAACCTTGGAACGTGCCTCCTACAACCAACTGTCATCTCTTGCGGAAAAACCTCCTAGACCCTAATCAATCAGGATTCAGGACTGCTCACTCCACTGAGACGGCCCTCCTCACAGTGACCGAGTCCCTGCGAGACGCCAGAGCCTCGTCCCACTCCTCCGTTCTCATTCTCCTCGACCTATCTGCTGCATTCGACACAGTCAACCACCAAATCCTCCTCTCCACTCTGGCTGAACTTGGCATAACTGACTCTGCTCTCGCCTGGTTTACATCATACCTGACAAACCGCACCTTCCAGGTCACATGGAATGGCTCTATGTCCAAACCCTGCTCTCTGGACACGGGCGTCCCTCAAGGCTCAGTATTAGGACCGCTTCTGTTCTCACTATACACCAGATCACTAGGTTCTGTTATCACATCGCATGGATTCTCCTACCATTGCTACGCAGATGACACCCAGCTGTTCCTCTCTTTTCCCCCGTCCTCTGACGCTCACATTGCAACTCGCATCTCAAACTGTCTGGCTGACATCTCTGTCTGGACAACTGCACATCACCTCAAGCTCAACCTGAACAAAACCGAACTCCTCTTCATCCCAGGGAAAGACTGCCCTCGCATGGACCTGTCGGTCACTGTCGAGGGCATCACAGTATTACCTTCCTCAACTGCGAGGAACCTGGGTGTAATCCTCGATGACCAACTATCCTGCACCCCCAACATCACTGCTGTGGCCCGATCCTGCAGATTCGCCCTCTACAATATCCGCAGGATTCGGACCCTCCTCACAAAGGATGCAACGCAGCTCTTGGTCCAAGCACTGGTCATCTCCCGCCTTGACTACTGCAACTCTCTCCTGGCCGGACTCCCGGCCTCTGCGATTAAACCATTACAGCGTATCCAGAATGCCGCAGCACGCCTTATCTTCAATCTACCCAAATTCTCCCACGTGACCCCCCTCCTCCGTGACCTCCACTGGCTCCCTGTTGCAGCACGCATCCAATTCAAGACGATGACACTGGCCTTCAGGGCCATCAATGGAACGGCACCCTTCTACCTTCAAACACTGGTCAAACCTCATGCCCCGAAGCGAGCACTTCGCTCTTCTACTTCAGCTGGCCGGCTGGTACCACCATCGCTGAAATCAAGCAAATGTCGCTCAGCAAAGTCCAGACTCTTCTCTGTTTTGGCGCCTCAGTGGTGGAACGAACTCCCGACCAATGTCAGGACAGCAGAGTCATTTGCCATCTTCCGAAAAAGGCTCAAGACTCACCTGTTCAGACTTCACCTTGACTCTACATAGCATGACCCACTAGCACCCTCCCTCGACACCCCCCCCCCCCCCCAAAAAACAAAAAACAAAAACAAAAAAAACAAAAACAAAACAAACAAAAAACCTTACCTATAGCACTCTGATCTTAGCACTGTTGCTCTTGAAGTACTACTTTACTCAGATGAGGACCTAACACTTGTTCTATTTTTAGCTCTTACTTTATCGGCAATGATACGTCGTGGTTTCTTTGTTTCCTTCTGTTGACAAATGTACTTATTGTAAGTCGCTTTGGACAAAAGCGTCTGCTAAATGACCTAAATGTAAATGTAAATGTAAACACCTTGCGATACAAAAGTAGATCCGTATTGCTGAGACCAATTTAAAGCTGCTTGTATAAACACAGGTAGAGCTGTTTAACTTGATGTTCATTAGGCAGTAGTTTTGTAGTAGTTCTGTTTATTGTCCACCACTGTATGTAGACATGAGTTGAACACATTTAAAAAGCTGTAATTGAAATCAGTTATAACACAATCTGGTTCTTTCTTTTTTCACTAGAAAATGACACGTTTCTTGTTTGGGAGATGTTCCCGGGAAATGATGGCGCGCTGTCTGAAAGCGGAGAGGAAGAGGATTTTTACTTCTCAGACAATGACTGATGGGAGCTTGAACATCATGTCATTTCAGGAAAAAAAATCTATGTTTTCCCCCATTAATTAAAATCAATTCATTTCAGTATGTATCTGTAAATATCGTTCTTCTTTAAAGCCATAGTCAAGAGTCGGTTGTTACTTTTCTTTTAATAAACATTCTTTAATTCATAGTTATTCTTTGTTTTGTTCTGTCTTTGACAAGAATGATCCATGGAAGTGGTTCCCGACTTATTGCTTCACTTTGAAGGGTCACAAGCCAAATATCTACCAATTACCCTAGGTCCCTACAAAAGTGGAGATCCAGGACTTAATTTACCTCAACCTTCTTTATCTATTATTTAGGTTTTACTGATAGATTCACTCTGATTGTTGTGATCCCACAGCTAAATTAAGAACCACTTTGTGGAAGCTAATGTCTAGATATAGAATACAGAATGGTCATATCGGAGAAAGGGGTGCAATGTTATGCCGTGATATGGATAGGATTTTGGATGGATTTGCTGTGATCACACCAAGAACACAGGCTCCCCATTTGTCTCTGTGTAGAAAATAGGAACCGGTTAATTTTTCTCAAACCTGACTACTTTTCTCCATTTTGACAGAAATGTTCCACCTGTGGCCGAGCTCCTGCATGAATAGTAGTGGATGCTTGAAAGTTTTGTGTCATGTAGCCTATACGTAATCGCGTAGGATCTATAATATTATGCAGCATAGGGCCTGCTACTCTAATTAGGACACTGCAATCCCCAGTGGACAAAGACAATTGGACCCTTTTGTGGGCCAGTTCACGAAAGGGTGTATCTTGGACACCCTTGTACTATAATATGAAAATATGAAATGGTGATATTACAGAGACTATTGATATTGTTATTGCTATCGCACATGAATGAGTAAAGGAAGGAATTAATTATGTGCAGTGTTTATTGTGCAGTCTGTCAGCAGCAGGAAGGACGAGCAGTATCCCTCCTTCACACAACCACGCTGAAGCAGCCCATCACTGAAGGAGCTGCCCAGTCCTGCAGGGGATAGGGCGCATTCTCTATCACAACCTCAACTGGATCCAGGGGGCATGCCAGAGCAGAGCTGGGGCCCATTTCACAAAGCAGGTTCAACAAACTCTGAACCTAACCCTGAACTCTGAGTTGAACAACTCTGAGATGGGAAACTCTGAGTTTTCAGTTTCAGAACAGCGGTTTTGAATTAGTTCACTCAACTCTGAGTATGTAAACTCTGAGTTGCGCGCATGCCTGCCGACTCTACAAAGCCATCATCAATGGAGCTCCGATACTACGATTCACCATGGCAACGGGGAGAGCGTCATTAGATATTACTGAGTGTTTATGTAGAAAACGAGCTCATCCTGAGAAAGCGGAGCAACGTAACTGCAGCAAAGTAGCGATAGTTGGCGTGGCAGACAATTACTGCCCGTTCTAATGTGTATAACTGAATGAAACAGTCTATTGATCTAAGGGTAAAAAGTGTTTATTTTCAGCCTTACACAGCGACACTGTGGTGTAATAGTTAGCAACGCTGTCTATGGTGCAGGCGACAGTGGTTCAATTCCTGTAGTTCACAAAGTAGTGCAACAAATAAATTATTATTTTTATTGGGTGTAATCCCCCCCAGGCACAGAAAGAAAGTGGCTTCAGTTGAAAATTAAGCATAAGAATATTGCGCAAATACGTTGACTAAGGCATATGATTTTAATCATATTTCACATATTAAACAGTAAATATAAGCAGGTATTTCAACACAGAAATGTACTTAAACATTTCATAAATCTCCCGTTTGCAAAAACACTACCTCCGCAATGAATCTGGTTGCGGATTATGTCCGCGATATGAAATGTTGAAAATATCGGAGAATATTGTTTAGATAATATCTAATGTGATTGGAAAGAAAGGTAATCAAAATCCTCTCCCGACGCAAAGCTGCTAGAATCACTTTTATTTACGTATCGATTAGGTTGACAATGAAAGGACGGCACATTTTTTCAGAGTTGGTTCAGATTCTGGAAAAAGGCGGAGACATGTAGGGAAAAACTCAGGGTTTGTTGAAGCAAACCTGCTAGCGAGCAGGTTAGTTTCACGGAGCATGTTACCCGGGTAACTGACTCAGATTTATGCTGAACTGGCTTTGTGAAACCGAAAAACCAGAGTTTCCCCCATCTCAGGGTTAACTAACTCAAGGTTTTCACTAAACCTGCTTTGTGAAACGGACCCCTGGTCTTCATTATCAGTCCGTTCAGTCTCTTCCTGTCAACTGTCAAGATGCCGCAGTCCCAGTAGATCACATATGACATACTCAAGAAGACATGGTGTATGTAGTATGTTGAAAAAGTGACAGTATAGCATGTTGGGAAAAAAAGAGACAGAGAATAGCCTGCCAAAAAAAGTACATTGCATAGCATGTCAAAAAAAGGCATAGTATATAGTATGTCCAAAAGAAATCATAAAAATGTAATGGTAAAGCACATAAAAAAGCCATAGTATAGCATGTCGAAAAAAGTCATAGTATAGAATGTCAAAAAAGTAATAGTAAAACATGTCGAAAAAGTCATAAAAAATCATAGTATAACATTTCAAAAAAGTCATAGTATAGCATGTCGAAAAAGTCATAAAAAGGTCATGGTATAGCATGTCGAAAAAGTCATAGCATAGCATGTCGAAAAAGTCATAGTATAGCATGTTGAAAAAAATCCTAAAAATGTCACAAAAAAGTCATAGTATAGTATGTTGAAAAAATCAGTCATAGTATAGTATGTCAAAAAAGTAATAGCATAACATGTCGAAAAAGTCATAACAAAGTCAAAGTATAGTATGTCGAAAAAGTCATAAAAAGGTCATAGTATAACATGTCGAAAAAGTCATAAAAATGTCATAGTATAGCATGTCGAAAAAGTCATAAAAAAGTCATAGTTTAGTCTGTCGAAAAAGTCATAAAAATGTCATAGTATAGCATGTCGAAAAAGTCATAGTATAGCATGTCGAAAAAGTCATAAAAAAGTCATAGTATAGCATGTCGAAAAAGTCATAAAAAAGTCATAGTATAGCATGTCAAAAAAGTCATAAGAAAGTCATAGTATAATATGTCAAAAAGTCATAGTATAGCATGTTGAAAAAGTCATAAAAAAGTCATCGTATAGTATGTAAAAAAAAAGTCATAGTATAGCATGTCGAAAAAGTCATGAAAAACTCAGTATAGCATGTCGAAAAAAATCATAAAAATGTCACGAAAAGTCAGTATAGTATGTTGAAAAAAATCAGTCATAGTATAGTATGTCAAAAAAGTAATAGTATAGCATGTCGAAAAAGTAATAAAAAAGTCATATTATAGCATGTCGAAAAAGTCATAAAAAATTCATAGTATAGCATGTCAAAAAAGTCATAGTATAGCATGTCGAAAAAAATCATAAAAATGTCACAAAAAAGTCATAGTATAGTATGTTGAAAAAAATCAGTCATAGTATAACATGTCGAAAAAGTCATAACAAAGTCAAAGTATAGTATGTCAAAAAAGTCATAGTATAGCATGTCGAAAAAGTCATAAAAAAGTCATAGTATAGCATGTCGAAAAAGTCATAAAAAAGTCATAGTATAGCATGTCGAAAAAGTCATGAAAAAGTCAGTATAGCATGTCGAAAAAAATCATAAAAATGTCACAAAAAAGTCAGTATAGTATGTTGAAAAAAATCAGTCATAGTATAGTATGTCAAAAAAGTAATAGCATAACATGTCGAAAAAAATCATAAAAATGTCACGAAAAGTCAGTATAGTATGTTGAAAAAAATCAGTCATAGTATAGTATGTCAAAAAAGTAATAGCATAACATGTCGAAAAAGTCATAACAAAGTCAAAGTATAGTATGTCAAAAAAGTCATAAAAAAGTCATAGTATAGCATGTCAAAAAAGTCATAGTATAGCATGTCGAAAAAGTAATAAAAAAGTCATAGTATAGCATGTCGAAAAAGTCATAAAAAAGTCATAGTATAGCATGTCGAAAAAGTCATAAAAAAGTCATAGTATAGCATGTCGAAAAAGTCATGAAAAAGTCAGTATAGCATGTCGAAAAAAATCATAAAAATGTCACAAAAAAGTCAGTATAGTATGTTGAAAAAAATCAGTCATAGTATAGTATGTCAAAAAAGTAATAGCATAACATGTCGAAAAAAAATCATAAAAATGTCACGAAAAGTCAGTATAGTATGTTGAAAAAAATCAGTCATAGTATAGTATGTCAAAAAAGTAATAGCATAACATGTCGAAAAAGTCATAACAAAGTCAAAGTATAGTATGTCAAAAAAGTCATAAAAAAGTCATAGTATAGCATGTCAAAAAAGTCATAGTATAGCATGTCGAAAAAGTAATAAAAAAGTCATAGTATAGCATGTTGAAAAAGTCATAAAAAATTCATAGTATAGCATGTCAAAAAAGTCATAGTATAGCATGTCGAAAAAAATCATAAAAATGTCACAAAAAAGTCAGTATAGTATGTTGAAAAAAATCAGTCATAGTATAGTATGTCAAAAAAGTAATAGCATAACATGTCGAAAAAAAATCATAAAAATGTCACGAAAAGTCAGTATAGTATGTTGAAAAAAATCAGTCATAGTATAGTATGTCAAAAAAGTAATAGCATAACATGTCGAAAAAGTCATAACAAAGTCAAAGTATAGTATGTCAAAAAAGTCATAAAAAAGTCATAGTATAGCATGTCAAAAAAGTCATAGTATAGCATGTCGAAAAAGTAATAAAAAAGTCATAGTATAGCATGTTGAAAAAGTCATAAAAAATTCATAGTATAGCATGTCAAAAAAGTCATAGTATAGCATGTCGAAAAAAATCATAAAAATGTCACAAAAAAGTCATAGTATAGTATGTTGAAAAAAATCAGTCATAGTATAACATGTCGAAAAAGTCATAACAAAGTCAAAGTATAGTATGTCAAAAAAGTCATAGTATAGCATGTCGAAAAAGTCATAAAAAAGTCATAGTATAGCATGTCGAAAAAGTCATAAAAAAGTCATAGTATAGCATGTTGAAAAAGTCATAAAAAAGTCATAGTATAGCATGTCGAAAAAGTCATAAAAAAGCCATAGTATAGCATGTTGAAAATGGCATTAAAAAGTCATAAAAAAGCCATAGTATAGCATGTCATAAAAAAGTCATAGTATAACATGTCGAAAAAGTCATAAAAAGTCATAGTATAGCATGTCGAAAAAGTCATAGTATAGCATGTCGACAAAGTCATAAAAAAGTCATAGTATAGCATGTCGAAAAAGTCATAAAAAATCATAGTATAGCATGTCGAAAAATTCATAAAAAAGTCATAGTATAGCATGTCGAAAAAAATCATAAAAACGTCACAAAAAAGTCATAGAATAGTATGTTGAAAAAAATCAGTCATAGTATAGTATATCAAAATAGTAATAGTATAATATGTCGAAAAAGTCAAAACAAAGTCACAGTATAGTATTTCAAAAAAAGTCATAGTATAGCATGTCGAAAAAGTCATAAAAAAGCCATAGTATAGCATGTCGAAAAAGTAAAATTTTATAAAAGTCGCATTATATGTTACGGCTGTATGTTTTCCCTCTGCTCTTGTCCTTTTCCCTTCCAGTGGCCCTGCCCAGGTGAGCTGAATTTTAAACTGAGGTGCGCCTGGGGAGGAAGTACTTAAAAGCTCCATTGCCAGGAGCAGGAGGAGCAGGCCTCTGGTGCAGACATTGCGGGTCTTGCTGCCACTTATACTAGGATTTTTGGCATGTGTTGTTGTATTTTCAAATGTTATTAAATGCTATGGATTTGATTACTATAAATGTGTCTTTTCGTATTTGATATGGGTCACTGATGGATTGTTTTTCGCTCGAAAGTGCAGGGCATAACACTATAGCATGTTGTAATTTTTCAAAAAAGTAGACAAAATTCATAGAATGTTGTAAAAATCGGTTTAAAAGATCTTAAATACCCAAGTCTGTGTAGTAAGTCCAAAACAGTTATAAAAAGGCAAAGTCAAATATAAAAAAAAGAAAATCATAAAAAAAGTAATTGTATAGTATGTCAAAAAGAGTCAATGTATAGTATTTCGAAAAGAGTCATAAAAAGGTCATAGTATAGTATGTAAAAAAAGTCATAGTAGAAAGTCGAAAAAGCCATAGTATAGCATGTCCAAAAAGTCATAGTATAGCATGTCGAAAAAGTCATAGTATAGCATGTCGAAAAAGTCATAAAAAAGTCATAGTATAGCATGTCGAAAAAGGCATAAAAAGGCCATAGTATAGTATGTTGAAAAAAATCAGTCATAGTATAGTATGTCAAAATAGTTATAGTATAACATGTCGAAAAAGTCATAAAAAATCATAGTATAGCATGTCGAAAAAGTCATAACAAAGTCACAGTATAGTATGTCAAAAAAAGTCATAGTATAGCATGTCGAAAAAGTCATAAAAAAGTCATAGTATAGCATGTCGAAAAAGTCATAAAAAAGCCATAGTATAGCATGTCGAAAAAAGTCATAGTATAGTATGTCGAAAAAGTCATAAAAAAAGTCATAGTATAGCATGTTGAAAATGTCATTAAAAAGTCATAGTATAGCACGTTGAAAAAGTCATAAAAAAGTCATAGTATAGCATGTTGAAAATGTCATAAAAATGTCATAATGTAGCATGTCGAAAAAGTCTTAAAAAAGCCATAGTATAGCATGTCGAAAAAAGTCATAGTATAGTATGTCCAAAAAGTCATAGTATAGCATGTCAAAAAAGTCATAAAAAAGTCATAGTATAACATGTCGAAAAAGTCTTAAAAAAGTCATAGTATAGCATGTCGAAAAAGTCATAAAAAATCATAGTATAGCATGTCGAAAAAGTCATAAAAAAGTCATAGTATAACATGTCGAAAAATTCATAAAAAAGTCATAGTATAGCATGTCGAAAAAGTCATCAAAAAAAGTCATAGTATAGCATGTCGAAAAAAATCATAAAAATGGCACAAAAAAGTCATAGAATAGTATGTTGAAAAAAATCAGTCGTTGTATAGTATATCAAAAAATTAATAGTATAACATGTCGAAAAATTCATAACAAAGTCACAGTATAGTATGTCAAAAAAAGTCATAGTATAGCATGTCGAAAAAATCATAAAAAAATCATAGTATAGCATGTCGAAAAAGTCATGGTATAACATGTCGAAAAAGTCATAAAAACTCATAGTATAGCATGTTGAAAAAGTCATAAAAAAGTCATAGTATAACATGTCGAAAAATTCATAAAAAAGTCATAGTACAGCATGTCGAAAAAAATCATAAAAATGTCACAAAAAAGTCATAGTATAGTATGTTGAAAAAAATCAGTCATAGTATAGTATATAAAAAAAGTAATAGTATAACATGTTGAAAAAGTCATAACAAAGTCATAGTATAGTATGTCAAAAAAAGTCATAGTATAGCATGTCGAAAAAGTCATAAAAATGTCACAAAAAAGTCATAGAATAGTATGTTGAAAAAAATCAGTCGTAGTATAGTATATTAAAAAAAGTAATAGTATAACGTCGAAAAAGTCATAAAAAAAATCATAGTATAGCATGTCGAAAAAGTCATAAAAAAGTCATAGTATAACATGTTGAAAGTCATAAAAAATCATAGTATAGCATGTCGAAAAAGTCATAACAAAGTCACAGTATAGTATGTCAAAAAAAGTCATAGTATAGCATGTCGAAAAAGTCATAAAAAAGTCATAGTATAGCATGTCGAAAAAGTCATAAAAAAGCCACAGTATAGCATGTCGAAAAAAGTCATAGTATAGTATGTCGAAAAAGTCATAAAAAAGTCATAGTATAGCATGTTGAAAATGTCATTAAAAAGTCATAGTATAGCATGTTGAAAAAGTCATAAAAAAGTCATAATGTAGCATGTCGAAAAAGTCTTAAAAAAGCCATAGTATAGCATGTCGAAAAAAGTCATAGTATAGTATGTCCAAAAAGTCATAGTATAGCATGTCGAAAAAGTCATAAAAAGTCATAGTATAACATGTCGAAAAAGTCTTAAAAAAGTCATAGTATAGCATGTCGAAAAAGTCATAAAAAAGTCATAGTATAACATGTCGAAAAATTCATAAAAAAGTCATAGTATAGCATGTCGAAAAAGTCATCAAAAAAAGTCATAGTATAGCATGTCGAAAAAAATCATAAAAATGGCACAAAAAAGTCATAGAATAGTATGTTGAAAAAAATCAGTCGTTGTATAGTATATCAAAAAATTAATAGTATAACATGTCGAAAAATTCATAACAAAGTCACAGTATAGTATGTCAAAAAAAGTCATAGTATAGCATGTCGAAAAAATCATAAAAAAATCATAGTATAGCATGTCGAAAAAGTCATAAAAAAGTCATGGTATAACATGTCGAAAAAGTCATAAAAACTCACAGTATAGCATGTTGAAAAAGTCATAAAAAAGTCATAGTATAACATGTCGAAAAATTCATAAAAAAGTCATAGTACAGCATGTCGAAAAAAATCATAAAAATGTCACAAAAAAGTCATAGTATAGTATGTTGAAAAAAATCAGTCATAGTATAGTATATAAAAAAAGTAATAGTATAACATGTTGAAAAAGTCATAACAAAGTCATAGTATAGTATGTCAAAAAAAGTCATAGTATAGCATGTCGAAAAAGTCATAAAAATGTCACAAAAAAGTCATAGAATAGTATGTTGAAAAAAATCAGTCGTAGTATAGTATATTAAAAAAAGTAATAGTATAACGTCGAAAAAGTCATAAAAAAAATCATAGTATAACATGTCGAAAAAGTCATAAAAAAGTCATAGTATAACATGTCGAAAGTCATAAAAAATCATAGTATAGCATGTCGAAAAAGTCATAAAAAAGTCATAGTATAACATGTCGAAAAAGTCATAAAAAAGTCATAGTATAGCATGTCGAAAAAGTCATAAAAAAAGTCATAGTATAGCATGTCGAAAAAAATCATAAAAATGGCACAAAAAAGTCATAGAATAGTATGTTGAAAAAAATCAGTCGTAGTATAGTATATCAAAAAATTAATAGTATAACATGTCGAAAAAGTCATAACAAAGTCACAGTATAGTATGTCAAAAAAAGTCATAGTATAGCATGTCCAAAAAGTCATAAAAAAATCATAGTATAGCATGTCGAAAAAGTAATAAAAAAG
The DNA here is from genome assembly GCA_029853015.1 of Chelidonichthys spinosus. Lineage (NCBI taxonomy): Eukaryota > Metazoa > Chordata > Actinopteri > Perciformes > Triglidae > Chelidonichthys > Chelidonichthys spinosus. The sequence goes on along the minus strand of CM056833.1, from coordinate 10,786,873 downwards.
TCATAGTATAGCATGTCGAAAAAGTCATAGTATAGCATGTCGAAAAAGTCATAAAAAAGTCATAGTATAGTATGTCAAAAAAAGTCATAGTATAGCATGTCGAAAAAGTCATAAAAATGTCACAAAAAAGTCATAGAATAGTATGTTGAAAAAAATCAGTCGTAGTATAGTATATTAAAAAAAGTAATAGTATAACGTCGAAAAAGTCATAAAAAAAATCATAGTATAACATGTCGAAAAAGTCATAAAAAAGTCATAGTATAACATGTCGAAAGTCATAAAAAATCATAGTATAGCATGTCGAAAAAGTCATAAAAAAGTCATAGTATAACATGTCGAAAAAGTCATAAAAAAGTCATAGTATAGCATGTCGAAAAAGTCATAAAAAAAGTCATAGTATAGCATGTCGAAAAAAATCATAAAAATGGCACAAAAAAGTCATAGAATAGTATGTTGAAAAAAATCAGTCGTAGTATAGTATATCAAAAAATTAATAGTATAACATGTCGAAAAAGTCATAACAAAGTCACAGTATAGTATGTCAAAAAAAGTCATAGTATAGCATGTCCAAAAAGTCATAAAAAAATCATAGTATAGCATGTCGAAAAAGTAATAAAAAAGTCATAGTATAGCATGTCGAAAAAGTCATAGTATAGCATGTCGAAAAAGTCATAAAAAAGTCATAGTATAGTATGTCAAAAAAAGTCATAGTATAGCATGTCGAAAAAGTCATAAAAATGTCACAAAAAAGTCATAGAATAGTATGTTGAAAAAAATCAGTCGTAGTATAGTATATTAAAAAAAGTAATAGTATAACGTCGAAAAAGTCATAAAAAAAATCATAGTATAACATGTCGAAAAAGTCATAAAAAAGTCATAGTATAACATGTCGAAAGTCATAAAAAATCATAGTATAGCATGTCGAAAAAGTCATAAAAAAGTCATAGTATAACATGTCGAAAAAGTCATAAAAAAGTCATAGTATAGCATGTCGAAAAAGTCATAAAAAAAGTCATAGTATAGCATGTCGAAAAAAATCATAAAAATGGCACAAAAAAGTCATAGAATAGTATGTTGAAAAAAATCAGTCGTAGTATAGTATATCAAAAAATTAATAGTATAACATGTCGAAAAAGTCATAACAAAGTCACAGTATAGTATGTCAAAAAAAGTCATAGTATAGCATGTCCAAAAAGTCATAAAAAAATCATAGTATAGCATGTCGAAAAAGTCATAAAAAAGTCATAGTATAGCATGTCGAAAAAGTCATAGTATAGCATGTCGAAAAAGTCATAAAAAAGTCATAGTATAGCATGTCGAAAAAGTCATAAAAAAGTCATAGTATAGCATGTTGAAAATGTCATAAAAAAGTCACAGTATAGCTTGTCGAAAAAGTCTTAAAAAAGCCATAGTATAGCATGTCGAAAAAAGTCATAGTATAGTATGTCGAAAAAGTCATAAAAAAGTCATAGTGTAGCATGTTGAAAATGTCATAAAAAAGTCATAGTATAGCATGTCGAAAAAGTCATAAAAAAGTCATTGTATAGCATGTCGAAAAAGTCATAAAAAAATCATAGTATAGCATGTCGAAAAAGTCATAAAAAAGTCATAGTATAGCATGTCAAAAAAGTCATAGCATAGCATGTCGAAAAAATCATAAAAAAGTCATAGTATAGTATGTCCAAAAAGTCATAGTATAGCATGTCGAAAAAGTCATAAAAAAATCATAGTATAGCATGTCGAAAAAGTCATAAAAAAGTCATAGTATAGCATGTCGAAAAAGTCATAGTATAGCATGTCGAAAAAGTCATAAAAAAGTCATAGTATAGCATGTCGAAAAAGTCATAAAAAAGTCATAGTGTAGCATGTTGAAAAAGTCATAAAAAAGTCATAGTATAGCATGTCGAAAAAAATCATAAAAATGGCACAAAAAAGTCATAGAATAGTATGTTGAAAAAAATCAGTCGTTGTATAGTATATCAAAAAATTAATAGTATAACATGTCGAAAAATTCATAACAAAGTCACAGTATAGTATGTCAAAAAAAGTCATAGTATAGCATGTCGAAAAAATCATAAAAAAATCATAGTATAGCATGTCGAAAAAGTCATAAAAAAGTCATGGTATAACATGTCGAAAAAGTCATAAAAACTCACAGTATAGCATGTTGAAAAAGTCATAAAAAAGTCATAGTATAACATGTCGAAAAATTCATAAAAAAGTCATAGTACAGCATGTCGAAAAAAATCATAAAAATGTCACAAAAAAGTCATAGTATAGTATGTTGAAAAAAATCAGTCATAGTATAGTATATAAAAAAAGTAATAGTATAACATGTTGAAAAAGTCATAACAAAGTCATAGTATAGTATGTCAAAAAAAGTCATAGTATAGCATGTCGAAAAAGTCATAAAAATGTCACAAAAAAGTCATAAAATAGTATGTTGAAAAAAATCAGTCGTAGTATAGTATATTAAAAAAAGTAATAGTATAACGTCGAAAAAGTCATTAAAAAAATCATAGTATAACATGTCGAAAAAGTCATAAAAAAGTCATAGTATAACATGTCGAAAGTCATAAAAAATCATAGTATAGCATGTCGAAAAAGTCATAAAAAAGTCATAGTATAACATGTCGAAAAAGTCATAAAAAAGTCATAGTATAGCATGTCGAAAAAGTCATAAAAAAAGTCATAGTATAGCATGTCGAAAAAAATCATAAAAATGGCACAAAAAAGTCATAGAATAGTATGTTGAAAAAAATCAGTCGTAGTATAGTATATCAAAAAATTAATAGTATAACATGTCGAAAAAGTCATAACAAAGTCACAGTATAGTATGTCAAAAAAAGTCATAGTATAGCATGTCGAAAAAGTCATAAAAAAGTCATAGTATAGCATGTCGAAAAAGTCATAAAAAAATCATAGTATAGCATGTCGAAAAAGTCATAAAAAAGTCACAGTATAGCTTGTCGAAAAAGTCTTAAAAAAGCCATAGTATAGCATGTCGAAAAAAGTCATAGTATAGTATGTCGAAAAAGTCATAAAAAAGTCATAGTGTAGCATGTTGAAAATGTCATAAAAAAGTCATAGTATAGCATGTCGAAAAAGTCATAAAAAATCATAGTATAGCATGTCAAAAAAGTCATAAAAAATCATATTATAGCATGTCGAAAAAGTTAAAAAAAGTCATAGTATAACATGTCGAAAAAATACTAAAAAAGTCATAGTATAGCATGTCGAAAAAGTCATAAAAAAATCATAGTATAGCATGTCGAAAAAGTCATAAAAAAGTCATAGTATAGCATGTCGAAAAAGTCATAGTATAGCATGTCGAAAAAGTCATAAAAAAGTCATAGTATAGCATGTCGAAAAAGTCATAAAAAAAGTCATAGTATAGCATGTTGAAAATGTCATAAAAAAGTCACAGTATAGCTTGTCGAAAAAGTCTTAAAAAAGCCATAGTATAGCATGTCGAAAAAAGTCATAGTATAGTATGTCGAAAAAGTCATAAAAAGTCATAGTGTAGCATGTTGAAAATGTCATAAAAAACTCATAGTATAGCATGTCGAAAAAGTCATAAAAAATCATAGTATAGCATGTCAAAAAAGTCATAAAAAATCATAGTATAGCATGTCGAAAAAGTAAAAAAAAGTCATAGTATAACATGTCGAAAAAATACTAAAAAAGTCATAGTATAGCATGTCGAAAAAGTCATAAAAAAATCATAGTATAGCATGTCGAAAAAGTCATAAAAAAGTCATGGTATAACATGTCGAAAAAGTCATAAAAAGTCATAGTATAGCATGTCGAAAAAGTCATAAAAAAGTCATAGTATAGCATGTTGAAAATGTCATAAAAAAGTCACAGTATAGCTTGTCGAAAAAGTCTTAAAAAAGCCATAGTATAGCATGTCGAAAAAAGTCATAGTATAGTATGTCGAAAAAGTCATAAAAAAGTCATAGTGTAGCATGTTGAAAATGTCATAAAAAAGTCATAGTATAGCATGTCGAAAAAGTCATAAAAAATCATAGTATAGCATGTCAAAAAAGTCATAAAAAATCATAGTATAGCATGTCGAAAAAGTAAAAAAAAGTCATAGTATAACATGTCGAAAAAATACTAAAAAAGTCATAGTATAGCATGTCGAAAAAGTCATAAAAAAATCATAGTATAGCATGTCGAAAAAGTCATAAAAAAGTCATGGTATAACATGTCGAAAAAGTCATAAAAAATCATAGTATAGCATGTCGAAAAAGTCATAAAAAAGTCATAGTATAACATGTCGAAAAATTCATAAAAGAGTCATAGTACAGCATGTCGAAAAAGTAATAAAAAAGTCATAGTATAACATGTCGAAAGTCATAAAAAATCATAGTATAGCATGTTGAAAAAAATCATAAAAATGGCACAAAAAAGTCATAGAATAGTATGTTGAAAAAAATCAGTCGTAGTATAGTATATCAAAAAATTAATAGTATAACATGTCGAAAAAGTCATAACAAAGTCACAGTATAGTATGTCAAAAAAAGTCATAGTATAGCATGTCGAAAAAGTCATAAAAAAGTCATGGTATAACATGTCGAAAAAGTCATAAAAAATCATAGTATAGCATATCGAAAAAGTCATAAAAAAGTCATAGTATAACATGTTGAAAAATTCATAAAAAAATCATAGTATAGCATGTCGAAAAAGTCATAAAAAAGTCATGGTATAACATGTCGAAAAAGTCATAAAAAATCATAGTATAGCATGTCGAAAATGTCACAAAAAAGTCATAGTATAGTATGTTGAAAAAAATCAGTCATAGTATAGTATATAAAAAAGCAATAGTATAACATGTCGAAAAAGTCATAAAAAAGTCATAGTATAGCATGTCGAAAAAGTCATAAAAAAAGTCATAGTATAGCATGTCGAAAAAAATCATAAAAATGTCACAAAAAAGTCATAGAATAGTATGTTGAAAAAAATCAGTTGTAGTATAGTATATCAATAAATTAATAGTATAACATGTCGAAAAAGTCATAACAAAGTCACAGTATAGTATGTCAAAAAAAGTCATAGTATAGCATGTCGAAAAAGTCATAAAAAAAAATCATAGTATAGCATGTGGAAAAAGTCATAGTATAGTATGTTGAAAAAGTCATAATAAAGTCTTAGTATAGCATGTTGAAAATGTAATAAAAAAGTCATAGTATAGCATGTTGAAAAAAGTCATAGTATAGTATATCAAAAAAGTAATAGTATAACATGTCGAAAAAGTCATAAAAAAGTCATAGTATAACATGTCGAAAAAGTCATAAAAAAGTCATAGTATAATATGTCAAAAAAGTCATAGCATAGCATGTCGAAAAAATCATAAAAAAGTCATAGTATAGTATGTCCAAAAAGTCATAGTATAGCATGTCGAAAAAGTCATAAAAAAGTCATAGTATAGCATGTCGAAAAAGTCATAGTATAGCATGTCGAAAAAGTCATAAAAAAGTCATAGTATAGCATGTCGATAAAGTCATAAAAAAGTCATAGTATAGCATGTTGAAAATGTCATAAAAAAGTCACAGTATAGCTTGTCGAAAAAGTCTTAAAAAAGCCATAGTATAGCATGTCGAAAAAAGTCATAGTATAGTATGTCGAAAAAGTCATAAAAAAGTCATAGTGTAGCATGTTGAAAATGTCATAAAAAAGTCATAGTATAGCATGTCGAAAAAGTCATAAAAAATCATAGTATAGCATGTCAAAAAAGTCATAAAAAATCATAGTATAGCATGTCGAAAAAGTAAAAAAAAGTCATAGTATAACATGTCGAAAAAATACTAAAAAAAGTCATAGTATAGCATGTCGAAAAAGTCATAAAAAAGTCATAGTATAGCATGTTGAAAATGTCATAAAAAAGCCATAGTATAGTATGTTGAAAAAAAATCAGTCATAGTATAGTATGTCAAAAAAGTAATAGTATAACATGTCGAAAAAGTCATAACAAAGTCATAGTATATTATGTCAAAAAAGTCAGTATATTATGTTGAAAAATTCATAAAAAAGTCATAGTATAGCATGTCAAAAAAATCATAAAAATGTCACAAAAAAGTCATAGTATAGTATGTTGAAAAAAATCAGTCATAGTATAGTACATCAAAAAAGTAATAGTATAACATGTCGAAAAAGTCATAACAAAGTCATAGTATATTATGTCAAAAAAGTCAGTATATTATGTTGAAAAAGTCATAAAAAAAGTCATAGTATAGCATGATGAAAAAAAACATTACAATGTCATGGTATAGCATGTCAAAGAAAGTCAGAAAAATTCATAGTAAAGTATGTTCGAAAAAAGCAAAATGGTGTCGGAATGAGTCTAAACCTAAATGTGAATAACAAAAATCACGTGAAGGCGTGTCACGTGACTCCTGCTTCTATAACACCCTGCTGGACACAACAGCCGAGGAGAGACAAGAGAGCCAGCCGAGGACACGATGAACTCACTGTGAGTGTTTTAAATAAGTTCCTAGTCGTGTTTGCTTCTGTTCAGCGATAACTGGGAATCAAAGTCGAATAACGATAACTCTTATTTAACCTGACTTATAAGGTGGCGCGCTTCGTAGTTCTTTTGTGTTCACCGGTTGTATTGACCTATAGTAGCAACCAGCTAACATAGCCGGCTTAAGTGCTCATGCGACGTTAAGGCTACCTATTAACAACGTGTCATTCTGTAATAAATGAAGAGATAGGAAACGGTTTTATGCGTTATCGTCACATTGAGGCTCTGTTGTTGTAACAGTGAGATAAAGCACGGACGGACGTGTTTTAACATGTCCCGGCCATGTTTGTGTTTGTATGAACCTCTGCGTGTGTAAATGTCATTCTACAATGGTTCGTTTCTCCTTCCACCAGGCTGACCTTCTCCATCCCCTTGTTATTCAGCTCGTTGGTCTGGAGTGGGTATCTGGAATATGACCAAGATGTCTTGTGAGCAAATCCACTTTAAGAGCAATTTCCATAAATCTGTCGTTTAATAAATATATTTTCTACCTCACCTTATCAAAACCCTTTTAAATCAAGTTTATTGGCAGCCCACATATGCAGCAAAGATGTGTATATATAAAAAGAGAAATCCTTTCAATATTCTTTATTACTGCGCCTAGAATGTACCTTTTGAGTTGTTGTGAGGGATCTAATACTCCTTGTGGCTTTTGTTTACAAGCATGATTCCAAATGAAGTCCAAAAATGCGGTTCAGATTTGACTATGCTGAACATTCTTGGTCTTTGGGGACCTGTGATGAGCTATATATTATGCTTCACAGTGTTTCCTCTTTCCTTAGGATACCGGATGACTGGACTCATGCAGGTCGGTTGGAGCCCACAGAGAAGCTGGAGTTGACCTTTGCCCTGAAGCAACAAAACACTGACCTGCTGGAGGAAAGACTCAAACTGGTGTCGGATCCTGACTCAGCACAATATGGTCAGGCCATTTCTGATAATTGCTGTTAGTCTTCACATAACCCCAGATATTTAGGATCTAAAACACATTGTTAGACTTCGATGCTCAATGGACCAATTTGAACTTAATTGCTCTGGCTTGACAGTTTAAAAACACCATTAATCAATGATGCACAAGCCTTTTTATAATAGGGTGACAGAAGCCTGTTTTGTCCTCCACAGGTAAACATCTCACCCTGGAGCAAGTGTCCTCCCTTGTGCGTCCAACTGAACTGACCCAGAAAGTGATTCATCACTGGCTGCAGAGTCATGGGATTACAGACTGCGCGACTGTTCGTACTCAGGACTTTTTACAGTGCACCATGACTGCAGAGTAAGCATATCTTTTTAAGCAACATTTGTTCTGCTTACTCAACAGTGATTTTGACACAGTTAAGACACAAAAAGAGAACCTTTTCCACTCAAGTTCCCTCCAAGTGTATTCTACGTGAAGGCCATGCCCATGTTCCTCTTTCTGTGGTTACTGGTTAAAATCAAAATGACTTTGAGCTGCAGGCTTTTGAAATACACAAATCTAAGATTAGGGCTCTGCTGGTAACAGTATTTACTTACTGGCAGCAGTTATGCAACTGCATTCATGGGAGTACATTTTACTTACTTGGAGTGCTACCAGTTTTCGATAGAAGACAATGGAGTTTCTGAAAAAGCTGGAATTGCATGATTTGTATGTGCATGATTTGGGAGTAGATTTATAGACCATTTAGGCTGTGGTTATTTTTGTCTATTCAGGGTTGCAGAGAAGCTGCTTCCGGGTAGCAAGTTCAACCGTTACATCAGGGACGGCCACTCTCTGGTGAGGTCTTCAGCTCCATACTCCGTTCATGATGACGTTCACCAGCACCTGGACTTTGGTGAGAACCATTCCTATATCTGTAAAAACCATATTATGGTTAGAATCTGTACATCATTGCATGATGGATGATTGTTTATGTGTTCCACAGTTGGAGGGCTTCATCGCCTCCTTCCGAAAGGGCAGGACCTTAGCAAAGCCTCTAACAGAAAGCAGAAGCAATCTAAGGCAGGGGTGCACCTGGGAGTGACTCCCTCCATCCTGAGGGCCCGCTATAATCTCACAGCAACTGATGTGGGAACAGCTCAGAACAACAGCCAGGCTGTAGCTCAGGTGTGGTTCTCTCAGAATATGTTGTTGGCCTTTTATAAATTAGCTCAGACACCATAACCTCACCAACAACTTGGTGTACTTTCTCACCTTAGCTAGTGGTCTTCTCTTCTAGTTCTTGGAGCAGTACTACAGCCCTGCAGACCTGGCAGAGTTCATGGGCATTTATGGCAGGAGCTTCCAGCATCTCTCTCAGGTGGACCGGGTTGTAGGCACTCAGGGAAGGGGAAAAGCTGGTCTGGAGGCCAGTCTGGATGTGGAGTACATCATGAGCACGGGGGCAAACATCCCCACATGGTTTTTCACCAACCCAGGTCTGTATGAGAGTCAGGGTTCAATCGTGCGTGTGGCGAAGTAAAAGAACTTAAAATAGAAAGATTATATTGACTTTTAATGTACTTTCTTCTCAGTTAAAATAACCATACATATATGCAGGCAAAAAGTAAAAACTATAACATAAGTATGAGGTGTTAAGGAATTCACAAGTTAAGAGGAAAAGCTAGCAAAAATGTGGCTTATTTTTACACTCTGACCACCTTAATTTTAACCCCATCATTAAACCACACCCTCTCATTTCCTCATTGTCCTCCAGGTCGTCATGAGTCCCAGGAGCCTTTCCTCCAGTGGATGGTTTTGCTCAGCAACATGTCTGACCTGCCCTGGGTTCACACTATCAGCTATGGAGATGATGAAGACAGTCTGTCCACTGCATACATGATGCGCATCAACACAGAGTTCATAAAGGCTGGCGTCAGGGGAATCTCTTTGCTCTTTGCTTCTGGTCAGTAAAGAGGAAACATGCAGGACCCACCCACATGCTTTGTACATTGTTGCACACAGACAGCGTAAACAGCATTCCCATACGACACTTACTCTATATTATGTTGTTGTTTGTCACCTTGGGCTGCTGAAACCTGTCTGCACAACACATTTACCCTCAGGTACATATGAAGAAACCTCACCTAACCTTATGTCAGCAAAATATGACTGATAATGAGCTAAAAAGCCTTTGTTTGTCACTGGTGTTTCATCCTGTTTATCTTCCCAAATGTGATCATTGTCTCAAAGCAACAGTCACATGCAATAACTGCAACCTCTCACTTGTATCTGGTTTACTTTCCGATGCGTCGGTAGCAAACACAAATTCCTGTGTCAACACAAAAGACAAGGCGTCAACACAAGTTGTGAACTGTCACCTGAATTCTTTGCAACAGAGCTGGTGATGTCACGGTAATGGAACCACCTTAGTCTCTTTGGCAACGTGTCAACTTACTGTGGCTTTGTCCATTGTAATTGACATCAAATTATCTCACCTGAAACTTGAATACTCCATTGTTGTTTTTAAATAAACACTCACGGCATGTTGGCTCTGGAAAAAATAACAAAACAGGTTTACACACATCTTTCCACAACTTACAACAGACTTGACACGTCAACTGTCAGGAAGATATACTGCATGATTACCTGCTACATCATCTTTAGTCTCAGATCTTGTCCAATGAGCCTCTCTTACAGCATCTCTATCTCTGATCTTGTTTCGTATTCAGGTGACAGTGGTGCAGGCTGCAGACATTTGGGTAAAGGACAAAACTCCTTCAGGCCAAGTTTTCCTGCATCAAGGTAAAATATTTTCTGGACTGAACTTAGGTATTTGAAAAGCTCTAAACATCTAACTCACTTTATGCCCTACCTCTCGTTGTTTTCCAGCCCATATGTGACAACAGTAGGAGGAACCTCATTCAAGAATCCTTTTGAGGTCACATATGAAGTTACAGATTACATCAGTGGAGGAGGCTTCAGCAATGTCTTCAAGATGCCGGACTACCAGGTAATAATGTCACGTCATCGGCTCTTTCAGAGCTTAATGATGACTGTGTCATTTATGCTGCTGTGTTTGTGTGTTCCTGTAGGCCAGTGCAGTGGAAGGGTACCTGAAGAATGTAGCAGCAACCCTTCCTCCTCAGTCATATTTCAATACCAGCGGCAGAGCTTATCCGGACATGGCTGCCCTGTCGGATAACTACTGGGTGGTCATCAACAGAGTACCCGTCCCCTGGGTGTCTGGAACCTCGGTAAAATATGGCAAACTTGGTTATACTTCTGAGTGAACACAGCATTGACAGAAAAAAAAATATCCATGCAAAGATTTTCTGAGGAGAAAACTATGGATAAAACCAAAGTGTACAAAAGCTATAAGCGGAGCAAGAGACGTACAAATAAAATTGTATTTACAGTAGTTTCAGAAATAATGTTCTCTTTCACTTCATTGTGCTTCATCACATGTTGTTAATCATTGATTGATCTACCTTCCAGGCATCAACCCCGGTGGTTGGAGGCATGCTGTCGCTCATCAATGACCAGCGGCTGCTCAAGGGCCTGCCTGCCCTGGGCTTCCTCAACCCTCGCCTCTACAAGCTCAAAGCACAAGCTTTATTTGATGTAAGTCAAGTTGTTACTGTAGTAACGTCTTTGTACAGTTGCCCCTTTATGAGAAACGATATTATGCAGTCTAGAACACCACCATGACCTATGACCTCAAAGGTAAAACACATAAATGGATACAAACAGAGTCAAATGGAAAATTAGACTTAAGATTTCATGGCAAAACAATGCAAATGACAGAATGTAAACCCATATTCATTGCATAAAATCCTATCCAAATGAACTCAGTTTGCAGCATTGTCACATGAAAAACAATATTTCTGATCATTTTGCTACTTTAATTTGAAGTAATATGTTTGTTTGTTCATTCAGTCATAGTCAAGGCATTGTGTTAGAAGAAAATGGGTGAAACCGTTTGCAACACAGCAGTTGTGGTCTGGTTTCTAAATGTTTTGCGTCTCCAGGTGACCGAAGGCTGTCATCTGAGCTGTCTGGATGAACAGGTTCAAGGTAAAGGTTTTTGTGCTGCATCATCGTGGGATCCCGTTACAGGCTGGGGGACACCAAACTACCCTGCACTGCTGGCTGCCCTAGCTGAGTGAAAACCCACAGTTCACTGGGAAACCACCATGGTGGCGTCTGCTCTGAGAGCAGGTACTATACACTCATCCAAAGGCAGGACAGCGAAATGGAGGGAAACACTTTGAAGATCGATGCCTCTGTTTTATTCAATTTTGCTGTTGAACACAACGTCACTCCGGTCTTCAGGAATGTTTTTAGCTGTCATCACTTGCATTTAAGGATATGCTTTAATCTTTTTTTATCAGTATATATTTATGTTCTCCAAAAAGGCTTAACACTGTTTCCACAAATGTATTTAGGTCAGAGATGTTGGAGGTTTGGGATTTTTCCTGCTACACTGCAGTATTTGCGCTGTTCACTGCATTTTATCTGACCCAGATTTCTCTTTGAATCTCTTGTGCTCACTTACAGGCAGAGTGGTGTTGAGAGTAATCTTACGCCTTACATTCATGCGCTAGATACACAGCAATAGAAAGCATGGTTGCTATGCATAAACAAAAAATAGTGAAATACACCTTAGATGTACACACAGACCTATTTGAATAGGTCTTTATTTTAATAGATATATTGTCTGATGTCAATCAAACTATATACTGGACACTACTCTGCAGGGATGAGCTAGGTACTAGTCATTGTTTCATTTAATAACAAATTTAAATAAAACAGTGACATACGTATAAAGAACATAAATCGCATGGGTTAAGATTAACAGGACCTCTTTAAAACTTGATTTTACTTTGTAGCTGCAGAACAAACGGCAACAAACCAAACGGATCAAATGCACTGTAATATGTGGGTTAGAAGTGATTCAGCATTGTTGCACTTGTTTTTCACTTTAAAATCCTCAAATCGGATGAATTTAATGCGAGAGACTGCCTGTGTGGCGTGGTTTTGTGAGTTCATTAGACTAATTTCACTTTGAAATGTAAATTGATTGTTTGACTTTGTGTGATGGTTGTGCTGCAGTTTTTTTTTTGTTTTTTTTTAATGTACCACATACATATGCAAAAGAAAATGGAATTTAGTTTAAGTAATGAAAATTAAGATGCAGCCCTGAAATTATTTGTTATACCTGAAGACTTGAATGTACCTGCTAGTAACATTTGATGTTGCACCTGGATCAGAATGACTTTTTTTTTTTTTAAACATTCTCTCTGGTCTCTTTTTTGCCTGTCGGACAGAAACAATGAGTTGACAGTGTACTTGAACCAGTGTTAGATAATTTACCAGCTGTAAGGTGCCGTTTTCAAGCTGCTTAATTTAAATTTAGACATGATTATAAATGTCAAATGTCTACACGCAGCTTGCTGAATAAAAGAACCTTATTTCGTTTCACTTCCTTGTTCTCGCTCCATGTTACCAAACAAGAACATGTAGATTGCTGTACCATTTCAAAGAACTATTTTTCTACTAGTGCAACCTCAAGTGTTTAACTGAAAACGAGATGCTTGTTGAGCTTCAACAGAACCGTTTCATGCACCATGTTGTCCTGTTGACATAATTCAACTGAGGTTAATATCGGTGTGGACCCAGATTTGTTTAAAATGTTACATCCTTATGTAAAATATATAGCAGATCTAAAAAGGACCATTTTCCTATATCTAAGTAAAATCCCCACAGATGCTGTAATAACTGTGAGGCACTTAATCATTCACATTTTTGAGCTCCAGAATTTGACTCACTAAATGTCAAACACTGGAATTTTATTTTGACAAATGACGCTTTTTGTGTTAGTAGTGCAAGGGGGAGAAACGTTTTAATTGATGATCACTATTGAAAATCACATGGCTAATATCTACATGATTCTGATATTGTGTTGTACAAAATAAAAATATGCAAAGACCTCCCCCCTCAAAACACACACACACTCACATGAAGGGGAAAAGCAGAGGTAAAACAAACTGTGAAACCCAAGAAGAGCTACAGGGAGAATCTTACTACATACATTACAACAGAGCTTAAGTCAAACAGTGTACAATATGCACACTTTGGGAAAAGTACAAAATTGAAAAGGTGTCATTGCTGAGGATCGATGCAAATTTGACATCTATTGCAAAAACCTTTTGACTTGATAAGGTATAAATATCTTTAGGTGCCGATCCATGAATTAACATCTTCACAAGAAGAAAGCGTAAATTGTTCCATCCAGGTAGCGCCAAAGTAGGGTAGGAGGCAAGAGAGGGTCTCATGAGTTCCTTGTTCAAACCTCCACGAGTTTATCAAAATGTTTGAGAAAAGGTCACTTCTCAAAAACCTTTTATCTAGAGATGAATCAAAAGGGGACTTCTTATTTCATAGCAAAGCAGGCCACGGGACATTAGTTTGTCAATGAGCGGAGATATGGGCCAAGTCCTCCAGTGTATGCTCACGTCGCCGTCGTTTCACTGGTTGTTTTTGGCTTTGGCGTGTGTGAGGATGTGAGACTTCAGGTTGGTTGACTGGGCAAATTTTTTGTTGCAGCCATCGAAGGGGCACACGTACGGGCGGTCTCCAGTGTGAATACGCACATGCGTGCGCAAGTTAAAGTCCAGAGAGAACCGCTTGCCACAGCCCTCAAATGTGCACTGGAGACGAGAGAGATTGAGTTAACGCCACTACACTTCTCTACCCGAGTCAGAGATAAACTGATTATAGTTTCAATTGCGGGTATTTGAGATGACAACAGCTCTGTATATGATTGTTCATCCACAAAGCCAGCAAGTTTACATATCAGCATATATTAAAATATGTTCTTACCACAAATAATGCAAAATCAAATTATGCAGCTTTCTCCATAAGAGTGAAAAGAAAGCGAGACACGCAGAAAGTAAAAAGGCACTAACCTGGAAGGGTTTCTCTCCTGTGTGTACGAGTTGATGCCTCTTCAGTTTTGAACTCTCAACGAAGGCTTTGCCACACTCTGCACAGACGTGCACACGAGGTCCGTGTGTATGCAAGTGCTTCCTCATGGCCGAGTTGTCCCTGAACATCTTGGTACATCCCTGAACGGGAGACAAACCAAAATGAAGCCAAATCCCTCAGACCATTCGCTTTACAGTATAGCTTTATCCACAGAATGATGTCATCTTCATACCAGTGTAACAAATACATGCATGTTTTCAGTAAGTCCGTAGGTCCATAATAAAGACATACGGTACAACCGAGTAAACTTCTGGTCATGTATGTTAATCTGTTGTAGAGAACACTGCACTCACTTTGTGTGGACAGGCTATTGTCCTGGGTGCGTCATCTTCTTTTACTTTTCTTGGCTTCATTCTGAAACAGAATATAAGTGGTCACATCAGTACAGACAAGTCAAATTGATCAATACTTCTGAAACAGACATACAAAGATTTGTTTACTTAAATACAAACAAACAAATATAATACTCTAGAAAAATATGCATATCGCAGAAAAAAAGCTGAGTGGACTGTGCTGGTCTAACCACCATGAACTACATTACTTCTTTCACTTTTGCACCATCACATTTCTAAATGATGTTCCCTTAACTGGCATTAAGTAAAGCAAACCAATTTCCCCTTTGAAAACTGTTGTATGAATACAAGCATTTTATTATGGCCTGCTGAATTTGGCTCCACAGCCTGGGTGAACATGAATGTCAACATGACCACTTACCGTGCAAACTCCGCCAGTTGTTTGGGGTCCGAGAGGTCAATGCCTGGGATGCCTCCAGGAGGAAGCTTCTTCCCAGTCATGTATTCAGAATAATCCGGAGGAGAGTTTTCACCTGCGATTTGCTCCTCATGGTCTATGTCCTTCTTGTCATCTGAATGAGAGGAACAGAGACGTTGATAATGAAAACAATAAAAGAACCTGAGGAAAAAATTGATTAAAGCTGGTTAGAGATAGACTTTGCCACAACCCCCCACCCAGGATTTCCTACCACTCTCTGTTACTTATGTTGTACTAACAGAGACATAGGACGGGAAATACAGGTTTTGGCTCAAATGTCTGTATTCAACAAATATAAGTTGTAGACAAAATGTGACATGATGCATTTTTTTTTTAATAAAAATGATCAGTGTGGAAAACAACAGGAATAAAAAAAAAATCAATATCTAATGTTTGCCTTAGCGTGATAGGAGGGAGATTTTGTCATAACAAAAATACTTTCAACAATTTTCCTTTAATTAACTAGCTTTCATTGTTCATGTTTACAAACATAGCTATACAAATATCTAAAAATGTGATTTAAAAATATCCGAAAAATACAAAGTTTTATTTTAGGAAGTTGTCACCGTTTAAACCACACAATGGTTCATATCGCCACCAGGAACACAACATAACAACATAACACGTCTAAATTAAATAATCCTTTCGTTGGCTGATATCCATCTCTAGCAAAGATGCAAACTCAGTTCATATCATATGACATGAACATAATAACGTGTGTTCAAAGACTCGGAAGTGTAATGTATGAGGGGTTCCTGAAGGCACCACCGCCGCGACAGTTGAACTGCGCCACAGAGGCCTAGCGGAGCCAGCTGCACTCGCTCCCACTCTCGCCGCCATATTCGTCGGCTAAATAAACGCCATTTTTTCGGGCCGCCATACTTTCTAGACCGGGGAAATATGGCGGCGCCCATCGACACACAAAACATGGCTTCCCATAAAAACAAAAACATTTCAAATGGATTTTAAGTGACTCAAAGTTGGGAAATAGTTTCTACTTTAGCGGAGGACAAGGCCCCAACTGGGCCCAGTCACACGGCACACACGCTGAGAACAAAGCGAGGGGGCAGCTTGAAATAATTCACTCAGGACTCTGAACTTACCCGATGCCCACATAGTCACTGAAAACTCCCCCTCCAACGTCTTTATCTGGACCTGCTTCTGTTCCCATTTTCTGCCCATTTCTCCCCCGCCCAGGTAGCTCTTTTTGCCTGCTTTCTTTCCGCTTCCAGCCCTCTTCATCCGGCCTGTCGAGCTTCTCCCAGCGACAGTAACGAGAGTCTGTTCGATATAGTCCTCCTCAACGGCGGGCACTGGGATGAGGATTTGGTCCTCATAACCGTCATCCGTGTGCATTTCAGAGTCATCCTCGCCCACAACCTCTTCTCTTGTTTGCACCAAAATCACCTCTTGATGCGAGTGAATCGAGTGTGGATCATCCGCGTCAAGAGGCTGTAAGGCGATCATCGGCTGGTGTTCCCCGTCGTCTCCAACAACTGTTGTCTCGATTGTCTCTACTTCGATTTCATGCAGTTCCACTATTTCGGCTGGCATTTCTGACCCGTCCGTTTCTATGTAGAGAGTGTCCCCCGACGCCATGATGAATGTTGTATTTCCTCCTGCTTATATGCTATTTTTACACTCTCTCTTTTCTTCCTATCTAAACTCAACCTTCCTCCTCCCTCTCCTACAACAACTCTATACTACTGTACTCTCGTCGCCACAACGCTCCAGTTCTGAGGTCTCGCGTGACTTAGACCAAAGAAGTCCCGTTCAAATGTGAAAATCGAACCTCCAGCCTATTTGTTACATCTTGTGCATTAAGATGAGTAAAAATGTGTAGCCTGTGTTATCTATTATATATAGGAAAAATAAAACATGTTGTAATGGCCATATTTACAATAGCCTAATATGTAATGTTATATTAATAGGCTATATGATAATGCGTCCAAATAATATGTCTAGCAAATGAGAACGAAATATACCCGAGTCTTCGAGTCTTGCATATGACGGTTATTTTCATTGTTGAATGATATGTCGACTGACCTATTTGTTTGTTTGTTTGATTCATAGCTTTTAAATACAAATGATAATTTCCCAGTGATCAGGTGACAAATTTCAATTAGTGGTTTTATCTGAACCCCAAACCCCAAACATGTTAAACTTACAATAATTACTAACTTTATAACTTAGCAATTTTGCCTGAAATAATCAAATAGATCCACTAATACTCAATGCATTATTTAAGGGTGCAACTACATTTCTTGAAATTAATGAATGAAAGAAAAAAATAAATAAATATTTATATATGAAGTCCGTCCCTCTGCTCCGGGGAGGAGTTTGTCATCACACCTGCAGCCCGCAACCAGTGTAAGTGGGTGTGACCCGATACTGCGAAGGTTTGATGACACACATAACGCCACGGAGCCGGGTAGTCTCAGACATAGAGAGGATAATCATGGGGAAGACAGGTGGAAGGGGCGACTTTGAATGGGTCTACAATGATCAGCCGCACACCTCAAGAAGGAAAGAAATTCTAGGTAAGAAAATTACAAAACTTTATCAACACTGAGAAGTGTGCAGACTTAAATTCCTGGTTAATTTGTGAAGCCTAATAAGTGTAGCCTAAGTTGTTTCGTAGCCGGTTCAACCTGTTTACTCTTGCTTTACGAGCTATCACTTCACAATGGACGCAGGGCAAACGTAGACACGGACGAGATACACCACAAGTTGAGTCATTCATTTTTGTTGATGTTGTTGATAGAAGTTACACAATTCTCTTCAAGCTGCAATCGAAATATTATTTCCAACTTTCCCCTTTAAACTGCAGCTCTCAAACAGCATTACATAGAAGTTATAAAAGTGCAATATCATTTCAGTTAAAATTAAAATAGCATTTTATACTTAACTCACATTCCTGTCTCTTGCAGTTACTCAGACGTTGACACATTATTTACAAGATTTTTCACACAAAAACACTTGGTCACCATGGTGGAGAAAGCAAAAGGCATAAAACTCACATAAAAAAACACATTTAAGTTTGTTTGAAAGCCTTACCGGAGGCTATCACCTGTTCTTTTATTTTATCTGTCATCCATTTCTTTCTGACTTCTAACCGCATATTCATAGCAGGTGCAGTCGACAATGCCCCATGGCTTGTAACAAGACACATTCCCTGCTCGTGACTAAAACAGACACACTGCTATGCATGAAGTGAGAAGAAAGGCTTTGTGAGAGTCGGAGGGATCTGTGAGGATCTCTGAAAGAGTGACCTTTTACAACTTTCATCCCTTAATCCATGCCTGTTGTCAAAAGTTAAATGTTTAGGCTATGACTCTTATTATTTCCTTACCTTTTAAATCAAATCTGTATCAAGAGCAGCCAGCGCTGGGAAGCTGATCTAGTATAGTTTGATTTAGAAACAGTTTAGATGAACAAGATCTAAACCTGTTGAGGTACATCTGATCCTATAGCTTTGTCTGCCAGTCTCATGGTTGCTCTGGTGTGAAAGAAGCACATCTAGAAGGTGATGGGCTGTTTGACAGCGCTGGCCTTGAATTATTAATTGTTTTTCTTTTAATTATCCCCTGCCCTGCCCTGATCAGAGAGGCAGAGGGATGTGAGCATTAGAGGCACTTTGACCTGTAGAGTACAGTTGAATCTGAATTAATTTTCACTAGTTTAAGACCGTATAAGTATGTGTCCATAAATTAAATGGCCTTTCTCTCTGTAACACATTTGAATCCAGTGATGGCTGTACAGTATGTTCTGTGCGTTGGCTTTAAGCAGTTCAAACAGTCTTTTATGATGTCTGGTTATTGATTCAACTTGCCCTGTGGGTGGGCAACACTTAAAGATAGCCTACATGGCTACAAATACCATGAGCCAATGACACTGGAATTTAAATCATACAGTAGATTATACAGGTATATAGGAGCTGTATCTTAAAGATTAATTTTTGATTTAGAATTAGTATCTGTAGGATAGGGAACACCTATTGGTTAAACATTTACACAATACGGAGGGTTCGGTCAGTAGAGGAAAGACATACATGCAGTGAAACCCTTGTAGTTACCAGTGTGAGCTCAATTTGCATAGGGGCATTACACAAGCGAGCTAAAAGCAAAGAAGGTGGCCAGATTTGCATGAGCAGTTGACCAGTGGTGCATCGCTATCTTTCAGCTAATGCATGATGGGATATTCTCCTGAACCCCCGTGATCCTGAAGTTTGGCTTAAGGTGTGGCCAGTGTAAGAAACCAGAACCTGTGTGTCCTAATGAGTCTATTATTACTGTAAATGAACTAAACCTGTCTCTTTTAGTAACGTGTTTTTAACCGCTCCCTTGTATATCCAACAGTTTTTTTTGTCCCTCAGCAAAACAACACCTCTGCCAATTAAAAAAAGACTTTTGTCAGCAGGCCCTTCCCAGGAGAAGGGCTCGTACCATACAACATGCTCAACTGAGTTCTCGGGATCCACAGCGTCTCAGCGATAAGTTGAGAGCAAGCTGCTTAACAGCTTTCCCTGCTGGATAGGGACAAATATTTAACTGTCTTTACATCCTACATAATTATTAAAAAAATAATGAGTCAGTTATTTAATCCATTTAATCCATTATTTACTCCCCCCCCCCCCCTCATTTGGATCCTTTTCAACTCCCTACCTTTAATATACTTCTGCTCTTTCTACTTCCTTTTCTTTCCTACCATCACCTCATCGCTGTCCACGCCCCTTTTCATCACTTTTCCTCTCTGCTTCTCTCCTTAGCCAAATATCCAGAGATCAAGTCTCTGATGGGTCCGGATCCCCAGCTGAAGTGGGTGGTATCAGGCATGGTCCTGACCCAGCTCCTGGCCTGCTACCTGGTCCACGACCTCTCCTGGAAGTGGATCTTCTTCTGGGCTTACGCCTTCGGAGGCTGCATTAACCACTCCTTGACTCTGGCCATCCACGACATATCTCACAACGTGGCCTTTGGCAACAAGCTGGCAAAGTGGAACCGCTGGTTTGCCATTTGGGCCAACCTGCCCATTGGGTTGCCTTACTCCGCTTCCTTTAAGAAGTACCACATCGACCACCATCGGTACCTCGGTGGGGACCAGCTGGATGTTGACATCCCTACAGACATTGAGGGATGGTTCTTCTGCACCCCGGCCAGGAAGGTCCTCTGGCTCTTCCTCCAGCCCTTCTTCTATGCTCTTCGCCCATTGCTGGTCAACCCCAAACCGGTGGGACAGCTGGAGATCCTTAACGCAGCTGTTCAGCTCACAGTTGACTTGATTATCTACTATCTATGGGGGGTGAAGCCCATTGTTTACCTCATTGCAGGGTCTATCCTGTGTATGGGACTGCATCCTATCTCTGGACATTTCATAGCTGAACATTACATGTTCCTCAAGGGACACGAGACATACTCTTACTATGGACCACTGAACCTGATCACCTTCAATGTTGGGTATCACATGGAGCACCATGACTTCCCAAGCATACCTGGCAGTAAACTACCTCAGGTGAGATTGTGCTATTGTGATAAATCATGACCTCAATTTCTAGAGGTAAACTCTGGACTCGAGTCACTTTTTCAGGCTGTGAGGGATGTTGGTGCGGGCAGATAAGACGGGCCTCTCCTCTCTTTCAGTATCTAAAGACGAAAGTATCGGCAAGTGCCGCATGTCACATTTTTTCTATCAACTGCAAATATTATCAGACAGAAGGCCAGGCGTCGTAACTGATTAACTGCATCACCAGAGCTTGGAAACAGCTTTTTTGACATAGCAGACAACTGCTTTTATTAAACAGCTTTTTTTAAAATAGTTTTTTAAATATCAAGTATATATATTTATAATATAATATGAGATGGAGAGAGAGTCTAACTTTATTAGTTTTGCTTTATATATTGTATGTATATATGTTTCATTCTGCTCTCATTCTCATGTTATTTATTTTTTTGTATTCGCAGGTCAAGCAAATTGCAGCAGAGTATTACGACTCGCTGCCTCAACACACTTCCTGGATCCGGGTCTTATGGGACTTTGTGTTTGACGACAGCATTGGCCCGTACGCTAGAATCAAGCGGAAGTACAAGCTAAGCAAGCAGGGATGAATCGGTCGTTATGTGTATTGGACCACTATTAATATGTCACTACAACTAAATGTGTTTTTCCGCCCATGTAGCGTGTGCTTGTCATGTTTGTAAGCTTTCTAACATCTTAAATCAGTCCTGTACTTGGATAACTTGTCAGTTGCATTCATTCACTGTGCACAGAAAAGAGAAGATCATTTAAATAAAGCTACTTGGTGTCCTTTCCCCACTATTTATTCATGACTTGATTCAATAAACAGACGGCTCGTCATCTTGATACGGCGACGACACTTCCTTGTATTCAAAAGGGACTGAGTAATGCAAAATTATGGAAAAAAGCTCATATCTAATTTCTGTAGAACAAAGGACACACATTTTTCTCAAGAGGTTTTGGAGAGATGGCTGCAAGCATTAACTGAATGTGTTCCTTATTTGTGAACGAGAGAATCCTCTTGGATTACAGAATAGTGCCGAGGGGGAAAATAAGCATTGAAACGTACCTTTCAGTTAGAAGAGTTTTTTTCTTCAGTAAGTCCCGTTCTGCTTGTTCGCAGCTCCATCGTGCTGTTAACGGTCTGATTAGCTCTACAAGGAGTGGACAAAATAACAGAAACACTTTATAATGATAAATAGATAATTCCCACTTGCAGTGTCAAAATGTTTGGTTCCTCAGGTGATGGATTAAATCAGTGGTCATTTCATGTTACTCAGAAAGTCTCTTTGAGCGTCAGTGTTAGTGAGGTGCTTCTTTGACCACGAGTCCTTCACAAACAACAGTTTGGACGTATGAATTTTTGCAACATTTTTCCCAAACGGCATGCCGTTTCTGTTATCTTGTCCACCAACTTGTATGTGCAAATTAATCTGTGTTGTGATTGATAAACATGATCTTTTTTGTTTGTATTTAAATGACTGTACCATATATAAAACAGTAAAAAAAAAAATCTGACTTTGTGGTTGATTTTCCATTTCTGTCACACGTCAGCTTTACACACACACACACACACACACACACACACACACACACACACACACACACACACACACACACACACACACACACACACACACACACACACACACACACAGCAGGTTAATGCGTAGATGGCTGACACGTCTACTGTTGTTTGAATGAATTTACTTCCAGCTTTTAAATCAGAACGTAGTTGAGAGCGGACAGAGTGGATAGAATGCAACAACCGATATTCAACCAAATCCTTCTTTCAAAGACACATTTAGCTACCATCACATAGGCCTACCATTCACTTTCTGCACATTCTTATCCTGGTAAGATTTGCATATTGCCAGAGCATTCCCTCCTTTATTTTTTTTCACATTGCTACCATTATCAAATTCAACATTTCATATATAGAAAGGGAAATCTTCATGGAAACAAACCACTATAATAAATGTACCACCGTTGGTATTTTTTTTTTTTTCCAAATCAAATAATATTCATAGAGATGGGGGGGTTTCATGCATACTTGGGGGGTTCACAAAGTATAGGATGTAGTACTACGTTGGTTTACATCGACGTAAAACCTGGTGGCACATTTACAGTTATTGGCGTGTTTTGTGAATGATTCCAAGTTTCAGTGATCTCGCACATCTGAACAGTTAGTAAGAAACGTGTTCCTCGCTCACACTGGAGTTGTAAAGCAGACTGTTTATGTGTGTTTTCTAATTAATTGCCGAAACTTAATATCTCCTTTGCAAAGTTTGAAGCCTTGGATGCTGAGGAAAGAGGTCATTTCAGTAGCTAATTGTGGTTCAAACATTAACGTCTTCCAACATCTCTGGAGAGAAAAGGTTAGACACGCAACACCAGTATGAACAAGGTCATAAAAAGCTTCTTTTTTTTTATATGCCAGGTGAGGGCGGGCGAGTCTGCACCATTATGCCCATATTGTGCTTGTTATTATGAAATAGTTAGGGATAAACTAAACAAAAAATAATAATGGAAAATAGAAAAGGCTGACATAAATGGTGTGCAAGATTCCTTTCTCCTTCTATAATATCAATAAAATACTCATTGTCATCAACAGCATTATCATTATCACCACAGTTTTTAAATAATAAAACAGTAAAAACTTAGAAAACAAAAATATTTTCTTCTTAAGACTGAACAGAGAACAAAGAGTTGCAACACTGGGCTGACTGAGTCTATAGGTGCACAGAGAGGACCACAACACCAAACTCAGCACGAATGTCTGTCCATCCCTCAATTCATCTTTTTAGCATCTTTTTCATCCTCTTTTTGAGTTTGTCAGTCTTTTAATCTTCCTTAATCCATCCTTCTGTTTCTTATTCTGCTCCTCGGTCTCATTTACCCATCCTCTCTGTTTCTTTCTTCCCTTTTTTTCGCTGTCCAGCAGACTCAAATGTTGGCACAACATCTCTGCAACTTGCATCGTGGCGTTGCGAGGTCACAGAAACATTGAGAGAACATTCCCCCGGTCCTCCTGTCTGTGCATCTGCATGTCCATCTTCCTCTTGCTCTCCTCCTACTCTTGCTCAGATGAGATTAGGATGTGCTGATTCTGCCGATTTCTTGTCTGATGGCTGGAACAAAAGAAGCGACAATTAATTATTAATGGTGTTGACGAGCCATTTTGCTCAAGCTACTACAACATTTGACTGCCAGTAAATTGTGCTCACCATTAATGATTTCATCTTTCACTTTATGCAACTCACGTACAACTTCATCCAAAATTTCCTGCAAAAACAGGAGAAAAAAAACCTGCTTGTGAGTTGTACGACAAAAAAAAATTGTTATAATCCACAAAAGTACAAAACACAGAAAATCCTAAAAACTGTAATAAAACACATTTTGATGATACCGACCTGTTTCATCCTGTCAAATTCTGTGTCTGATTCACTAGTGCTGCCGATGGGTCTCACTCTGCAACACAAGAGGTCAAACTGCAGATGAGCACACATTTAAGGAACATGCGTTTTAAATTTTTTGTGTGTTCTTAGATGAATATTTTTTCTGTAACTTGCACCAGTGGCCGTAGTGCAAAGGATGAGATGTGTGCTAAAGTCCCTGTAGTTAATGCTAGAGGTAATCCATTTCATATTCATACACACTCCCCTCTTCCTCTTATCTACAGACCTGGACACCAGCGAGGACTTTTCTGCCGAGTTGGATCGCTCCCATGGCTTCTTCAGAGCATCTGGCAAAGAATAAATAACGTAAGTAGAAAAATCTGAAACAGTACGCTACAACAGAGAGCAGAAGATGTCTTAAAACCTGAACTAAATGCATTGTGCTACACAGTCATCGGATGAGGAGGTTTGTTTTGTACCTGTTGAGTTCTGCTGACCTGGCCCTCTACCACTAGATTCATCCTGCAAAGGAAAGGTTCATTCGTGATGACTATGCAATAGTAAATGGGCGTTACTCGTCTCTTTCTTGCTCAGTGTTAGATTAGAAGATTGATACCACTCTCATATCCATCCATCCATGTAATCTGCGGGACTACTTCTTAGAAACTGCCAAGTCAACAAATAGTCTGGCACATGAGCCCCCAGTACAACTATGTAATTAGTGGAGAGGAGATTTGTTAACACAGGACGGAGCCCTGCCAGCGGTTTGCCCCGGCTTCTAATATTTAACGTAAGTTAAGGCCAAATTCAACAGAGGGGTGGTATCAATCTTCTCATCTAACATTCATTAACACAAAATGTTGAACAGTTTCTGGCACGACTGACTTACTTCATCAGGTTTCTCTGAAGCTTTCCGTCTGGGGGGGATACAGACACAAATGATTCAGTAACAGAAAGAGTGATAAAATACTGGAATATAGTGTAATATGGCATCATTTTTCATCTCTATCTCGTTGATTTTATCAAAGGGAAGGTGTTGGGGGTATATGTTTGTGTAGCTGTTGTACCTGCGAGCTAGTAAGGCATTCATCTCCTGCATCAGTCCCTCCCCACCACCTCCACTGCCCCCACTAGACCGGTTGGACTCACTTTTGGCTCCAGACCCAGGCGGACTGCTCTCATCCTGGAGAACACATTATCAAAAGCATTGGAGTGTTATGGCCATGGGGTTTCTTTGTCCTCCTTAACACCCCCGCCCCGCCCCGCCCCTCAATAAGGTACACAAACAAGATGCATCTGTACTGGCAACGTAAAACCAGAAGTACTGGATCGACCTCTCCCGAGTTGTAACCATGGAAGCTCACCCTATGTACTTTACGTAGTTTGGCTCCAGCCAGTGCTGCTGCCAGTCCTGATGGTTGGAGCTGCGCCCCAGGCGGGCCCCCAGGAGGCCCTCCACCAGTGGGTAATGGAGGGGGCATGGGCGGGGGCACCGCCATTGGGGGAGGTGGACCTGGCGGTGGCGGTGGAGCTGGAGGACCAGCCATGGGTGCTGGAACTGCAGCTGGAGGAGGCGCCACAGAAAGATGACCTGCAGAGACAGGAGGGCCTGGGAAGGGCACAATTTAATATTTGTTAATGGTTACATGGGTTGATTGACCTTGTTTGCCCCTTGGAAGGTTGAATAAAGACGCCAATGATGTGGTAATACTCTCACTGGGTAACGGACACCTACAGTAACAACTGCTTACAACAAGAAGGCTGGCCTCTGGGTCCCACTAGTACAGAAAACGGGAATGATTTACTCATTAGAGGTATTCAAGGGGAGAGCGCTATTGGTTATTTGGTCAAATTGGGTGATTATATACAGTTAAATTAAGTTTATATATTTTCTACTAATTTCAGTGATTTCATTTTAGTGCCGCATGAAAGCTACATTATTGTCCGAATGCAACGCGGCTGGAAATGGGGGATGGTTTTGAAAACTGTGGGAATCTAAAATATCTAAACTATTTAACCCAGCACACGATTCTTTTACCATGTCTATGTTTGTAACGAGAAAGTGACAGATCAATTCTAGTATACACTATATATCAATACTTTGTTTAAATAATGTTTGATGTGCCCTCACAGTCTAATCAGACAGCAAAGTGAAAACACCCGTGTGGGCGTGGCTTATAGATGTGAAGTGTTTTTCATGCTCTCGTGTAGCATTATGGGTGAGGTGCATTCACTAGAGTGAAAATACGCTCTCTTACACATGACTCACACACACATGCACGCGCACACACACACACAACATCCCACTACTGAGAGACTACCTCCTCCTCTCTCCACCTCATACTTACTGCTGACCATGGGGGCCTGCTGGGGGACGGGGGAGGGGGTCTTCTTGGGCGAGCCCCCGTCAGACATGGCAGTATAAGAGGGGGGCGAGGAGGAGGAGGTGGTGGGGGGCTGGGCCTGCTGGTGGTACACCTGCTGCTGCTGTTGTTGCTGTTGCAGATGCAGTTGTTGCTGTGGGTGAAAAGTGGAAGGGTACTGGGGCTGGTGGCCGGGGGCGGGGCCTGAGGCCATCTGACCAATCAGGGGAGGCAGCGGGACGGCCTCACAGTACTGCGGGGTGAGTGGCAGATGCTGGGAATGGGGAGAGTAGGGGCCGTCTGGCTGGCCGTTGGAGTGAGGGTGGGGCTGCTGCTGGGTGTACTGGTGATGGCCCATCGCGGCACTGGGGTCAAGAGGTGGGGGCTTCATCCTAGCGTTAAGAGCTGGGAGGGGGTGAGCCAACGGGAGGGTGGGCTGTTGGGGCGAAGCCTGCTTCACAGGCATGGCCATCATAACTGGGGGGGAGGCCGAATTGGGATACTGGGCGTACATTTGCTGCAAATGCGAGGCAGACCAGGTGCCGTGTTTCGGGGGGAGCGTGATGTCTTGTTGCTGCTGTTGCTGAAGGTGGAGGTGGCGGGCTGCTGAGGGAGGAGACAGGGGGATCTGACGGACCTGTCGGCCCATGGTGGCCACTCCTGACTGGACCGGGGAAAAGGCCGAGGCGAGCGAGGTGGAGAGCTGGGAGGAGAGCTGGGCTCTGTCCCTAGCAGCCCCCGCCTCTTTCTCCTGCGAGGAAGAGGAGGAGGCGGAGGAGGGAGGAGAGGAGGAGGCCACGCGGACATAGGAGGGTGGCAGTGTGCTAGCTCTGTACTGTCTGTACTCGGGTGGGGTGTCTGGGTGGGTGGGAGGGGTGTTCACTTTATATTGGAGGGTGGAAACGACTGTGATGGGCAAAGAGAGAAAGACAGAGAGGAGAGACAGGCAGAAAAGAGATGCAGACGAGGAGGAGGAGGACGAAGGAGGGCAACAAACAAAGGAAAACAGAAAAGAGAAAAACGTGAGAAGAATGAAAAGCAACCAACTGAGCAACCAAGCAAGTAACGATGAGAAAATCAGGAGCAATCCAAAAAACGGAAGCCAATAGCAAATAAGAAAGAATCAAAAAATCATCATAAAAAGAACAAGCAGCAGAATGCAACATGACTGAGCCATGGTCAGAAAGCATATGGCATTTCCCCCCAACAGTAGCTGGAAGAAAGAGATGGCAGTAGAGCATGTTGCAGGGAGGGGAGGGGGGGGGGGGGGGTATCGTCACCGACAGCAGGGAGAAAGGAGGATGTTTAAGTCTGAATGTGTATATTAAAGGGCAGACTTGAACATGTATATGTGCGCATGGATAAAAAAAGCATAAAGGCATACAGACTGGGGAGTAGTGGTTGGAACTTCAGGGAACATCAACACACACCGAAGTGGGGAAGCCTGTTTACCTCTAGGAACCTCTATTGTATCAGGGTCTGGAATCTCTGGTATTCAGTAATGATACAATCATCTGTTTGCGTTGGGAAAGTAAAGTGTGCTCTCCCTAAACAAACACAGATAACTTCCCTCATAAAAAAAACACACACACACAAAGCAGAGCAAATATCATTTGCTCCTCAGCGCGGTGGTTAGTTAACAGCTGAGTGTGCGTTTTTTCTCTCTCTTCTTCTTGTCAACAGTTTTGTTCTGAAAAGCTTGTGTAGCTAGGAGAATACGATACGCAGAGTTCTATTCATTTGAGTCTCTAGAGCAGCTCGTGTGTGTGTGTGTTTATATAGCTGGGTCGGTGTTTGTTTAAGCCTCACCTGATCCTGACGTTCGTCGCTCCCTCTCCTTGTGCGCCTGCATCTGATGCTGCTCCATCATCCTAGGAAGTGGAAGCATGTCACTGCTCTTGAAGAGGTTATTCCTAATTAATCCGTTTGAATGAATTAAGCCTGATGTGTCACTGTCCTTGAATAAAGACCTGAAGAGGTTTTCCAGGGTTCATAGTGCCACGGAATTACAAGCACGACAGCAGCAGACTAAGACGCTTTGTTTGCATCTAAAATTTCGTCTGAATTCTACAAATATATGTATTAATGTTTGAGGTTAGAAATCATACCTCCTCTGTGCCTCGCTTTCCTCTGAGGAGGGCCCATTTTGGCGCTGGACAACTGGACCTGTAAGACACAAATAAATCAAAACTTAAAACTTATTACTTTAATAATTCTAGTGCTAATTTGTCAATTGACAAAAATGTCTAATAATTTAGATAATCATTCATCTTAAGATGTTGACACCCATCTGACCCCAACGTCTCAACCTGTTTCTTCTCTTTTCTTCCTGTACAAATCCTTGTTTCACTTCCTGTTTGTATTTAGTCTGTTTCTGCCTCCCCCTGCTTCTTCTTTGTTCCTGGTCTTTTCTTTCTCTTCTCCTCTTCCACGTCTATATTAAGCAAACACACAGTATCTCACAGCATGAAAGTGCATTGCTTGCTTTGTTGTGTAACCCTGCGTTTTGTTTCCATGTGCCTTACAGTCTCTCTTTCTGGGTTGAGACTAGATTAAACATCTGAGTGTAAGATCATCCAAACTTTATGTTTATTACGTGTGGGATCACAAGGGAGTAATTACGGCATACATTTCCTGTAAACAAGCAGTGAAAATGATAATCCTCTTATATAAAATAGTCCCAAGTTGCGAGAAGCAGGAAAGGAAGCTGTGTTTACTGGATGCACAGACCACAGCGGGCCGCATGTGAGGAACTGTGACCTCACCCCCGACCGCAAACAGGCTGTTTATAATGTAATTTGCTCAACATGTTGTCAGCCACAGGAATTTAAACTGTAAAACCACAGCGAGGAAGAATCTAAGAGAGCAGAATGAAGAGAAACACCGCACAGGGAAATATCATGCAAATGAATGAAACCAAACACTCAAAGTACATGAGATTGGCTGGACTTATAAACGACGTTACCAAATTATCAGCCGCATGACCACCTCAGTTTAGCACCGCGCTTGTTGACCAACTACAGACAGTCGTCAGGCCCCCCCCGCTGAGTGACGGAGTTAGAGCCTCATTCTGGGGCGGCTATTAACAGGAAGCATCAGGGAGAGCACTTATCATATATCACCGGTCATTAAACTCCACGTGACACCCACGGGTGACATTTCCTCACTGTGTCTGGAGCATGGGGGTCGGTCAATAGCAGGCAGAGTTTGAAAATCAACAATCACAGCGCGGACTGAAAGTGAAATAGACCCTTTTTGTACCAAATGGAATGAATGCCTTTCAATTGACTCGTGTATTTTTGGAGTCATTGACGTTTTTCATTTAGCGTTTGGCATTCAAGAGCTTCACATTCATGTATTGTGAAGGTAAAATGTGACTAATTTGCCCCAGAATCTTTAACTCTTAACTTGTTTTTTTATTGTCAAACTTCAATCAATCAGATTAATCACACTTTATGTGATGGCAGCTTTTCATTAAGGAAAGTGCAATTAAAAGTGCTTTTACAGCAACTAACAAACTAATAACAAACAGGGTTTTTGTCGGTGACACATTTTTCGTGTCCACTGAGACACATTTGTAATTCTTGGCGATTTAAATAAATCTGATTTGGCTTCAAACCCTTAACGCGTACATAGTGTTTCTGTTGTCATGTATTCTGCCACAGCTGCCCTGGTTAGTGGATTTCCTTGTAGACGTGCAGGAAATAAGTTACGCCTGGACGACGTTGCATCTTCCTCGTTCCTTGACACTCCTTCTGTCTTCAGAGCAGAGGTCAAAACGCAACATGAAGAGGCAGCATTCAGTTCTTCAAAACTCCCAGAATACTTTTAAATCAAGGATGACTACCTTTCTGTTTGCTGCTGCCTTTTATTAGACCCATTTCTTACTGCACTGTTACTTTTACACTGGTTTTACTGCTTGTTTTTAGCTTTTAATCATCACATTTGTCCTTTTATAATGGTTCATTTGCACTTTGTCCTTTGGCTTTTGATGTTTTATGTATAATTCTTTGAACCGCCTTGTTGCTGAAATGTGCGGTTTAAATAATCCTGCCCCGCCTCGCCCTGAACTCTGCTTGTAATAATGACGTGCTCTGCTTGTAAAGCTAAACATTAAACTGAGCAAATAATCTGATGGTTTGCAAGCAAATGAAATAATTCTCTCCACAAACACACAGCAAACTGAACTGTTTTGTCTCCGTTATTCATTATAGAATTGCAATCCTGGTCTTGAATGTGCTTCCAGATCACAATGCATGCAGTGCAGAGGGAGTTGATAGAAGAGCTCTTGTTTAAAGATTACTTTGGCCTTTTGCCTTTATTTGACTGTGAAGGTCAGCTAAGGTTGGATTTGAACATGCCATGCCCGTAGGGGACCTTAAGGATTAATAATGTCTTATTAATGTGCACCAGCTGCAATATATATTGCAGAAACATAAGCCACCAAGATATTGATCAAGAATATATACAGATACAAATACAGGAAAAACTCTGTGCTGCAAGCACCTGCCGACCCTCTCATTAACTACATATTTATTTTAGGTTAGACTTCAGGGATTTGCTCTTAAAACATAATTCACCTCGTAAAATCCACCTGCCAGCTGGTGGGTTCAGTTTAAGGGTGAATGATTGGTTTCACATGATGGTATTAGAAAAACTTAAAGGTGCTTAATAGTTTAACACTTCCCAACTTTTCTCCAGGCTTTAATGAGATAGCTGTGAAGGAGACAATTATCACCCAGTGTGTCCTGCATGAGTATCCACGTGTGTTTATACCGTTGACGTGGGGTATAGCATGCGGCGCTGGCTGTTGCCATGGTGATGGAAGACCCGGAAGCCCAGGGGAAGAGAGGGCCAGTTCAGACTTGTAAACGCACTCGGGAGACCAATGCATGTGTGTGTGAGGGAGTCGTCTTAATATGTGATCAAAGGAAAATCAATTATTCCTCCCTCTTGCACTCATTCGTTCATTAAACACTCACAGGGCCACACAATGAAAAAAAGATGGATTAGCAACAACAGGCAGACGAGGCAGCAGGAATGAAACAGGCAGATGGACAGAATCACTTTACCACCTTCACCTAAAAACGACTCGTTTCAAAGACTTCTCTGACTTTTATTTTGAAATGCTCCTTTTGATTCTCTTAGTTTTCCAGATAAGACAATAAGGTTACTAGTTAAAGATGACCAAGATCTCACTTATTAAAGAACACACTGTCATTAGATCATAACAGATTGGTGAATCTCTTGGTGAGCAGATTCATCTAAACAATACAATATAACAATATAAAGCACGTCGCCTCTTTAAATGTGAGGTAGGAAAGTTCTGCTACACAGATTTGTATTCACTTTTTGGACCTTGCTCAGTTTTTCTTGTGAAATACTGGTCGACTATTTGGTGGATCTGCTAACATCTCATAGACATCTGAAACTAGACACAGCTCTTTATTATGACGGCCACAAAGGTTGAGAACCGGCAGTTTTTTATAACGAACAATGCAATGTATTTAAGCTTATCATATGTCCGTTTATGTAAAATTATATTCTGAACACTACCAGCTGAAATGTAGCAGTAGAAGTATAAAATTGCATTAAATGGAAATACTGAAGAAAAGCTGAAATGTTCCTCTACAGCAAGGACACTTACTGAGGACGATGATGGCTGAAGAAACCCGTCTGAGGACACCAGGGAAAATCTCTGATCGCATGATTTTTCCACAGCCTACTCAGTGCTATACGATACGTTCTATGTAACTATACAGCATAAACAGTGGATACCTTTGCCCTGCATGACGAGGCCCATGATCCCACGTCCAAATGCACCTAAAAAAGGAGGGCTGCTATGTGTGCTCGCTGGGGTACGACATAAGGGCTCCATCTGGGATATTTTAGCCACCACGAGGGATGGGATGACACAGTTAAACACTCACAAATATTCTCTCTCAATATCTAACACACACACACACACACACACACACACACACACGCACACAGAAATTATAAGTAGCTTGTAACTAGAGCTGGTCAGACCACCGTTTAGTTAACCCAGAGTAGGCATGAGTTTGGCTCAAATACAATTCAGGGTTCCAACAGAATCATTCTCTGTCCGTCTGTATAAAAACCCTAAAAAAA
This sequence comes from Chelidonichthys spinosus, assembly GCA_029853015.1. Lineage (NCBI taxonomy): Eukaryota > Metazoa > Chordata > Actinopteri > Perciformes > Triglidae > Chelidonichthys > Chelidonichthys spinosus. Next base: position 10,754,221 of record CM056833.1, on the reverse strand, counting down.
ACCTACAAATCTAATAATTTAACTACATGTCTCTCATGTCCCTGCATGCCAGACAGAGCTGTTATGTTTTAATATTAAAAGCACATGAAATGAATGCATGAAAGTTGAAATACACTTACGACGTCGTTGAGGTCACATTTCAGCCAGCAACCAATCAGCCCCTGACATGGTTGTTATTGTTTGGTTTACTGTGCAGCATGCAGTACATACTATTAACCAGCAGAGGGTAGTACAGCTCAGTTAAGTAGCTACACTTCCTTCGGTTCAAACAATGCAGCTTATTGATTTAATGTTCACATATAATGAGCAGTTTTGATTATTGTGCCATTTAAAGATAATGCTTGTTTCTGAAAATGCTGCCTGTATACAATATCCTGGAAATGATCCATTAAAGAGCGCCTTCGTGGTGAAAACAAACAGGAAACCTTCAGAACTATGTGGACTATTTGATTGTGGTTACCTGACATTCTTTTCAGAGCAAAAATAGATTTAGTCTGCTCACAGTATAAATCTAAATCGTAATTTGAACCAAATGGTTCCATTAGCAGGTTTCCAACATCAGTTTATGATTTTAAAACGTCTCTATTGGGTTAAGACATTTCATATGAAATAGCCCAGGAAGAACTCCTGTTCTGGAATGGATTAAGTGTGCATTAAAATACCAACGCGATTCATTTAAACCATATATCATGAATCTTACCGCCACTGTCAGGTGAGCTGAGGACGTTGAGGGCAAACAGCATGGCGTTGGAGAAGGTGGTGGCCTCCTCCTTACTGGCAAAGTTCAGCCCATAAACCTGGCGGGCGTCACGCCACTGATGGAAGGTTGGGGTGGCCTGATTGTATTTCAGGCCCTTCACTATAGAGTAGTTGATCACCACCTTAAAGTAGGGGAAGGGAAAAGACAAGATGATTGTTGCACCACGGTCCAGATTGTTCCATAAAGGTAAATTTACTTTCACAGTCGGGGCTCCTAGACTGTGAAATGACCTTCCTGAGGAGATGCAAACTCTGATTCACCCATAAAATCATTTTTTAAAAGTGTCTTGTAACAGTGTTTGAAATGTGCTATATAGTCAAAGTGTATTATTATTATTACTCATCATCATCTCACATATTCAACAATCATATCAGAACCATTCCACTGGTTAAACTACACTGATTTTTTCAAAAAAATGTATTCGTTATAATACAATCTCGAAACATTATTTTGAGGGCGCAACTGTTAATTAATCTCCAATGGAAAACCTGTGAAAACCAAAAAGGACGCCTCGTATCAGCCAAAGACCGTCGTTGAAAGACCAATGTTCAATGTGATGCTAATGATTTTCCCGGCTGTCTCACCTGCTGGTCCTGCAGTTTGACGCCCACCACTCTGAAGGTGTTGTTGGCAGTGTTGTGGTAGATGTTGATGCGGCTGAAGCCCTGCTGCCCAGGTTTGATGGGCACCCACTTCTTACTGGCATCGTCGTAGACCATCACTGAGGCCCGCGCCTGGCAGATACTCTGTTCACTGATGGAGGAAGAAGAGTCCAGTTAAATATTGTAACATTGTCCTTTAAACTTCGGAAACACATAGAGAGATCCAGTTAATTGGTCCAATTTTATCAGGAAAACTTGTGATTCTGTCTATTTTCCTGTCATTTGATAAAGGGCAAATACTCTTCGCCTTCAACAACATAATCCATTTGTTTTAGACGAATCATGACAGAAACCTTTGTGAGAAACTAATTTGAGAGGAAAGCTAATAGTTCACAACATAACCAGGTGTCACCGGGCAGGATTCAGATCCTTAGAGAATATTAGATTGCTATAGATGCACTCATACGGTTACTGTTGACCGTAAATGTGATGCTGGTCAATAAAGTGAAACCAATGAAACAGAGTCGCTGTATAATCATCTGGCTAGCTCAGTAGATATCTGACAGCATGTGTGTGCTGAGGAGAGGACGGGCTGCCATTTTCAAAAGCTCTTAACAAGAGTTCAACCCGTGAACCGAACTCTGGATGATCCCCCTCTCCCTGCCGGCCTTAACTGTGGTGTGGGCAGCACCGCTACGGCACATGAAGAAATGTTAAGAAGCATCAGTGCAGATGGGTGTGTGTCATGTGTCGGGTAATGACACGGTGCGTTAAAAAACCAAGCAGTTATGAGGACACATAATCAGGTTCACAACCACAGAACTGAAAGGGAACTCATTCACTCCACACACACGTGACGGGGCCACGGATTAAGGAGGTCTTGGCAATCACACAAAATCACCATTTTTCAAGAGATGCAACTTGAGTTCACGAAACAAAGAGCCATGTATGTCCTGTGTGACTGCAGTTGTAAGGTTAGCACCATATGGGCATGGAGGTGGAAACACATACCAGCAGGTGGGGAGGTGATTAGGACCAGTGGAGGTCGGGTAAACACTAAATGCTTGGCTAATTTTCACTTTCAACACCTCAGGGGCCGGCTCTCTGCAGTCCGACTCGAGTCTGGAGGCCAAGAAAAGCAAGGCAAAGAGCATCGTTTATGTGTTCGCTGACTGACAAGGTAGTCCAGAGCCTAAATCTCTGCAATAGTTCATGAAAAATGACGTGACAAAATAAATTCAGTCACTGCAGCAGCAAAAGGGTAAAAAAAGAGCCAGAGCACTAATTTGCAAAAATGTACTGGCTGTAAATGCCTAATTATTAATATATAGTGTAGTGAAAAACACCTGCCACACCTCCTCAAGCAGGTGATGTCTTCATTTCTCTAAGCAACACTTGAAAAACCCAAAGATATTTAATATTCTATCATATATCTAAAACATAAAGTGAATTTAATAACTTTATTTTCCTTTGATTGACACATTGATTAACTGACTAATTGTTGCAGCTTTAAAATTTGAAATTTCAGATAACCTGTTACAGGTTTCTCATTATTTTCAAAGGTCAAAGTGTGGAGTGCAAAACCTTGTGCTTTGAACTCATATCTTAAAACGTCAAATTTGACAAAACTTAACTGGAGTTAAGTCAGAGAGTCTTCCCAACAGCATAACATTAATTATGAGGGCATGAAAAAGGCCAACAAAAAAAGACACAATTTTTTTTTATTATTATTAGCTTGACTACTGAATAGAGAGTCAGAAGTGAATGAGATTATTGAATGAGAGTAGAGCTACGCCCTTAGCAATCTAGTGCATCCATCCTTCCATTATCCGTTTTTAAAAAAATAAAAATAATAACACACACAGCAATGATCAGGGACCCCAAGGAAAGCAGCCCACATGCTTTCCCTCCTCTGACAACCTTTCCTTCGAGGTCTCGCTCTGCAGGAGGAAGACACCATGACACCTGAGAGAGACCCCTCACCTTTGACCCCCACCCGACATAACACATGGTTCAATGGCAGCCGGCTTCCTCTCACTTTTCCTGCTATCATCTGCGAACAGCCTCAAATAACTCAGCAGTGTAATAAAGCAATAAAGGGTCATTTTTGGAAGAATCCCCCTAAAATGTACAATATAACTAAGCATTCAACAGTCTGAGGGATCAATATACTATCATTTCCATTTTTTCCTCATAAAGATTTCATTGCAACCATTTCAGAAAGTCTGAGAATAAACTGCACAGCAACGTGGTTCCTCAGGGAGAAGCCTTCAAATCTCACTTGACAGATGGATTTCAGCAACAACTCCCACAATTACCACCACCCTCCCTCCGTCAAATAGCCATCAGTCGCCAATGCACAACTGGTGCTGAGTTAACCGGCTGCAACATCGCAACACAAAGTGTTCATGACAATGATTTGAGCAGAGATTTGTGGACTATTGAACGTAACAAGGAGGCTGGATAATAATTACACAATCAATAGCCTCCATCCAAAAATAATCAATTCCATCAATAATAAGCCAGGCTGCAGGATAAAGCAATGTGGAAAGTTCTCTGCCTCGACCTACTGTTCTGGATGCAACACCATGAGGGACAACGACAGACATCGTGTTTCCTGCATCGTTAAGCTAAATAAGTTTAACAGACTGTCTAATTGCATATCTGACACTCCTCCCCACTTCAGAGACCCGACAGACCACCAGAGGCTGCCTGGGAAAAGACGGGGAGGGGAGGAGGGTGGAGGGGCGGAGGCCACATCTCTGTGATGGATCTTCTTACAAAAACAGGCCCTATTTCTGGAGCAGTTTGGGCCAGAGGGATGGCGCGTCTCCAGCTCGACGCTGACGGTTTCAGTTCTCTTCGAGCAGTCAGAAATAAAACGGCAGCGCGTCTCCCATTCCTCCGTTACAAACTGTTGCTCAGTCGGCACGTGGTGGGATGTGGATCTGGCTTGAACCGAAGCGCCAACCTTGATCTTCACACAGCATCTCAGCTTCTACCTCACCACTCCTGACAGGGTGCTAAATTGGTGTGTGTGTAGTCACTGAGGGCGCTGGGCTCTCATAGGTCACATGACAAAGAGGAGTCCAGGCACAATAAGGGCCTCTGATAGCTGTTTAGCACCACACCTGCTCCTACCAACTGAAAACGGGAAAGGAAATCCAACTTGAGGTTCGTTTTGACTGAGAGTTGACAGAGATGAGTGACGACATGTGTTTGTGAATCTGAAAAAAGGTCAGCTATTGCTGAAAATCACAAGTCAGTGACATTAAAATAATGTGGAAAAGGGGGGAATATCGCCTGCATACTACTCCATGCCACAATTTATTTAAGGACAAAGTTTTGATTCTGCTTGGATCTTCGTCAGGTCAGATTATTTAAGTCGTGTAGCGTAGAGAAGTGTTCTGATGATGCTGTCCTGATAGCCTAGCACCTTGGTGACGTGCGTATAATTCATCTCTCTAACATTAAAATAAAGTGACAAATCAAACTGATGTTCAGAGCACGGATGTACATAACAGAATGAACTGAAGGACAAGAAAACATTACTTTACTAAATATAAATGACAAAGAAGACACATTCTCCAGTAAACCTAAGCCAAAATGAATACATGTATTTAATTGGCACTTGTGTTGGAACGATGATGAATGACGAGCAATGACAAAAAACAAAATGCATCCTTGTTCTGTGAAGTAATCCGTTCCACTAAGTGTCCTAGTAAGTGAGCATGCATCAGAGCGCCGGAGCCTTCATTAATGTTCTTAAGTCAATGAGATATAATAAACTGCTGAGTCAGGTCATATTCCTTTGCAGGTTGATTACGACAGGCGTCACGTGAACCGTTGTCAATATAAAACTATTGATTCTAGCCGCTCTAATCAGTTTCACTGATGCCCAGAGAGCTCCGATGAACAGCTGATCATTTGGGCAGTTTCTCTCCTCAGGCCGCTCCGATCCTCTGAGGGTTTGAGCCTGCTGGTATTTTCCCTCTTGTGTATCTTATAGACATCTTAAAAAATGCATAAGCACTTCACCACTACCAGCTCATACATATAAAAAGAGACACTCACCCCGAGCTGACAGGCTAATGAGAGCACAAATATTGAAATGGTTATTTTTCTTCCTCTGTTGCCATGAACGATGTATTTGCTTTGGTGCGGAACACAACCCATGTATTCTGAATTTGAAGCACCAGTCTGGTTCTTGAAAAGTATCAGCTTGACTTGATTTGGCCAGACAGGCTCCCGTCTGAGCATTTCACCTTGTTTTTTTTTGCAGGACTCAGCAGATTTCTCAGCCGAGGCTGAATAACACTCTCCTCAAAAGGAAGCCTGGGAGGGTTGGGGAGAGAAAAGGCGAGGAGCACGGAGAGGGAAAGAGATGAATAGACGGTGGAGAGAAAAGATGAGCAGAGAGGATATGAAGGCTTCTGCCACCCTGAGCGCTTCCTCATGTCAAATAAGCCTCATAGGCGTGTGTTGAAAAGGAGGCCACATTCCCAGGCTTTTGAATTAAGCACTTCCCTGCACACATGGTTAGACATATGTGCCTCACCCTCCTCCACACAAATCCTATACACGTACACATACGGTGTCACGGCTGCGTGGTGGAAGAAATGATGCTTGAACCTGTTTACATGATGGGTCCAGTGTGCATATTTCGGAACAGCAGGTTCCCGTGTCTCCGTGAGATCCGTCAGCCTCGTTGATGAGATCGCTGGATGCATTTCGCCCGGGGAAGTGTTTCCTTGGCGCAGTGAGAGAGTGGCATGGGGGTGGCGGGGTGTATGTGGCCTTCTCTCTGGGTAGCACCCGAGGGCAGAGCTTCTGTCATCATGGCAATTTGCTTTTGTTGCTGGGGATAATTGTTCCATCCTGCTGGTGCACCGTGGAAGGCACCCGAATAGATCCGAACAAACGATGAGTCATGCGACGCGGCCCCAGTGCGACCGGCTCATGACAGCGGTATAGATTTGTTTGGCCTTTGTTACCGTGATGAAAACTAACGGTTACAAACCCTACTGAGGGCTGGCGAAGCTGTGGAGAAGTGCGGCGATAGCAAAGCGTCAAACCACAGATACACAAGCGGTGAAAGTCTGCATATTGCCAATTCTGTAGCTCTTTTTCAAAGTGTTTTGTCTCCCAGTATTCCATGTCCCAACTCGTGGAGCTAATAAGGAGAAAACAGATGCCAAAAAATAATAAGAGGAAGGCCTGAAAATCTAATTTCTCAACTGTAACATCAGACAAAGCAAAGAGTTAATCCTGATTATTCCTGCAACACAGAGGTGCAGCAGTCTGCTCAACTTCACATATCCAATTAATCATTTCATTTCATGCTAATTAACACGCTTAAAAGGAAAATCATACCCCCCTCCGTACAATGAAAGCCAGCTGAGAGAGAGAGACAGACAGAGAGAGAGAGAGAGAGGCGTCTAGAGAGGCTTCCTGTGCAGCAGGAGTGATAATTACACGGTTTTATGCATCCCAGGTTGGTACTGTCGTTAATAGAGACGTGCAGTCGGTGTCAGGGAGGGTTTGTAACTCAATCTGAGGTTTGGTAAACAACCAGTGGCATCCAGAGGTGGACGCTGTTTATCTCAGCAGAGCAATGTGTGGCCATATCTGGATCCAAACCCCAAACTGTACAACAAGCATGTTCCAAGTGATCCATCCAGTTTGGGTTCACCCAAAAAAAAAGGGAGATGTGAGATTCAAGTTGAACTTGGCGAAGCCGAGGCTTCTATGATGTCCTGCCACTCGTTTTTTTTTTTTCAAACAGCAACAGAAATACATAATTATACACCCACGCGTGGGATATTATCGTACCCATACTGTACGCACACCCAAAATAACTGTCACTGATATTTAAGGCAAAGGCCAGCTTAGGGCAACACACACACACACACACACACACACACACACAGCGGCAGCAGCACGTCCATAAAAGTCAAATCACGGCCATTTTTTCCCCCGTTTTTAATACAATTGTCAAACGTAGCAAACGGGAGATATTTTGGCGGGCGATGATCACAGTCACATGTTGGCAATAATAACTTGGCCCCCCACCCTCACACACAGATTGATTACTGTGTAGGGATTCGGTGAGTTGCCTGTCATTATTCTGTCACTATGAGGATTATAGACTGCAGGGTTAACCGGCATTTGGGGCAAGGCAAAGCCACCGCCTGTGTATAGTATAGATGGGGGTGTATACATTACAGTATGGCTGCCTGTGAGTGTGTGTGTGTGTGTGTGTGTGTGTCTGGGTGGGTGCTTGGGTCCAGCTGACAGAGGGAAGAGGTCTGTCTGACGGCCTGGATTAGAGACAGAGCCTGGCAGGCAGATCATTACCTCACTGCAGTCTTAAATCTAAATTAACCAGGACTTAACTCTCGTACAAGACCTCTAATCTGCTCCACGGGGAAAGTACTGTTCACAGGCACACGGAGGGAAGGAAGCCCACGGGAACTAAAAACAGCACAAGCCAACTTTATTGCCCGAGAGACGGCGTGAAGTCGGCACATTAGTGAGCAAGCACAGTTAGCTTTTTGAAAGGAACGCTATAGCTGTCAGATTGGAGGGAATGCAGTAAAATCGCTACACTGGATGTAGGCTAACACTGGTACAGTATATGGAATATGATAATTAACATATTTCAGACTGAAAGATCAACTACTGGATGGGTTGCCATGGAATTTGACACACATTAATGGTCCCCTCATGATATAAAGCAGATACTAGCGAGCTAACACGCTAAAGCTGGTAAGCCTGGTAAACATTACCTGCTAATCATGTTAGCATTGTCACTGTAAGGCTATTGCCATGTTTTTTATGCTAAGCTACGCTAACTGGCTTATGCATATTTACCGTTAAGACACAAGAGCGGCGTCGAACATCTAACTTTTGGAGAGAAAACGAAACAAAAAAATAATGCTGAACTCCCCCTTAAAGTTGAGCTTTATATTATTAAAGTAACCCGACGACACAACATCCCTACTTGCATGTTTCATCATTTCACACGACAACATAAACACTACTCTAAAAGACTGCAACAAAGACCTAGATTTCAACACTGTATTTCTACAGCATGAATGGATATGCATGAGACTTTCTATGTGACGTGTTAGTACTGAACATTGACGTAATGTGCTCTCATAGTAACCAGGAAACGGACCGGAATAGTGAGGATTCAAATACTTAAAAACTAAGCTTTAACGACATAAAAATATCACAATTTCCACTAATGGACCATAGTGGCATATTACTAAGACTAAGACTATTCTCATAATCGGACTGTAGAAAGCCATAGTATGTTTATCTAACCCTTTCCCATGACGAGATACACAAAGTAATGTGTATATTGCAGAAAGAGCTATTTTAAACCCTGAATGGAGGGGGGGCTCCAGAGAGAGAGCAGGGTAGCGCTGCCTTAATGGCATTAATGCAAACCGCATTAATGTGCTTAAAGTTCTAAGCTTAATGTCCCAGTTGTGTGCAAAAAAAAAAAAAAAAATCAATCTCATGCCGTTATGTAGTTTGCAGCGCTGCTAGTTTGAATTCACACACAACACAGCAGCAGAATGTGGATGACCTATATTCAATATCCTTGACTGTGTGATTCATATGTATTATTACAATATTATGGCCAGCCACATGCACGTTAACTTATTACACTGAGTATTTACTTACTGTAATACATGTGGTGCCATTCTGTTTCTCCATATTAGGATTAGGATTAGGGGGTATAACAGCCTGTATGATGGTGTGTGCAGTGTTTTTTTTAATTATTTATTATCTAGGACATAAAAAAAAGTCTGTTTTTGTCAAATCCAGTATATTAATTGCTTGACAAATCAAGAAATTGCATCACATTTGCAACCTAATGCAATATGTGCTGTTAAAAAGCAATGCCAAAACATGTGATGATAGAGAAATCTACTTATTTCAAGGTATACATATGACACCCTCCAAATCTGGGAGGGATCCTTCTGCTGCTGCTTTTCCTTTTTTGTTTTGTCTTTCTTCCTAATCCACATTGAGAGTGCACGGATGTATTGTACAGAAACAAAATGTATTTTTAAAATATATATAAAATATATTTTGATCTTTTTTTGGGGGGGGATCTGACTACCGCAGCATAATGCATCAGTATAGCAGGCTAAAGTCCCGGTGCTGCCAACACCAGATTTAAGGTTCTGGTGTCCCACAAAGTGGTTCAGGTCGGGTTTGAAGCAGCAGCTGCACATGCTGTAACTTTAAAAACTTCATTGTCCTTTATTTAGAAATCCTCCCTTCCTCTCCCTAATGAAAACAACAGGGCTGTTTGAACTTCACTACACTTGGTGTTTGGGACAGCAGCAGTGACCAAACACCCCCCCCCCCCCCCTCCATCTCATCTCCAACTCATCCGTCCTGCCAGCAGAAAACAGAGAAAAGAGAAGGGCACTGGCCCGAAAGACTGCCATTTTAGCCAGAAGCCACGCTGTCTTCAATACTTGTGTGAATTAAACATGTATGGAGAGCTAACGGCGCCCTGCGTTTCAGAGATGCTCTATGTGAGGCTGCCGAGTGTTTAGAATAAAGAAGCTGCTCGATGTTCACACTGTGCGACATCTCTCGGCAGAGAGAGAGAGAGAGAAAAAAAAAAGATTTATCTCAGTTTTCTGCTAAATAAATTGCATGAATGCACACAATAACCAATTCAAAATAACCTAAATTCTGTATCTCAGCAGCAGTTTGTCACAGCCAGATTAAGATTACAGATTAGTATTTTGGCTCTGATTAAAATACAACAGGGAGAGATTTGCCGGTCTGTGTTGCTGGAACATCACAACACTTTCAAGCGCATGTATTTCTGTATCACAACTCTATTTCATGCACCGCAAAAATGTTTCCATCTCTCTTTTCTTTCAGTTGACTTACTGCTTTGACATTTAACTTCCATCGCTCATCGCTGACATATACTGGAAGTAGAAATGACCACACACACACACACACACACACACTGGTACAAGTGTTGGTACAAACCTGGCAGCGATGTGGCTGTAAAACAACCCTGAGTCACTGACACTCTGAGGGAGGCAGTAGCGAAAGACTTGGAGCCGATGTATGTCCATTTTGGTAAACAGGAAAACAACAACAACAACAACAGCAGCAGCAGCAGCAGTCTGTCTATGACACAAACTCCCTGTTGTGCTGCACCATTACCTTAAAAGAAATATATAATTAAAAGCAGTTTAATCCTCCTGCTGAAAGCCCGACACATGAAATACAAACTGGTACAAACATCCTCTTCAAAATGCGATGAGATGGGAAAAAAAAACGTCCCTCAGATTTAAATTCTTGTAGTGCTGCCTTCGCTACGATGATCCATCCAACAACAAAGAGATGACTGACGGACAGACTGGCAGAGATGAAGTCATTGACCAGCCTGTTGTCTGACAGATGAGCGTGTGTGTGTGTGTGTGAGATTGAACCTCTGTGCCATTGTCATACTGTTCACCCAAGGGAGATTACCTCATATCCGTCTCAACCAGCTCCTACCCCCCCCCCCCCCCATCCACACACCATAATGTGGAGTGAGTGTGTGTTGTGTGTTTGGGGAGGGGGTTGTTGGGGTCTAGGCTCCAGCCTGATGTTGCCATAGCCACTCAGTGTTAAGCACAGCCTGTGTTAACACCGACCAGTGGCCGATACTGTGGCCAGCCCTTATTGATTGGGATGCCCTTTACCTCAGAGGACACATGTAGATATACCAACATGTACACACATTAACTGGAGTAATTGACTAACTGCAACGGCTGAGTGGACTTTGTCCAGACTGTAGACCAGATTCATTTATAAAAGAGCTGAACACTGAAGATGGTTTTTAGCCACTGTGGCTCTTCGGTCCACCACCACTTTGGTCCAGACTTAAATATCTATTGGATGGATGATATTTTGCCATGAAGTGAATACATGTGTTGGTACTTTAGCGCTATCACAAGGTTCAAATATGTGACTCTGAGTGAAACGTCATGTAAACTATTGGATGAATTGCCAGGGAATTTGGTGATCCCCTGACTTCATCCAGCACCTCCACATCTGGTCAACATCAGCATGTTGGCATTGTCACTGTAAGGTTTTTTTTATTTGGATTTTTATCGGTATCAGCTTAAAAAAACAGTACGTGGAAACACAGTTCCCTTTAAATCTAGTAGAGATGCTTCAACCAACTACATCATCTTCATCAGGCAACAATCAGAACTTGGTCAAATATGATAAACATGATCAGAACATGGAATTCCCATCAAGAAGCAACACACACACACACACACACACACGCAAACACACACACACATTGTGTGTAAGAGTGGCATTATTATTTTTGAACTTTGACCTCTCTGGTTCAGCGTTGGTTCTAACAGCTGACCTCATATGCGGCGGAGTCCGGCCGCCATGGGATGTGACAGAGCACGCTGCGGCATAAAATGCCAGTTGTGATTGGTTTAATGAGGGTCACAGTTAACAGTTATTGGCCCAACAGGAGAGTATAAGCCAACAGGGATTTCTTTTTCTTTTTTTCAGGGTTTCACGGTAACGCCAAGCATGAATGACTGTTGGCTCCTGTGAGTGCCCAGCTGGACATTTCTGTGGCAGGCCGGGCAAATGTGACGGACCAGTTGCTGTCGAGCCCTGAGGAGTGGACTCGCTAATTTAAGAAACGATAAAAGGCAATGCTAAACTGCTGGGCAAGTGATCACACTGAGCATCAAACATGTGATGGTAATACAGGATTGACTCTCCATGTCCCAGGGTGGTGCTTATTGCTACAATTTACAATTTGGTCACAGGTCGAAATATATAAGCGATGAGTCCTAAAAACATTAAATGCAAAAGGAATTTGTCCAGATATTGTCTCGTAATACATAACTTTGCTTACAATCTAAGATTTTTTTTTGGTTTTGTCAGACACTTTAGGGAAATGCTCCACATGTTGAGAAAAACGCTACAATTCCAATGAAGTCTGATCAAATGTTCTGGATGTGATGATCTTTTTATCCAAAAACAATCGCACAACTGCAGCAGCACTGCATGTCAGAGAATTCTCTCAGTGATCAATTTAAAGTCAGAACACATAACCCACCCAATATATGTAATTTTATATTAATTTATACATCCTTTTTTTAAAGACTGTGTTCCTATATGTTATATATAACTTGCAATTGCTGGTATCAGTTACAGAAAGGAGTCAAAGCTACGATGCATCGATACATCGGATGGGACTGAAGGATTCTTTGACAAATGGTTGCTTGAGAGTCATTGTCTTAATATGAGGAGATCACTTCGCTGTATCATATCCTGAGCAAGCGGCACTAAAGCCTCCCAGAGAGCAAACAGCATGTTGACCCCCATGATGACATCACTTATTCATTACATATCTCTGTAGATGCCAATTGGCCCTGGGGCTAATTGGCACAGACACATACAGTACAATATGGATAGCAACCCCCACTTCTACGCGCACCCCTCCCCCACCTCGCCTTCTCACTCCACCTTCCTAAGCGCTCTCTGGTCCCGTCACTAATCCTTATCCTTAAAGGGAAACGCAGCTTCCTTTTGGAGGAAAACGTTTCGTAGGATGCACAGAAGCAGGGGGTAAGGAACGACTCCCCAGTCGGTGTAGAGTCCAGTTTGCCGGCTGAAATGACCGGAGGATGAGCGGGAACAGAAGATGAAGAACAACGGGAAGAAATGATGATGGGACGGTGACGAGTTGAGCAGAATTGGTTTTCAGGAAACTGCAACTTTAAGGTCTAAGATGCTGGTATTGCTGTAATATTTTTGAAATATCAGAATCTGAACGTCAGCATGAGCAGCGCCTCATGAATAATGAACATATTGTGAGAGGGAGGTTTGCCCTCTGATGTACTGTACAGTAGATTACTAGAGTGCAAGCGGTCACACATAAACCTCCGATGTTATCTCCTCTGCCCCACTCGGCCCCACATCTGTATTTGAGCTTCAACAAATCACCCCCCCCCCCCCCCCCCCGTAATCTGCCGAGGCCATATAATGCAGAGATCCCTCTATCCTCATATCATCTGGCTTTTGATAGTCCCACTCACGCAGCCGTGCAGAGATTTGCGCGCTCTATCCCTTTCTTCCTGTCTTTCTTTTCTCACACATGCGACGAGTCGGACGGGATCCGTCCCATGAACGAGAGAGAGCAGCTGAGTGGACAGACTGACAGACGGCGAGACATTCATTCCTTTTTCCCAGGGCAGGACTGAACCAATGAAAAGATTGCTAAAGGGTAACCAATCAGGCGTCTCTGCAAACAGCTGGCTCCAGAGAAAACACAGACAGAGGGGTGGAACGAAGGAGACGGACGAGAGAAAGTCGGCAACTCCTCGAGGAGATTTTCCTCTCCCATTTTTCCTCACTTTCTTGCCAACTTGAGTTAACAGTTGCATTGTTACATACAGCATGTAGAGCTGGATTACATTGGGAAAGAGACGGAAAAGGAACGCTGGTTTTCTTGCAAACAACTCCTACAAATGTGGTTGAAGAAGCAGACGGATTCTGTGGTCTTAAAGATGAGCCAGGCTTTAAACACATGCACTAGAGAGAAGTAGCACCATCAGTACAGAACACTACATTTTTGCCCTTTACTCACACTACTCCGCAAGCACAGAAAGACTAAAGAGAGACCGAGGAGGAGGTGAAGGATGAGGGGTCGCGTCGGCTTACCCGAAATCGTCCAGGGAGTACATGTTGCCGAAGAAGACAGCCCAGTCCTCGGGCGACAGGATGAAAGGAGGTATATACGGGGAGATTATGGAGGAGAGGGGGAAGTGTCAGCTTGAGAGGAGAGAGCGGTACACATGCTGTCCAACGCTGAAGCAAACTCAACCTTTCCCCTTCTTCACATCCTCCGAAATAGTTCCACAAAAAAGAAAAAGATCCACTATGCCAACAGAGCAGACATAACACGGAGACACAGAGAGAGAGTGGGAGGGAAGGAGCGAGAGAGATGAGGAGCGTTGCAACAGAGTAAGGGAATGTAAGAGAGAGAGAGAGAGGGAGCGAGAGATGAACATGTGACCAGAGCAGACCAGTCACCTCTCTCCACTCTGAGGATTGTGGAGAGCCGTCTTTCATCCTCCAAGGAATCGTTTCCACTGGATGGAAATTACATGTTGGCCTTATACATGAAACAGGAGTGTTTTCACAAACCGCCGTTCTTTCATGTAACATTCAGCTTTAAAGAGAACACACAGCAACGGGAGTCTTTCAAACAAAATGCATGCAAGCTAGAAACGCTAATCAGCGATACACTATAGTGTGAGAAACACGCAGCAACACACCGATTTATTAACTCATGGCAGTGGCAAAAGTTTCCAGCCCCAAAATGACTGCAGGAGTAGATGGAATGTTTTGTTTTACATTGGAGCAACAACAATCGCAGTTTCCTTGTGGCTTTATCAGAATTGATCCTGAACGCTGGTCCATCTGGCCGAAACAAATGTAGATTAAGCTTCTTTGCCACAGCGAGCTGAGGTGTGGGAAACAAACAAAGAGCAGCGTGGTCCACTGAAAGATTAGGGGGCTTTATCGGTTTAGAAAATAGTAAGAAACAGGCGACAGACCTGGGAAGGTCAGTGAAATACAAGGTAATCTTTTTTTTCCAAAACCGGGCTTGAGAAGCTGCCGGTATTTGACAATGTACGTCCTCGACCAAATGGTGTAAGTGTGTATAAGGGAAGTCAAAACAGCGAGCTGACTCAGAACTACAGTGTTTAAACGGGGATAAACTGCAGGATGCTGCCTCGCTTAGCCGTAAATGGTTTTTATAGTGCGTGGTGAGGCCTGTTTGACCTCCATCAAGCCAAAAGACGCATGATTCAGATGCACGTATGCATCCCATCAACAAGCTTATGTATGATGCATGAGATTAGCTGGAAAATGAGCAGATTAAAGTATGTTGTATGGGTATAATGGTGGGAGAGAGAGAGAGAGAGAGAGAGAGAGAGAGACAGAGAGAGATCTGTATTTACTTTGCAGAAAACCCAATGTTAAGGCCGTGCCAATGAAACCCTGGAGAATGTGAGTGGCCGTGCGTGGTGACGCCGGCTCACGTGGAGCTGCTCTCTGATCAGCTAGGAGGGCAGCAGCAGCAGCAGCAGCAGCAGCAGCAGCAGCAGCAGCAGCAGCAGCAGCAAGATGCATAACTCAGCGTTTTTCCTTCCACTGGCTGCACTCGCTCATTCTACCTTTCCGAGGATGAGTCACCACAACAAGCAGCTTCAGAAATCATCCTGCATTAATAGTACAGGACTGACCCCCCCCCCCCAGCAGCCAGGCTGACAAGGAGAACAGAGAGAAAGCATAGCATAATAAATCCACAACTGTTACTACTAAAAATAACTCGCTACACAGACACACACACACTTCTGAGCATGGTTCTGCACACACATAACCCTTACATAAATGTAGCAATGGAAGCAGCGACGCTGAACAAATGATCTCATTGAATTCAATCTTCTTCTTCTTCTTCCTCTTCTTCTCTGCAAATAGAAGAGCCGGGTCACCTTGTTGTTTCTCGGTGGAGATTTAAGACTTCCCTTTTGGGCTCGAGTCAAAGAGCAGATCTGCCTCTGGCAACGACAAGCACACAGGATGGGACGCTGCTTTACACAAGAGAGGAAGAGGCGAGTTCATCCAACTGGACCAGAAGACATGGATCGTACATGTTTACAGTCTGAGAGCAAAACAGTTCAGCTACTGGCTTTGGAAAGGGTCTGCATGATTTGGATCAGTGCTTTACACAAGATACGAGATCACCTATGGTTTCTCTCTCTCTCAGGATAGTAAGATCCCAACTGCACACCCAGACAGTCTCACACACATGCAGACACACACCAGTAGCTACAGTAAAAGCAGAGAGTGCGCCGTGTCTGAGGAGAGCTGTCAGAGTAAATCTGAAGCCATAAAGAGGAATGCAGCTACACAGACACTGAGGAGTCAAAGTAAAGGGGGGGGGGGGGTCACACACAGAACTATATACAGAGACTGTGCTGCTGGAGAAGATTTGGCCCTCTGCGCATTCTGCATACCGACATAAGCAGGGAAAGGCTCAAAATACCATCCACAGGCTTGGCTTTACAATGGGGATTTAAACCGGAGATACATTTTCCATAGGCTGGCTACGTGCATGTGTGAATCCGTCATGGAGTAGGCTTATGTAGGTGTGTATGAGAAAGGGGGGCGCTGGATGGTCTGACAACCTGCCTGGCAACCACCAGAATAAAAACCCTCCTCCTCCTCCTCCTGCGATGGATATGTACCCTCACTTAGCCTATCTCCCCCCCTCCCCCCTCCCCCCCCGCAGCCACGCACACTGGCCGGTGCATCAGACATATTCTACGCTTTATCTCGGCCAAGTGCACCGTGGAAATACGCGATGCTTTCGTTTCCATGACAACGCGAGCCCGGCTTAAATCCTGCATTGAACACACTGGGCGGGTCCGGCGGTGACAAAAGAGGGCAAATAGATGTGGGGGGAAACAGCTCAACCCATATACATTAATCGCATTAAATATTGGTGTACAGCGGCTGGTTGAGGACGCCTGTGTGGAGCCGAGGCCCGGTGGGTGGGCCCCGGGATGCTCACAAAGCTGCCTCTTCAAGGAGAGAAATAAGACACAAAATACCTCAGATGCTGCTACTTTATTAGCTGCGGTAGATTCTCACAAGATTCGTTAATAAAGAGGCTAGAGGTTGAGCGTGCGCATCTGTCATGACGCGTCAAAGCAGAGCGCGTGGTGCCGGCCCGACGCTTACCTCATTCTCCCGTCTTTTATCCAGCCGGCGATGATGGCACCGACGAGGCCGAACCAACCGTCCGCTTATTTTCCTGTACGTTACAGTCCGCGGGGCTTGAATCAGCCCACCAGCTCCCGCTCCGCGTGCCCCCCTCCTCGTGCGCGTCTGATAGATAATACAGGCCGATGATGATGATGATGATGATGAGTCGTGTTGCAGAAGCGTTAAGCGTTTTCTCCCATCCGCTTTGTGCTCCGTTGTCTCTGCTCCGCACGCGCGCCGCTGCGTCTCCTTAAGTCCATGTTCCGCCGGGGCTCGCGCTCGGTCGAAGACGGTGAACGGTGGTCGTCTGCCGCCGCCTCCCTCACGCCATATTTCCTTCCCATTCGGAGTGTTTTGGTGAGGTGGAGGGATTTCTTGTGAGGGGGGTATGCTAATGCTGCGTGCGAAGGGGGAGAGAGAGAGCGTGTGGGGGAGGCAGACCGGCTCAATGCTGCCTACCTGCGGTGAAGACGTGCAAGTGCACTGACAGCCCCAACCCCCACCCCATGATTACAGGGAACAGGGCTACAAGTATTCCTATATATATATATATATATATATATATATATATATATATATATATATATATATATATATATATATATATATATATATATATATATATATATATATATATATATATATATATATATATATATATATATATATATATATATATATATATATATATATATATATATATATATATATATATATATATATATATATATATAACCATATAGTGGTTAAAAGAAGCTTTAAGCGTGCTATTCTGCTGTAAGATTCTGGTTTGTTTTTTTAAATAAGTTAATATAAACCCTTGCAAGAGCACAAAAACATTCTATTCACACACCTCTTAGACTCCCTCAATAAAGACAAAAAAGTCAAAGTGATAATGTGGAAAATACAAGACACACACGTAAGAATTTCATGTTTCATTTACTTTAGGACAAATATTAAATGTTCAACGGTATTCTGCAGCCCCAGGTGTTTAGCGGGAAGACAAATCATGTTAGTGCTGTATTTATATCACTGCTGTTAAGATATAAGTGGTTTTCCTGATAACACAACTCTAACAAATCAGCCAACCATCCGGCTTCCAAAACAACACCAACAAGCCTCGCATCAGTCGCAGTTATAGTCACTCTGAGATCTGCTGAACCCCTGTCAGAGAAATCGTCTTCATCCGTGCATGTGTGTGTAATATTGGCTTACTGACTGTAAGATGAGGAGTGTGACATGAAGGTGGTATACACACACAACGCAGCTTGGAGACAGACATTAGTTCATTTGTAATTTGCGTGTTCTGTTGTGCAGGTAAATAACCTGCTGTGTGTTTATCAGGCAGAAGCAGTGCATTATAGGAAAAAAAAACACCTCGAGAAGGTTCAGTTCAGTTAAAGATCTTGCCAGTGACTGATGGTGCACAACTGAGGAGCCCATCAGGCGTAAACAGTTACAGTGTAATGGTCTCATCCTTCCCTTCCTAAACTGATCCCGGTGCAGTAAAATGCAGGTAGATGCAGATTTGAAAAAGCTTCATATCATTGGAAAAAAAGAAAACCCAATACATAATTGATTTTCATTTTCCTTGCACATCAAAGCAAAGGAAAGACAAACAATTTCAAATACTGTATGTTCACCCACATTTTACTCCTACCCGTTTCAAGCCTCGCAGTATATTTACAATTATATGGGATTAAATGGGGATTCATTTCAAGGAATTCGCAAAGGAACTGGCAGTGACGTCATTTGACTCTGATCAATAAATAATAGGAAAGGTGCCTTTTGAAGACCTAGTAGCACAAAAATGATGTTAAAAAAATGGTTAAAATCCTAACCGTCATTTTTCATTTAAAGAATCATACTGGTGAGTAACATCACATATGTGTCTAATTATCATATCCACCAAATTCAGCATTTGCCTACGCTGTATAGGCAATTTTCATACACGTGTATGTAGTTATTGCAAATAAATCAATAATGGTTGGACTACAGTTGAATCTGGCATTAACCATGGATGATACCTCTCTGATGTGTTTAGGGTTCGTTCTGATACATCAGTGTTAATAACAGAGAAAAGTTCTGCTTCGCGAGTGCTTTCCTGAGTTGTTAAATACAAAATTAAAGAAAGTCTAACAATTAGAAAATCATTACGTTCTTTCTTTCCACACAGTTTTTGTTCCAGTGCTCTTAGATCTCCAGCACAATGATACTCAGTCTAGAACATCTTCAGTCCTTATCTGTGGCAGACCAGAACAGTGAAAGCCAAACTATACAGTTGCAGTCAGAAACTCAGAGCCTTTGGTTCTGTTTAGTTGGATTTGATCCGTTTGATTTGTTTTGTCTCATGTCATTGGTATCTTGGCTACAGTATGTGACAGAGATCTTTTTTCTCTCTTTTTTTACATGTATTGTGAATAAAGGAAAGAATAAAATATTCAGGATTTTTGTTATTTCAAGCAACCGCACATAACACCTCCAACAGTTCATCTTATTTGGGATCTGAGAGCAGATCAGGAAAGAAACCTCATGTTCCTCTTCTGTCAATTCACTTCAGTTCAGACAGATCCATCTTTTTTTTTTAAGCGTCTGAGTTAATTTAAGTTTGGTTTGATTCAGTTTAGTGCAGTTCAGTTTGCTTCAGCTGGGTTTCAGGTCCCAGCAGCAGAAAGCCAACAGTATCTGTTTCTGTCAGCTCCTTCAGACTATCCTCCACTGCATCACGCTCATGTCCTTCCCTCCAGTTGACACCAGATAGCCATCATCGTACAGGAAGTTCACGTTGGTCACGTGACTGCTGTGGCCTCCGTAAACATGGCTGGGAGCCTGAAAGGTAAAACACATTTTGCCTTTCAATAAACTGTACGCCAAAGTTTTACAAGTGCTTAATCTCCTTTTTTGACATTACTGTTGAATGAAAGTAGTGCTAAGCCTGAGAACATGGTGAGCTACCGGGGCGCCCCAGTGTATAGGATCTTACCCTGAACTGTGAACAGGGGTATGAGAATAGGTGGACCTTCCCAAAGTCGTCTCCGGTAACCAGGAGGCTTCTATCACTGGACCTGCTGGCAGCGTTGATGTCGGTGCCATCTGAGCCATCGGGCCACAAACCTGAGGAGCAGAGAGGGCAGCAGATACGTTTATCCAGCGGACATTAAAACACAAACACACACCAAAAGAGGGAGAGGGAAGGAGCCTCGGCTTACCAAAAACATGGAAGCCCAGACTGCAGGTGTGGGTGGCCCACTCGATATCTCTGGTGGACTCCACGCTGACCACCTGCTTACACACTGATGGGATCCCTGGGAAAACACACAAACCAAATACACAACATGTTTTATCATAGATTAGCATCATGGGTACTGTTACTTTAACAGTAGTTTCTTATTTAGTTTTGATTCTATACATAAATAAGACAGACTTTTTTTAATCCCCAACTAGGAAAATGTACATTTATATATCATGTTAGATATATATCTATAAACTACACCAATGTGGGCACCCGTTCTCAGTCCCAGGTAACACAGCCACTTTGTCAAGCCCCTCAGCGTCTGATTTCATCTGTGTGATATCACATGGCAGAGAACAGTCATTTCTTGTGACATCTGTGTGTTCTAATGGGCTCGTGTTCCCTTGCTCTTCATCCTGCTATCGGTGTGTCAGTGTCACCGAGCGGAGCCACACCCACAGAGCAGGCACTCCACAGCCGGATGAATCCTGAGCTTTGGCTACATGGTTAGGGTTCGGGGGTTGGGATTTCTGCGGTGTGGGTTTGTGTATTTGTGCAGTAGAACGTAACCGCCATGCAATAATCAGGAAAATAATGTTTAAATTCTCTCATTCACTGCTTTGTTATCACTTACAACCTCTCTCTCCCTCTCTCTCTCTCTCATATCCATTGAGCATGGAGTGGAGGAGCCATCTTTGAATGCTGTGTGTTTACGAACAGCAACCCACAATCCTACAGAGTGTACCTTTAAATCCATCAAAACAACAAAAGGCTGTGGGAGGATGACAGCGATCATACTTACAATACAGTATCTCATAGTCTCCTGAATTTGACACCAGGTACTGGGAGTCCACGGACCAGTCCAGATGGGTGATGAAACTAGAGTGACCCTGTGACACAAAACAACCAGGTTGGATGATTGACCATCAAAGACACTTCACAGGACTCAGAAATAACCCTCAAAATGTGGCTTGGATTAGTCTTTATATTTCTGTAGATGCAGCACTGCATGACTCAGCTGATTGGCATTTACCATTTTACAGCTTCTGCATCAAAACACATGGAGGGCAGAGTGTACAGAGTGGAGGCCCAAATATAGCACAGAGGAGGGAACTAAATATAAAGACGATGCTGGGAGGAACTAAAAATAATGGAGGATTATAAATACAGGTGCTCACCGAGCACTTCCCCACTCGGCTGTACTTCCGCCCGTTTTCCGCCACGGCGTAGATATAGATGTAGTTGTCGTGAGAACCGATGGCCAGGAAGTTACCATCTAAAGAGAATAAAAAGAAGGCAGGAGGATTATTGTGTTAGAAATGTCTAAATAACCAAAAGAAAACAGACAGTTATCATCATACCTGGCCCGTAGGACATAACAGACAGCTGTTCATTCCCATCTGTGTGCACTGTGACCAGATCCTTAGAGTCAGTGTCGAGTACCTGCCACCTGCAGGATCAATCACAGCCAAACAACCTGCTTTTTAGAATCAGCCTGAGAAAATTGTGCCTATGACCGTTTTCTGATCACTTTTTTTTTTTTTTGCCTAATCGGTCATTTTAACTCTATATTTCTTTAGTGTTTTTGGTGATGGGATGATCCCTACCTGCCAGTCTGCGTTCCTATAGCAACAACAGCACCAGATGGGTGGAAGCCTGCTGATTGGGCAGCATCCTTTCAGAAACAGGAAGAGTATATTTAGTCCCCCTGTCAACTCAAAAATGTGTTTTTTTCTAAATCAAACAAAACAGCAAACAGAGAACAAACACGGTGAAACAGACAAACCCCCCCCCCCCCCCAAACATCCTAATAAACACCATCGCTCAGCATACTGCTAGCTCCTCATCACAACATATATCAGCAGGCCTTACAACCTCAATACATAACAAAACATTAAAGGATGACATAAAAATAATTGTTTAATTGAAAAAACTGATGGTTTGTCAGGGTAAATACAAAACGCATACTTCTACACTTTCTTTTTAATGTAATTCAAAGTTCTTACTAGCCTTACGCTTCAATAAATCTTTTCCATCTATCCAAATGTCTTTTAATGTAATCATTTCTATTTGCAATACAGTACAATAATTGTTTTTGTGTGTTTATTGTTACTTCATTTGGATTTTTGACTTTCACTGCATAGAATGATGTATTTGCAGAGTTTGAGACTAAAAAGCTCTTTCACATTTCAAACTAAAAGCACATTTAGCAACAAAAATGTACATTTTTTCGTGTCTTTATGTGAAGCTGGTTCTGATGGGCATCAGAACTGATGAAATAGTGGCCGATTCACCATCTGTTGTGTGCTTCCCATGACTGACCCCAGGGGGCAGTGTTGGCTAGACTTACTTCCATACTCTTGGTCCAGATGAGCTGATGGGAACTTGAGTCCCACAGGCAGACCTGCCTGTCAAAGCCACAGGTGAGGAACTGAGGCTTGCAGGGGTGGACAGCCAGACCCCACAACTCATCAGTGTGACCCTGAAGAGGAGAGCAGAGTTATTCCTCTTTCACTTCTGCTACAACATCACAGCCTTTCAAATAAAAACCTTCACCTTGTCCGATACTTAGACAGTGATACTATGATGGTGGAAGACCGACTAATTAATGGATGAATCTGGAAAATAACAGATTAATCAATAATAAAACAGACGTTAGCTGCAGCTGTGTATCTTAGTACGGATGTAGAAATAGTGTACTAGACGGTTGCACCTACCTGCGTAATAGGCATGAATTCTCCATCCAAACTGCCTTGCAGAACAAAGTTCTTGGTGGTCCCAATGAGCACAGTCTCCCCTCTGCCTTCCGCTATGGTCCGGATGGGACCAAACAACTCAGGCACCTGTGGGAGAAACGCAATCATTATGTAATCCATCGGTTTACCTGGAATCCAGCATTTGCCAGAATTAACATAAACTCATCTGTTACTGCATAATGTGGTCTCTGTAGAGCAAATAAAACATGAGCGATCCATAATTCTCATCACCACTAATATCTATGAACATCACTGGGAGCATAAACCCATCACATCCTCTATAATATTTATGATACGGTACAGCGTTCAGAAAGCATAGTGTGCCGCCTCGGGCGGAGTGCAAATTCTGGCAACCTACTTTAAAGAAAGGAGCTACATATGCAGCTTAACATATTAACAGAATGTGGTAATGACAGTTCATATCATAAGGATGCTGCAGAGCTCTACAGCTGAGCATTAAAAACCTATGCATTATTGTAATAGAATGATTTTAAAAATATGGTATTTTACGCTCATAAAATGTGATTTCTGTTGAACTTAGTCCTCACCTCCACCGTTTGGATCTGCTGGTAGCTGCTGTCCCAGGAAATGAGCCTTCGGTCTTTACCTCCAGAAACCAGAGTGCCGTTCCGCAGCATGCACAGAGCAAAGATGCTGCCCTCGTGAGCTCCTTGGATGACATGGCTGATACGATTAGTGCCTGCGTGACAGAGATGGAATAGACGGATGAGAAGGTTTCAGTAGGAGACACGCACACATAAAAGGTCGAGTGATAGAGGAAGGCAGATTAAGAGAGAGAGACAAACATACAGTAAGGGTGACCAATAGATACATCTGATACAGATACAAGATCGCATTGGACCACTCTGTATAAATAAAAGTTC
The DNA here is from genome assembly GCA_029853015.1 of Chelidonichthys spinosus. NCBI lineage: Eukaryota > Metazoa > Chordata > Actinopteri > Perciformes > Triglidae > Chelidonichthys > Chelidonichthys spinosus. Next base: position 10,730,132 of record CM056833.1, on the reverse strand, counting down.
AGCAAATGCATGAATTAACATGCCTTTTCCCCACACCAGGATGTTTCCACTCGAGTCTCCTGTGATGGCGTCTCCGTTTTCTGCAAAGGTCACGCACAACACAAACTTGGGCTTCTCTTGTTTCTGCATAAACACAAGAACACACAAACTTATGTCATTTTGTGCTCGTCTGTCAGTGATTATCTTTATATAGCAATAAATAGGATAATCATAGCAGGCTGTCATGATTGCATTTGTGCGTCCATATCAAACCGGGTGTCCCACCTCAAACAGCCCTTGCTTCTTGACCAGCATGCCTTTCTCCAGGTTCCAGAAATAGAGATGGGACTTGCCGCAGGTCACTACGATGTTGCTGTCTGTCGGGTGAAAGTCTGCTGCAAACACTGACTCATTGGAGCACTGAAGAGAAACACAGAGAACCACTACATTTAAAAGAGATACCGATTCGAGCAGAATGTCAAGTTATGTCTTAATCAACACAAACCTTGACATCAGCCAGTCTGTCCTCTCTCTGCCAGTCCCATACGGAGAGGACATGGTCATTGGAGTCGTCTACGACGCACAATGTGTTTCCTCCATTCTAGCACACGGAAAAGGACACAAAGCTTATTCACTGATGACTTGGAAAGCAAGTACAGAAAAATGCCTTAAACTTGGTGGTGTTTCCTTACCGATTTGGAGAAAGCCAGACAGACAAGGGCTCGGTCAAAGAAGCCTGCGTCTAGAACATGGAGCGTATTGAGGCTGACAGAGTCCCACACACGGACATGAGGAGCCAGCTGCTGCCAGGAATAAAAAAAACACACATTAGACAGAAGACCAACACCAGAGGAGGTATATCATCAGTTTGATGCAATGTAAGGCTGAAGGAGTCACTGAATTTGATGAATATATAAGTGAACACGGAGTGAATGTGTTTGAGTTCTTCAGTCTCCTCCCTTCACTAATAAAACACTAATACATCTGACAAAGACATTGGACTAAAGTGATTAAACATCAATAAGAGACCTCACTTACTTTTCCATCTGAAGAGGTGCCTGCTACCTGCCCGGTTGCTATGGTGATTTTATCGGGGTGGACCGCCAGGCTGGTTAAGAGAAAGATGTAAAAAAAACAGTTTTAATCCTTTCAACATCAGAAGGTCCTTTTGAATAAAGATGAGCAACATGCTCGCGGAACATAAAAGCAGGTTTTTAAAGCTGCGAATACGACATTCACTGTAAGCTACCGCACGCTAACTCGAGAGGGAAATTAAAATGTTTAAGATAAATTCATCCCCTTTTGGGTATGGCGGCGTAGCGTGTGTGAAGCCTTTAACACGTCGTCTTCAAAGCAGTAAGAATCTGTTCGTAATCCATCCTTTGATCTGTTATCCCATGTGTTCATTATTAATTTGAACTTTTCTTAACCACAGGGTGTAAAAACATGATCATGGCTGTGTTTTTTCTTAAAGGTTACCCTCGTTGCACTACACACTTCCCCACTTTCACACTTCAACACACACACACACACACACACACACACACACACACACACACACACACACACACACACACACACACACACACACACACACACACACACACACACACACACACACACACACACACACACACACACACACACACACACACACACACACGTACACAAGTACACTTGTACCTGTTACCTTTCCTCATAGTTATTCTGCACATACTAGTGCTAAATATAAACTCTAACGGGGCAAAGAGATGAAAGGTTGATGGCAGAAGTCACATGGGGCTGCAGTAAACCACTGATGTGGAAGTAGGTGTGGAAGCAGTCCCTCGGGTTATTATGCGCGTCCCATAATAACCCCCAAGAGTCTCTCACCATTTGATGTCATCCGTGTGTCCGGTGTAGTGTCTCTGCAGCTGCTCGTCCACGTTGAACAGGACGACCACTGAGGCGATGAAGTACACCGTTTCTCCAGTGGGCAACAAGTAAAGGTTGGAGCGGCAGTCTCGACCGCGGTAACCATAACTGGACATTAAAGAAGGTCAAGGAATAAAACGGAAAATATATCCAAAGTACAGCTGAAACAATTAATCAACAAAAAATAATAATCGAAAGATTAAAAGATGGTGAAAATAACTATTTTTTTGCAGACCTAATCCCATGGATTACACAGTTTACGATATTGTGCTTACACTCAAAGCTGCAAGTGACAAATATTAAATTATTATTTATTAACATGAAGGTAAGAAACCACAAAAATATAATAAAATGCATTCAAACTAAACTAACAGTAAAACACACTGTTTGCATGTATCTAATTCATACCGGATTCAGCATATACGAGATATGACACCCACATATCTCTCTCTGTGTGTGTCTAAGTGTGTGTGTGTGTGTGTGTGTGTGTGTGTGTGTGTGTGCGTCTCCTCAGATTTAATCTTTTTTCTTTGTCTCCCTTATGGCTTTTTCCCCATTGGGTTCCTGCTAGAATGAACAACACACTACATTCATTATTTCATCAACAAATGAAAGAAAGAAACCACTCAATGAAAAATAACTAAAACACAAGGAGCACAAGAGGAGCTGCTGACTAGCGGTGCCTCGGCCTGCCAGCTGTGTGCAGGTTATTATAGACTGCAGGCTGCAGAGCGATGAGCCTGCCTCCGACTGCGGCAACACCACACGGTGAAAATGAACATCTGAGCAGATCTACTCTGACAGGCCGGGAGAGAGGAGACGACACGTTCCTCAGCTTCCTCTCTCTACATCACAGGATAATCTCAATTTACCCTCTACAGAAGATAACACTTTAAAACTTTCCGGATCACAAGCAGGGTGATTCCCTGTGCAAAAGTGAGGATTAAAAAAAAAAGGATACACCCAGTCGAGTTTGAGTTTGTTGCTGGGCAGATCGGATCTGGCCTCCATGCAGTAGCTGTCCACCTGATCTTTGGGCATGAACATGGTGATGGGACGACCCTTCAAGTACATTTTTACGTAACCTTCCTCTGGAAAAAGCAACAGAAAGGATCGGTTAGAGAATATACATGTATGAAAACACAGAGGTGACTGCTGGGATGATGTCAGTATCATGTTTTATAAATGTCAAGTATGAAAAAGAGAAGACACAACACTGAAGCACAATAGAATGTGTTATGATGTGAATGATGAGGGTGATTATGTTGATGAATGAGTGACAAGAGCAGAGGATGGAAAGATATTTAGGGGGGGGGGGGTTCTATTAATGGACTAAATTAAAGACAACAAATGACGAAGCTTTTTGACTGACTTTATTAGTCATTTCAAATACATTCTTATGACAACAAAGAGCGCAAAAATAAACTGCAAACACTTTCAAAACTCAGAAATATTCTGCTCATGGCAGAGGATAACCAACACAAAATACAGACACAAAGCAGAGCAATGGAACTGTTGTGAAAAAACAAAACAAACAGATCCAAGCTTAGAAAAGGGGATCATGGGAAATCCTCGTCATTTAAAACATGCTAACACTGAAAAACAAAATCATGCAGAAATCATTAAGGGAACCAAAACAAACCATTAATGTCCAGAAATGTTTTTTAAAGCTATAATACTATAATGTGAGGTATCATAATGGACATCTGGACGTAAAGTGACAAGACACCACCATGTGGTGTTTGAAATGGTACACATCTGATATGAAACCATTCATTTGCTCTGTGCTGACCCATTTGGCCACATTGCAGCTTAATAACTGGAATAAAAACAGGATATCTAGAGAAGTGAGTGATGCTATTCTGTATTTCCAGACGTGACTAGTTAGTAACAAATCTGGAAGTACTGGCTGGGAGACTTGATGGGCTGCGGTAACTGGGTGTATCAAGGGTCGAGTAAGATGACAAACTCCCTGACTTTCTCAACTGGAGGTTTAAACTCGGGGTCTTTCTGATCAATGGCGTCTTGGCAGCACCGGCCTTTCTGGCCACGCCCGCCTTGCTGCTCTCTGAGGTTTGTTGGGGGCCGGTGGCCGAACGGGCCGTTACAGACGAGGCCGCGGGGGTGCCGTCGGTCCCCGTCCGTTTGACAGGGCGGCTGAGGTAAATCTGTACTGTGACTTTAAGGCGTAGAGGGGGAAAAGAGCAGAGGAGCCAATGAGGGAGAGGAGTGGTGGAGGTTGTCAGGGCCGGTTGGGTGGAGGGGGCCAAACGGGGACGAGCAAGGCGAAGGAGCAAGAAACGTAGAGGGTGGAGGATGTTGGTAAAAAAAAGTTAGACATACAGTATGTAATGGCTCATACTGTCATACTGTACTTAAAACATTATAAAACAAACTATCAAATGGAAAGTGGGGAAACGTGTCTCCCCTTAGAAACCACCACCTTGTTGACACTGGGATCTGATCTTAAGCGAAAGTAAGTAAGTTATCAGTAAACTCCCGCCTCAATCGTCTAAATCAGTGATTCCAAACCTAGGGGTCAGGGGTCAGCACGCGAGCAAGGGCTCATAAGGTTAACCTGAAGATTGCAAGATGATCAACGGGGCCTGAGAGAAGAAAAATTATGTTTTTATCCACACATTTGCTGTAGATTCTAGCCCACAAGTGTAATTTACCATTACACTTACCACCATACAACTGAAAATAAATGGAGAATATAATATCCAATAATAAATTACTACTTTATAAATACTGTATTTTACAAAAGCTTTACTTTTAAGAAAAAAATCCATTTAATCAACACCCTTTTAAATAATTCTTTCCAGGAAATGTCTTCTTTGTCTTGTGAAATATCGCATAGTTTTACCTCTTTAGGCCTCTTATTGTTATTCAGATGAAACAAACCTGAATACAACCTGTGACGACCATTTTAAGGGGTCAGTAAAGTTGAGAACTACTGGTCGAGATACTTAAAAAAAAAAAAATCAGCTAAACAACAATATATCTGTGAGGAAATAAGTGAATTCTTGGCAGCTTTGCTGAAGGGGACTACACACATACGGACGAAACTTAAGGTCATGTGAGAAAACTTGCAGTAGAATCAAACAGACTTCAATAAAGACCCAAAAAGAGACTGAATGCGTTTGTAATGCAAATATTCATTTTGAGGGCAGGAAGATAAAAAAGAGCAGCGGCAAATCTACTTTGAGCTGCAGCGAGGGAATCTCAGAACAGAGGAACTCTTTCGGAGAAAAACTCAAAGCGACAGCGAAGAAGCGAGTGTCAGAAATCTTTGTGTTGTTACTATGGTGACAGAGACTAAATGCCTATGAGCGAAAGAGAGGCTGCTAGCAGACACAGGGCTGGTGAGGCAGCGACTTCATCCGCAGTTCAACAACAAGTGTGGAGACACGGAAGTGCAAACACTGCAATCACACTATGATGCAGCTCTCAGTGGAGGTTAGGCAGGACGTGTGCGTGTGTGTTAGTTAATTCACTCTAACAACAATAATGGGAACACACACGCACACACACACACACACACACACACACACACACTGTCAACCCACTCCTGCCCCTGTCTGGACAGCTCTCTGATCACTGCACCGAAGGAAACCTCTAAAGTTAAATCTAAACCGGATATGAATTCAAATTTCAAATAGTCATAGATTTAATTGATCGCCCCGTTGCAAAGCAGCTCAGAGCAGAGGTGATGAAATGTAGAGAGATCCAAACAAATCATCTGCAGTGTCCAGAGAGCTGTGTAGGCCAGGTGCTTTGGGCGAGGGGAGGGGGAGGGGGGGCCTACCTTTGCAGTGGGTCACACGTCGCGTCCCTTGTAAAGGTCACAGAGAGAGACACAAGAACCAGGTGAGGGGTGGCATGGCTTCCTCACTTCCTGGTCTGTCCTTATATCAGTGCACTTCCTGTTTCCTAGTGTTAACGAAGCGCAGCCTCTGTCCTTGATGCTCTTAATAAATCAATGCTCCTTCTGTAATGGTCGAAATTATTCAATGCTCTCTTCTGTGTGATGGTGTCCCATCCCATCTGCTCCTATGTCACTTGCTTTTTTTCTTTTTAACAGTAAAAATTAAAAGAAAAATGGGATTTTTCCTCAACATTTTACAACAAAATCTCATTAAAAAATGTTTTTTAACATTTTATTATGTGCTTGCACTGGCTTGTAGCACGTAATCACTTCCTGTACTGCAGGTTAGCATTATAATGGCAGAATTTACTGTTGCAATTACCATTTGCATTGGTTAACTGTCTCCTAGTGGCAGTTTATGTCCACGGTGCTGCCCTGATCAGGCAGCTCTGCAGGATTCTATGTCTATTATAAATTAAAATATCCAACAACAGTAGTGCACAGTAGTGATAATTAACCCTGTAGTCGTCTGATGGCTTCAGTTTACAAATATACAAAAAACATGTATTACTCTGTTTTTGTAAAAAATTAATGTTTGATTTAATTTAACCTTAAGCTAAAAACAACCCCCACTAAAGCAGTTAGATAAAGTGGGTGGGTAAGATGTTCATTTTGGTTGGAAGCAGCCTGAACCAAACAGAATGGGAGGCAGGTGCGTAAAGCAAATGAGAAACAGCAGTTCCATTTCCACAGAAATCAATAGGATGCTCGAGATGGAAATTCTGATCAATACTCATTTCATTTTGTATTCAGTCTTGATACTGTGCATTTCCTGCTTTCTAGTTTAAAGAATAAAATGTGTGTGAGATGACCTGCTTGTCTTTTACATAGTACAAGAAACAGTATAAACTCCAGAATTGAATGCGTGACTTTCTAAATTGTCATTGTTGTCTATCTCATAGCTCACAAATCACATAAACTACTGAAATTATGTTTTAAATGCCTGAAAAACTTACAAGCTAACGCTATCTTAGCAAGGTCGCAGGGTGCTTTGCTCAGGTAAAGACAACAATCAATAAAATTAGGGAAATTCTAGTATTTTTAAACTGTCTTATAATTTACTTTGCACTCGTCATCTCCGTAAGAGAGATTTGAGAAATGGAGACTGAAAAAACCCCACTATGGGTATAAAACTTAAACTTTACAAATACATTTCAGTTTGAAAAAAAAAAATCATTAAAGTTTGGTTAGCCATAAAGCCACTGCAGACGGCTAATCAATGGGGCAACTTTCTGTGTTTCAGTCGGACTCATCATCCAGCGTTTGAGATGAGTCACGTAAAATTTGATGTCATTTGGAAAGCTCTAGGAGTCTTGTGCTGCTTGCTTAAATATTGTACGTTTTTGCCAGACTCCACAATAATAAATGTAATTATGAGACCCCGACAGAAATAATTGTGAATTTAATTAAATTTAAATGAGAAACTGTTCACAACTACAGTACTTTAAACAATGCAGAAAGGGCGTATTAAAAAGAAATGATGACAGGAAGTTTGAATGTGAGGATTTAGTAATGGATGAATGAATGGATCATTGAGAGGATGAATGTTTGAGACACAAAAACATGTAGTGGTCCTGTGTGCAGAAAACAGTTCAAGGCACTGATATGGTCATTCTTTATTTTGAAAATTATTTTTGGATAAATAAAACACTGAGCATTAACTGACACATGGATCAACTGAGCATGTGTTGTTTAATGGCTCTCAGTGGTTTGTTTAATAGCATGAAAGGATCAGAACTGTGAAGCTACGGAGCCATAGTGGTGCCTCTCGTTCTTACCTGCATTGAACACTGGATCCCTCTGTTTGCTGCAAAGTAAATGAGTAAACAGACAGCTGTCATTCAGCATCCCGCCTCCAGATAAACCATTGTATGTTTTTGATTTTGAAAGTGCTTCCTTAGGAGACCAGCTTCTTTTCTGGTGTGTCAAACTAGAAGATGAATGTGTGAGCCACTAAATGGGGAAAGCTCCTTTAACAGGACGGTCGTGTTACCTGTCACTTCGTTTGCCGCTGGAATTGCTGCCGGTGGATCCGGCGCGAGTTCGGTTGCCTTTGGAGTCGCCCGAATCTTTACGTGAAAGTGTTCCCACGTGTTCGTTTGAGTTGGCTCTCCTCACAGTGCTGTGGTGAGGGGCAAAGAGAGAAAGGGAAGAAACGGGTCATACAACTACCTGACGCTGCTTTCTAAATCTGCCCTCTGGTAGCGTTTTCATCCAAGAAATAGCTTTTGAAAGCACGTACAAGGAAGCTGTATTTATTTCATGATTCAGCTCGGATCTGTCTTGATATTGCTTTGCATTAAAAGGGAAGTCGTGAATGGTTCCGACTGTTGTCTGTGCAGTGGTTTAAGAGAGAATTTGCACAAAAACAAAAGAGAAATACAGAGAAATAGAGACTTGTTGTTCTCCACACTTACCATACACTCTGCTTATCATAACTACAATGTCAGTACAGACCTGTGAAAATTTGCATATTGGTGGTGCAGACAGCCTGCCCATTTATAACAATGAAAAGGCTCCATCAGCAATCCAATGGCCAGTAGGCCCAGTCACCTAATCCACCCTATGGGAGAAAAGTCTATTCAAATCCTAAAACTGGCTGGTGGCCGTGATCCCTTCTGGAGGGCCGGTGTGCGTTTGTTCAGTAAAGAGCAGAACAGAAAAGAAAGAAGAGAGATAGAGAAACTGTTGTTAGCGGCGTTATCCCATGAGGAATCCTAGTAATTGGGCTACAGGGCACTGGGGAAGGCTGCTGTGTGTATGCCAACACTGATGGGATGGTGACCAGCCTGCAGTTTTGACTTATCCCAGACATAAACAACAAGCAACACAAACAAAATGAGTTTTAGGAATGAGAGAGATGTGTCAATTATCATGATGATTTAATAACTGGAAGTAATGGTTTGCATGCATCGGAGCGGCGATGCAGCGATGATGTTATATCATGACCAGTGACATACTGTAACTCCTCTCACCTGAGGGGCAGGTAGAGGTTTCTGGTAGAGCGAGACAGATAGTACAGACTGGACAGTTTGGCAGGACATCACATTGTAGGTGGAGAGGACATAAACGGGATATAACATCATAGTTGGAAAAGACATGGAATCAGACACACAGAGGTAAACAGAGGTGAGGACCGATGACTATTAACTCAAGCTGAAAATATATCTTGCCACCACAAGACATACAATCCCGACTATGGCACTGTTCTCAAATAAAAGAAAAAAGTATAAATAATTGAAAATTTACATTTATTTCTCACAAGTTTAAAGTTCAAGAAATCATGAAGTAAAAAGAGCTTGAAAACATTCAGAGAAACGCAAGAAAACGGCATGAACAGCCTTACTTGGTATTGTTTCTATCAACTATCCACACACTGGTTACATTTCAATCTGCAGAGCCATTTCTCTACCGTCCTCTTCAGTCTACTTTAAGGTGAGAGTCAGCAAGCATTCTAAGTATCAACTGTCTATCTGGGAAAACGGAAGCTGGAAGCAGGAATAAAAAGTACACGTATGGAAAATCAAGGCTGGTCCCTGCTGAGCTTCATCTGATTATGGTAATGTCATCTAGAGATGGGAAAGGCTTTTGTTCCCCCTGACAGACGAGATTGATAACCTGTGCTCCACACGCATGTATAAACACACACCACAGAGAAGCACGGATGATCATACTGATAACACTCTTTATCAGCCTTGTTAAATGTCAGATTTGACTGACAAAAAAGCCAGATATGGGATGATTTATGGCTTGAATGATCTGACATGCACAGACGGAACTGAAAAATGTCTGGAGACATAAAATGCCTGGAAAGGAAGAATGATACATGCAAGACCTCACAACATGGCCTTAATATATCCGGATTTAATACACTATAGTGTTAGAAAGACCCGAAGGTTCAGTAAAGACACTAAACCTTCTACTTGAAGCTGTAGTGCAATCTATCTTAATTGGAACGAGTCAAAAACAAACATAAATAATCTACTAGAAAATAACATAGCTAGAAGATAATAGAACAATATAGAACCGGCAACTGCAAACATAGAGCTTGCAGTTATTTAGCGACGGATTATTTCTCTTCTCCTCACCTCTTGCTGGCTGATGTGCTGGTGTCCTTCCTGGATCCGGATCCAGATGGGGAGGGCAGAGTGCTGCCGCCTTTCTTTGGTAGGATGGTCCCGTTGTTTACTGTGGGTCTCAACGGCAGGGTGGCAATCATTGGCCTGGCTGGAAGGAAAAGGACAACAAACTGCACGTTCAGGAAAAAAGCTGACAAGACTAGTACCAGGGTCAGGTGGTCATTAAAGACACACCAATACTGGTCAGAAACATTGCATTTCCTAGTGTATAATTATCTTGACAATGAGGTATAAGTCATTCAGAGGAGGGTAGGTGTAGTGGAAAGCCTCCCAGCATGCAGTGAGGGGCCTTGAGACCTTGAGTCATATCATTTTCATTGGACACAATAAATCACATAAACACACAAATTAATTAAAAACAAGCATTACAAATGTCCTTAAGTGGCCCATTAAAATGTGTAATTAGTGAGGGGTCACAGTTTTCCCTCCACAATTGAACCGTAACACTTAACAATTTAACTTGATGTTTTGTTAACCAATTTCTGTTGCAAGGATATGCTCTTCAGTGAGAGTTCACAGAGACATAAAAATATTTGCATAATTTAATATAGCATAAGGCTAAGAGGCAGTTTCATAGACCAGACAAATCCTAAATGTAATGAAAATATGAATTAGATTAACTTAGTGTTTTTTTCTAATTTGATTCTGTTTTCGATCACTTTTCCTTTCAGATGATATATATTTATGAATAATTTGACAACACAAATGGTCCATGCACATACACACAGCACACAAGCCAGTCAGGCAAGCCCAGAATAACAAATTCAAACTGCAGCTTTATCTGCAGTGATAAATATTAAACAGACCCTGTTTCATCCCGTAGACACACACACACCCACTCAGGCCTACACACACACACACACACACACCCACTCAGGCCTACACACACAAAATGCTCTGTTATCTTTCATGTAATAATTACGCAGCAGGGGCAAACGGAGGTTGTAATTTTGGTAGCATGTTAAAGAAGATGAAAGTGTGTGTGTATCTGTGTGTTCATCCATGACTGTCTATATGGAGTGTGTATGTGTGAGTGTGTGCGCGCGCTGCTGACTCGCTGCAGCTTAAAGTGGAGAACAATAACAGAAAGCAACTCCCGAGTCTGAGTCATCCTCCAGTTCCCAAATCAAATCAAACTGAAACTCCATCCGTCCACAGTCACTCTGGAGACCGAAACTGGCAGCAGCTCAGAATCATAATCGGTTTCTGTTTCATCTCGCGAATGCACATTTGAGGACATAAAAAGACACGATGCAGACGATTTTACGGGCCGACGTCATGAAATGAAAAGGTTCAATGCAGGACGCTATATCATGGACACATTATATCAAACAGACTTCTGCTGAAATTCACACACATGCATTATTGAATGCAATTACAGAGTAAAAACACCACATAAACCAAGAAGCCCAACATCAATCAACCCCATGATGTTCAGTCCTTCTCATTCTATGGTTCACTGCATTCAGTTTAGTGATATCAATTGGAGAGCGATAGCAGAAGTTTTTTCAAGTTAAGTAAATTAATAGTTGTGCCTTTTACTTGTGAGAGGTGTTGTTTCAACTCCACGGTAAAGGAATAGTTCAACATGTGGGGATACATGCTTATTCACTTTCTTGCGGAGGGTTACATTGGAAGATGAATACTCATGTCTGTCTGGTCGATATAAGGGTATCAGCTAACAGCCCGTTAGCTTAGCTTAACATAAAGACTGGAAGCTCTGGGGAATAGCTAGCCTGGATATAACTTATAATAGTTGGAACAAGATATAACATCCTTTCTCTTCCGGGGCAGAGGGTGTAATTTGTGGCAGATAGCGTTACATTGCAAGGTGTTCCTGTTATTTTGTCCATGTGACCAAACTTAATATGTCTACAACAGCTCTTTCTTCTTTAACAGAATACACAGAACTAAACACAAAACATGTGCATTGTTACAGTTGACTGACAAATTAAAATGATCATAATATACGTATAAATTTGCCCTGGTTAACGATTAATCTGCTGCTATCTGTGTCTTCAGACTCAGATCGCAGAGCATTGACCTCAGGCAGTGCAGTGCTGAAAGTAATTGTGTGTTTCCAAGTGAAGTACTACACTGTATATAGGACATAACACTAGCAGGCAGTGACTGAAATGTGGAAACACAACACCCAGCCTGGTTAGTGCAGACACACTCCACAGTCAGCCTACCTGGCTTCCCAACATTGCTGTCTGCTGAGGGAGACTTTCTCATCAAAGCTGGGTCTATACACATGACGCACACCACGTTAAATGACACAACACAGTCCAGGAGAGGACAGGAGGGAGAGGGAGAGGAAGGGAATAAGCAGGATTCAAAGGGAAGAGAGAGAACAAAGTGGAAAAGGAAGAAAAACGGTACATCCAAAAACATGCGTGTCAGCCGCAAGAACAGCTGACCCGGTTGGGCGACACCCCAGACGAAGTAACAAAAATAAGTTCCATGCTTGTGTATGTGTGATACCTTTGGTGGGTCCTCTGCGTGAGCCCATGGCCTGCTGCTCCTCGGACACGTTGAGCCTGCGCACCACATCAGCCAGAGCAGACTTTAGCAGCTGAATCTCATCCTCCTGCATCTGGACCCTCTGCTCCAGGGAGGCGATGCGGTCGGTAACCTCCATACTGCTGGCTGCTGACGCACTGTCATCTGAGGAAACACGGTGAGATGTCTCGTGTCAGAGATGTGGAGAATGTCACATAATATCCCAAAAATGATTGGATTTTAGATTCAACTCAACCGTTTTTAAACCCTTAACTTTTATTTAATGCAGATTGAGACAAAAATTATAGAAGAAGAAAAAAGAAGAGCCAGGGATGGAAGGGACACGAACAGCAAACTCCTTTCACAACACAAGCTGAATTTGATACTTTCAGGCTCTTTGTGACAGCTTTTACCTTTTTATGGTTCAAAGAGCCTTTATTAATGAGCATGTTTGTTAATGTATGTCTGTTCATTGAGTTTAAACTAACTTAATACATTATTATGACCTCTCCACCTGACACCCCGATAGAGGCCAAGCACAGGCCACAAGGGTCCACTTCATTAATGATAACACACACACACACACACACACACACACACACACACACACACACACACACACACACACACACACACACACACACACACACACACACACACACACACACACACTATTAAGACTTTGATGTCACCGTGGCTGGTTGAAATATTAATGTGAATCACTGCTGTGTTTCCCCTGCAGACTTGTAATAGCAGTCTGATGCATTATGCATTTGAGAGCAGGCATCTGGTGATTAGGCAGATCTAAAGTCTGTGGTCCTTCTGAGAATCGCAGCTGAATCCAGACTGTCTGGTAACATCGTGGAAATTTGAGGAAGCTCTTGGCTTTTGTAATTAACATTTAAAAAAAACTATGAAGTACAACAAAGTCTTAAACACACTGAAATTGTGAAATATCTGAAGTTCTGGTGAAAACACAGTGATGTCATGAGCATCTGAGTCTCTTCAATCAACAAAAGCTGCTAAGGGACCAGAGCCTCTCCTCAAATATTTGCTTGTAGATAAAAAGATATTTTTGGACTATATGGTATTTTTATTACCAAAATATTTCAACTGTTGCAATAAGGCATACTTTGGACACAACTTTATATCACAACATTCACTGAACAATTCTAATATGCAGAAGACGATGCATTTTTGGCAAAAAAAAAAAAAAAAAAAAAATTCAAAAGCCAATCACTTCTTCCAAGCAATTTTTAGCAAAATTCTTAATCTCTTCAAAAATATTGTATCACGTAACACATTTAGTTCTTGATAGTTGTAAGTTATTATTGAACTAATGTGATACGCGAGTCTGACTTCAGGTGTCTGTTTGCAAGGCCATCACATGCTTTTTATGCATCACAACAAGTATTCAGAAAGTATATAATCCCATGAATTCCAATGAAGTCATTTTAATTTAATTGGCAGAAAATGCTGAAGAAGCAATTTCACAGATGTCTCTGGGTGGCCGAGCAAAATCCTCATGCCTGTTGGCCGGTTCTAAATTGTTTTGGTCAGAGACCATCGATGAGGATGAGTCAAACTGAATGCTTCATCCACACACTCTGGTCACTGTGGAGACAAGCTCCTCCCATCAGGGGATAGCTAATCAATAAGACTAATTATTAGATGAATACTGATTCTCCAGATCTTATGATCTTCCGACGCTTCATTTCACAGTAAAGAAGGAAAATCTCTTTGAGCTAAGAGGTCTGGTGTTGTGGTGCAGGACCATGTGGTGATGGTGTGTCAGGTTGGCATGGTGATGCCGTGTGGTTGGCGTGGTAGAGGATGGTAAATTGATGCATTAAGCAGATGGAACACTTGATGCAGAGCAGATTCAGAATGGCTGAATCGACCAATTCATTCTTTATTTCAAGGATAGCCCCTTGAGACGTACCATCTAATTTTCGAGGGGGTCCTTACAATAATGACAAACAATACAAAGATGTTAAAGAGTAAGTACTAAACATAATTTCAAACACATTAGCACAAGGACAAACACACACACTCACACACCCACACACACTCCAACAATGCTCCCTAAAACTAGCTCCCCCATCCACTGTTCACACAGAAAAACACCTTTGTCACTGTCACAGTCATTACCAGTGTCTTCTTGTGATTTATAGCTTGTTGGACACATAAGGAAAGATTTCCCTGACACACTGCTTCTCATCGACAAAGCACCGTCCCACCAAATGAGATTCCATAATAAAAACTCTGGACAGGAGGCAGATGAAAACAGCAGCAGCATAATTTAAAACACACTCCCAGGAGTGTTATATGCTCTTACACTCATAGATATGCTCGATATGTGTTATATGCTCTTACACTCATAGATTTCTAATCTATGAGTGTAATAGTTTTGCCAATCTTACATTCATCTGAAGACACACAGCATTTTCCAGAGGATCTTAATAACTTTCTGCTCACCTGAGACGCGGCCCTTGTTCATATTTAACACCAATCACCAATGTGAGTGAATATCCAAAGAGAAAGCTTCCATTATCTGTTCAGCATCTGTTGTGGGTCTGCTCCTAACACTGACACAATGACGGCATGATACCAGTCGTTGAAGTACAATGACTGGCTGTCACGGCTATGGTTCCCCCAGCTCTGCGCTAACATCCTCCGTGTGTCACCCTGCTCCCCAGTTCAAACCCTTCGGGGAAGTTAACGCCCCACAATGCTTTCACAGGCAGGACAGAAATCAGCTTAAGTTTGTCGCTTCAAACAGAAGAATGTGTGTTTATTGTGGCGCAAAACTTATGTGACCACAGAAAAGGGTTGGACCGATTCAGCTAAATCGGCACTTCATGTGACAGCACTCTCCGGCGCTCAGGTCACATGCTTCCTGTCCAGTGAGTCGGAATCAGTAAGATGTCAATCTTCATTTAAAAACAAATCCATCACCACATACACCCCAAGACACTCGTGTCTCTCTTTCTTTTCCACAAAAGCAGATCATTACAGCCCACCGGTCTCCCCTCGCTCCAGTGCGCTATTCACACCTGTCAGCCGGCTGCTTAAATTACTTCATTTCTGTCAGACTTCTTCCACTTCTCCCCGAACATATTTTTCTGTCTCCGTTTTCTGTTTTCATTATCTGGTCAATATGTGGCTGTGTCACAAATCCAACATGGATCTATCTGCCACCCTAATGCATCCTGACATGCTGCTAGCCTATTAAGTTCCTCTGCGAGGCGATGTCATTCTGGCAGGTCCTGGCTGCTTGTCCATCACTTCAGCCACAGGGACTCAGTGAAGGGCAAATAGAAAACAGGCAGTCTCCTCCGTTCACTTTTCCTGCTCCAAAATAACCACACCAACGCCCCTACTTGTCTCCACCTTATTACTGAGTCATTTACTGACCTCATTGCATCAATAATGAACACTGCACACTCCAGTGACCCATATTCCGTCTTCTGCACTATCAACCTCAAAAATCAATACACCGAAGGAGTCAAAAGACTAAAATAGTCCTGAGCAAATACTTCTGATCAATTAGCACTCTCACATTCTAAGCACTGCGTGGCAATCTCATGTATAAAATATATTCTGCTGCAGCTGGTCAGTTGACCTGAACTGTCTGGCTTTCTCGCTGACTCACTCCTTCATTGGAGCATTTACAGACCTGCACTTTCATATACTACGTATAAAACACACGTGAGGACATGAATATAAATACACATTTAAATTACATTAAGGAAATTCCCTCTGAGGAAATGTCATGATACCAGCTGTCTCACCATGTATCCACGTACTTTGACAATAATCCACTGCTCAACCAGATGGATTGATGTCTGTTTTTCTCTTCACTCAGCGGGGCAAAGAAGGCAAACAATGAAGTTAAATTGACTTGATGGAAAGTTTAGTGACCAGATTAACCTGCGCCACAATAGGGGGTTTTGAAAAACCACATTCAGTGTTTGCAGAAACCTACACATCAAAGAAACAAGGGGCTGCAGGAAACGGCCTGTCACAACATTATAACAACAATTCCTGTTTTTCAGAGAAAGAACAGCAGAGTTCAGACCACACTGTTGGCACATCTGTCTACTTGCTGGAAACAGATAGCAAAAAGCACTTTGCCAACTGGTTTTAATTTCTAAAGATGAATACACGCAGCCAGGTGGTGCGTTGCCATAGTGCCAGCTCAGCTGCTGCAGAAAAATGTTGTCAGGAAAGTGATTTCTCCCAAGAGAAACGAATGGAAGTTTGAACCTAATAACAATCAAGTGGCATGGATG
The DNA here is from genome assembly GCA_029853015.1 of Chelidonichthys spinosus. Lineage (NCBI taxonomy): Eukaryota > Metazoa > Chordata > Actinopteri > Perciformes > Triglidae > Chelidonichthys > Chelidonichthys spinosus. The sequence goes on along the minus strand of CM056833.1, from coordinate 10,713,375 downwards.
GTGGATGAGAGTGAATACAGGGTCTACAGACATGCTAGGAGTTCTGTGACGCAACATACTCTATGTCAATAAGCACATAAAACAAAGCTGAGCTGAGGATCGTAGAATTGTCATTAGCTCTGCAGATATTTGGTCATAAATCAAAGTATTGGAGACATTTTGATGTGATGATGGCTCTAGCGGAAAACAAAAGGATAGCTTAAGTTAGTCCAATTCAACCACTGGGGACCATAAATACGTAAATCCTCTAATACTGGCCTGTATTCTATTACCGGCTGGTCTCTAAGATTGGCCGGGGTAAGCGTCCACAGGCAGCGTTATTTCCACACTTCCCATTCATTGTCAGCCTGCAATGACTTTGCGTCACGGAGATTTTGGCTGAAGCTATATTAGAGCGATTTACAGTCTGTAAGAAGCCCTGCAATGCATGCAGAGATGGTGCACCACCACCTCCCGCAAGCTCTCGAAAATCTTTTAGTGTTCAGTCTGGAACAAAGTGGGATACCGACCGACAGAGTGACAATGCTAGCATGGCTAAAAAATACAAATAATATAAATGTATGTTCCTGAATGGCAAATTTGTCAGAGTAATTCAGATATGCAGAGTACAAAGCATGAAAAATGTCATGCTTGAAATTGCAGCATTTAGGGAATTGCAGTCCGCCTCAGGTATGACTGAAATCATCCATCATCATCATCCAGTGAAAAATTGCAAAACCAACTGAGGTGACAGATTGGAGAAAGAATAGAGGAAGGCAGAAATGGAGGAGGAAGAAAGAGTTAAAGTGTCATTAATCCTGTGTGTCACCTGCAGCGAGCAGCGGATGACCTGACAGAGGTGTATTAGCTAATCAACTGGCCAGATTAGGGAGACAGACGTTTGGTTTACAAGCTGCATCTGATGGCTTTTGCTGGACCGGGGCTTAGGAGCTATAAATATACAGAGGTGGATCAGAGGAGGGGAAGCCCTCACACACACTATACCTGAGTGAAGACTTCAGAGGAGAGAACAGACAGTTCGGGGAAAGACGTATGGCAAAAGGACTGACAGAGGGATTAAAGGGAGATGTGTATAGGTCATAAAGAGTGCGTGTCTGGGTCAAAGAGGAGCATGAAGAGAGGGCAAATGATCCCCGCGAGAGATCCTACTGTCCTTGTACGAACACGTTAAACCCTTCCTTCCTCCCATCAGCCACATCCTTCCTGGGGTCAAACTCAGGTCAAATGGGATACAGCTCCCCACGTTGCTGCTCTCACCAACACACCTACTCCCATTCACAAAGCACTGACACTCGCACAAACACTCTTGTAAAACCACTAAGCAGAACCTGGTATGGCTGAGAGCATGATCAGATGATGCAACAAACACCATCAGCTTTTGAAGTCTGTACAGAGCCGTAGGGGCCTGTACGCAAATTATTAGGGGGGTTGTGTATTTTCCTATTTAGCTGAGGGGAGAGGAGGGTACGCCTGGATTCTCTGGGGAGAGCAGAGTAATGTGTATGTGGTATTTTAACCACAAGAAGATACACAAAGAAGAAAAGAAAGTAGAAGGATGTGGCCCATTGAGGCAGAATAATTCCTGAGTTCCTTTACTCAAACATACTGTTTATACAGACACCACTATCTTACCACCCTGCTTTGACAAAACACACACTCCTACACACGCTCTTCTCTGTCAAAGAGGCAGTGTTCATGGTGTGGTGGAGGGATTATGTTGAATATGTGGAGCAGATCTTGCTCAATGCTAGTGATCCCTAAACTCAGAAGGTTTAATCTTAGCAGCAGGCTTGATTTGTATTCTCCCACTCTCTGTGTCTGCAACCTCTTTCACCTCTCCCTCTATTTGTCTGTCTTCCTCTCTAAGGAAACTGTGGTGGGATAGATTCATGAAACAAGGCTAAAAAAATTGACTGTGGGGGGAAAAAGAGCCACTGAAGGATTACATTAAAACGAGGGCTTGGCAGTGAAATATCTTTATTGCCTTTCTCTTATTTTCCCCCCAGTTTTTCTTGCTCTCGTCTATGTTGTTCACTCAAATGACAGATTAGCTCTAGATGGTTTAGTAGCATGTGCAGACTTCAGAGCGTGGGATATTTGGAGCATCAATATGCTAAATTGTGCCTGAAGTCAGAGAGCGTGCTTGTTGTGGTAGTAACACTGGTCAGCCATAAAATGATGTAGAAATTTAAACAATAGCTAGCGCAAGATGAGTTTAGGTTCAAATGTACTTTGATCATGTTATAATGGGGATGTGGGAGGATTGTTTAATACAAGTGGAGATTAAAAAAAAACTTCATCTGAAGCTGTAATCCTTAAGATTTTAATTAAAGTAAATTCTGTGTGAGTCAATGTATTTACAGTGTGTAATTAAATTTCCATATAGTGACTTCATTGTTGGTCCACCATTCCCACGCTGAATTCAAATAACCTTCGCAAGGGATCAGAGAAAACGATGCAAACAGCAACCGAGACAGTTTTTGGTTTAATCTGTCTCTCTGCATGCAGAAAAGGTCAAAGTCTTTAATGGCCTTTAAATTGCTTTTCTTCATCAGGTCTTCAGACAGGGGCTCGGTGGTTGGAAAAGGGTTGAAAGATAAGCATCCTGCACAGAAATCTAAGAACAGGGTAATATCGCCTTCTTCAGTTTGCAGCTATGATAGTTCTGGTAATATTCTCCATTTTTCTTTTGTCAACAACAGACAGCTCCAATCCTAATCGAGGCGCTCTAACAGGAATTACAATTCCAGTATATAATGTAGTACAGAAAGTATACAAACATAGAACTTAATTGATCCATTGTCACCTGATCTTGCTATTTGAGTCAGTATTGGCCCAATATCTGTATTGGTGCATCTCTACTCATAAGGACAACAACATGCAAAATTTGATATGACGTCTAAATTAGAACTAAGTAAATTGCAGAATAAGCTGCAAACCACTGAAGAAAGACACCCTTGTTTTTGCTGCGACTCTAAGGGAAGAAACAGACCACAAAAACACTAAGTCATGCTTGGCATTGAGACTCTGGGCTCCGACACAAGCCTCTTTCTCCGTCTCAACTTTTCTCCACATAAAACGGGGCTTTGTCCCTCAGTAACAAACAACCAGGAAGGGACAAGAGGCGGGACGGTTGCCCTATGCAGTGTGTGTGTGTGTGTGTGTGTGTGTGCACACGCGAGCACACTCATGTTCTTCCATCTAGTAAGAGTGTTGTTATGGGAAACCAGATTTCCATGGTTTGAGAATGGCCTCACGCACAAACAGACACACTGTGACAGAATGTGCCGGAGTCCGTCAGCATCCTGAACATCGGCCAATCGTATTTCTGCCATCTGGAGGGGAGAGAACATACAGTGGTAGCGCTGGCAGCGGAATTCTACCCTCCACTGCACTCAGGCTGGTGTTATTTTGTCATGATATACTATTCCATGTTCTTTCAATTGAACCAGTCACTTCTGCTTTAACATGCAGTCTATTCTCAAAAACAGAGCTGTGACATCACCCAGAAAACACAACCGAGCCCATCACATAGAGAAACATTTAGCTTGAGTGAGGGATAAACCTCACAAAGGCACGTTATTGATTTCTCTCTGCTCTCCACAGTGGACGGTTCTGTAGGACAGGTGTCAGAGTGTACGGGGGATGTTTTAAGTAGTCTTCTTTACCGAGTTATTAAATCAAATGCTACAATTACATTTTTGGTCCTAATTGTAAAGCTGAAAAACAAGCCGTTTGATTAATTTTTTTTACATGAATTTGAGAAATGAATTAGCCCTTGCAGTTGGAGTTGTGCCTTGGTGGGGATTCTGAGATCCTGAGTCATTATATAAATGATTCGCATAGCCCACTGCTCAGACCAATCGGCTTAACGAATTGTGAGTGGTGGCTGCCCAGTCATAAACCTTAGCGTTTCCAAAGATTTACCAAATTATTTTTTATTTATTGTGCATCGTTAAAGGCTTGGCTGATGGTGGAAAACGGATGCCAATCATTGTCTGCAGTCACTGTGGTTTGCCATCATCAAATACGTAATATATATGATAAACATGAAAACAAGTCGCCAGTCATTGGAGTCAGATCGGCTGGCAACCTTTTGTGTTTGGTTTGTCCTGTGGACCATAAATATATGCTCATTTGAATTTTAATGAAAGAAATTACACACTAGAAGACGTAATCGTATTCATTATTGATTTCAAGTTAAATATTTATATCTGCATATGCAGAGCACCTGTTGGCTTTTATTTCGAGTGGGTGAGAATGAGATTGGCAGCTTGTTCTCTCCTATTATGCATTTCTGAAAAAAGTAATTTCTCTTTGATTCTGAGAACAACATGATGTTTATAATGAAATACTTCTGAAAACATACAAAATCTAGCTGCACTAGAACTATTGGAAGTTAAAGCAGAAACAAGAAACAAAGAAACTAAAAAAAATGGCTCTGTAACAACAAAGCTGGTCTTTTTTTGTTTAAGCATGGCCTTTTCCTTTAACCTCTCATTGAAACTGACAAACCCACAGATTATAGAGGGGAAAACAAACCAAATAATCATGTCCATCCTCTTTCTTCTCATCTCTGCAGCTGTGCTCTTGACAAATCTATTTTTAATGGAATTTCTAATGGGATTCTCTTGTCCCTCTCCATCTGTCACAGTCCGGGTGAATACATGCAACTGGGGATACACAAACACACACGCATGTATACACATATGCAGAGCCGGGGCTTCCCCATTGCTTCCTCCATTAACAGAAGGTGCAAGAGACCAATTAGGGTGCTGGGCAGCCTCTGGGAGCTGCACCACGGGCGCCGAGAGGTTAATTATATCTGTTCACATTGCAACTGGCCAGATGAAATCCTGGGCAGGGTTTCGAGATGAGGAGCGAGCCGTGACTCTCGGCCCGCTGAAGACAATGTGCTGACGGACATAATTACCATAAATATAATCGAGCCAACACTCACCTTGCAACAGTAATTGAATTGATCATTAATTAATCTTAAACGGTTTGGTGACACACTGTGGGATTAAAACAGACATTCATATGCAGAGATATGCATGTGCCCATATGAATGCAGACTCACATACCTGCTCTAATGCAGACACACACTGATGATCTGTGCTGGAAATCATTTGCATAGCAATTTGAAATACATTTGAATGCTATTGGGTGCACTTTACAGCATCTCGTTTGTGAAAATTCTGAATCAAATCCCCGTTTTCTTTTCTTGTTTCTCTCTGATTGGACAGAATAGCTTTGGCGATACTTTGAGCAGCAAGCGGAGACTAAAAATAATGGGACCTCCATGGGATTGTGCCGACTTGTGTGATTTATTGCTAGTCACCCTCCCCCACAGGTAGAAGTCAACACTATTCTGAGCACATTTAGTGTTGCCGTGTAGACCGGAAGCATCCTTCTACGTGAGTCTGTTTCTGGCTCTTTCATGGTATTTTTATTCTGTTCAAGGACTCATGTAGCCTGCGTGGCTCCTCTCCTGACCTTGTTATGATATAAACTCACAGATAGTAAACTGGAAGGTACACACACACACACACACACACACACACTCTACAAACATAATGAGAGTGTTTCGTCCTTTCATATTCAACCTCCAGAAGCATTAGGAACGCACCAAGTCATTATATATTTAACACAGGAAGTTACACACTCCTACTTTACATGCCTGATTGTTTTAGTGGGTCATGAGGATGAGGCTGTGTGAATATGTGTCAGTGGAGACAGCGTGTTATCAAATGCTATCTTCAGCTCGCTGGCTTACCAAGAGGCTGTTTCCATGAGTATACCAACCTCTGACCTTGTTTCTGAATAAAACGCCAGACTTTAGAGAAAGCAGATATCAAACACATGTACAAGGATGGATTTAATTTGCAGCAGAATATGAAAACTATTATTTTGATGTTCGATTAATCTTGAGTAAATTTCAAGAACCAAATGCAGAAAATTATCTGATTTCAGTTTCTAAAATGTGAAGATTTGCTGATTTTTAAAAAAAAAATTACTATGCAAGGAGTATCGTTGGATTTTGGAACGATTTTCACACAGTGAACTTCAACTGGTGCTCTCTGCATAAATACTGGCTTTAAAAAAAAAATATTATAAAAAAAATCCTATGTCATCATAATATATTTGTGTGAGAAAAAGACTATGAAGTTAAATGCATGCTTTCCAGTCTAGGTCTTAGCTACTGCTACTGTGGGGTAGAATTGGCACCGAGCAATGTCTATTGCTCTGTATCGTGTAGCCTTAATACAGGTCGTGGCCTAATCTTCCTTTTCTTTGCAGATACAACACATTAAACTACCGGGTATGCAGGTAAATAACCATTTTATATATACAGTATAACGTATAGAATGACCTACTTATGAGTATTTCAATGCATAGAGCAGGAAAGGCATTGAAGGGCTGGCACTAACAGGCTGTTTTCACTACACAACTAGCATCATTTCTCAACTGGCAACAAGGGCATACACAGATCTGCTGGCTCCCACAGATCTCTCACACACAGCTTGACTCTCATGCAGCCCAATCTGCTGTTTTAGACAACACACCACAGAGCAGGACACACAGGGTATCTGCTGCTACAGGCTGCTCCACACACTCAATATTGCCATAACGTATTAAATTAGCACACACTTTCACTCTGTGAAACAGTTAATGGCTGTCAATTCTGCAGCATGAAAGTGAAAGTGCAAGGCATCCTGCTGATAAGGAGAAAGTGGAGAAAAACATTGAGGGAGATACAGAGTAGGAGGGGTATATGACTCGTGACCACAGAGGCCCACACCAAAACACCAACTCAATACCTGAGTGTCTGGCGAGTTTAAAAAAACACGAAAAAGCAATCTGCTCTGCAGTCAGGGCACTGGCACGAGATCAAACAAAGAGGGTGAGAGAGTCTGACGTTGGGATGAAGCTGAAGAGAAAACTGAGAGCTTGAGAAAGAAGGGAAGCAAAGCAAGGTGATGGACGGAGACAGAGGGAGAGTAAGAATGGAAGATATCCAGCGACACCGAGGGAGCCTGGAGGGAGATAAAAAGAAGTGATGTGTGCTCTCACTGACACAGCAGTGGGAAATCAATGCCAACCTTTAAATGAATCAGCAGTAGTGGTTGAGCTATCCCATTCAGGTCGATATGTATTAAACTGCTGCTGGTACATGCTACAGCTACAGTGAGTAATGGTAGAGAGTCACTTGTTTTCCCATTACTCCCCTCTCTTCCCCTTTCTCGATTGACATCTGTGCAGTTTTACGTGGAGTGGAAATATCAGAGTGCAGGTCATCTGGCCAGCAGGTTATACTAGGTATTGATGGATAATGTAAAAGAGCAGGCAAGAAGGAGTAAATGAGGAAGAAGAGTAGATATTTACTGGTAAATATAAAGTATATTTACAAGCTGAGTTGGTATGGATTTAACCTCACCAGGAAGGCATAAAATACTCACATTAGAAAGCAATTTTTTGACCACAATGCATAGTTGACGCCCTATTAATGTAATTTGAATCGACGTTTGACTAAATTGAGGAAAACAAAAGTCAAACAAACACATATCTCCATCCCTTGCACCCCTCCTTGGCTCCTGGGGTTGGTAACGTGAGCAGGGCTTAAATCCTAATCCCTCTACACGTGCCATCATCAATCAGGGCTTGGATGGAGATACCTATAGATGCTCAGCCAAGAAGGGGATGAGACTGGATGAAGTGGTGTCACCTCTACTGTGCATTAAAATACTCCAACAAACATCAAACGAGCCTCTGTCTTTATTAATTTCCACTCTCCGCCCTGCACGGCCGTCTCATCCATCTGCACTCCTGTTACTTCCGTTCTTCCTTTCTTATGCTCTCACTTTGCTGTTTTTTCCTCCTAATTTCTCTATAATTCTCTTCCCTTCCTCACCATGCCCCCCTCATTTGTCTTGCTGGCACGTCTTGGTTCCCATCATGGTAAACTGCCACTGCCAGCAAGGTGAGAGCTGTGTGCCTGTGGGTGTAAAGCATGTGAGTGTGGAGCACAGAGATAAAAGGATGTTTGATCCAAATCTGAGCAGACATCATTAAGCTCAAAAGGTAAATGAACAAATCTCACGAATGAATGCAGGCGAATGGATGTGTTTGGATGGAGAGGCTGGGTGCTTTGAGAAGAACACAAGTGTGTGATCGTCAGTGTTACAGCCCTGTAAGTGAGACGGATTTACATATCAACAGATTTTTCTCATTAACACATCAGGCGCATTTGGTGCATTAGGATAATGAACAAGAAAATACATACAAAATACAGGATCTAATGATCCTGCAGGTTTTAGCCACAGATTTCACATACATAATTGCCAATCAGAGTCCAAAGTGCCTTTCAAAAGGTTTTAGACATCAACTTCTAAAGCATTAAAACTGCTTCCGAGCAAGAATTTTGATAATCAAGTTATTGTTTTATTAAATTTATCAATAAACAAATGTAAGTCTAAAGCTATGCTAGTAGCTCTGTAACGCTGCATTTAGGCACAGCAGTGTCATGACCAAAATGCTAACGTCAACCTACACTCTCAGTGACAATGTTAACATTCTAATGTTTGAAAGGTAATATTTACCACGTTTAGCATGTTAGCATGCAAACTATATTTTTAGTACTAAACACAGACTACTGAGGTCATGGGAATGGCATTAGTTTCAAAGTTATTTGGTCTTAAACCAAAATAGTGGACAAGTATTAAATATAAATTGAGCATATAAGTAAATTGATGATTAATCAACATCCATCCTAATCAATGAAAGCGAAAATGTTATGTTATTGTCCCATGGTGATACAATTACAGATACAGAAATGTAAAACACTCCTTGTTGGAGCATTCAAGGGTGCTCCAACATCTGATATTTGGGTGTCAAAAAAGCATTAATTTCATGTTGTAAATTCAAAGTCAGAAGATCAACAATACCAAACAGGACAATGTAAAAATACATTTTGTTGATTATTGCAAGTCCTTTGTAGGAATGCATGAAATCAAAATCCGAAGTAATGGTAAGCTTTGGATAGTAGCTGGTGGTTATGTAACAGCAGGCGACCAGGATGGTGCTTTAAAGAGATGATTATATCAAATGGACACTTTCTTTTCTGCCAATCTGATATCAGAACATAACAATTCTATTCTAATTCTATAAAGACAAAAGCAATTTCATTACCAGGTGACCAACACTGACTAATTGAATCAAAACTGTCCTCTCCTCCAGGACCAAATGTGATTTCACAATGAAGAAAAAGCTCCTTTAAAAGGATTGACTTCCTTCATCAGCTGTAACTAGCATGTGTGTCTGGGCGTCTGAGTGTGTAATGGGGCTAATTTTCAGTTAGCCTGAGCGGGCCCCGACCTCCTGAGGACAAAGCATGCAGCGTGCGCGTGTTTCTGCTGTTTAGCTGACCTAGTCTCTGAACATTAGTCTGGCTGGATGCTCCACAACACACGGGCCGAGAGAGAGGGAGAGAGAGAGGCGAATGAATGACATCATTGACTTTTGCTTTGAGTGGATCTGGGTTCGGCTGGATGGCAGCAGCAGAGCAATATGATATCACTTTGGCATATGCACACACACACGTGCACACACTCGCATAGATGCACACACACACACACACACACACACACACACAGGTCTTGCATCACTGTAGCTTCAATCCACTCATGCAGCACACAAACACACACACACCTTAATTAAGGCTCACCAATTAGCTAGCCTGTTGGAACAACAAATACGATGCTTCCTTGCCTTGAAGTGCAGTTTGTGTTGGGTTTGTGTGTGTGCACGTTGGAAGGGAACGAGGGGGAGAGGAAGCTGGGGCTGGAGATAGTAAATTCCCTGGCAACAGCCCCTGAGCAGCACGTCTTATTTCATGGACTGTCTCTCAGAGAGGAAACATGACATGGGAAAGGATTACAAACAACCTCGCCGTGTGAAACAACTCACAGCCTCTTCCTCTGGTTTCTGCTCATGACATGGCAAGAAGTACGAGGGGGGGGATCTTCAAAGAAAAGGAGACTCAGGAGTGCGCAGACTAGACCGAGTCTTGGATTCAAGTCCAAATTAATTTTTAAGATTTTAGAAAGCCTGTCACTTCCTCTTCAAGTTGTAGAGCTATTCTAATAATGTAAAACACGCCCGCTGCACCTGTTTTTCAGGTCAATCCAACCGACCCACCTCAGTTGTTATCCTTGGTGCTGTCAGCACTTTGTTTATCACACAAGAATACAACACGTTATTACTTTTGCTGCTTCTTCCTATTTCTTTGCTACTTCTGCATAGCGTCAGAAACGAAGCCAATATACCATGTAATGAGTCAATTATGGTCTTGATGTGCCAAGAGAAGCCACCCAGGTGCAGGAAAAGTATTCAGATTTATCTTTTCTGCATTGAATATATAAAACCATCATCTTTAAGTTTTGCATGATCTCAACTATGAGCTTCTGCAACTCAGCATTTTTTTCTTTGTCCTCCTATTTTCCTTTGAGATTGCTGTAAATTTAATGAGGGAAATCCTTAAGGGATAAAAGCTTTTAACTGGAGTCACCTCATCAGTGATTCATGAAAGTAGCGAGGTAGCCAGCATCCATGGCGGGAGATACCTTTGTGTAATTCCACACCTGTGATTTCCTCAGTCAGACAATCAAATTCCCTCATCCCATCCACTGCTAGTGCTTACACAGCACAATACATATTATTGATCTTTTAATTATCCACCAATGGCAATTACATTACTCTATGTTTCAACAATGACAGCTCCTGCTCACTAACCACCACACAGTCACAGCAACAGCTAAGTACACACGGAAAGTGGTTAGATGTACATTAAAAACAATGAGGATGCCCCACTGAGTGGGACAAGAGGTGACTTCTTCTCTCTATTTCATAAATATTTAATTATATCTTTATTCGGCTGGTTCAGTGGAGCTAAAAAAAACAGCACTGCAGCTTTGTTTAAATTCCCTTCGCTACAGTAGTAGTCTCTATTACAGACACCAGTTATTGTGTTGGGATAATCCCCTTTGTGTAGGGGGCTCACTAAATGTAGTATGTCAGTGTGCAGACATTGATGGTACCATCAAACTGAGCAACACACTCGAAAACAAGACATAACAAGAAAGAAAATTATTCTGACGTGTTGGACTGAGTTACATTTATGCACCATTGTAGGACCTCTGTTTTGTATTTCTTAATATTAGGGGATGAATCTTACATAAGGCTTTACTAAAAAACAGAGCTTCTTGGAAATAAATCCTAAACTGATGTCATACTGATGTGTCATGCTGCTTTCTTTCTTCCCTGAGTCAGCCTCTCCCGCCCATAACATAGCCTGAAGTATGGTTTCTTCCTCTGCCAGCAAATACATTATATTAGAGCAGCAGAGCAACATGAGCAATAGTGTCCTGTTCTGTCATCTCTGTTCTGTCTCATTCAGCAAACCGATCGCAATCAGCCAACAGGGGAGAAATATATTCATAACATACCCCCCCATCACATCAAGCAGAACCAGAGTAACCAGGGCAGCTGCAGGGAGCAAAGGACTGTTCCTCATCCTCCCACCGTCTTTGTTTATTAGCTCTCTTGGTGGCTGCTGGCTCACACAGACTGTTGACATTATTCTAGCTTTCCAGAAACTTCCTATTAATTCTACAGTGCGTCTTTCCATGAATGTCCTCTGGAGTCGGTGGATATTTAAATTGAAATATTCACCAAAGTCTATATGTTATCAAATCAAATATGTTCTGGTTTGACACAATGTTAAACTACACAAAGCATAAAGGCTGAACTCCTTTTTCACCAAAGCCCTAAAAGCTGAAGCTAAAATAGCTCTCACGTCGTTAAAACACACACACACACACACACACACACACACACACACACACACACTTGGTGTCACGTTTAGCCAGTCAGCTGGTGACATGTCAAGTCCAGAGAAACAACATGCAGCTGAGGTAACAGAGGGGAAGGGGGAGGAAGAGTCAGGAGAGGATTAGTTAGTTTTACCGTTGCAGAACTGTAGCAGTGATGAGGTGTCATACAAGCTGCTGTAGCTGGAAAATCCGTCCTCCATTCTCAACCTATGCTCCGCTGCTCTGTGCTCCCTCTGTTATCCACCACTCCTTTGCTCTCCTCTCTCTCTCTCTCTCCTCTCGCTCTCTCTTTCTGGTGACTCCCCTCCGTTAGTTTATCGTTCACTTGGCGTCCAAGGCGCTCCCTCCATTCACTCTGCACAGGTCAGGCTCCCTGGGTGAGTCACCATGGCAACCCATTCACTCTGATTATGTCATGTGAACTCCAACCCTTCTTCTTTTCCACCCCCCTCTCACAAAAAGTCCTGAACTACAGCAGAAAACACTCCCTGCACCGGACCGCCGCAGAGACACGGAGATGGAAGTTGATGAGGCTGCTGATGGGTTTCTTTTCCTCCTGTGCTTGTCCTTTCCTCCTTCCTGTCCTCTTTTCACCTCTCCCTGTTCTCCTCTTGTCCTTCCGTCTTCAGCAGAGGCAGCTGTGTGTCGTTAGCTCTCGCTGATCTCCAGCAGAAAAACAGCTTTAAGAGGGCTTGAGCTGAGAGCGCAGGCAGGCTCTGGCATAGGCAGTTACTGTGTGTGTGTGCATGTGTGTGTGTTGGAGGCTGTGTGTGTGTGTGTGTGTGTGTGTGTGTGTGTTTAGATAATACTCGGGACAGCCCAGCCTTCCCCTGTCACACAGTGTGGACGAGTCAGAGCGCAGGGGGCTGGGCCTGTCAGATAGATCCTCCCCCTCTTGCCTGGTGGTAGAGGAGCGAGGAAATGAAAAGAGAGGAAAGGATAAAAGAGGTGAGGAGAAAGGAGGAGGGATAGCAGAGAGAGGGTGGAGGAGAGGAAAGAAAATGAGAAAAGAGGACAAGGTACGGTAGGAGATGAATGGAGAGCCAAAAAAGGAGAGCAGAAAGGAGGAGGGAAGAGAGGTTAAAAGAGAGGTTAGATGGGGAGACATCTGCACTTAACTACAGAACTGGTGGGAAATCCTTTTGAATGAGATCTTGTATTGTCCAATTTGTATTGTGTTTTGTCTATTATAATTGATCGGACGTGGGCTGCTTGGCCTGTCTTGGCTGCAAACCTAATTTCCCCAAATGGGATCATAAAGCTGAACTGAACTGAAGGCAGGGTATAGTTGATGATGAAAAATGCACAGATTAAAGACACCAAATCGGGTTAGTCACAGAATGACTAAAGCACTGTCGGTTTCTCAGTCAGCAGCAGTGACTAAAGTTACTACATTAATCTACTACTCTTCCACACAGACACACCCACACACACACTGTTTCTAAGAGTATAGAGGCACATGGGGACACACCATGACAAACCGTGTCACATCTTCTTTGGCATTTCATGCAGCCAGACATTCAGAACTGAACATTGCCAGGGGATGTCCGCTGTGGCTAAACATGGTTATCACCCTGTCCTCTGTCTGTCTTATCTGCACGGCTGCAGACTGCATAGAGAAAGAGGGATCCTTAAAACAAGGACAAGAGTGGGAGAGAATGAAAAGGAGACTAGGGGATTGAGGAAAAGGGAGAAATAAATGGAATAGGGGGAGGGGACGGAGGAGAAAAAGAGTGCTTGAGGAGGGTGGGCGGTATAGAGAGCAGGACCAAATTAAAAAGTGAGCAGGGTGGGAGTTTTGTGAGGAGAAAAGGGGGGGATACCCTAAAAAAATGTAATTCTAACTGGGCTTTATGTATGTGCGTGTGAGGGGGGTGTCTTTGCATTATTTATAATTCAAGCTTGCAGGGAAAAATAATAAGCCAAGAGTCGGTGGCCTATATTCATGTGTGAAACATTCCCCCCCTTTCTTGCTAGATCACAAGACAAAATTGCACAAAGGCAGGGATGCTCTAAAGAAAGCAGTGGGAAAGACTATGAAAGGATGCATTTGTTTCTCTGTGTTTTATAGTAGCCCATCAGGTGTGATATAACCTGTCTGTGTGAAGCTCTTTGCAGGTGTCTCTCCTAATATATATAAGCCTACCTGGTTCAAAGGTGGCCTGGCTAGCTTTGAACTTTAATGGGAGCATGACAGGGAAGCAGTTTAGCACTTCATAAGGGTTGATCACTATGGTTCAAGGCCTCTGTGTTGTTGACCTCAGCCCTTCTATTCTCTCCCTCTTCTCCCTCAGGAAAACACAAAAATATCAAGCCACTACCACAGTCAGTTGCAGCTGGGATTATGTGGGGAAACAAGGTGCTCTTTGTTCACCAATGTTGCAAATGAACACTGCAATAGTTGTTGTGGAAAATCACAAGGATATTACATATCAAAACACACATAAATTAAGATTAGTTTATGTGTTGAACTTTGCACCATTAATACACATTACTCTCTCTCTCTGCAACTACAGCTCATATTCTTAGAATGTGTAAAAATGCACCAAGGTATTTGGAATTTATTTAGATAACAAAACAGACCCCCCCCTAACTCTAGATATCAGATGCATTTAAACACCAAAAGGCCACAACATCGTGTGTTTTGACTCAGATACAGAAAGGAATTTCATGCAGCTCCTCCCCCAGAATCCAAGCAACGCACACTGTAACATCCTTTGTGTTTTTATTATAAAGACCACGAGTCATAGTGGTGTTTTGTCTGAAGCGCTTCAGATTATTGCAAATCTCATCCTGGGGCAGATTTGGGATTTAGATTAGGGACAGGTCTGGTTTTTGTGTGTGGCTGTCTCTCTGTGCATACGCTGACGTGAGAAGAGGCAGCTAAAAACTGGGGTATATTCCCCACAAAATCCCCCCATGGGTCCCTAAACCCCACCTACTACCCAGCGGGTGGCAGGTGGTGGAAATGCTGCTGCTCCAGCACCCCCACCTCCCTCTCCACACCTCCCCATTGTTCCCCTCCCACCACCCATCAGTGAATCCAGAGGGTACACACACACACACACACACACACACACACGCTGTGTAAACAGGATAGCACGAGTAACACATACAACACACCACTACACTACAATTTCTTTACACTTCTAGTTCACTAAACAGCATTAGTGCTGAGTGAAGATCAACATGACTACTGCTGAATGATAATGTTGCTATAACTGCTGAATGCGTAAGCAACAAGTTCACCATATCAACCTAGAAGATAATGATATGACAATGTTATGTCCACAACTCGTTTCTGATGCCCATAAGTGACCAAACAACGCACGACCCAACAAAAACAACAACAAACTCAGTCAATGCAGTATTAATGCCTTAAACATTCCAGCTGGCTCCATTTTTACAAATCTGTTGCGATACCAAGCCTTGGTGACACATACAGAAATATATTTAAAGTTACAATTCCACATGTCAGGCTGAATGTGAGGTAAATGTGTCAAAATGCCTAATTTTAAACTTTAATAAAATGTTGGAAAAAGCACCTATCCAATAATTTTATATAAGGTGATGAATGCTTTTTGTAAATTTAAAGCAGCGTCACAGGAAATTAAAAAAAATCCAAGAATCCTAGTAAGTTAGTGTTTTTGTAAAGAATCTTAGCATGGCCAGGAATCAAAGCAAATAGCAAGGATGTCAGGGTCCATTCTTTCTACTTGGCCAGACTCTATTTTTACAGCTGTGGTTCTCAGGAGGCACTTGAAGGTCATATACAAACTGAGTTGGTCGTTAATGTATTTATTTATTCCTTCCGAAGAGAGAACAGAAACTGCTGACGTTTGTTTTATCCACAGATGATCATTCAGTCTGTTAATGTCATATTATACCGAACCAAATCCAGAACTGCTAGGAAAAAGGTTTTATCCACTGGATCATCCAGCCCCATTGTGGGCCGGTACACATTCACACCATGTTTTAACCAACAAGGGATCCTTCATGACTCATAGAAACATTGAATTCTCCAGTAAAGCCTGGACCATTTTAACCAACCGGGGTCTCAGACTCTAAATGTGAATTTATATATAGCAGGGACAATTTATACGGTCGATGGATTCATATATATGTATATATATATGTGTTTATATATTTTTTTTTTTTTTACTTATCCTTCCTAAGTTAGTATATTTTAATCTACATATATTTTATTTTTTTTTTACTAATTCACTTGTCCTTCCTAAAGTTAGTATATTTTAATCTACATATATTTATTATTTTATCCTTTACTAAAATGTCCAACTTTCCCCATTAGGAGCATTGCTGTTTAATCTTTTCCTAGCCTCTTATATAAATCAAGATCAATTTACAAGGTGCGACAGTTTCGACACACCTCATATCAGTAGCTGTGCTCCTGGAGCACCTAAATGGCAGGAAGAGGGCAGACCAGAAGAAGATGTAATGCTGTCCGTGACTGACAAGTTAACTCACCTAATAACTGTCTGGACAGCAGAGCAGAGATAGATTAAATCTGAGAGGGGAGAGCAGATCAGCTGAGTGAGTGTTAAAAACACATAACGTTCCCACCTTCTGGAGAAAATAACCTCGTCATTTCTAGTAATAGCTTATCAGAATAGACTTCAAACACATTTTATGACATTGAATGATGACGTCTGGTTCCCTCACATAGGACGTTATTAGCTTCAAGAATTGAAAGTAAAGACACTGCCTAAGTGTGTGGGTCAGTGATTTCAGTTAATGTTCAGCTCATCAAGGTCTAGTCCAACACAAGGAGAAAGCTGAGAAGCCACTATTCTGTGTATGATTAACTAAGACCTGTAAAGAAGAGCTGGTGAACGATTTTGTCATCATGAATTATGTGAAGGAAATGTGACCTACTTTCAGTGATAACGTATTGTTCACGGCTATGCTTTAACAAAACCAGAAGGGGCTGAATCAGGCAGAATATGAGGACTCACATAGATGCTGGAGTCAGTACCACCACATGATCCATAATTAGTAACATATCCCAGCAAATCATCTACAGTCTTACCTGCCATCAGTATTACATCATCAATGTGAGATGCTATAGTAACAAATCAACACATTGACATTTTCTTGATGAAAGTCACTAGTTATTTCAGTTCATCTTGAATGGACATGATTGTTTGTACTTAAGTTACTAGCAATCATTTTTTTTTATAATTTCTGTCTCAACCACAAGTGTCAACATGCTTGTGATGCAAGAGGAAAATTCACAGGAAAAAGTCATTAGGATTAATTGCCTGGAAACTACAACGTCGTACACAAGTTTTGCCAATCCATTAAGTAAATGTTGAGCTATTTCAGGATCAGGATCAGTGAAAACTCTCACCCAATACTTGTTTTTAAAGCTAATTCAGAATATCCTTTTGTATGTTGAAGTGTATCAGTGCTTTGTGTGATCTACTTAAAAATAAAATAACAACAGCATGTAATAATAATTAATATGTCATGCAAGTATCCAAAGAAAGCATTCAACAAAGATCGGAGGAAATATTATATTTTGTTATATCAGTACAGAGAAACAAGGCTACAGGATGAAAGAAAATGGAAGCTAGGTACACACTTCAGTGCACTTTTGTTTTGGGCCACACAAGCAACAGCAATGCCAAATAATGATGTTATGTTTAGGAAAACTGGGTCACCATTTGTGTTTTTAGTGCAGTCTTTTGGTTGTGGCCTCTAAGAGTATTATGCATGTAGAAATCCTCTGCCAGACTCAGTAATATCTACAAAGACCCACATTTAAGAATATATCGTGGGAATATATTTTGCAAGTCTCCCTGTGGTGCAACAATGCACCACAGATTTTAACAGCAATACTCACCCCGCTAAAATTAGAACAATTTGTTTTTTCTATAACAGCATTATACGGGTAAAACAGATCTGTTTCATGTTTGATCAGCATTTAAATGCTTAAAATGAATCTGTAAATACAGGCCGTAATGTGGTGCTTTAGTTACAGTCATTGTAGACAAGGCTATTGGATTCAGTGTGAGTCACAGTGAAAGTGCTCGCTAGCTGAGGCTTAAAAAGAAAGAAGTCCCATCCCCTGCAAGTCTCTATGGATGCCGTGTCAAGACAGACTTCATGGGAGAGAGTCGGAGATGGCGCATGAGTGTAGAAGAGGAGAATCTGCTTTTGGGCTGTAAATAGCTCTTAATCCTGAGGCTGTGGAGCAGAGTGCCATGTCCTAGCTCCTCTTTTCTGGGTTGATGAATATAACCCTGTCACAGGATCAGACAGCAATGAAGGATCCCAAAACCACTACTTGTATATTACGCCGTTTCTTTCTAGAGCACAGGTGTCGTTGTCAACACATTATTTTGACTGACCATCTCACTTTCAGTATTATATTTTGCATGTCTGGAAAAAGTACTAAAATATTAAGTCAAGTAACTGCACTGTTACTTTTGGGGACACGTATCCATTGCTTGTGTAAATTTGTACTCAGATAAAAGTAGTTAAAAAGTATGTAACATTACTCCCTATTTTTTAAATACTTGGGTGCTATTAAATAAAGAAAACTTAAAGCTACAAAATAAAGTGCACTGACATGTCAACCATAGAACATAGTTTACAACATCATGAGTTCATGAACTACAGGAAAAAGGAACAACATATAGCTATAACCTATAACTTAAAAAAGCATAACCTTGCCGGCAACACAGAAATGTAAAGAGAATATCAACTACACAGCAGCTACTGCCCACAAATACACATTAAAGATGCCATACAATGAGGTGGTTGTTGCCCTCATCTGTACAGTTACAAAATTGAAGTTTGGTGTTGACTCACCTGTCTCAACGACATTCTGGGAGTCTGAGGCCCAGCGTAGATGTTAGATTCACCAGCACGATTAGTATTATTGAGACAATAGCGAAAAGTTAGCTAGCTAGCTAGATGAGCTAGCAGGCTAATGTGGGCCATAGCCGACGCCAAATCATAAAAACTCTGAACTTTACTGCGTTCTCAGTTTCTCTAACATATCTTCTTCCCCAAACTGACATGGAAAACAACGGAACAGACCCCTCCTAACACAGACAGACAAAGGTACTACCTCATAGGTAGCCGACATGACTGACGGGCAGGCTCCACGGCCTACACATTCATAACACGTTCGCTGACATTCAGGAAATATCAACTACTTCAATAAACCGTCGTTTTTATCTCGTCTTAACTCAAATCTGCTAACATCGTGACATTTACGACATTACAGTTAACACTACATGTCAATGACACAACATGCACGTGTTTGATTTGGGTCATTTAGCGTGCTCGCCAGATTGTGTTTTCCATCACTGGTAGCAACATAGATGCAACTTGTATGTATTTATTTACCTATGCAATGCTTATTATTAATTATCTAAGAGTCGACATGATTAATTCATTATTTTTTTTACTATTCACAAACTGCTAGAACCGGCTCAGTGTCGACTGCAACCCTGGCGGCCAAACCAGTGAACACAACGTTTCGTATGTTTTTTTTTTGGTGTCACATCTGTGGATCGCTGCCCTCCTGCGACCTCAAACACACCAGGAGTTTCTTCTGCGCTGATTTTAAGAACATCTTTGGATGAACCGGTAGAAAAACAAATAAAACACATTTATTTCCCAAGAACAAGGAGATAAAAACTTAATATTCAATGCTAACTGAATGATGCAGGCCTAGGTAAAGTGAGAGTGAATGACCATTTCAAAATCATGTGAAATTGAGTGTTAGGTAATATAGGCTAGTGGGGTCTTCCAAAGGCAAAAAAAGGGTAAACTTAAACTCAGGCCCAGTGGCTTGTATACATTACGTGACCCAGTTTTAAAGAGTATTCCACCAAAACAGACTCCCCCACACAGCACTTTATCTTTACAACGTGCTCTTCAGAGATGAAATATTCCCCTTGTTTTTTTTTTCCCTTCCAGGGTGGAGCGGGCAGACATGAAATAGATATTGGAGGATTAGAATTTCAGAGAGCAAACTTGAAGAGATAAGCCAGCAGGCATTAAAAAAAGGAAGCATAAAAAAGAAGATGAACAGGAAGAGGAACACTCTTTCTGTCATGGATAATATACAAGTAAAGAAAATGATACTGCACAAAAGTATGACATTCATAGCATCATGCCACCATATCAAATCATATTGTGGATGATCAGTTGAGCCTCCTACCTCTTGCCACCTCCTTCCTCCCTGCCTGACCTCCCTGCCTTCACACTAACGATGTCATAGAAGTGAGTTACAAACCACACTGACTTCTCTACATCTAATCTATATGTTAATGATGCATAACTTGGACACAGATGTAGAACAGAATCGTTGCAATTCAGCAGACTGCAGCCCACGGAAATATACTAATGTGACTGACGCTGTGTGCAGCCATTAAAAAGCAGAAATCAGTACCTTGCAGGTACACTATTATTCATCAATTCCCTACTTTTTCATCCATTTTTCTTAAGGATGGAGATCTGAATCCACCTGATCACTACTGTGACGAGCCAACAGAGCCGTGGTGTGTAACATGGACATGCACTGTGTATCCCGGAGTGGGCTGTGTTCTCTCAAGCGACGACAACATTAATCACATCTGACTTGGCGGCTGAAACATCCATGTATACCCTTCCCCCATTTCCTGAACAACCAAGAACTCTGCTCTACTCTTTCTCTCTGTACATGCCCACACGCAAATATCCTTTACTGTTCTACTGTGTGTTATTCCTTTGCTTTACTGTTCAATTCTTCCTGCACTTGCTTGTCTCTCCTGTCCTGCTCATTTCAAAGTCGTAGCAACTCAGTTTCCTGATCGATACAGCCTTAAATAAACCCTGCTGGGGAGACCCGGCGTCTGCAGCAGAGTTCACTCTAATGCAAGTGTTGGTGGCGGTCATGCTCTTGCCTGCGTGTCTCACATACACACACAAAAACTGCAGGTGACTGAGCTCAGAACAGTCGATTAACATGAGGAATAGGTTTAACATCAGCAAAGCTACTTGTCCTCCAATTCAGGGCACAGATGGAGTGCTGACGTCAACGGGATGCCATCTTCATCTGCATTTATGATCACACGCTGTATTGCAGTTGCAGGTGGTGGTAACGACTCGTCAGCTCTCATTGACGTTCCCATAAGTCTCAGCTATAAAATCAGCCACTGCTTCTTTTAAGTTTTCACTGCACTGATTTCCTTGGAGAAGCCTCTGCCTTTGCCCCTTCATCGCCCACGTCTTCCTATATTCCTTTCTCCACTTTCATTTACCACTCATATTCCTTTTTTTTTGTCATATGTAACTGACTCTACATTTGCACCTAAGGGAGATGCCCTTTATGTCCCCAAATCTTTCCCCCCTATTTAACTCACTCACTTTTCCTTCACTCCATTACTCGGACGACAATTGATAAAATATCGTAACACTGCCACCTGCAGGACATATTCTGAAATACAGCTATTTATTTCTATGCATGAAAGTGAGGGTTGGGAGGTGTGTGTTTGTAATAACATAGAAAAAGGCTCACTTTGGTAGTAAAACAGTAAAATTCAACAAATATTAAAGCCTAACTATATAAAGTCAATGTGTTGTTATTTTCATCTATTGATCCTGAACACCACACAGTAGCCTAATGGTAGACCTTTGAAAAGGGAAGACTTTTGGAGGTGTCACAACGCATAGGCAAGAGGGTTAATATCATTTCTGAAACAATAAATATGTTCTGCTGAGTTTACTGAACTTGAAAATTCCCCCTGGTATCTGACTCTCTATCTACTGGCTACTTTTGTAAACAGTACATTTCTTCCAGTGCTGTTTCCTTTAAGTACTGTTTCCTTCGGATACATCTTCCTTCCCAGATATACTTGGTGGGTCAACCATGACTCATATCATCTTTGCAAACAAAATACATTATCCTGTTGAATTTGACTTTAACTTGTTAGAAATATTTAACGACAAGGAGAGATGAGCTAAGGGAAGGAGACTGAAAGGTGAGTGAGTGATCTTACATTTATATCTAATTGATCTTACACTTTCTTTGTAAAGCCCCTTGAACTGAGTTGAGTTGATTGAGTGAGTTCTCTCTCAGCTGCCTGGATTTGGAGTAAATAACCCTTCCCGTCTCCCTTCTTTACATGCATATATGCTACATATTTCAGATCAAAACTTCTGAGTCAGTCTGCATCATTTTCATTAAGCCAGAAGGTAATTTCCAAATAAGGACCCAAAACTGAACCAGCTCCTCTTTGCAGCTGAATATTTGCAGGGTGAGCTGTCCCAGTGGAGGGATTAGACTAAAACAGGACAGGCCAAGAGAGACCCCCCTCCTTAAAACACACACACACACACACACACACACACACACACACACACACACACACACACATCCAGATGCACAAATCCAAACAATTTACAAGCATGCATGCCTATAGATACACATCTCATAAATCTCACTTGAACACAGATGTATGCACATATGCACAAGGGGGCTCTTTGTTTTTTCTTACCCATTAGTATCCCCTCACAGTCAGACATGGCCAGAAGAGGATCAGGACAGTGTCTTCTCTTGGCAGCCCGTTGCTTCTTCTTCTTCTTCTTCTTCTTCTTCTTCTTCTTCTTCTGTGCCTCCTTGTTTTTACTACGGTATCTCTGGTGGTAAAATTCTGTTTAAGGCTCCAAGCTGTCGCACTCTCTCTCCTAGCTTTCTATCTTCTTGTCCTCCCTCTCTCCCCCTCTCTTAACCATCTGAGCAGTGGCCAGTAGATATGCCAATCAAACATCGCACACTGTGCTATTGGATACTAAATTTGTAACTTACAGTCCTCCCATGGGATACTGTTTCCCTTGGCTATGGCAGGCTTTTTTAGGTTTCATTGATTTAATTTAATTCCTTTGTATCTAAAATACATATCTCACCATAGACATCCATCCATCCATCCATTTTCTACCGCTTATCCTGTATTTTAGGGTCGCGGGGGGGCTGGAGCCAATCCCAGCTGTCATTGGGCGAAGGCAGGGTACACTCTGGACAGGACGCCAGTCTATCGCAGGGCTAACATGTAGAGACAGACAACCATTCACGCTCACATTCACACCTACGGGCAATTTAGAGTCACCAATTAACCTATCCCCATCTTGCATGTCTTTGGACTGTGGGAGGAAGCCGGAGAACCCGGAGAGAACCCACGCTTACACGGGGAGAACATGCAAACTCCACACAGAAGGAACCCGGGCCGACCCGGGAATCGAACCCAGGACCCTCTTGCTGTGAGGCGAGAGTGCTACCCACTACACCACCGTGCAGCCCCACCATAGACATAAAATACAAATAATGCAAGAAAAGTGTTTTTAATTCCACATACCCTGTAACAAAACAAGAAGACAGAGCTTTCTCCTCACAAACCCCCCAATAAAATGGTTGTTTTCCAGTATACTTTTCTCCTCATCCCCTGAGCCTGCAACAGAAAATAGTTCCAGTAAACTCTTTATCCCTTGAGAGACAGGTTGGCCCAAAGCCTGGCTTTATTCCAGAAAAACAGCATTTTTTTTTTTTTAGCAGTAGTAGCTTTTGTTGCCTGTTGGGAGCGCTAGTATCTCATTGAATATTAGCTTGTTCACATCAGGAGAAATCCTTTGTTGTCTCCAGCAGCCTGGATACCAAGACATTTCCAGGGTCAAGTAACTCTACTCAAGACTGTGATTCAGGCAGCTACATTTAATCTCAATGATCTGTTTTATGTCTAACAAATAGGCCAGAGGCCCTGTTTCCGACTAGTTGCATTTTTGGCTTATTTCTACCAAACACAGGCGGACAGGCTGAGAAGCAGTAAAACAGAGAGAAAGTTAACTCTTGGAGAGACGAGATGTTGGGAAAGCAGGGGGGAATAAAAGATTGCAGCCACCTCCGTCTGTCTTTCCAAAGCCCTTTCAACAGAGGAGACAAAGAAAAGTGTTTGCCAGGCGCTTCATAATGCTGTACAGATTACTGGCCCACTTGAGCGCACAAATGTTCCCCAGAACATACTTAACGCTGTGCAGCTTTGATTAAGCTTGTTGCAAACCTTTCCAACCCTCATTCCTGAATGACTTTTCAGCTTACTCGGCCGACCCTGTCACTTGACTAGGAGGATTATCACAAGGAAGAGGTCCAGCATGTGACTGAGTGGGGTCAGATGGTAGACTTGTCACAGGGGTTAGGATTTACTGCCTCCGACAAAGGGTTATCTTGAGATTTTGAGAGAACACAGGGGGATGAGATGTTGGAGAGTTTCTTGTCCCATTATCTGTCCACCAGACTTGTCAGTGGCCACCCCCAACTCAACACAGCACCCCGGCCTTCACACCGGGATCAGCTTTGATGTTTGAGCTCCAGCTCTTGTTTGCAGAAGCTCAAAGTCCCCTTGGCAAACGTAACCCAAAACTTCACCCAAAAAAAGACCTCATTCCGACTCGCTCAGGCAAACAGAAAGTGAACCATCCACTACTGTGACCGTTTTTACTCTAATGATCGCATCGTTTACTTCGGCTGAGGTAATATACCCCAGAGTGTCCAAAATGGTGCCCAAATGATGCTTAATGAGATTGTAAAGTGGTTTAATATGAGTTTGCAGGACTTATCTTAAACAATGCAACATTTACCCTCACACCAGAAGCCAGAGTTTTGGAGGAAATCCATTGCAATGACCCGATGACTGTAAAAGCTTTGTTTACTTATCCTCTAGGCATATTTCCGCAGTCAATTCTGAAAATAGTACATGCATAAGCGAGATATAAGCCTCTGTGATAAGAGCACCAATTCTGGTTGTAAACTAAAATAAATGTTATGGCCCTGAACTGTATCGATTAAGAGGCATGAAATGATACCAAAAAGGTTGAAAAACATCAACCATGCTCGGCAATATTATTTAAAGGCAGAAAATATAACGGGACCTAACACGGATCCCTGTGGAACATTATTAGAATTGTTAGAGCGTACACTCATTCGTCAAAAGTTTAGCAGTTGTTCGTGGTCAACCATGTTTCCTTTGATAAAACAAATAAAAGGGTTCACAATGCTGCCTTTTATTTAGAGAAGCAGTAACATTAAAGTGGTAATAATAACTGCACTTGTCCGGAAACCAGATGGATGGTGACCGTTTGTAATTTCCTTCAAAGCAAGTGTGGTGTTTTTCATGTGGCACAAACCAAGAACACCATGAAATGCTGCGATATGATCTAATTTCAATGATTTATTTATATAAATATATAGATGACTTGCCCTCTGTCAACTGGGAGTGGCTCCTTCACCCTGTAGTTGATGAAATGTCTGCATTGCACACATCCATGTGGTTTCATCACTGGCATTTTAGATGTGGATGGTATCTGATGTTGTAGCTTGGTTTGCCAACATGTTCAATGTAAACTGACACCCAATGGGTTTGTGTTGCTGTTGTATGGTGCTGAATACACAGTGGTATGCTGTGATTTATGGTTTCTGTGAAAAAGAAATAACAAATAGATCAATAATTTAAAGACAGAACAATCGGATATTCCATTTTTATAGATTTCTTTCCACCAGTATTTTATCAAATTTGATTTAAAACAGCTCTTTGAAAGGTGATAATTTAATTGATTAATCATATACAACCAGTTTAAGTACTCTATACCTTCCATATAACACTGTTAATCTATTACTAGCTGCATCTTAACTGGGGTTTAAGTTTAAACCGGTGTTGTTTGGACCACCTCACTTCAAACAGTTATGGTGTCCTCTTCTAACTCTGTGTGGAAATATTTTTAGTTAGGAGTGCTACGGAGGATGACCAAAATGATACTAAATAAATATGAGTGAAAAGGCCTCTAGCCTACTGTAATGGGTCTATGTTAATGATCCTCCCATGGCAGGAGCAGTTGTGTGTGCAGGTACTAATGAACTCTTAATAGTGTTAAATCTAACAGCCTCTGAATGATTCCACTAACTGTTTTATGGCTGTGTGGGCAGAACCCTAATTGGGGACTTGTGGCAAAGAGCTCTCTTCACAGCTCTCCACTGGTTTAACAACCTGCACGATGCAAGTGAAGCTGCACTTCATTGTGCCAAGGAAGAGAGAATGCAATTATAGTTAATTTTATACCCCTATCATGCCCATTCCACAGGATTACAAGACACTGCAGTAAATTTGTATCAGGCATAAAAACAACCAGCCATCTGGTAACACATCAAATGCCTGAAGACATGAATCAATTAGACATACTGTATTTACATGCAAAAAAAAAAAAAAAAAAAAAAAACGAAATTGTGCTGCAACTAGAGAAATTAAATGCTTTTTGATCATGATAAAGGGCTTCTTTCTCATCGCTCAGGCTTATACACCTGCATTGCTATTAAAAAAAAAAGTTGAGATGAAAGTTTCAGGCTCAACTCGATTCATGTGAGCAGGAAGTTTGTTAATTGTGGGTAAAATTACACTTGACTGAAAAAAAACAAACCCTGCTAAATTTGCTTGTGTGTTTGAAGAAATAATCATAATTAAAGAAAAAAACATATCAAATTAAAAAGTCCAGAATGCAATGGGGGGGAAGAGGAGGAGGGGGGAGTCTTCCTCTGGCAGTAGTCCCCCTGCTGAGAAACGGCCGAGGTGTGACGGAGGGGATTCCAGAGCAAGCAACAAAAGGCAGGCACTTTGATTCGAACAGCAGTTTTTTAGTCAACACACACACACACACACACACACACACACACGGTTCCTGATTCTCAGCAGCCCTGCCCTCAGGTCTCAGCCAGTTGAAAGAGGGGGGAAACTCCAGATGCTTCACAGCAGTTGTGGGCTGTGACTTGGAAAGAAGATGGGAGCAGTGGAAGATTGGCAAGAAGAGGACACCGATGGAGGGTTAAAGCTATGTACGGAGAGGAACAATTTAACAGCAGCAGCGTAGGCCTAAATTAATAGTAAAACTGTGGAGGTTTTGGCCTGCAGGAGCGTTTCAAACAGAGAGGGAGGGCAGCAGCCAGCAGCAGTGGAGGATGGGTGGGGTGAAAGGAGGTTCCAGTGTATGATGGATGGACTGCAGAGGAAGGGGGGGGGGGGGGGGGGGGGTTCAAAAGAAAAATGACCCAGACTTGCTGCTGTGATGTAGTGGGAGGGAATGCAGGGCAGCAGAACATGTGGGGATCTCATAACCAAAAAAAGGTTTTGCAATACCAGTGAGGCTACTCAAAGACAGACATTCAGAGGAGGGAAAACACTCCAATAAGTGATTTTTAAAAGCTGGTTTCCGAGTCTGTTTTTTTAATTTTTTTTATTGCAGTGCTCCATTTGGGGAAAAGTATGTACGCCGTTGTGGCAATCACTTTCACAACACGCCATGGAATACGGGGAATACTAGACGCCACTATGCAGCGGGTCCATGGAGATGTCACGGGATACAACGCAGAGCTATTATACCTTTCAAGATGCCTCTGTGGCTTTAGTGGTAGGCATAAACCTTTTGACTGGGGTTAACTTCGGGGCTTTTAAAACATGATCCAGCCAGACCCCCCCCCCACCCCTCCACACACTCTACCCACCCACAGACAGCCAGAAATGAAAACCTCTCCTCACACACACCTACTTGCTCTCTGTGCTTCAGGGCCTGCTAAAGCCATTATGGCTCTAAAAGAGATTGTATCAGCTCCAGGCAGACAGGCAAATAGTTAGTTAGACAGTTAGATATACAGACAGCAACTTTGCACACTAAGAAGCCTCTGTGCTTGGGACAGGCCGGCTAAATGTCTGGCTACTCTTCAGAGGCTCTCAGGTGTGACCGGCCGGTCTCCTGTGTACCGCAGCCAAGGCTGCAGACAGGCAGCAGACAGGCACAGAGGTGTTCTGTGAGCCTGGAGCTGAGTGAATATCTGCTCTATCTCTCCCGTCACAGGCTGCGTAAGGCCCTGCGAGCAACTCAAACACAAGCCAGATCTTCTTTCCTGCAGAACTATGCAGGCTTTCACTGAGTTAATGCATATTTTTAGGCTGAGCCAAGGTCAAACATTTTGCCAAAGACCTGCCCGACACGTAATTTCTCCCAGCAAACTGCGGTTTCGTACATTTGATGACTAACTTTGCATTTGAATCAAAGACTTTAGCCAGACCGCAAATGCATAGCAGCAGGATTTTAAAAGAGGATGATGGAGGCTTTGGTTCTTAGCTTACTCATACACGTCTTTCTTGCTGCACTAACACTGTTACACTGGTGAAGCCTGAACCCTAGAAGAGGCCCTGATGTCCCCCTCCCTGGACATGTGCACACACACACACACACACACACACACACAATTCTTCCCGAAAATTGCTGATGGCTTGTTTTCATGAACATATATCATTTCCAGATGGAGGTCATGAATAAAACCCAACGGAAACAAGTCGGGTGAAACTGGAAACTTGAAAAAACAGAAATGGAGGGGTATGAAGCCGAGTAAAAAAACAACAAAAAGAAAAAACAATCCATCTCCTCCCCCGCTCATTCCCTGAACTTTTTTTTTTTTTTTTACCAACTTGTCAATTACACGGTTAAAAACAGAGGAGCGAGAGTACCACACAAGAACACGGGGACAGCGATACCGCATGATTGTTTTGAACGTTTCACCACACTGCAAATATGAAAACATCCCCAAACAAACAAAAAGAAAAAAACAACCTTCCTGAGAAAACACACAAAAAGGACTCGGAGCAGTCAACCTTTAAACCTCCACACATATTTCCAGCTAAATAAACAAAGTCAGAGGGAAGAAAGGGAATACTTTCAGGCTCAAGTGAGAATAGGAAAAAGAAGTCGTCTGTAACGGCCAGCGGATTCTGACGCCTGTGATTCATCGGCTCCAGGCTCCACAAGGCACACGAAGAAAGACGCATTGTCTGTGAATGTGCAGTGAATTCAACTGAATAACCCAATGAATGCAATCGCTTCTCAAAACATTTGATCATAAAACATCGTGCAAGCGGTGGAAATGCCAGGACATCTATTAGCTCCGTCTAGCGAGCGCCAAAACAAGCCAGTCAGACATTTTCCTCTCTGAGTCGGCGTGGAGGAGGATGAGCCGCAGCTGGAAGTTACAATAAATTAAAGCTTATCACTGGGAGAGGGGCACGCTCTGTATTATCAGTGTGTTTAGACCTCTCTGTCTCACTGTTGCGTGACTGGTTCACTGAGGCGGCCATTATAAGTCGACCAGGCTTGTATCTGTGTATGAGAAACAAAACTATTTTAAAGGAATTTGTTTGAGATTTTGGATACAAATCAGATTTCATTGCAGAAGTTGAGTCCCCTAAGTTGAAAAGACTGATACCACTGTTACATCTGTGTACTGACACTTACTTTAGCATTTTGCACTTTGTATCATATTGTATCTCTGTTGTATACCAGCTACCTTTAACATTTACAACACTTACTGTACCGATAGCGATATACTATTGCACTTTCTTACCGATAAATGTATTTATTGTAGTCACTTTGGATAAAAGTGTCTGCTAAATGCCCTAAAACATCACCAACAGCCGGTTAGCTTAGCTTAGCACAAAGACTAGAAACGGGGGAACAGCTAGCCCAGCTCTGTGAAAAGACAACACAATCCACAAGCTAGTGCTAGCTGTCTTTGTGCTAAGCTAAGCGGCAGTTTATTGCATTGCTTCCTTCACCTTTACCTAACACCTGGGGGTGTTGTGACCCACCCTACTCTGCCTCTGATTGGCTAATATTTGTCAGTTGGGTTAGAGTAAAATAATATTGCCGAGTGGAATCAATCTGCTCATCTAACTCTCTGCAAGAAAGCAAATAGGCGTAGTTCCCAATCTTATGCTTCTATGAATCCAATGTTGATTCTTGTGGCCGTTCTTTCATTGAGGGTTTTAAGTCTATTTACTGTAGCACAGGTTAAACTTGTGTGGGATTATTTCCCCCACCATCTAACCAGTCCTTCTAGTCAGTCCTGCTGTGTTGTGAGATGGTTTGCCCTTATCTAATCTGACTCAGACTTCTTATCTCCACAATCAGACTCTAATCAGTCAGCTTTGTCCAGACAACAAGGGGCCAGCATGAGGCGAAGAGGACCCTGAAGGCCTCCCTAGCGTCTTAGCCATAAAAGTGTAATCTGTAGACAAGACATGCCCTTTCAAGTCAGCGGTTTTGGTATAGCTGAATGGCAAATAAAGTCACCACATTCAAATATAATTGGACTTTTGTTTGTTTTTCCTGACAAAATTGTTTTTGCATCATTAGTTTTTTCTCCAAGATCCTCCACCACACACAAACCTTACAAAAGTCTCTGGCTCATATCATTTGGTCTGCTCTCTTGGTCTGCTCTACAAGTCCTGACTTTACAAACCCTCCAGCCTGCCACCATGCAGTGCCCTTATCTCAACCTCACCCGGCCCATCCTGGCAGGCACAGATGGCAAGCCCATTCGTGTGTAAACCACAGATTGAGCTGCGATTGTCCCGACGACTGCCTTTGTCTTACAGTAATGCCCACTCTCTCACCATGAGAAAGGGATGGTAAGTAAGCTCATTTACATGTATTAATTAAGGCTCATAATGAGCTCAGCATGACGGGGCATTTGAATGCATTCCTCGGGTATTGTGCAAACTCTGCGGAGCTCCATAGGTTTGCAGTGACACGCATTGAGATGGGCAGCTGATTGTAGATGTGGGGGGCAGGTGAGCAGATAAAGGATTTAAAAACACACACAAAACCAGGTCTGTGTTTACACACACACACACACACACACACACACACACACACACACACACACACACACACACACACACACACACACACACACACACACACACACACACACACACACACACACACACACACACAGGCTGTTAGTTATAGTGAATACAACACTTAACAAAATAAATATGCAAATGACCACACAAGCAAAAAAAAAAGTAGAAACAACACATTTATATAATTACAAAATTGTAAAACTGCAGTTACAATAAGTGAAGTATAAAAAAAACACTGAAGTGAATAATTTTTCATTGAAAATAAAAAGTTTCACCCACAAGGTGCACATAAGCGATAATGCACAATCATGTAAGAACAATTACATTTCATTCGATCACATAAATATTGATGCACTAAGCAATATAAACTAAGTTAACAAAAAGACTGCTCTGGAATGGTTTTAATCAACTTCGCTCATTGTTGATGTGGAAATGCTTACATGGTCGTTGCAGTCTCATAGCTAAGCTAGGGAACCATGAAAAAACAGCCGCAACCTCGGCGCATTAACATCAAAGTGTATTTGTATAAGAGCTTGTTTTCTTTTCTCGTCCTCGGGCTTCAAACGCTGAGCTGCAATGCCTGTTCTTATTACCTCTTTGGCTTAAAAATCCTACTACGGCGACCCGGCCTCACGACGAAAGCCAACACACATGGCGAGTAAAGACAAGGTAGTAGGAGAAAAAAAAAAACATGTTGAGGGAAAAAGGCTCTCCCTCCTTAATTGTACCTGAAGGGAAATCCCTTTAAATAGCAGTTGGCAAAGGCAGTGAGCTGGCAGGCAGATCAAACAGTCGGTGAGCAGAAGCCCTATAAATACATCACATTCACTTGCCTCACTTCAAACGCCTCCTCGGCTCGGCCTCGACGCTCCTCCTGTGAATCTGCAGAAGCGAGCGGCGTGTTCACGAGGAGGACCCAGTTCTCGTGTCAAGAGCAACATGTTTACGTGTTGCCTTTTATCTCCGATCTGAAAAAAAACACATCCGTAACGACTCCAGCTCGACTGAAAGGGGATTGTTCCGTTTGGCCCTCGTGTCACGCCGTGGACGCTTCGAGAGCTTTGCTTTTCTTCACGTACACCTCTGATGTCCCATCAGGCACCAGGTGACCGAAGCTGCTCCTGAAAGAGGCCAGGGGCCGACCTGCAGAGCACGGGGGGAAAAAAAGAAGAAAAAAAGAGAGGCCGGTTAAACACATCTGTAACATCAATAAAGTAACGTGTCTTGACTTGATATCCTTAATAACTCTAAACTTTTCACATTTTTAAAAGCTTTATCGAAAGATTAAAAGAGCAGCAGCTGAGAGTGTGTACTCAGAAGTCTTAGACATGATTCTCTGGGTAATTATAGGCGCTTATTATAGAGTACTTTCGGTATTTGGCTGATTTAATCTATGTAATGAGTTTTGCAGAATAACACGGGCTGGAAAACACGCATATGAGATCAGCGATGTGAAACCAAAACACGCTTCCAGACAGAGGGAAAGAAAGGAGCTCATCTGCGGCTTTACGAACCCGTCCACGTCTTCCGTCCCGTCAGAGTGAAGCTGTTGCATTTGGAATGGGAGTTGCAGATGTACGCCGCCTCTCTGGCGCTGTGGACCGACAGCACGCAGCCCTGCTGGCTGTAGGACGGCCAGCAGCGGTACTCCGCATTCCCAGAGGTCCCCATACCTCGGATCACCGTGTAATCTAACCACAGAGGACGAGACGCCACTTCAATACACGAGGCTACTGAAAGATTTTGAAGCTCTCTCCGAGGAGAGGATGAAAGCTTTATTACCCCTGTGGGGAAACCGATACTGCGCAGCATCGGCTGAAGAGAATACAGATAAGAACATGAAGCAGAACAACAAGTTGAAGGGGAAGATACAGCGACTTTGTCATGCAACTACAAAGCTCAGAGCAGAGATTCCTAATATGATTATGATTGACAGGATTTTAAAAAGTAAAAGATACATGAATTCATATGCTGCTTTATATTGATTATAACGTCTAGTGGCCATAGGCAGGTGGTAGAAACAGAAAGATGAAAAATACAAAATGTAGTAATTTACAGTTACTCATTGCCCTGAAACTTACCTAAAACTATATTTTATAAATATTTCTCTATATTTTAAGCACACAAGAAACCAAAAACAGTTAACATGAAGTATTAATCACATTGCTGGTCTTTAATTACTACTTACTTTGTTTGACAAATAGGGCTGCAACTAATTATTTCATTATTGGGTGAGAAAATTCTGAAAAAATCCCCTTTTAACTGTCCAAACCTTTAATATATTTAATCTACTTTCACAACCGCGAAAGAAAAGCCGAAAATCCTGACAACCGAGAAGCCGGAACCACAAGACCATTGGCATTTTTGTACTTTCCTTTTGTTGCAACCCTGAACCTTCTCGGCCCGTTGTCATATCTGGACAAACTGACACCGTTTTGAGCTTTTCTCTAACGAGCTGTTGCTCCACACTGAAAAATATCTTCACTCCGCCTTCCTCCTACCCAACATTTGTGTTACATTCATCATTATAACTCTTTCAGCCAGACTTCTTGTGGATCTGGCCTTAAATCATCTGCTACACATTAGCGGGAGCCACGAGAAAAAAGCACACGCACACCACACACACACACACACACACACACACACACACACACACACACACACACACACACACACACACACACACACACACACACACACACACACACACACACACACACACACACACACACACACACACCAGGGCAGGACAAAAGCCTGGTCTGTGAGTCTGTATCGAGGAGGAGGCACACTGTTACAAACTGTTAACCTTCCTAAATGACAGGATCTGGTGTGTGTGGGGGTATTGTTGAGAGGAAAAGGACCCTGAGGATCTGCCTTTTGGGCTTGAGCGAAGGGAACAAGGAGAAGGAGTGTTTCGAGGATCCTTCTCAGGGGAGAGAAAAAATGGGGCCTGCGAGGGAGCTAAAGGGTGGCAGGCCTCAGCTGTCGAGGAGACAGAGACATATGAACATAAGCTCTTTGTGTATAAGATGAACGATGGGAAACCAGCCTGACTTTCTTATTAATAAATAATTTACTTCTGACAGTGCTCGGGACCCAAGTGAATTCATGCAATTTTTTTTGCACGCAACTTAAATCATGCTCGCAGCAACGGCCGTTCTGGCCTCCTACTTCAAATCACAAATGATGCCAGCTGTGAAAAAGTTACATCCACATTACCAATGAATCTCCATCTGTCAGCAATTTCAAATTAAGACTTGATGAGTGTTTTTTCTCGCTCTCTCTCTCCCTCACACTGAGCCGTGTTGCCATTTGGCTTCTTTTATCAAACTTAGTCGTGTCCTTGGCTGCAATTCGGCTTTTTTCCCCCCTTTTTAGTGGAGACATATTAATGAGCCCATGTGTTTTTTTAATACACAATTGCACAACCTTTGTTATTTGTTTCTCTCTTCTGGCTATTTGATAATTAAAAGCATCAGCTGCACATTTTTGGGAAATATGCTTCTTGGGGAGAGTTAAGACGATCAGAATAATAACACTCACATGTCTGTAAACTATATATATGAACGCCATCAGCTGGTTAGCTTAGGCCAATGACTGGAAACGGGGGGGAAAAGCGAGACTGGCTGTCTAACGGTATACAAATACACCTCGGACCATATCTAAAGCTTAATAATTACCACGTTAAATCTAGTTTGTTTAATCCACACAAAATCAGAATTGTACAGATGAAACGAGGTTGCTACAACAAACAAAAAGGCGATGGTAAGCGGATTCTTTAGCCTTCGGATGGAGCCAGGCTCGCTGCTCCCCCCGTTTCCAGTCTAACCGGCTGCTCGCTGTAGCTGCATATTACCAGACACATTCTCTATGGGAGTGGTATTAATATTCTCATCTTACTCCTGCTATGAAAGTCAATATGTGTATTTGCCAATATGTCAAACTATAAACTAACCCCCCCCATCTCAGTGTGTATGTTAGCACATACACACTGAGCAGCAGCAGCAGGGTTGTCTCATGGCACCTCCCTGTTAAGCTAGAACATTCCCTCCTGGTGTCAGCCTCAGCGCCCAGGCCTCTTTACCCTGAATCTGTGATTAAATTCACAAAGCGCTGCTATATAAACAGTCCAGCATCTGGGGGGACGGAAAAATCTCACACCGCAGGAACGGAGCCAGTCATTCTGTTATTAATATTTCAGAGTTGAGAGGAGCGGCAGGAGGGGGGGAGGGGGGAGTGGAGGTGAGGCCAAGAGAAGAAAAGTAAAAGGTCTGTCGGTGCTTATGCTGAACGAACACAGAGGTGGGTTTGCAAATAAAGCCCTTTATGGGACTATTCTTGTTAAGTTAGTATTGGTAAAAAGCTTTTTTCGGTGAATAATTCAAAAGTTGGGACAAAGAATTTTCTCTATATGACCTATCCTGAAAGGCTAACCACAATTACTATGTAATCCAAGAGCTGTTTTTTTAATGAGCGCTGACTGTGCTTTCTGAGCCAAAGACATGCAGGATTAATCTCACTTTGTTGGTCTTGTCCTCTCATTCCAGCTGCCTAATAAACCTGTCAAAACAGCCTGAGTGGGAGAAACACCCCCCCTTCATTTTTTCTTAAAGATACAAAATGAAAACAGAGGTGTAGACTGTGGAGGAAAAAAAAGGGGATAAAAGCAAAGAATTCTCCCCTAAAAGAAAGAACAAAAGGGTCTACCAGACGGCCCACTGTACTTTATATAAAGCAGCCTTCATTCCACGAGTTCTTACCTCTGATTATTGATGGAGGCAGGTTGTCCAGGTGCAGGCCAGACTTGTAGAGGAGGAGGATGTGTTCAAAGGCTTCCAGCGTTTGATTGATGTCAGCTTTCAGCTCGCCTGGACACACACAATGCATTAAAATCCGGTAAAAGATCTCCCCAACCACAGGCCTTAAATCATACTCTCCTATATGGATGATTTGTTTTTCCCCTCGCTACGCTTCTCCTGTCTAATGCCCGTCATGCGATCTTCAACAGATACTGTGTTCATCATTTCCCCGATGCATGTCGTGAAGCATCTTGTCGAGTTCATTAAAGGAGAAGCACTCATTATGGAGGCATGTCATCACACGACTGCGATAATGGAACGATTCGCTTTCTGATCTCTAATAGCGAGCGTCCCGTCATGTCAAGACGTCTCTCGTCCTCACCTGTGGAGTTCATGATGTGGTTTACCAGGTGTGTGAAGCCGGGCGGGGCCTGGTGAGGCAGCAGGTAGGTGAAAAAATACCTGGGGCACAGACAAAGACAACTCAGTCAAGACAGACGGAAAGACAGACAGACAAGTCCCATCGCATAGTTCCCCACAGAACATGACTTGTCTCACTCGGGTGTTAAAACAAACAGTCCATAAAGCTGTCCAGTTTAAAACAGAAAAGATGAAAAAAAAAAAAAAAAAAAAAAAAATTCCACCGAAACTACCATCACACCTCCTCCATCAAACTGCAAATTTGCAGCTGTATATCTTTACTATCAACAACATTTAAGGTGTCGACCGGGGCCTGTATTTAAGCAATCATCCATGTAGCTGCTGCTCCTTCCATCTGTCACACGTCTGCCATGCAGTAAAACTGTCACTTTTCTTACCTATAGGCGTTGTAAATGTTCCTCTTCTCGTTCAAGCCCTCGCACACTCCCCTTGCCGAGCATGGCAGGGTGAAGTTCCTGTGGGGAAACTGGAGGGTGCAGTCGGCGTCCGTCTGACAGGAGGTTTCCTCCGCACTGGCATCGTCCAGGTCGGTGAGCTTCAGCTCGCCGGACACGGTCACAAACTGCCGCGGCTGGAAATCCAGCAGAGCCACGGAGCCGAGAGGAGACCGGGAGAGGAAGTGAAGGAGCCTGACGAGGTCCAGACACACCTGGAAGGAGATCAGACATGCCAAAACCTGATCAGCCAGATTGATGACTATTTGCTTAAGTGCACGGAAACGTGGTCAAAGAGTGAGATAACGTCCGTGTGGAACGACAAACCAAAAGTTTCATCATCATTTAACCTGAATACTATATGGATTAATCATTTCGGACACACAATAAATAATTAATAAAATGCCCATCACAATTTCCTAAAGCCCAAGCTGACAGTCCAAAAGCCCCAAAGATATCAATTTATTATAGAATAGACATGAAACCAGTATAAAATGCAATGTGACAATATGGAATTAGGGATTGTGGGGTATTTAAAAATATTTAATTAAATTAAAACACTAAATATATACAGGTCCAATAAAAACCTAAAATACTATTTTATGAAAAAAAAAAAAAAGTCAGATTGATCGGTCACAAATTTATACTTTTAACTCCAAACTTGGGTTTATTGTTAGCGTTTTAACAGAAATTAGTAAAACACATGCTTTCCTCCAACTTCCTGCTACTTGTTGTCAAATAAAACCCTTTAATAAAACGTTGGAAAAAACCAAAGCATTCTTGGCAGTCAACCTAAACACCAGTTTGTTTTTCCTGAAAAAGGTCACACATTGGATAAACATAATTAAGTTTCATTATATTGCAAAAATCTCTCTCTCTATATATATATATATATATAAAAAAAACCTTCAGTCTCACAAAAACACTGCGTTATTCACTTTTAAGACGTTTCACCGGCCACATTTGCAAGCCATTTCCTGAGAGTGCTTTTATAGCACTCTTGAAATCCTAAAATAAAAAAAACAGAAAGAAAAAAAAATAGGAAGGCTACTAAAGGAAACATAAAGGCATTAGCCACGCACTGACAGAGCATGAAATGAACCGGTCCCACTACAAACATAGCTGCGGTGTTAGGTAATGTTCCCAGTCTCTTGGACGTCACTTGGTGGGATCGAAGCACTGTAATAACAGGGCCGGACGAAACCGAACACCCCCCGGATTACTGTAGCCTGCACAGATGCAACGTAGCTGAAAGGGGCCGAACAGCTCCGGGGGGGTATTAAGAACGGCTATTTGGGTGATGCAGCAAAATGAGGCCCATAGTCGAGATGATACTGCGATGTTACTTTTGCTAATCCAAAAAACAAAGCATCCGTGCCCTTACATTTTCCGCTCCCCCTCATTCACTCTTTCCCTTTCAAACACATCCATGCGCGAACACATATACACACACAAGCTCGGATCCCTGGGGTGTAAATTCAGCCTCTGTTGACTCCCACTGTGAGTCTACCTGCGATGGGGGTTGTGACATGACATTCCTAGCCTGCAGTGGATTAACTTCAGGACCTAACTCCATTCCCACCACGGCCTGATCAAATACACCGAGGGACAGATGTCAGACCTCCAGGAGTTTCAAATGTCCGCCTCCCTCGCGATTCAGTGTCTCGTCTCTGCCGTCACATAACCTGCATATATGTGCCACTTTCAGCCTCCCAGTGTGCAGCGTGGGGTCGCATGTGGAAGCGGGGAACTGACGCTGCTTACCCTGAATCTGTCCTCCCATGGACTCTGGAGCAGCTGGATCATCTGCAGAGGATTCCCCTGCTCCAGAATCACCGTGACTCTTCCATCCTCTCCTCCTCTTCCTCCTCCTGCATCTCCTGCACAGTGACCTCTGAGCTGTGGACGAAGAAAATAACTGTGGGTTAAGTAGGGCAACAAAAAGAGATAATTCTGTTTAATTTTGCATTTTAAATTAACCGTCAAAAGTGTTTAAAAATGTGCATTTTAGAGGTGATTTGAGGAGGACATGATGTCCTGCCAACCGTGCTCTCTGCAGCTCAAACATGTGTGTAAAAGTCCCATTAGCCCAGAGGGGAAGGAGCCCCGTACACTTGTGAAATCGATTGGGCCAAGCTGCTGAACACACAGCTGTCACACGGCCGCTGGTGAAACAAACTTGTCCGTTTAATTCAAACTAGTTCTAAATTGGGCTGTAATGGTTTGAGTGAATAAACTCTGTGGGGGTTTCAGATGGAACCGGGGATTGCAGAGGGGACAGAGGCACATTGTCTGCTCTCGCCAAACTGGACCCAAAAGGTCAGAAGAGGGTCAGTGAATTTAATTTAATTACATGGGAAGGTCCTGCAGAGCCAGTGAGGCCTTTCATCCAGTTGACTGTGTGCGAGACAAAGGAAAATGTGAGTAGGGGTAGGCCTACATGGATTATGGAAAATCTTAATAATATTCCAGAAGGAGCTCCAAAGCTGGAGCTCCTTGTGTACTACATTCCAACAACTTTGCATTAAAATACATTAATTATAATGTTGCTTTTACATTAAATCTTCTCGTGTATTTATATATATTTTTTTATGTATATATATATATATATATATATATATATATATATGTATGCACACGAGGCAGGCAGATGGAACACGTTACCTTTATGACGTTTGGATGCTGCAGCCGCTGCAACAGGACTATTTCTTTCTTCAGCTTGAACGAAACGAGCTCGCGGCAGCTCCGAGGGTCTCTAAAGTCCTCCACACACTTCCCCATGTCGATCCCCTGCTCGTTAACCAGCTTTAACGCCACGGGCTGACCACCGGCTAGGTTCACTTTGACAACCAGTTTGGTGTATCCGGATCCGAGGATCTCCACCGCCTGCATGCCCACCAGAGAGTCACAATCCATTTCATCCATATGCGCGTTCCTGGAGCCGTGCGTGATCTCGTTCCACAGACTGTATTCCAAAACCGGTCCTCGCGCTTCCAGGTCTTCATCATCATCATCGTTATAAGGTAAAAGCAGCGTGATTATTTCTTTGCGCCTCTCGTTGAGTTGGTCGATCAACGCCCCGCGGAGGGACGACAACTCCTCCTCATCACCAGCGACACTCACGTTGGGAAAGTGCGATCTCCTCGCCCCGAACTGCTGCACGCTGCCAATCAAGAGTGACACGAGAATGGAGAGAACCACGAACGCCAGGAGGGCAGCCGCGCGTAAAGAGTTGCCCATCCCGGGCAGTTCCCTCCCGTGTGCACGGCCACTGCTTCCCGAAGGAAAAAAAGCCCCGCGGCCGCAGGGTGGGACGAGCGCTCGGCTTCGAGTGAAAGGAACTCCTCCTGACTTTTCCCCTGCAGGAGGAGAAGTGGTCGGCTCCTTGTTTCCACCTCCCAGGGAACTCCCTCTAGAGGTGTGTCCTGTCCACTCGTAACTTTACACCCGCCGACCGACCGAGTCCGCAGGAGAGCCCGACCTCGAGTTGTCCCCCCGACCCGCGCGTCTCTCCCCGCAGCTGATGTGTACGGCAGCAATCAGGAGTCCACGTGTAGGGCAAAGAATCAACATGTTAACACAGACACGTGGGGGATTTATATTGGAGCTTACATTTTCATTAGAAAAAATATATTTTATATGCATTTATTTACATTTTGGTTTATAATGATGTTCAACACGAAACATAATAAAATAATATATATTTTTTGATTATTGAGAGACAGACGATGAGGACCGCTGTCATCTTCCCAATCTGTCCAACAGGTGGCAGCACAATACCCCCATGTCAGTCATCACTCAGAAAATGATTTATTGGTGATCTGAGGCATAGAGTTACATAACAGATGTACACAAGTTCACAGAAACACATTAGCATGCTCTTCGTTTCCACGCAGTCATTTATTTCTGTTCCACGTTGCATCTTTATTTATCTGATCTTGAGGCGCCACTGAAGCCGAAACGAAGCATTGCCATTTGCATCACTACTCACTGGTAGAGATCTGCCACAGAAAATTACCAGGGCTGTCGCCTCAGCACCAGAAGCTAAACACCCTCTCTTCAGCCTCCTATTACGTGTGTGTGTGTGTGTGTGTGTGTGTGTGTGTGTGGTATCCAGTACGTGCCTGTCAGGCTTTGGATACGTGTGTCTTTGGATTTTTTTCCCTGTGTGTGTGTGTGTGTGTGTGTGTGTGTGTGTGTAAGTTAATCAGTGTCTGAAGTCAACAAGGCATTAACCATGTGATGCTGTTCAACTCCATGCCAACCATCAACACAGCGAGCCTTTGTCCAATCCGAGGACGCCACAAACACACGCGAGAACAAACTCGAGCAGGCAGATGGTAGAGAGAGTCTGAGCTCAATGGTCCACCCGAGCTGCCTCCTTTGAACATGGAGGGTAAAGCACTCTCCAACACGGATCGAATAGATGTGATTGATTCCCTCTCTCATGGCAGCTCAGCCCATTTACTATGTATGAATCAGTTTTGAACATCATGACTCACCGAAGGACTAATAGATATAAACAACTATAAAAATAAAGATGTCTCTGTTTCTCCTTTCAAACCATGAAATAGGACTTTGATCTCTCTGACAAACATTCTCAAACCCGCCTTTTCCCCGATCTTTGCCTTTCTTTCAATAAATCATTTCCTTTTTTTCCCCTCCAAGGGGCCCCTCAGACATAAGGGTCCAGCGCCATGATTCATATTTATAACCAGAGCCAGACCAGTAGAGGCCTCATTAGCAGCGAGTCACAAAGGTCTGCTGTGTCAGTTTCTTCTTTATTTACTGGCCGGCTTTGGCTTTAACTGCACTCATAAAAAGTCTAAAGTCATATTCTGTTTTCCCCTTTCTTCCTCTTTTTTTCTCTTCTCACTTCTTTTCTGCATTATATAAAAAGTAGAGCTTAGTGTGCAGTTTAACCCATTTCTTAGGAAACAACAAAGCTACTTGTTGCCAACTACATCAGTATCAAACTCTGCGTATTTCACTTTATATATTTCAGAAGGAAATGTTTTATATACAATCATGACCACTATTACATTCTACCTTGAAGAATAGTCCATAGGTTCTTGTTTTGTTAATGATTAATTGATCGTTTACTAATACCTTATCTCAGTTAAATGCCTTTAAGTCTAAGAACCTTTGAACCTTCCCACCAAAGGACCTTTTATTTGGTGATAATGCAATTTTAGTATTTATAAATGCAAATCGTTTCTCACTTTCTAATAAACCATCTGTCTACAACTTTAAGTTTCTTTTCAAATAATAATAAAGCAGTTGTACATGTTGATACATGATTATTAATCTTAGTAAGTGTTCAAAAGGTCCAGCCACTCAAAGGAATTGTTCACAACCTGGCAACCCCAAAATGTTTTTTTTATGGCTTATGAGCAGCTATTAATCATTAACAAAGCCACAAGAAACCCCTTTGTAAATTGTCTGATTTGCGTTATTAGAAACTCGATATGCAGGCGACTATATCTTTTTTTTTTAAACTAAGGTTCAGCTGATCTCAGTGTCTTCTTAATTGATCGGCCTATTGATTTAAATAAAGGACATTGCAGACAAGCGTTAACCTGGATTGACTTTATCAGCCCAGGCACGATAGCGCAATGGTGACCAGGAGGTCCCAATTAAGGGCTTGTTTCGCCTGTGCACCTTCGACGTAGACACACTCGCCAGCATCTGTAGCTGCTGTCCGAGCCAATTAAGCAGGAACTGATGCACACTATCCGTCACTTTGTGCTCCAGCACCGCGGCCGGTTGGACAGCGACCGAGCATCGTCCTCAGCATCACCGCGGCTCCGCCAATCAGGGCGCAGCTCGGGGGCAGATTAACCCAAACAGCCCTGGTGCTGCTCCGTAGTAGCAGCCTCAGAAACAGGCTCCGGATCCGCGTGGACTCTGCCGGGGGAAGATGAGGACCGCTCGGTTCACCCAGTTCAAAAATAACAGGGAATTGAAAGAGTAATAGCTTTATTTATTTATGTGTTGGTAAAGCGGAGTCAGGAGGGAGATGGAGGCTTGCTCGGTAATAGGAGAGAGCACGGATGCGATAGTGATGGATGATCCTCCCCCAGATGAAAGGGGGATCCAGGAGCCTTACCATAGGTGGGTTGCTTTTTCTTGAC
The DNA here is from genome assembly GCA_029853015.1 of Chelidonichthys spinosus. Lineage (NCBI taxonomy): Eukaryota > Metazoa > Chordata > Actinopteri > Perciformes > Triglidae > Chelidonichthys > Chelidonichthys spinosus. Next base: position 10,670,921 of record CM056833.1, on the reverse strand, counting down.
AGTGTTTTTCTCTGGTGCTCACTGTAGCAAAAAAAGAAAAAGAAAAAAGAAGACATGTACAGTAGACGTTGATGTGTTTTTACCCTCCTGTGGCCGATGTGTGTATTGTTCATCCAGCTGTGTTTATGCTGTGGACAATAGGATTATGCACGGGATATGATTCCTGCTGCTGTCATTTTTTCCATATTAAACTATAATTGTCATGTCAACATTAGCTCATTACAGTGTTAATTCCTGATTATGTTGGGCTTTTTGTGGTGCTGGTGTCATGGTTGTGTGCTGTTGGCAATTTACTTTTAAGATGATCACTTTGCTAATTAAAACATTTTTAGGTTAATACCATAACGTAATCCAGGATATCACACAGCATATCAGCATTTTAGCACCATGTGAAACAAGGCACTTCAGTGATAATTTATGATCATATTTACAAGCTTTTATGCTCTTATTCTTTTGCCTACTGTACACAGTCTTTTGCTATCAGCGACTTGAGAACGGCGAGATCTGTTCAGGGTCATCAACCTTGCTGGGTCGCTGATGTCACGCTGTCACTCACTCGGCTGCATATACAAAACAAATCTAATAGGCAAGTGGGGCTGGAAACAGCTGAGGCCTGCCACCCTTCTGACCAGCAAGATGCCACAATGGTGTCTCTCTTGGTTTGAAAGCAGACCCTCAAGTTCTCTCTCTGAATAAACACCCTACAGAAACTCTCTTTTTAGGATGGTTAACAGTTTGCCCCTACATACAGCCTAAGCCTTTGTCCTTTTTCCCTGTCTGTGTGTGTGTGTGTGTGTGTGTGTGTGTGTGTATGTGTGTGTGATTGGCAGCTTAGGAGATGTTTGAGGACATGACATTGACTGGCATCTAGAGGGTTGATGTAAGAGACATGCTGTAGAGAGAGAGAGGGAGACGGAGAAGAGAATAAGAGCTGACAGTCTTTAGGTCTGCTAGATACCTCGAAGATGCCCTTAATCACCATTTTCAGATCAATGCAAACAAAATTAACTATAACAGTCAAATTTCTCTTTGAAAGATTAAAATGATTCTAACAAACAACATACTGACATATGCACTAGCTATTGTAAGACACAAGGTTTACTCAGGTATTGTGCCGATCACAGATTTGATGTTCTTTTGTACTTACAAATTAAGATATTACACACAGGGCCTGCAAAATGAGGAGGAGTTATAGATTAAACAACACGTAACACAGTTTCAACTTCATGGATCATGGAGCCTTTAGCTTGTAGTGCTGTTGAATTATAATACTCTAAATACTATCAGGTTTTTTATAATATTTTGTCAGTCCTTATTTCTATGTTACATGGCTGATGAATTAGACAGCTTGTATTTAGCAGAGTGTAAACTGGGAACTGACTGAATATACAATGAAATATATACGGACAGTTCTCATATTTATGTGTTATCAGTGCATAATGCAAGCGTCGGGAGCAGCTCGGTGACACCTTTCTGGATGTATTTCTGCTCAGCCATTGAAATATTAATGAGTATCATAAATTGCTCTCTGTTTTTGAGTGTGTGTGTGTGTGTGTGTGTGTGTGTATTGGCAAGCCCTGTGAAGAACAATCAAAGGGAAATAACGGACGAAAAATAATCTTTATCCTGAGCCCTGAAGTGAAGAGGCTGTCAGTCACCGGTTACATAGTAATATAAACATAGTACCCACCAATAATAATTATTTATAATTATAATAACTATTGTACCTGCTTGGAGTTCTGGATGGATGGAGTTTATTACACTACAACAATAGAAATAGTATTAATAGTATTAGTATTCTCTGAGTGTATTTACTTACTCAGCATCTAAATAGACGAAGCTAGATGACAAACGTTTGCTATTTGCTGAAGAGCTGCTGAAGACACTCTGGGCAATTTATTATTTAGATCACATTACAGTTTTTATTGTAATACAAAGACAAAATACCGAGGTTCAGCTCCTCGCTCAGCTGCGCCATTAATCCCCTCTGCTACTGTACTGCCACCGTTTCAACAGACAACCCCGTCATCTGTGCCCCTTACTATAGGATGCAAATAAAACCGTGTGAGGTCATTTAGGTTCTGTTGACTTACTCCGTTGCCATGGTGACAAGGCAGGAAGTGCGGTTGCATCCAGTCGACTGGAAAATCGAGCATGTGGTAGACAACACAGACCTCACAGCCTCCTTCACTGAGACACAGCCGGAGCATTAGTCACTGGTGTTGGGTCCCTTTATTTACTTTAGCTTAAATATAATGAGCCTTTAACGATTCATAAAATCAATATTATGGAAATAGATTAAATGATTAAACTGAATGATCTTATATGACTGGAAAGCAAGACCAGTTTGTTCCAGCTCTTCATTAAAGCTAGATCATATTTACACTGAGAGTAAACATGTTTTTATGGCAGCAGGCGGGATGTTCAGTATCTTTTGAGCTCATTAGGATTCATCCACTGGAAACCACGAATGTACAAAACGTCATCAATCTATGAGTCACTAGTTATATTTCAATATGGCCCACCAGTATTGCTGTCTCTAGCTAGCTGCTAGTGTGGCTAAGAGAGATATTTTTGCAGCAACGTTCCATTTGCTTGCAGCGTATAGCGTGGTAGGAATGAGAGAGGAATACATTACAAACTTTAAAGGGGGAAAGGATATCATTACGAGCATCACTCCAGGGTGCCATTACCCATGAGTCATCAGTCAGTCATGTTATCTATCCCACCTACCTCTCTCATTATGGGGTCTGTGACATGATGTGTAAATACTGTCACTCTCTCTTTTTTTTTTTTTAAATTGGGCCTCCTTACTTCCAGTAGCCAAGTGCATTACCCAGAAATCTATTACTTACCTCTTTAGCTCTGCTGGCTCGCTCCACGAAGCGTTGAATATGAGATGAGGTCAAGAATGCAGTCAAGAATTTGAGATGTCAATAAATGCGATAGATCAGCAAACATTACAATCATTTCTATTACTTCGCTGACTGAACTTCAGTTTAAAATAAATGTGTTGCTCCTCTCTTTCTGCCTGTCAATCACTGCTCCTCTCCTGCAACCATATTATCCCCCTCTCTTTCATTTTCACACCCTCTCACCCGTCTTTCTCTCCTCCCGTCTGTCTTTTCCGTCCTCAGCGAGATCCCGGCGGTGTCTCTGTGCCCTCCTGACAGCGAGTGTTCAGCCGAGGCCCAGTTGACAGTCATCCAGTGCGAAGGGGATCTGTGTGACAGCTGCAGCAGCCTCGGCAGACCCTCTTCCTCCTGCCAGCTTTACCACCAAGTATGCCTGAGCATTGACTGTGCTGTGTGCCTGTTTGGGGTAGATATTTGGGGACTCATTAAAACAGAAAGGTTAGGAAGAGATCTAGGATTTGGGAGGCAGTGGCAGCAAGAGGCACTGTGTCACTCAAAAGAGAAAATAAAACACTGTAAATGTATTTTCTCTCCTCTTTTCCTTCGCTAGGTTCCCCAGTGTCCTCAAGCTGGGCCCTACGATTCGCAACAATCAAGAAAATGTCCCCACTGCAGCAATTATGGTCCAATCAAGCCAAACGCCTGCCATAACTGTCATTCAAACACAGCAGGTCTCCGCGCCCAACAAGGTGTAGCGGCGAAAGTGGGACACGGTCGTAGCTCCGCCCATCAGACGTCTTGTCACGACACGGTGAGATGTCATTGGCTGCACGGCTCGAGTGAAAGCAGGACGCAGAAACCGACGCAGAGACATGCGGTGACAGTAAGGTGCGTTCAAAGCAGCAGTTTGACATTTTGTGGGAATTATTATTCAGGTTGTGGGCGGAGAGTTAGATGAGAAGACCGATGCCGCTCAGATGGTTAGCCTAGCTTAGCATAAAGACTGGAAACAGCTCGTTATATTATATAATACATATCTTTTTTTACTAAATGAAAAATAAACAATGAAAGAAACAAATAAATTATAAACAAAGTTCTTAACTACCAACAGGGATGGAGGAGTCTACCGCATCCTTAGAATGTAAGTACACATTAAAAGCCCCGAGGTATGGCATGCCTTTTATTTTGATTATAGGGATTATTCTCTACCCAGTGTCACATCTTCTTCTTCTGTGGTTTTCTATTCGGCAGTTATTCCCAGGTGATCGTGGGCTACCCGTTAGCCGTGTTGGTGGGTTGTGCTGTGCTGCTGCTGGGATGCTCACTGGCAGGACTTTTCATTGGTCCACTGCCAGACTTCTCTGACCCGCTGCTGGTGAGTCTAGAACACACACACACACACACACACACACACACACACACACACACACACACACACTGAATAAGATCACACACGCTGTCATTGTTATCTCAGGCATCTTTTCACCTTTGGGATGGAAGCTTGCAGGAGAAACACTGATTAAAACATTATTACATCGTGAATCACAACAATGGAGCCTGATGTTGAATAGAGAAACATTTACATGAGAATGAGATATGATTGCTTTATGCTGTAAATGCGGGCCTCGCTTTCTTTTGACATAATAACAAACATTAATCTACCAAACAAAACTAATGCAGACAAGATTACAGGGTGCTTGTGATGCTAATTTATACGGTACGCCGCTGCAGTGCATTGATGGACCCCGGCGTCCACTAGCTTTAGCTTTGATGTGCATTTCCGTGTGAATAAGTGCTCTTTCCTCAGGGATTTGAACCACGAGGAACATACATTGGAGTTCGCCAGGCCAGCTTGTTGGAGCTGCAGGAGAACACTGGTCCAGGGAGAAGTCTGTCTCCTTTACCACAGCAGCTCAGCAAAAGGTCAGAAAGATTCACTTTCACCACAGGAGCAGGGCACCACTGACTGACGCACACAGATGCTTTACGCATAGAAGTCGCCTGTGCTGTATGTGTGTGTGTGTGTGTGTGTGTGTGTGTGTATCTGAACTCAGTTAACGATAGCTCTTACTTTGACAATAGAAAGATTTTTTTTAAATGTTCTTTACACATACACATATAACATGTCAACCTGTACAGTCAATATAAAGTAGCAAACAAAATATAGATTATTACAACTATTCTAATCATTTTTATATAAACAATGATGGTGATGATGGAAAAAGGGTCACTAGTGACAACCAGAATCATCCCCGACTCCGCAGCTCCCCTCGGCCCTACGGTTGAATTTTTCTCCCGCAAACTCCTGTTTTGGTTTCCCAGCCTACAATTTTGTTTTCATTTAATCTCACCAGTTTCATCAGTGTTTTCAGTAATAAACTCACTGTGGGCTAACTGCCCAGCACCACACAGCAGACAGAAACAGTTAGCGAGTTATAGGAGACCAAAAGCAGAGCAAAAGTAGAAGTTTGGACTTACATTTGCCAGGTAGACATTAGGTGTTTATGCGTGTGCTTCTATCTGGGCTAGTTTTGGGGTTGCTGTCAGTGGAGACGCTGATGGCAGCCGGGACGCCGCCAGGCTTCGTATCAAGAGGATGCTGGCTACAGACTCATCTCCAGACACGTTCCTCTGTGATGCTCCAGGTGGGTCCGTCCTGATCAGTTCATCCCTGTCAATGAATAATACATCTCTCAAAGTTATATTAATATGTGAGTGCTTATAGTAGCAGTTCAGCCACAATACTGTGAGCTGAAGGCAAATCCCTCCAGCTTGTTAGGGAATAATCCGTCCTGCAGCCAATTCATGAAAACAGTACCACAACAAAAAACAACAGTTATACTCTGGCTAATATGATGGAATCAGCACACTCATCCAGATTTCTGACTTCATAGCAAATAAACAAATCATAGATCTGGCACAAAACAATTTATGTAACAGCTGAACATTCTGGCAGTGAAACATAGCTCAAATAAATTAAATTTAAGTAATAGGATTTTCTTTTCCAGATCACGTAGAGGAAAGAAATATGAACTCACTCTATGTTGAGACAAAACATATGGAATCATCAAAAAATAAATAAATAAGAATTAGTATTTTGTTGCTCCTCAGGCTTTGAAGAGGGGCTGAATCCTTCGATGACTACACTAATGAAAAGCAATATTCTCCATCAAGCTGCTTCCAACTTTCTCATATGGCGGTTGACAGATCATCCTTGCATGATGATGCTGTGTACTGCTCGTCATGGACCATTTAAAAACACATTTCCACCATAAATTTTCACTCGGATTAAGATCCGGGCTGCCTGCTGGCCATGTCATTGACTTGATATGCCTTTTTATGAAGAAAAGCTTTAACACTCACACACATTGTTCTATGGCAGGATGCATCCTGAAAAATAACTTCCTTATCACCAAACCTATCTTCTAGAGGGAATGAGAATTGCTGGTGCGGAACCAGACAAATGCTCCATTTTGAGTTTCCTTCTTGAAGGAGTTTGATAATCATTTCCATTGTTTCGACCAAAAACTCTCTTCTTGGATCCATGCTTCCCTTCAATTAGCCGAGTCCAACAGCTCGTTAAGGTCTGCAAACACTACCTTTCAACTAATTTCCGTATTCAAATACAAAGAGATTCCATCGTTTTCTCATCAACATTGAGCTAGTCCATAACTTTTTCTTCTACTTGATCGGGTCATTCCTTAAAATGCTTTAATTATCCTTGTTTTTCATGAAGCCAGAATGTTCAGCTCTTAAATCTGTGATTTATTAGCTTTGAAGTAAAAAAGCTGGATATACATCCTGTAATTGATTCCATCATCCCTGCCAGGGGTTGTAGCTTATTTGTTAAGTGCAAATTAACAAAAAAAAGTGACATTGTAAGAAATAGTGAATAATAGCTTTTAGTGGGGCCTCAAGGAGAAGAGAGATTTCTATGTGCAGCTGATCCCAACTTTTTTTTAAGCTCTACTTTGAAATAATGTGCTGATAGATCAAACGCTATACTCCGAGTTGCCTTATAAATTCACACAAAGCTCCCAAAATGGATTTATTAGCAGTTCCAAGCCTTGAGGTTTTTTCGTTTTATGAAGCTTACATTTTATTCAAAACAGATGGGTGGACAGAACACACAAAAAAAAATTATATTAAATGTTTCTATTGACGCTAGTTTAATCATTTTGAGCATTTCTCCCCATCACAACAAAGTGATGACTCACTGCTGACCGTCTTGTTCCTGTATCTGAATCCATCTGTCTCTCTCCACGCAGGCGAGGGTTTGGCTCAGCTGGTGTTTCGATCGGAGAACTCGGCCAGTCTCTGGAGTCTGAAGGCCATCCACGCCATGTGTGAGATGGAGCAATCCAGGGTTCGCTATGAGCTACTCAGCCTCCCCACGTCACCTTTGCTCCTCTGCCCCTTTCCTTCATTTGTCATCCCTTTAGTCATCGTTGTCTGTCAATCTCTTTCCTCTCGCTCTCTCTTTAATGCATCGACCCACATTTAAGTGTTTAAATTAAAAATACTGCCTACTCTGAAATTAATTATTCTTGATTTTTTGTTTCAAAACTGGGCATGTGTACAAAAGATCTTTCCCTCGTCCGATACAGATTCGCTCCCAGGCTCAGTTCCAGGACTTATGCCAGCAGCATGTGAGAGGGGAGGCCGAGGGAACGTCCAGAGGTGGCTGTTGTCCAAGCTGGTCTCTGGGGAATTACTTGGCTGTCCTCTCTAACGCCTCCTGCTGCCTCAGCCTCACCTCACACCAGGTTCTGACGCTTTCTACTCCTTTTACCATTATACATTATTGTTGTAATGAGGTTTTTTGTAAAAAAAAAGAAACAATACATGCATGGAATATCATTACTAACTCTGGACTGAATATGTTTTTTCCATTTTCTCCCTTTAGGTGTCTGAGTCTTTGAACCTTCTCCGGAAATGTGCTCCGTACTATCATGAAGGACATCTAGTGGAAACCTGCGTCCAGAGACCCAAACATGGCGGCTGCGCCTCAGTCCCGTCCAGCTGTAAACAATCCCGTGTGGTGTTCCAAATCCTGCACTTCCTGGTTGATAAGGACTTCCTTAGCCCACAGACGGTCGGATACCAAATTCCTACGCTGAAGTACAGCCTCCTCTTCTTGCCCATCGACAAAGGAGAACACATGATGGAGACGTACATGAGCAGTCTCGAGGGCAGGGATCTGTCATACAACAACACCACTATAACTGGCATGGACTTTGGCATCAAGCAGAGGCTATTCAAGTATTACCTGACGAGAGATTCAATCTACCCTGTCCTAGCGGTTGTGTCTCTTCTTTTCACTATGGCTCTTTATCTGCACTCTCTCTTCATAGTAGCATTATCTGTAATAGCGATCACAGGCTCCCTCCTGACCTCCTATTTCTTCTATAAGGTAGCATTTCGCCTCACATTCTTCCCCCTTGTCAACCTCTCGGCCGCTCTTATTCTCCTAGGAAGCTGCTCCAATCAAGTTTTCATCTTCGCTGATTTCTGGAATCTGCAGCTCTCCCAGAATCCCTCTGCCTCCCTGGAGAACAGAGTAAATCGAGCTTTGCAGGAAGTCGGCTATTTGATTTTAGCCTCGGGGTTGACCTCCAGCACAGCATTTTTCTCTGGTTATCTCAGCAGCATCACAGCAATCAGATGTTTCTCTGTTTATCTAGGAACCGCCTCATTTATCAGCTCAATCTTGGCGCTAGTGTGGCTGCCCTGCTCTTTTATCCTGCGCGAGCGCTACGTCGGAGCATCCTCTGCGTCCGCAGCAGTGCAGGGCTGGAAGCCGTGCTGCTCCAACAACACCAGCGGCTTCTGGGACACGAGCTCGCGCAAGAGATGCCTCTTCACTCTCGGGCAGAAACTGAGAGAATTAAAAAGAGGCCTCAGCGACACGTCCAATTTGTTATTTCTGAAAATCCTGCCATGCGGCGTGGTGAAGTTCAGGTACATCTGGGTGTGCTGGTTTGCAGTGCTCGCTGCCGGGGGCACGTACATGTCCTGCATCGACCCGGGCATGAAGCTGCCCACCTTAGAGAGCAGGGTCGCCCAGCTTTTCCGCTCCAGCCACCCGTTTGAAAGATACGACGCAGAGTATCGTCACATGTTTATGTTTGAGAGACAGAGGAACGGAGAGGACAAACCGGTTACGTTAATGCTCGTTTGGGGTGTCGAGCCAACTGATAACGGGGACCACTTTAATCCCCAGAGCAATGGCTCTCTGGTACTTGATCCAGACTTTAACATGAGCAATCCAGATTCTCAGGTATGGTTGAGGGACTTGTGTGGACGGGTGCAAAACCAAAGCTTTTATTTGCCTCCGTCACCTGAGGATAAAGACTTCATGACTGACAATATCTGTCTCGTGGAGCAGCTCACACAGTGGGTGTCTGTCAGACGGTGCTCGGAGAGCGATGGCTCCCTCCATATTTGCTGTAATGACATCCCTTTCCCCTACCCTCCCAGCCTTTTTGAGAACTGCCTCAGTATGATGCTGGCGGAGAGGTATGCTGAGGGCCATCTGGCCCACAGCGGAGGCCTGTACTTCCAGCCAGATGGCAGGGTCGCTGCCCTCGTGTTGGCATTCAGAACTACATACCTCTACAGCTTCAACTTCAGCAGGACCAGTCTTTTCTACAGAGAAATCCTGACGTGGTTCAACACAGAAATATCAGGAGCACCACAAGGGCTGGAGAATGGTTGGTTCGTCAGCCATCTGTCTCTTTTTGATCTACAACAAGCTTTGAGCTCAGAGACTCTGGTTGTAGCTGGCTTCTCAGTAGCTCTCACGTTTGCCTTGCTTCTCTTAACCACCTGGAATATCCCACTGAGCTTATATGGGACTGTAGCAGTGGGAGGGAGTGTTTTTGTCACCATCGGCCTCCTTGTTCTCCTGGAATGGCAGCTGAGCGGCATCGAAGCCCTGTTTATATCAGCAGCAGCAGGGCTCTCTGTTGACTTTGTTGCAAACTACTGTATATCCTACAGCTTGGCTCCTCATTCAGACAAAATTGGGAAAGTAGCACACTCCACTAAAAGAATGGGATGTCCCGTAGCAATCGTTTCTGGTGCTTTTTTCTCCACTGGGATCATCATGTTGCCCGCTACGGTCTTGCTGTTCAGAAAACTGGGGATTTTCCTCTTTCTGGTCAAATGCGTGGCATGTGGATTCGCAACCTTCTTTTTCCAGTCCCTGTGCTGCTTTTTTGGACCCCAGAAAAACTGCGGAAATATCACGCTGCCGTGTTTCTCGGATCACAATGAAGCACTGTCCTCTCGCTCGGCAGCGGCGCCCGGCTCCTCGTCAGCTTCGTCTGCCAACGGGGCCTTTGGCAGATCTAGAGTTCGGAGGAGCTATGACAAAGAGGCAGGTGGCTATCTGTACCCCGACCACCAACGTCATCAGAGACAGAAACAGAGCGGCGCAGGGAGGGCTGGGGGCCGAGGGCCGGAGCAGTACGAGCTGCAGCCGTTAGCCTATCGGCTGAGCGACAGCTTCGAAAACAGCACGTGCACCAGTAAGCTGTCCAACCGGCCGTCCGTGCTCTCCGACGAGATCGAGTACTGTGGGGGAGACGTGGGCACGAACAGCATGGGCGGCGACAGCGAGGAGATGTGCAGTCATCAACATAATACGTGCCAACCGCCGCCAGCCCTCCAGACTTCATCGCCATACAGAGAAAACACCCTGCGGCCTGCAGGCCTGCCGAAAGAAGACCAAGCGAGGGACAAGCTGCTGTGTAAAACGTGCAGAGGTCAGTCTGGTGGGGTGACGCACTGGAGCAATGCGTCCTTCTCCTCCTCATCCAGCCTAGAGGACACCATCATCAGCCACACACTGGAGACCACCGATCAGCCATATCTCTGCAAAGAGGACCAGACCACAGACGAGAGCCTGGATCACCCCCGCCACTGCTCCAATAAAGGGCACCTCTCCTTCCAGTCTCAGAGCTCCTTTGAGGGTCTCGAGGACTCTAATGAAACATGCCTGAGTGAGATTGAACCAGGGCCTTCACATACACAAGAGGAAGGCGAAGCAGAGGTTCAGCAACAACCGGGTCATCTAAACGGGAAGAGGGACACACTTCGTCTCTCGCTGAAAGAACCGGTTTACGAGCCGTGCAACAAGGGCCGCATCAGTCAGAGTGAAGAGGTTGTTATTTTACCCAACAGCAAGCCAGACCTGCCAGACATCTGGATCAAGAGAGACGGACAGCGGGAGGATGCATGTTGAACAAAGATGGCAGCGTCTTTGCAAACACTGTGCAAACATAACACTGTACTTACATAAGCATTTAGAAAGTACAAAGGGAGAATACACTGTTCCTTCTGTGTAGTACTCAAAGGGAATATAAGCCAACAGCAAGTGTAACATGTGACAGCATGTTTGTCTTACACTGCTGCTAAGGTTGTTACGGTGTATTTAACAGGGTCAGAGCATGAACGTCTCTTCAGGAAATGGGTCAATCAAAGCATGACTTGTTCAAATTGGCAATTTCAGACGGTTGACAATGAAAGATGAAGCATTCGGCCCTCGGGTTATAAAAATGGAAAAGTGTCGCCATGCTGGAATTGACCTCAATGAGCCATATACATTCATGGACTTCTGAACACTAAAAGAGAAGATAAACAGAGAAAGAGTTGCATTGAGTAGCAAACTATTACTTACCTATTGTCAGTTGTTTTTTGCACTTGTGGCCATAACATGTACAGTAGGTCCTTTCGTGACCATGATGTAGAACGCCAGGAAGCTACAGTCAGTAATATGTCATTTGTGGTGTCCAGGCTTGTGCACATTTAGTGTTTCACTGTCAAATTAAGAGTCATGCCGTTTCTTCCAGTGTCGGTGCCAAATACATTAAATGTTTACTAAGTGTACTATAAGGTGATTAAAAAAAGGGTTTACAGATATGACACTATATATGGGTTTCTACACTGTTGCTGGAATTAAGGTGCACACTACTCCAGGATCCATGGATGTCCGTGTACGTCTCAGCCTTAAAAAGGAGGAGGAAGCTCTAATCTCCATTTCCAAAGCAGTAGTTGTACCATCAATTGCAACTGCTTCAACAGCTCATAATTTGTACATAGACCTGGCTGCAGCACTTTTAACAGAAACTCCATCAGAACAGAAGTCTGTGTCTACACCCCGCCCAACAGCTGATAGGTCACATCAGCTTTCACGTTAAATTAACAGTATTTATGAAATGAACAGCATGTGCCAAATGTCTTCAACAGGTTGTATCAGATGCTGAAGTGACTGAAAATGTGTTTTGTTCAAAGGGTTTGTCCTTAAAAAAAATAAATAAATAAGAGAAATGTCTATGGTCCTTCATATCATATTAAGTATATATAAAAAAAGGTGTTAGTGGTGCAGTGATGGTGGTTCAGCACAACGGCCTTGACAAGATGAGACTTGTGTCTAATGTGCCTCGAGCAGTGTTGTTTTCTAACTCTCTTTGTGAGAAGTGTTGTTTTTGACATCTTGACTGTATCATCACATTTCTTCAATGAGCCTTTATTTTTGATCAATCCTCAGAAAAATAACAACGAAATGATTCACTTGCTTTCAATGAACAGACGAACTTAAAAGGGTCAGTGTGAAGGATCCGGGGACATCTAGTGGTGAGTTTGCAGACTGCAACCACCTGAAACATGGTCCGAAGCGTGTAGGAGAACTATAGCGGCCAACATGAAAAGATCAATAGCGCTTTAGAGGCATTGTTTGGTTTGACCACTCTGGGCTACTGTAGAAACATGGTGGTGCAAACAGCAGACTACGTGACAAAAACATGATTATGTTGAGACAAATATACACTTAAGAAGACATACTTATTAATATTACATCCATTTCTGCCAGTACACCACCCTAGATCCTACGCACTGAGCCTTTAAAGGTGGCGTTGAGTTCAAATAAAACCATCCGTCTCAAAAAATCACTGACTCCACCTTAAAAGTCACCACCACTTCTATTTACTCAATGTCAATGTTGTTAATTTTTCACAAGGCTGTAACAAAATAAAACATTTATTTTTCCTGCAGACTGGCTTTTTATTGTGTCAAATCTTGGTTGGAGGTCTGGGTAGATTACAGGCTTAAATGCTTACATTAAATTAAAAATGATTTTCTTGACCTTAAAACAAAGTAAAATCAGATTTAATACAAATCCATTTTCTATTTGTGTTTAATGCATAAACAGCTTGGAGCCAAAAGGAACATTCAGCATATGCTAAGGCAGAAAACTCAAAACGTGCCTTACCTTTTAAAAGGATTTCTGATCATACTTTTAAATGTCTGAAAAAAACATGCATGAACACAGAAAGCTAAATGTCGAATTAATCAGCATCAGGTCAGCTCCAATCCACCTCAACCCAGTCCTCTTTGGCCCAATCGGGTAAAGGTGTGGAATATTCAAAATCCGGTCCTTTGTAGCGTAAAGCGTGGAGATACATGATGAGTTCTTTCTCTGTGGGATCTGGTCGTACTAGCTTGCATTCACTGCACAGGTGGTCTCTAGTCTCTGGGGGAGTTTCGGGAGTTGCTTCCGTTTGATTTTCGTTTGATGTGTTGGGTAGAGATGTGAGCAAAGAATTGTTACTGTTTGGGTCTGTGCAGCCGCTGCTGGAGCTGCAACCTGTCAGCGCCTGTGTGTCAATCTGATGACTCTCTCCACCTTTGGTAGCTTCAGAGGAACCATCTAATGTCTCAGCTTTCTCAGGTGTCTTGTTTTTCTCTGCCTTTTTGTCCGTCCCAATCCCATCATCTGGAATATCCAGGAGGTGAAGACTTTCCTGGGAGCGATGTTCCTCTACCAGGGCCTCCAGCAGCTCCTCATTACTCTTTCCAATCAGCCCCCCCTTCCCCCGGTGAGGACCCCAGGCGGAGGAACCATAGATGGGATCATTGAGGATGGGGAAGCCCAGGTACTGGAGGTGGACCCTGATCTGGTGTGTGCGGCCAGTTAGGGGTAAACAGCGGACCACGCTGGTTTTTCCATTAAAGCTCAGCCTTTGGAAGACGGTTCTGCACTCCTTTCCCTTTGGATCGACTCGGCAGAGGCCGATTTTAAAGGAAACAACCAGGATGGGCTCCTCGCAGATCAGCTCATCCTCTGGAAACTCACCCTCTACTCTGCACACATACTCCTTTTCAAGCTGCACAAATGTAAAGGACATTTTGTTTTAATGCACTTCTGATGCGTTACTGGAAATATATGCCAGATTAATATAACAGAAATCTTACCAGTATTGTCAAAACCCACCGACATTATGTCCATGTTAAATGTGTCTCCCTGAACGTACCTGTCTGTCTCTCACCAACTGGTCCAGCTTCTTTGATGTCTCCAGCGTCCGGGCAAACAGCAGCACTCCAGAGGTGAGCCTGTCCAGTCTGTGGACTGTGTGGAGCTCAGAGATGCCACGCTCTTTTCCCAGGATGAAGATCACCGTGTTGTGACGGAAACGGCCACATGGGTGGACGGGGATGGAGGCGGGTTTGTCGACCACGAGCACTTGGCCATCATCCACCAGAACCTCCATGGGTCTCCCGACCACAGGGGGCTCATGGCGGTGAACTGTGTTCTTCATGTAGTCATTATTCTGTGGATAGTCACAATGGTGGTTGCCACAATGTTAAAAAAAAGTACCGTACCACCATCTGGAACCACAGATAATTCGCAAACAGTACATATTCAATGAGAGAAATGAGAGAAAAGGTTTTAAAACTTCTGGATCTACTTATGTGAAAAAGTATTCAGTCCTTAAAAGAAAAGCTACAGACATTTATGTATGCTCAGACATAACATCATCCTTTGCGTCACTGACCCTGAGCACCACAGACAGGTCCTCCACAGACGTCTCGTTCAGGCGGATGCGACCCTCTTTGGCAGCCTTCTGGTAGTACTCGACGGACTCGGCTCTGAACTCACTCTTGAACACATCCAGCAGAGTTTTCCCAATCCACCGCCCTTTGCAGTACGTTTTGAATTCAAAGTGGTATGGATGCACTTTGCGCAGGCCACCTTCAAAGTAGTAGGAGGTCTCGTCGAAATGCTCCTTGCTGAAGCTGACACCCGGGTTCCGCTTCTGCGGAGGGGGGATGTACCTCTCGCCCGGACGGAGCTTCTTCCCTCCGGCTCCTCTCCGCCTCTTGCCTCGGCCACTCGCCTCACGTTCGTCCGGCTCCTCGCTTTTTCGTTTGCCACTTTCTGTCTCTGCCTCTGTCGTTGCGGGCGTCTCCCCGCACGCCGGGATATTTACCTCCGCCGGCGGTGCGGTGTCGCTTGCTGCCTGCTCCATTGTCGAGCTAATCTGTTGGCACCGCGGGGAATGAAAATGGCGATTCAGAGTAAAGTTAACGTTATAAAACGAGGTCAAGTGACGCAGTATTTTATTATTTACACACCGGTCATTAACGCCCGTTTGACCCGAGGAGAAGAAAAACAGCAAATTACATTTTCTCAAACCTAGAATCGACACATTCACGTGCATTACTTTCGCGCTAGAGGTCCTCCTCGCTTCACGCGCACAGTGATGACGTAAATATGTAGTCCGATCAGTCCAATGTGTAGTTCATCCCGTCAACCTTCTTCTTCCTTTTCTTTGTCCTTAATCGCCCCCTCACCAAGACACTATCGCCACCAGCTGTTCACAATGCGCATTTATTTTAGTTAGAAGATACGACTTAAATGATATTTAAATAGTAATGTAATATGAGGGCTGAACCCTTATTTGTTACAGATTTCAGAATATGTCCATTATGTGAGGAAGAGGTTGAGTATTTGGAATTCTGTGGGAAAATAATTTAAAATGTTCATCATTGATAAATCGTTAATGAACAATACGTTAAGAAAATAATTGATGTCTAAAATATAATAAGGTAAGGTAACAGAGTGTAATACACAAATGTTCTCATCGCAACACCGTTTTGAACATAGAATTGACATTATTTTGTTACATATTAGGATTCAATTTTTTTTAAGACTATCTGTTGAGAGTAAACATGGTATTCTGTAAAACTGTAATGTTAGCCTTTTGTGTTATTTATAGCCTAAATACATTCCATGACATTTAAGTAATCCAACCAATAAAATATCAATTTTATGGGTTTTATTAACAAATCTCATAAGCATACACAATTCAATATTTGTGGTTTCAAAAGAAAAGGGTCTCAGTTCCTACATTTTTAGCACAATGCCCCCACTGCTCTACAGTTACAATGTCAAACAGGA
Organism: Chelidonichthys spinosus; assembly: GCA_029853015.1. NCBI lineage: Eukaryota > Metazoa > Chordata > Actinopteri > Perciformes > Triglidae > Chelidonichthys > Chelidonichthys spinosus. Next base: position 10,654,823 of record CM056833.1, on the reverse strand, counting down.
CCCTAAACATACAGTATCTTAAGTCAGTGAGGAGAAGTCTTTACCACAAAATATATATTACTTTGTTAATTTGTTGATTTAGTTACCTTGGCTTGTACTTGGCTTTTTCAATGCAAAGCATTCCCATAAGATTACAAAGTCACAAACTACTCATTTGAATTTCCCACAAGCATCCAAAAGAATACATACTGTAGCCCCTTAAGCTGTAATTGCACTTTTCTCATGGCTGAACTTAACTGATACCATTTACTGCTGTAAATCACTTACATCTCAGACAGCCTCTCTTTGTCGTTGACAACATCCTCAGTGCTCTCTAACTGAATCAGAGGATTCTGGGACCTGGCAAGGTCATCAGTCCAGCGGTGGTCGCTCATTTAGTCGCTTACTGTTTTGATCACTCTTGGAAGCCATCTGGTCAGGCAAGCCGAGATCCTCCTTGTACGTTGCTAGGCGACAACCCAGCGGGGCAGGTGGCTGTTAAGACCGGAGCTCAGTGAAACCTGAGGTATGCTACGGGGCGCCGGAGATGCAGCACCAACGCCACCTCCTGCGGGGGCAACCACACTGCAGTCAGAGCTCACCTCTAGGGAGAGAAGGAAGGATAGCACGATCGATCAGGAACAAGCTACAGGATGGAGGTGGATGTGAAACATGAATCATAAAAACACTCCTGATTGATGTTTGTCGTTACATAAAAGTAGTTTTCGTTCATTGATTTCAGTTTATATATGATTGCTTGTTTTTTGATGCAATACCCAGGCCACTGACGCCTTTTGTCAGTCAGGGGGACGTAAACCACTCCCATCAAAGCTTTCTTGAGAAAGGTCCCGTCGCTCTGCCGATCGTACTGTTCTAGCACCTGACTGCCACCGTCGGGGCCCACTGGGAGAACCAGCCGACCGCCAGGCTTCAGCTGCTCCAAGAGCTTTAACAAGGAGAGGACATAAGGTCATGTTCAAGAAGTGATTTCAGGATTTCCTCGTCATATAGAAAAAAACATTTAAATCCATACGCGTCCTTACAGCCTTAGGAACAGTAGGCGCAGCTGCACCGACACGGATGGCGTCAAACGGCGCTCCGTCTGGGTGGCCGAGCCTTCCATCTCCCACTGTGGACAGATGTAGGTTTGCCTTTTATGTTTTTATGTCGCTGTGCGGCTCCAACATTTGAAAGATGCTTGGACAAGCACTCACCTACAAGCTTGATGCGTCCAGAGGTGAGAAGTTCTGGGTCATCAGCTTGCACATGTTTTATAGACATTTGAACCAGTTCATCGATGTGTTCAATGCCCACCACTCTCCCGCTGGGTCCCGTCTACAACCAACAAATATGCAGCTGATTGCTTATATACTGTATTTCATGCCATCTGCTAGAAAACAAACTTACCATCCGTGCAAAGCAGGCTGTGAGATACCCACTTCCTGAACCCACATCCAGTGCCGAAGCCCCTTCAGTGAGTTTGTCACTCAACAGCTCCAGAGCATGAGCATGCTGTCAAACCACCAAAGGACAGCATTTAGCTCATGATGCGTTTGTCCATAAATTAATCTTGAGAACTCTCCTCACATGTCAAAGCGGTTAAGTGTAGTACTCACCATGTGTGGTGCACTGATGGTTGCCCTGTAGCCTGCAATGAAGAATTGTCATAACACAGTTAAAACACACAATTAATTCACTCATAACCGCCACCATATGGATTACATATTGAATACCTATGGACTGAGGAGAATCTGCATAAGGGTAGTCTATGGAGTAGAGCCCTCTATCTGTAGCCAGCATGGCCTCAAACACTCGGTCGCTGCGGATCACCCCGTGATCTGGAAGAGAAAACGGAGGCTGAGCTCAACTGGAAAATGTGAAATGTGTGCCGGATGAATAATGTTAAAGTCTGTGCGCTGATCGGTTTGTGTTTCCCTTTTAATGTAAGTAAAATTGTGTGGGATTTTGGAATGTGTTATCACAATAAAGCACACTCTTTCTTGTCTTAAACATTCTATTACAGTTCAATAAATAAATGGAAGAAAAAACAGCCCTTCTTCCAAATTTATTGATGGTTTTCTTTTGTCTGCCCATTGCATTATATTTAAGCTCTCTATTTTCCATTTAAACAGGTTAAATGTCACTTTCCAATTTCAAACTGCCACGCAACAGTAGACATTTGTCACTTCAATAACCAGAAGCACTTTTCAGTTAAAATGCAATACAAAAAAGCTTATATCTGCTTGGATTAGATTACATGTGTTAATAAATAGTGTATAAAAGCACCACCTGTCACACTTCAAATGTGTTTCCACTGTGGACCTTGAGGTTTTGAGACAAAGACCTTGCCATGTCAACGCTCAAGTCCGTGACATCAGTCCAATTACCCCTCAGCCTGCTGATGAGCTCCGGATGCGTTTTGCCGCTGGACATCCACGCCATAGTCCGGGACAGCAGCACACCCATCGGGACGGCCACTACTGCCAGGCGCAACGCTGCTCGCATCTCCTACACTGGATCTCCCTGCGGCGACATGATGGTCAGCGCTCGCAAACCTGAGTACGTGACGCACACACAACTGGAACAGGGTCAGTGGTTAGTAATATTAATGCTGCCAATCACTCCAAGGTGAACTGAATGTGGCGGAGCATAATATTCATACACTAAAGTGAACTTGACAGTTAGCTAGCGAACTGAACCAGCCGCAGGGTTTACCGCGATATTAACCCGTTCACGTTGCATTATAAACGTATAATATCACTCAGTTCGCAAATGCTTATGCAAGTTCTTCAAATAGTCAATAATCATGTTAAAAAAAAAATTAAACCGAGATTATCAACGCTTGTTCACCTCGGTAGTACGCCTCCGTTCCTGTCCAGCTGAGACAACTTCCGGATTCTTTCACAAGCGTAACACGACGCCTGACCAATAAGACTATCAAAAGAAGCCCCAGAGACCCAATCAGATTGCAAAACAGTTTGACGGGCGCTGACAACGTCCAATCACGTGGCCCTAAATAAGGAAGTGGGTTGTCATTAGAGATTTCGTGAATCATGGACACAGTTAGCTCGCGAGGCTAATCTTTAATCTTTAAATTCATACATCAGAGGAAATAACGGTCATTCTATTGAGCTCGTCACACAGGTAGGACATATTTGTAGTGCATTGTGGTTACAAACCGTTTGAATGACATTTCATCTGCACAACAAAATGCATAGCGATAGTCAATGCAGTCGTTCGAGACGCCAATTGAGCAAAGTATGTTGATGGACATTAGAGCTCAGTTTTTGATTGCGTTTAGTATTTGGAAATCTGCGTAGTTTGCCTGTTATCTAAATGTCTCACGAACATGCCTGTTTTAATGTTGCTGACAGGACCAGGTCGTAAAAAAGACTGGACTAACGTTAGCTAGCGTCTGTTAGTCAGTCGACCAGGATGATTGACGACTTCGAGAGCCAGGAGGCTGTCCGATCCAGCGGGGAGTTGTGGACTGAGATCTGCTCCAGTCTGCCGGAGGTGCAAGCTGAAACAACCCAAGAGACCACGACGGAGTTCAGAGACTCATTTCAGCCGGCAGCACAGGTCGAAGTGCAGGTCAACGGAGATGCAAATGGGACACTCACCAGTTCTTCTAGCGCAACATGGGAACCCATGGAGGATTCCCAGATCTACATAGCCAGTTTAGGTATAAGAATCCTTCCTGTCTGTTCCTGCCCCTTCCATCATGACTGCAGGCATCACGTCACATCTAGCTCACGTTGTCCTCCTCCACAAAGTTCTATTGGAGATTGTAGGAATCCTAAGGCTTCAAAAGTTAATTAACTGAGGAAACAATCCATAGATTAATCAAATAATCCTAAATCTCCAGACTAATTGATGGACTGTGTGTGAGGAGAGAGGAAGCGATGGCAAAATAGACAAACTTTGGCACAGACTTCTTTTATAAATGCCACAATTGTGATTAATGATCTAAAATAAAATATATATTTTTTGTTTATATTTTGGTGCAGAGAACCGCCTGAAGAAAATAAAGGGCCAATCAAGCGATGTGACGTCCAGAGACATGTTGCGCTCCTTGTCTCAAGCTAAGAAAGAATGTTGGGATAGATTCCTGCACGACGCACAGACCTCGGAGCTCTTCCAAGGCGGTGACATGGATGAGAGGTAGGACGGGTAATGCTGGTCCACACCTGTACTTCTGCCAGGGCACAGACATTAGTTAAAGGGTTGTCCTGCCAGGGGAATGCCACTACCTTCATATTTAATATGCCAGAAATGGTATGTCCTAATACGTAGTATGGCAAATGCAATATACCAGAAATACCAGGATGTTCTACTACATCACATTTTGTTGTATGCCTAGTAGCAAGAGGGTCAAAGTTCAAGGTGTCACATTGTGAAGAAGTAGTATGTCCCAATTGAATGTATGCTGCATACAACAATATGTATTTACTGTGTAAGGGCAGCAGCAGCACATGCTAAAAGTAAAAAAAAAGGTATGTGATTTGGAATGCAGCCTCAATTTACTTTCTGTTCTGCCAAAAATAATCCCATTTCAACCTAAGTACTGCATCTTACTGACATTTTATATTCTAACAGTCAATGATGCAGGAGTAACTCCATTTGCTTTTCCTGTTGTATTCTCGAAATACAAGATACAATAATAATTTATTTAATACAATAATATTTTTCTCCACAACAGAATTACTTACCATTTGTGTACCTCCCTTCCCTAGTGCTCTCGAACACTTCAAGAGGTGGTTGATTCCTGAGAAGGTGGCCATCAGCACAGAAGAGCTGGAGTATCTCCTGAGGCCGTCTCAGAATAACGAAGCAGCGGAAGCAAACGGAACACAGAACGAGGAAGACACGGAGGGAGAGACACAAAACCCTGAGGAAGATGATGCTCACTGCCCGGAGAAATAAGTGTATTAAAATAGTAACACTGAGCCGAGACCTAATTGGACGTGCCCCCTTTTAACCCCTGCTCAATTTGAGCTGCGTTTTGTCATAGCGCTGTTTTGGACAAAGCTTTTGTTAACGGTGGTCAAAGAAGCAATCACAGTCTGCCATCATCCTCTGTATCCCCAGCAACTGAATGTTAAGTACTTATTCAGTCCTTGTTATTCACCCCTTGAAGAATTAGCATCTAGTCTGTGTAGTGACTCCCATTAAAGCTGTTATAAGAATGGCTCTCAACTTTGAATACATATGCAAAGAAGGGTAATGATGAAGGACCACATGAAGTACCATGTTGTAAATGAGGCATCTTATGTTTTGAAAAATTGTGACTTCCAGAATACTGTGCGATTATATTCCTGAAAATATTGTAACATATTGTGTAACATCTTGATTTTTGCCAATGTTGATTTTTTTAAATGAACCCATGTTTCAATAAAAAGTAGAATTGATTCTGTCCATTTGTCTTATTTTCTGGTAATTATACAGTAAAAACAATAGAGGTATTATAATCTCTTTAAGGTAGTTTGCAACACACACACACACACACACACACACACACACACACACACACACACACACACACACACACACACACACACACACACACACACACACACACACACACACACAGTTCTCCAATGTGAAGCTGAGGTCCTTGAAATAAAAAAAAAACTCCCTTGATTATCCTTTTGTATTTTCCAGGAATTTAAATTTGCTCCCATCCTCAATTAAAATGTAATTCCTGTGGAAAGGAATCCACCTGGGGTCCACTGAGAAAAAGCAAGGGTTCTAACAATGTAACCCTAAACGTCATCCCTGGATAAATATAATTTAAAAGGGTATAATATGATCTAACACAATCATTACAAAATGACATTTCATCTCTGTATCTATTCATTTATATTCATAGAGGTTGCATTTTAAATTGGTTTAGAAAGAAGTTGGAACTTTGAATGACAATCTGAGCATTTGACACCAGCTGCAGCAGCAGCAGCTACGGGTCAAGCTGCTTTTCACTGAAGCCCCAGTCTAAACCTCGTGTGTTCACACCATCAACACCTCTAAGCTCACCTCACCATTGGCAATCTCTACAGGACCTGAATACAGGCAATGCTGGCTGGCAGCAACAGCTCAGGGGTTTATTGGAAAGGTGAACATACATACCCTCACTGGCATGTCCAAACAGAAGAAGTGTTGAGTCCACTGGGAAGCGGGAACTGCAGGTGGGTACAGATGGAGTTCAGGAAATAATAGTCTCAAAAGCAATGACACAAAGCAGCACTGACAGGCAACTTGCTTGGGGAAAAGGAGTGATTAAATATCTGCAGGGCCGATGAGGGGAAGTGGCGAGCAGGTAGGAAGGTCAGGTGACTGCAGAAGAGGAAAGGTCAGAAGGCATCTGGTGGACAGGTAGAGAATGACAATGACAGAGCCAGACAGAGAGTTAGTGGTCCAACTCAAGCTTGAAATACTGTCCAATTAGAAATGAATAGGGATGAGAAAGATCCCAAGAGCTTCTTTTGAAACATGTGTGTCTCTCTGCTAATGATCTAGACGCGTCCACAACTGGCCTCCATACATCCTTCTCCCATTGCAGGACAACTGCCTCGAGCCCATATAAAGACACATCAGCTGACAGGTCAAAGGCTTTTTGCTGAGCATCACACCCGTTCCTTTTCTTTGAGAGCAGGTCTCTCAATGGCCTTTCTCTGAAAGGTGAGGGATTCATTTCCCCAGTGACTATACCAAGGAAGCTACGCAGTTTGCTGACTTTGGACCGTTCTCTCAAATCCAGAACAGCCCTGGCGTCCCGGATCAGGTTTCACTTCACTCCACTATTATTTCCTCGTGCTCTTCCTGTGACATCCCCCATACAAGCACATCAGCAATGTGGCACACTGTACCTGGAAGCCCCTCCAGGACCAGAGACATCCGGTGCTGGAAATGTTCAGGTGCGGACGTAATTCCAAAATGGTAGCCTATTAAAATAAAAGCATCCAAATGGCATAATGAAAGGGGTGTATTTGGCTGATTCCACCTGCCAGAAGCCCATTTTTGCATAGAGTTGGCTAAAACCCCTAATATCTGCTCCACTGGAGGTAGAATTACTTTCTCCTACACACCTCATTTCATTTAGTTAAGTCCACTCAGATTCGCACCATATTCATCTTCTTGGGCACTGACCATGAATCCACAGACCACATCTGTGACACACAGTCTTGGCTATACACTGCCTTATGACCTTCCCCTGGTAACCCTGTGGTTAATGTTGCAATGCTGTGAACTGTGGCTAAATTCCTCAGGCAACGTCTGCATGGATGCTGACTTACGCTGGGTCAAGCTTTTGATGCCGAAGCTGCAAGTGCCCACATGTTGCTTTGCCCCGCTCATCCTGGTACTTGGGAATAGCTTTTAAAAACTTCTGACACCATGTTATGATGGTGGAGGAAGAAGTACATGGCTACATGGCATGCATGCAGTTCTTGGACTGTACTGAGCTCGGTCCTATCCCACATGTATCTCTCATAACTCACATGCATAAGTTATATGAACCATTTACGTCAAATCTCAAGAAAACCAGTTTACACCGTTTACATCGGGGAGTCGGCTTCCAGCTGTGCATCCAATAACCTAAAAAAAGCCTAACAGACCCCAGAGGCAGGTGGGTGCGTGAAGATCCACTAATACACGTGAAAAGGATGGACACACAGGGGTTGCTCTAAAACAGATAATGCCTCCATACTTCTGAGAAGCATTTGGCTCTGTTAAAATCCATGTCAAATACAAGATGATTGCTACGCTTATAGTTCATGAACGTTTTGTGCTGAAAATGTCATCACAATTCATACATACAGTTAAGCAAATACATAAATATTGTCCATGTCTTCCAGTTCATGTTCATTATCCTCACAATCAGCCCCAATGTTCCCTTCAAGTAGTCGTATGTTAATGTATTTTGTCCCGGTGAACCCAAGGCAGATACTTGATGAATCACACAATCACACTGGTTCTTTTTTTTGTGGTAGCTCTGCCACTGAGACTAACAATTTCTGAATCAGTTGTATTATTATACATAGTTAAGGTGTGTACTGCTGGAGAGAGATCGTGGCTTGTCCCTTAATTGTTCAATTTAATTTCTGTTCCCTATGTTGGTTTCTGGGTGTGTTTTTACTAAGAAAGTGGCCTCAGCTCCTCCACTACTGGGCAAATATAACATAATATGAATGACGATATATGAGGAATAATATCATAAAATATGTCAGGATCAATATAAATTGATAATATTAAACCAACGAGACTTTGGTTCCAATAAGAAAATTATAATGATTCCATCGCATTAAAAATATCCATCAATAAAGCCAGGCTGGATCATAATATATTCATTATTTATAACCAGAGTGGCACTATAGTTCCCAAGAGGAATATCTGAGGAGATTTTAATGATTGTTCAACGGAGGTAATGACATACAGCCATCTCACTGGAGGTGACTCATTCACATGAACATGTATGCTGTGTGTGTGTGTGTGTGTGTGTGTGATGAATGAGCGAGAGAGAGAGAGAGAGAGAGAGAGAGAGAGAGAGAGAGAGAGAGAGAGAGAGAGAGAGAGAGAGAGAGAGAGAGAGAGAGAGGGTGGGCTGCAGTGAGGAGGTGAGGCAGCACAACAGTTGGACACACAGCGAACAAAGGACACAAACAGATTCTGGACTGTCTAAGTCATTAAAAAATGTCTGACTGACATCTCTCAGAGGTACTTTTTTCTTTTAAAACCTACCGTTTTTATCAAATGCATGCACTCTGATTACTGTCAAAATCTGCATTAGGTTAGTTCTTTGCTTAGAAATTGTTATTTAATAAGATTGAGAGGTGTTTTGTGTATTAAGGACTGCTTAAGATTTCTATATATAAAAAGAAAACAGATGTATGTTAATTGTGTGCAAATTAATGTGTCACTGATCTGGTTTTGTGTGGTATTATCTGTATTGGACACAATTAATCTTTCTTGGAAAATTCAGATAATTTAGGCAGAGAACTTAACATTATAAATGGTATATGATCAACAGGTCTTAGCCCATGTAAGTCATTAGCACTTATTCATATTCACACTATATTAGATTTTTAATTTAAGGTTGAAGCATTCCCTTTTCTTTTTTCAACGATTTGCAATCTGACTAATTTGTACTGTTTGCTATTTGTGTACATTTGTGTATTTAATAGGTTTGATATGAGTGAAAAAGTCAAATTGAGAACGACGTCAGTGTTGACGGATATTTGAGCAGATTTGAGAGGATGGGTATGACTGTGTTATTTCTGCTGTACATAGACAGAGTTAAGAGGGAAAGAAGAGCCAAACAGAAACTCTCATGGATTAGACTGATGATTGGTTATGAAAAGCAAAAATGTTTTTCAAAGAATGAGATTGAAAAGTTTCAGAGAGGCTGAGATCGATAAAAAAAAGGTGAGAAATGTAAAGTGAAGAGGAGAGGAAGATGAGATGTGAAGATGAGGCAGAGGAAAGTGAAAAGATCAGTTGGGGGAGGGGGGATTTACAAACCCAGCAGCTTTTTAATTACATCAATCCACTGAATGTGTCTTTCGCTCTTCAATAATCTCTCTAATCACTTTGAGTTCAATCAAAATGCTCTTCTTTGACAACTATAGGCAAAATTATGTAAAATTAGGTTTTTATGCAAAATATGCTGCAGGTTATAAATAGTTTGTCATTCATTCAGGCTCCTGCAGCTATGGACTGGGCAGAGTCATTGAACCGATCCAGGGGGAACTCTTCCACTCCAGCCTCTTCCTCATCTCCATCCACGTTTGACTCTTCATCCACCTTCTCCTCCTCCTCCTGCTGCAACTCCTCCCACCCCCTCTTCTCAACCTCCCCGTCCTTTTCTGGCCTGGACCTCCTGTCCAACCTGAAGCCTGTCTTCATCCCCCTCTACTCGGCCGTGGTGCTGGTCGCCTGCTCCGGCAACCTTCTCCTGCTCTTTCTCATCTGGCACAACAAGAAAACACACAACACCACAAACTTCCTCATCAGCAACCTGGCTCTGGTCGACCTGGTCATGTGCGTCTTCTGCGTGCCTTTGACGGCCTCCTACGCTTTCGACCGGCGTGGATGGGTGTTTGGTCCAGGCATGTGCCATTTCGTCACCGTCATGCAGTCTGCAGCCGTGTACGCAGCGTGCCTGTCCCTCATGGCCATCGCGGTGGATCGCTACGTGGTGGTGGCTTATCCGATCCGCAAAAGAGCAGGGTGGCAGTTCTGCTGGGGTCTGGTGGTCCTGATCTGGCTGTCCTCTCTGGCATTATCCACGCCCACGGCCCTACACACCGTCCACCTGGACCTGCGGGATGTGGGGCTGCAGATGGCAGTGTGCGAGGAGTTCTGGGATGGCCAGGAGAGAGGCCGCCTCATCTACTCCTGTTTCATCCTCTTCTTCTCCTACTTTGTACCACTGGCCGCCGTCTCCATTTCCTACTGGGCCATATCCTATCAGCTGAAGCAGCGGACCACGTCGGGCTTGACTGCGTGTCAACAGTTGAGATCTGCGAGGTCTGCGTGGAGTAGGAGGAGGAGGAAGACCTTGTACCTGCTGCTGGTGTCCGTCCTCTGTTTCACCTTCTCGTGGCTTCCTTTACAGGTACTGATGAAGGGAAAAGAGAGACTGATGATTTGATGGATACATTAAAACATGAATAAACTAGAAAGGTGCCGTCGGTAGAGTGCAGATCTCTGCCAGGTGTGTCTGCGACGACCTCTGCTGTATTGTGTGATTGAATGATTCCAACCCACAACTGGCAACCCTCTGTCTAAACACTAATGGGCCAGTTCAGAAACCCAACTGCAGGATAAAAGGGGTTTTGCCAAAGGTCCTCACAGCCATAACTGGACACCCAAAATATGATGCTGTTTGCTGCAGCAGAATGTGAAGTTAGCTGTGGACAGACACAGTGGTGCACGCTATCACTCACCGACACACGCATTTGGCGGAGATAATTCATTCTTAAACATTCTTGAATAGTGGGACATTTTGATAAATATGTGTAATTGCTTTCTTGCCGCATGTTAGCAGCAAGTTAGCTTAGCATAGAGACTAGAAACAGGGGCTAACTGCCAGCTCTTTAGAATGGTAACAAAATACCTATACTAGCACCTCGAAAGCTCTATGTAACATGCTGTATCTAGTTTGTTTTATCTCTTGTTTAATTTATAAAAAGAAATGGTTTTATGGGGATTATGTGTGGGACTATTTTTTGTCATCCAATGCAGTGACTTCAATAGCAATAATAATACTTTGTAGTCAGAGTGAGGTAACCAGGTAAGCAACTCTGCACCATATAAAGAGCGTAATTTGTCTACGTTTAAGACGTTTGTCTCAGTTTAAGATGTTTACTTTTTCCCCCTTTTCCAGTCTAAGTGTTAAGAGAAGCAAGCTGTTGCTTTGTATTCATCATACAGACATGAGAGTAGCTGCGACGTCTTCCTCTGCAAGAAAGCAAATAATCTGAAATGACCAGCTTGAACAAGCAGCAGATGATTTTTACTGCATCATTTGAAGTATTTAACAAAATGTCCAACTCTACCTTTAAAATAAGAGATTCCTAAAGAAATGAAGTGTATCTTGCATGAATGTTGAATGCTAAACATTGTTCAACTTCCCAGGTGGTGAATCTGATCCGTGACCTGGACACGGACTTCTCCATCTTAGGGAAGAACTACGTGAACATCATCCAGGTGTCCACTCACTTGCTCGCCATGAGCTCCGCCTGCTACAACCCTTTTATTTACGCCTCATTGCACGACAAGTTTGTCGCCTACCTGTGCAGCCACTTCCTGTCCCGGCGAAGGAGGAAAGGCAAAGACAGGGGTCAAGGGTCAAGCATCCTGACAATGTCACACAGAGTGCAGCGCCTCCACACCTCCACGACTGCAGCGGATTTCACGGGCGCTGTTGTAAATAATGTCATTCTTCAAGACAACTACGCTTAAAGTGTTGTTCGGCTTGAATATGCACAAGAATTTACTTTTTTTTTCCAGAAACGGATCAGGATTTCTTCTGAACGCCAAATGTTAATCTGAATCTTGTCAGCATTTATTCTTAAAGGCAAATTGGGTGAAAAGAAAATCCCTTTTAATCATGGTGCGATTCAAAATGGCAAGGCTTTCATAAAACAGCCAATGTTGTAAATACACTTATACAGCCATTTTGCTCAAAATATACAATATTTGGTAATATATTTGGTATTTTTTGTTGTACATTATAATATGAATTAATATTATTGAGTATTTCTAGTACTTTATGGTATGTTTATGTCTATTTATTTGCTATTCCTGTCAAGTTAAACTGAGCATATTTAGATAATTCTGTGTTTTATATGTGTTTTCTATTATAAACAGGTTTATTTAAGTCACCCTTTCCTCTCCATTCATTAAGTGACAAAAGAGGAATGAATCACGTATTTGTGAATGAGTTCGGCTTTGAGTCACTGAACGCTTTCTGCTGCAGCTGTAACATTTAGTGAGCGCAAAGTAGTATTCAACATACGCAGTTTAAATGTCAACATCATCTATGTTCATTAGGATATATAAAACAGAAAAGAGTCTTAACCTATGAATGAGAACATTTAAATCTGCAAATATAAAATATAAAAATAAATGCAAATGTTGACAGTGAACTTGCATTGAATTTGTTTCTATCTAAAAATCTGTTGATCGCTATGTTTCACATAAATTACAAGATACTTGTCTCTTTCTTGAATCTGCCAGTTTAAATATTGTTTACCACTTGTACCACTACTGTCTGACTAGCGACTGAGGCTTTGAGCACCGACAGCTCCAATCCGCTCTAAGAATGAGTCATCTTCTGAACTGTCAGGATCCCGGTCACTAGAGAGCTGTCAAATTGTAATGAATTAAATTATGGCAAACACTCCTATTAAAGAGCTTCCGTGGAAATGATGCTACATTTAAAGCCTATATAATTGAATCAAAGGCATATCAAACAGCCTTAGAAATTCACCAATAATGTGTAATGAGTAATCAAAGACAAAAATCTGGTTTTCATATTGATGAGAAATCATTCATTTAATCTAACATATTGTGCAGAGAGCACATCCTGTTATCCTCAAAATTATGATTGTAGCGTGAACATCCTTTATAAAAATGCAAATATGATTTTTTTCTGGTAGTCCGGTTAAGTACTGGTAGCGTTTGCTGCGAGTCTAAATTCAGGAGAGATGATGGCACTGTTTGGACTGTTGCCATGAACTCTATGCATTTGTGATGTGTAGGAGAACCGAGATCGGTGAAGCAGAAAAGCAATATAAGCGGATTCTTAAAGGACATTGGTGTTGTTGGTGATGTCTACTCTTGTCTGTCTGATGATACAAATAAACAACCAACAAAGGGACAATTTTGGAATAACCTTGCAGGGCATTTTGGGCTGAAGAAAACAATTTACAGGCTTTCACTTGCAATTGCAGTGTTGTTCTTCTCTCTAAGGCACCAAGGAGGGTGCATTTAGGCTGAAGTTCATAAAAAAAAAAAAGAAACAGGACAAATAATGAAAGATTTGAGAAAGGAATGAAACCCCATGTATTTTTTTTTTTTTTTTACTGTGGCAAGGACTTTGTACAGACCAAAAAAGAAAGAACCCCCCCCCCCAAAACAAATCTCTGTACTCTCACTACAATCAGAAAGCACTCAACTCTGGCGCTTACATAAGTCACATTGTCATATTTATGGTTCTTATGTTAAGCAGAATGTGTTGCAGCATATTTGATTTTGTTTTAAATGTTGCAGAAACATTTTGCCAGAATAATGGGAAACAGGTCAAAGGTAAAGACACTGTCATTGTGTACATTGTTAGCGTGTACAGCCATACGGAGCAACAGGAAGGTCCAAATGATGGGAGAGTGGTGAAAATTGGAATGGGCTGTCTGTGAAAAGCCTTGCAGGTGTGTTATTTAAACGCCCTAGGGCCTCTATCCTGGCATGAACCTGCTCTCAGCACAATGCATGTAGATAGCTGACATGACATAAGAAAATCCAATTTGGAAGCAGTTTATTCACCTATTTGACAAAATCTTTTAGTGCCTTTGGGGCTTTTTTATTCCCTTTTATATTGTATGATTTAACAACGGTGAATAGCTAGATTTAATTCACAGCTTGGTCTGCTGTCAGTGGAAGTGTGATTAGAGGAGGCGGTTAACATTTTCTGTACTCTGAACTCAAGATGTTCCAAATATATTAATTTTAACTTATATTTTTTTACACAGCTGGTTAGGTCGTTTTAGTCAAGTTTACATGTGTTCTCCTTTTGGTGGAGTAAGCAGCACCCTTTAACCATTTAACGTTACCATTTACTTTTATTATTTGACATATTTCAACTGCTTACTTTTGGCTATTTCATCTGTTTATCCATATACTTGTCACATATTAAACTGCTAATTATCTTTAGCAGAAGTAAGGACATGCATTTTTACAGACTGACTTTCATCAAAGAGATCAGTAAGGGTCATCTTAACAGTTCAAATTGAAAAAAAAAAAAAACAAAGAAAGACAAATGGAAGTTTCCAATGCAGTTTGAATGGTAAAAATCAATTTCTAAAACCAACTAACTGGTGGTTTCAAGGAATTTCATCCGGAGGCTTTACAGTGTAGGTGGGTCATTTCAACACACATTGAACATCATACAGGTCAAAAAGCATAATTAGCTCTCCTTAATGTGTCTAATATTAAGAGGATATTGGGCTGGCTACAGGACCCCAAACAGTTATATATACTTTTAGCTACCCTGTTTATAAGTTACTTTATGTTTACTTATTCTAAGGATTACTTAAAGGCAACGACATCATCATAATCAGCTTATTGAACTGTGAGACAAAACGTCGCACACGTGTAATCCTATTTGGTTGTTTTGTTTTCTTCTTAACACAAATATGTGGATGAAAATATAATTTAAAACAAATCCCTGGTTGGGAATATTAAAAAGACATGTAGATCCTGTACTGACTGTTGCTGCAGGAAACAGGACCAAGGTAACAGCAAACTAATGGTTGAATTAAAGCAGCTGGCTCTCTCCCCTGATTCCCCTCCATGCTCGCTTGCTGCTACAGATGCAAATGATTTACCTGCTCATTCCATTTAAAAGCTCATAACCTGATTGAGGAGCGCTCGAGGCTTCATACATATTCATCAGAAGCCTGATTATTGAAGTGAGATGATTTACGTCTCCTTGCGTCTGCTTTCAAGAGGCTCACATGCTTGTTTTTCCTGTCATGATCTACGCAGTGTAACAGACAAATGGGACTATTCCAGGTGGAAGGACATGAATTAATAAAATATCTTTACATTTAAATGCAAATAAAGTTAAATTACATTCCTGAAATTCCGATTGTTTTCAGCAGAATGCTGAAATTGTTAAACTTTCTAAAATGAAGGACAAAAGGAGTCGTGGTGAGACACATTTCTAATTAAATCCATAATGAAACAGATGGGGAGTTCAGAACTAGATGTTGTGAGTTGTGTGTTAATTCAATGGGGATAACAATGATTATTAAGTTTGTAATGTGGATTGTTTTCTACCTCAATAAGAAATATTTGACACCAACATTTTTGAAAACTACTTTAAATTCTCAATGCTCCATCACTGCCAAGACTGGATTTCATCAAACAATCAAATATTTAAAAAAGAAATGTGGCTGAGTGAGCCCTCATGTGGACAACAGCTATTACTACAGTTCTATACTTGTAGTATTTGTCATTTAAACTAAAAGCCATAAGAAAAAAAAACACATGTTCAAACTCATATATTATTTATTACAATTAAATATTTTTCTTATATTACAGAGGTCCATTTGAAATCATACAAATAATCTGTGCTGTGATTAATATTTCCAAGGAATTTCCAAAATGCCATGCAAAGAATATGACATAAACATCACATCAGAAGAACCAAAGTTTAGGGTTTGTTTGTTTTTCTACACCTGGGAATGACGTTTCGATACCTTCCCCTCCCTCTCTTTTTGGTGCAAACATTTCTTTGCGGCGATTCGAGATCAGACCAGCGTCGACTGGTGAAAAATGAAAGGCATTTGGAAGGTGGGTATAAAGAACAGATCCTTCTCTTGGTGGAAAACGCTCGGAGTACATACTTGCTAATGGGAACAGGCACAGAGGACCAATTAAGACATACGTATCACACATCTTGATTAGACATAATTAGTTTGCCGAGTGATTCCTAAGGCCATATAGTAAGTGTGTGGTTTTGAACGCCGATCCAGAACCCTCTAGGGGGATTTTAAAAATCAAACCAAATCAACCCACTTCTGCTGTGTTGGATTGTGCTGTGTGGGCTTTAATGACATCCACCATCCATCATTATTCAATGAAATGATTCAGTCTGCCGCGAAGGTCTCCAATAGATTTGCTTAAGACTTTGGTTTCATTGAAATCGCGGTCTTTTCTATTCCATTTCAGTCTAATGAATGGAGGAAAGTCATAATGTGATCTATTCAACCCTTTGTACAGGGTTGAATAGCAGAAGTAAGCAGGATGTGGGCAATTTCAAATAATACTCCATCCAAAATATCTCAGCTTTGCATGATCAAACACACCCCCTGTGCTTTTAAGGTAGCTGTAAATAGTTTGTAGTTCATGTAGAACAGCGCCCGTCCATTAAAACATGGTTCCAATGGTGACAATGGTTTCAAAGCAGAGTAAAAGACGCCTCAAACACTCCTGCAGCATAAACGATCTCGTCTCTGCTTGAAGCTCTGCCAGGTTTGGAGCATAACGAGCATACAGATGGACAGCTGAGAGGCGGATTATGGCGAAGAAGTGGATTAGAAAAGTTTCTGTTTTGATACTTTTTGTCGTCTATGAAAACTTGTAATGCCTGAAACTTACCTCAGCTGATGGAATTCAAGCTGACAACAGGCGCTGTTCTTCGATAAAAACCCCAAACCACAAACTCAGTAATTTGGGAAATCCGCTTTCTTGTCGAGAATTAGATGAGAAAATCAATACCAAACACTAAATATGAAGCTACAGCCAAGAGACGGTTCACTCAGCGAAGTGTAATGAATCCATTTTTACAGACGTGACTTACTGAGCGCTAGAGGTGCAGGGAGGTCTTTTTTATGATAGCTTTATAGATATGAGACCGGTATCGATCTTCTCATTTAACTCTTGACAAGAAAGTTAATTAGTAATTATTTCCCCAAATGTTGAACTATTAGGGGGGACTTAAAATAAATAGATATTTTTTACCCATCAGATCCCACAATATGACGTGGCTGTGATGAGGCCGAGATGCATCTCAAGCATCTAGGAATCCAGATCAGCATACTAAGAAGCTCCATAACCTCAGGCTGATATCGGTACACATTTCTAACAAAAAAAAAGAAAGGCTGGGAATGTTCTATAAGGCAGCAAGATCAAGGGCACAGGCTAATGGCGAGGTGGGTTTAAATCATTCTAGCATTCGGCATTTAAAGGTGAGGAGGCCAAGCTTTATCATCGGTGGAGGAGTGACAGGAGAGAATGACAGGAAGCTGGGAGAGGCCAAGGTACGTTTTGGTCCTGCAGGTGAAGCATCTCTGTGTCAGCAGGTCTCTGTGTCCGAGACCCTTCTGAATGTTTCCTCAAAATCTGCCCGGAGGACTTTGACATCTCAACACAACACTGAAGCTTGTATTGGCCAAGCGAGCTCAATCAGTCACAGGAATACTATCGCAAAAACAACTCACACGTTTCATCTTAGACAGTGCAGCTATGAAGGAGCGACCTCCTTTTTTTATAATCAGGAATGAAAGCCACGTATCTAAAACTCTATTCTTTAAAATTATCTTTTGAAAATAAATTATATTTTCTCAGTACAGAAATAAATACATATCTTCTCTCAAACATAGGAATGGATCATCATCATCATCATCACAGGTCTAAATGCTACGCTGAATACATTACTCACCATCTCATCGGTGAAGAAACAAGAATATAGGTGACTAACTGATGCCATCTGCCACGAACAGAACACTCATCCAGATTTATAAATGCAAATATACAGTTAGCCGACACCGGAGTCGTATCCCACCTCTGGCAGCTTTGAAGAAAAGGAAAAGTATTCAGTATTGGCATAACAAAAATCCCCTCAATGCTCGGCTCGTTGGATGTTTTCACGCTGCAGAATCACACAAACGGAAGTGTGCTTTCTTTGTAGAGTGCAGGTCTGTTCTACATAAATCCTATAGTTTAAAAAAAAAACCCTCCTCCTTTTATCGTCTGTGGTGATAAAAGTTGAATTTAGTTAATCAAGCCTTCTGGTTGAGAACCTTTCCTCACAGCTGTGGTCAGACTTTACTATGCAGACCTACAGGTTGATCACAGTCATGAAAAGGGAAAAGTTAAATCATAGAACCGTGTAAAAACCGGAGAGTGAGGTGAGAATACCAATACTACTCTCATGCAGCTGGAGCCAGCAGCCAGTTAGCTTAGCTTAGCACAAAGACTTAAAGGGACGAAACAGCTAGCCAGCCTCTGTCCTGTTTACAATCTTTATGCTAAGCTAACTGGTGCAGTGCACTGCTGCCACTTGGAAAAGCATCCGTATTCAGCGACTTCCAGAGAAATCTACAGCAGATGTGATTAAACCTTCAGCCACACCGAAAAAAAAATCTTCCTTCTCGAGGCCCAACGAGGCCCGATATGCCTCATACCTCCTTTAGCCGTGGCATACCACTGAGATACTGGTCTGATATCTGCCAGGCAGACAGTGACATAATTCACATGTAACACCGACCTCACTTCATACCTATCAAATGTCACATTTCTAAGAGCTACAGTAGCGTTTTCTACAGCAGAGTATGTTCCCGATTCGTCACACAGCTACTACGACACCACAGAGCCATGATAAAGACCATTACACTGCCATATTAACTCTTATACAGTTCGTCACGCCACTACTCGTACTAAATAAAAGGTGTGGCACGTGAGAGCAAAAACAAAACAAAAATAAGAAGCCGATCTTGCAATCCTTCATTCTGAAACGTCCGGTTCCTGTCACACACCGACAGCAGGTACTGTGTGTTTGTGGCTAATCAACGTTGCGGAGGATGTGGAACATTATCTCACGTCCCGTAGCGTCGCGCGGCCCGTCAGATGCTACTGCAGGTTCTTGAGGAGGCGTCCGTAGCGGAAATCGTAGACGTGTCGACAGAAAAACACCAGCTCCGGGTCGACGTCGTCGGGCACACAGTGGTGGGTTGGGCATGGCGTTGCCGACAACGGGGGGCACCACGAGGGAGGCGGCGCAGTCGTGCACGCCCTCCCTATGGCGCTTTACCAAGGCACAAAATCTGGACAAAGCACAAATACAGCACATCAAACTCAACTTCCAAAACGCATTCAGAAAAAACAAAAAAAAAAACAATGGAAGTGTTTCTTGGCAGCTTCGAACCGTCTTGAGGAGAAAACCCTTTTTTATGTGAAACAATGTGCAAACAGAAAGGATTTTTCTCAGCAGGACCATGTAATCTTTCAAAAGCGACATGTTTAATCCAATATACACAAACAAACACTTCAAAGAAAGCCACCACACAATTCTTACCGACAATACTGTGCCAACGTTAGGACATAGCATTTGTCTTCAATACAGGCCACACTGTTCACATCCTGGTGGCGGGACGCAAAGATCTCATTCTGGAGAAGAAAGAAAGTCACAGCCGCGTTAGAAACCCAGTCATCTAGACCCAAATTAAACGACTGATGATCCCTTGGAGGCCTAGTGTGTGGGATATGGGGACATCAAGCACCGAGATCGCAGATTGAACTGAAACCTTTTGGCGAAAGACAACCTCAGTCTGCCTCACCTTCCCTTCCAGACGTGAAGACGGACTGACCGGAGAAAGATGTTGCTTCCTCCGAGTCAGAGAGCCGCTTCTGTTCTCACACTGCTTTGACGCGTCTGTTGTTTGTGAGTGCAGCTGAGAAATGACAGACTTTGTGTGGTTTATTGTTTCTAGCGATTAAATCAAGTGCAGCTTGCTCCTCTGGGAGATTACTGACGACAAGAAGCACAACAGAAGCTGCTCTCCAACGTGTGTCGGTTCACACACACACACACACACACACACACACACACACACACACACACACACACACACACACACACACACACACACACACGCTCATCTCTTCTAAACACAAAGTCTCTCTTGCATTGTAATGTTTTTCATTTGCAAATCCTTTGTGTACAAACAGGAAGAAAGGAATGGCAAGAAGCTAAAGAATAATGTGTTATTTTGTGTTGCAAACTAACTACAGATATTATTTTATTAGAATAGGAATCAATAAAGAATGCACACTGTGTTCAAAAGATAATGTTGGTGTCATTGTTTATTTCTCTCGTTAACAAATTCCATGAAAAGTCCAGAGCTAATCATGCCTCAACTGGTTTCAAAGTACTTTCCGACCTCCCCCATCTGTGGCTCT
Source organism: Chelidonichthys spinosus (assembly GCA_029853015.1). NCBI lineage: Eukaryota > Metazoa > Chordata > Actinopteri > Perciformes > Triglidae > Chelidonichthys > Chelidonichthys spinosus. Next base: position 10,634,381 of record CM056833.1, on the reverse strand, counting down.
CAGCCCAAACCCATTTGTTCCCAATGAAGATGTGGATCTTTAATAAAACGGATCAAAAATTGTTTTGAAAACGATTATTTAGAAAGCTGGGCATGTTCGTTTTTTAATGCTGTGGACTTAAATACAGTATACAGCAGCAGGATGGTGCGTCTGGGATTGACTCATAATAAATGGCAATGTTAATAATGAAGGGACATGTGGGTCATTGTTGTGTTTTCTATAGTTTTTCTACAATAATGGAGGTTACTGACACAGACCAAAACTTGTAAGCAGGATCAACTGTTTGTTTATTGTGTTTTTTGTTGTTGTTTTTTTTTAGTCTTTCTCCCCTTTTTTTCTTCTTTTCTTTTTTCCTTTTCTATTGGCTAATTTGTTTAAGTGATTTTATATTGAGGGGGAGGATTTCATATCAGCCCTTTGGGCTTCTTTTCCTCTCCTGCACAATTATTTGCCTTTGTATTATTACATATAATTCTTGTTTTTTTATCATTGCACATAAAGTTAAAAAAAAAAAAACACTCATAGTTAGCTTTGATCTTTTTGTGGCTGCTAAAAACAGAAATAAATCAGTCATTTTAGTTAAATGTAAGTTTTAAAAGTCACTTTAACGGTTGCGTGTTAATTGTTTTATCCAACTGTTAACATGTGGCTTCATAAACCTTAAACACTGAATTTCTAATTATTTGCAAAAGGTTAACTGGAGCTATATTTGCTTTTACATCTCACCTGCCGACCACTCAGAAACAAGGACTTTAAAGTTAGAAAAATCTCACCTCACAATGTACACTGGGGTTGCGTCCTCCCTGTGTGTGTTCTGGACGGTAGTACCAAAACAAACTCATCATCAGTTCTCCTGAAAACAAAAACAAAAACACACACAGTTCACCTCAGCGCTCGAAGCCAGTCATCACCACCTTCATTCAGCTTCTCTTCGTGTTTTCCTACCTGAATCTGGCTCCTCCCACAGAGATGAGATCTTGGCCACGTAAGGCAGCGACTTCTTCCTCGGTCCAGATTTCAGCAGAACAGTGTCTCTGACCTGAATCAGCTCCCCGTCCCTCTGGACTGCCTCGAAACACTTCCTCAGCACCAGAGCCTCCTCCCCCTGGGAACACAGGCAGCAGGAAACACTCACTCCTCAAGCAGCCAGAAGCCGTCGAGTTAAAAAGCTGCAGGATGCGACTTGTATTGAATGACTTGTGTGTCTCAACAGTAAGGTGTTTGGACGAAAGTCAAAAGGAAATAGTGAATAAGCTCTGATGTGAATATGATGCAGCTGGTGTAAATCATCAGAACAGGCACGTTAACCGACACCACATTTGAAGCCGTACCGTCATGGCTGCGTCAAAAAGCACCGGCGTGACTTTCTCTACATACCACGGAGAAAACTTCTTTCTGAAAGGGCAGGCCAACTGGCTGCCAGCCGTTGGTGGATTTTTGGCGGCCGTTCCTCGGCTGCTTGGCAACCGTTCGCCCTCCGACGCTGGCAGAGCCGAGCTTCTGCTTCTTGTTCCTGTTGAGAGGGCAGACAGCCGAGCCGATGCTGCCGGTGCCGCGCGCGCCAGACCTCGACCCGCTGGGCGACTTGGCACTCTGCGGGCACTCCTTCGCCACCTGCAGCGGGGGCTGCGGTTGGCTGGGGTCGGACAGCGGCGCCTGAATGCGGGGCACCGATTGGCCGGCCGGAGGCACGGTGGGAAAGGGGCAGCCAGTGAGGGTTCTGGGGCTGGGACAGATGGGGACGGAGGAGGGACTGTGGTGGTCATTGGGGGGCGATGGGTAGTCGTCTAAGGAAGGAAGAGAACAGGCAACATCATGAAGTAGCATGTCAGACAATCCTTTAAGGAGCAGCTCCAGCGATCAACAACCTTTAACAAGGTTACATAATAGAGACGCGAGCGTCACAGAGTTGTTATCAGTTCCGCTGAAGCAGCAGAAATAACAAACAGAGCCTCAATTAAGGTCAATTACAGCCTTTAACAGAGCAGCCCCTCACAAACACATACAATTAACATCTCCATGACACTAGCGGGAACTGTGAAATAACAAGAACAAGTTGTGCACACTCCCATGACACAGTTGTGGTGGTGGACATTAAGGTGAATTAGCGGTCAATTCCTGGATCCAAACATCTTCAGCAGCTGCCCTCCATGGAGAACACATCAAGGTTCGTAATTAAGCTACTAGCTTTAGCCATTGGCAAACTAAGGTCATGTACTGTATATTGTTATATATACACATCCATATGAGTATATCTAAAAAAAATATTGAACTATAATTTCTTATGCTGCTTTATACATTCTACATTTCAGAGAGAAACACTCCATTACATTTATTTGAAAGCTACTTAATCGTAACTGCAAATTAAGATTTTATGTGTGAAACGATTGCTGACCTTATAAATTCTGATTTATTGTTACAGGTTCAATTATCCAACAGTGTGTATTGTAAAGTGAAAAATAGACCTCAAAGAAGCTACGGCATCAAAATGCTGATGACAACCAGCGGGTTGTTTCACTACAAATGCTATATGTTTTGCTGCTAATTCTTATACTTTTACTTCTGTTTAAGTGTATTGTGGTGCCAGACCATGTAAGGCTGTAACAGCAAAGACGCTGGGTGTATCGCAGTAACATGGGTGCTTTTGAATTAGACTTTCTTAAAAGGGAGAACGTATTATTTACTATTTTTAAAAAGGATCTGCCAGCACAGTTACTACGTCATGATTTAATCGCCCAACCACACAGAAAACTTCCATTCCCATACAACTAAACTGCATTCTCAATTACGATTTGAAGGAATTACGCAATCTTTTTTCCCCCATGTTGTGAATTGAAACAAAAACAAAGAAAGGCAACACAATTGCTTATGTTTGGGCAACAACACTAATTGGTGAGGTTTATAAAACATTATGGTTTGGCTTAAAATAAATAGGTTTCTTCTGCTATTTAAGTGCCAAGCCATTGTTCGGACAGCCCAGTAGTCCAAAAAAAAATGTCCTACTGGAACGAATGCCCATTTGTCTGACATCTCATTATCCCAAAAACAAACATCCATTGTTCTGATGGTCCGTTGTTCCGGAAATACAAACTCCCTGTGCAAATAACAGAAGCACATACTTATTATGCAAAATGATATAATTGAAACTTCCATACATTTTTTCCCGCCATGTCATAACCTGCCCTTCTGTCTCTAGACGACCCTCCCCAATATTCTAATCCTAAACATTGACTTCTGACTTGACGCAGGACACCAATGACGGTCTCCTGGGTGAAAGTCCTCCGTTTGTCTGACCTCATCCCTACATGGTCTTCCACAGACTATGAGTAGAAACAAATTTGTGATACTTCACAAACAAATGTAAACATAATCGATCATGCAGTTTTGTTGTTTTGGGAACGTAATCCTGCGGAGAGGATCGACTACAGCGACCATCGACATATTCCACAAAGAGCACACTATAATATTTAACAAATACAAAGAAGTTTACCACATAATCCAGGCTGAAAGCAACACAGTTGCAGCTGCCAAAAATAACAAAAACACCCACTGGGT